>CM076990.1:203023231-203623231 GCA_039090855.1 Macrothele yani
ACGCGGTGTGTCAGCGGTCCATTCTTGGTACACCCTTACTACACCTCGCGAACAGCCCACGCAGTCTGCTGTTTCTCAGATACTTCCACCTTTGGCGCGGTAACCGATGATCATTCCTTTTTTGCAAGTCCGTCAAATCACTACCTGTGCCCATAGTGCTCACGTCATGCACTATGGCTCATTGTTCTGGACGGCCGCTTATATCTCCGTGTGATTGACTTTGTCATGTGCACTCTGTGACGCGCCTGCGCGGATACACTGTGATTCCAGTGGTGGTCATATTATTCTTATACGACCGTGTATAGCAAAGGTCTGAAGGCTAGACATAAGAAGGATTATAGACAGAATACATAGAACTGTAAGTAATCGCATAATGTCAGCGATAACAAAATCCCCTAGTAAGACAATGAGATACGCAGGATCCATCAGATATGTCCTAGGCTTTACATATTGGTTAAACGTAAAAACAACGTATTAACAGCAATGAAGTCACCAATATATATATATAGCTGCATGGAGTGACAGTGTGAGAAAGAAAAGGCGGGTGTGTACGCTATACCTTTGGTATATCCTGACAACATGGAAGAGATATGTATATCGGAATGACAAAACGATCCTAGGAAACTAGATGTAAGAACACGTGCGAAGCGTCAACCAGGACATGCTGAATACAGCCCTCGCCAGAGAAGTCGTGCATTCATCGGCCACTCCTGTATGGAATAATACTGTATTAGAAGAATTGCCCCTTACAGGAACTTTAAAGAGACTGCCACCAGGGGAACAGTCGAAATCCTTTTCGGTAAACTGGCATGCAATAATGATATGGTCTCTACTGAACTACCAATGGTTTGTGTGTGACATGTGTTATTAAAAGATGAAACACATCGCAGCACACCGTATAATTGCGTAATAAAAATTCATGTAATATGCTCGTGATGTCACCCACGTTATTTTCAAAAAATCATCTTTGTTTCTTACGTGTTTCGATTCCCCGCATTTTTATGTCTACCATTGCCTTGAAAAAGCCACCCAGTGGTGTGCGAAAGCTTTGCGGAACGGATTAATACGCTATAAGCGTTTCTTGAGTAATGTCTATGCCATTTAGTAGTCTGTAATACATACCTGCGCGTAAACGCTGTGCTCAGACTCTCGGCGCAATTCCACTGCTGCTTTCTCCTCTGCTGTCTGATCCTTCACGAACACAATTGTATCCCGTGATGTGTTAGTGGTTTGTTTCAGTGTAAATTTCGGACTGTTTCTCCATACCTCTGGATGTTTATAATTTGCTCATCAAACCGTTATTTTTTCACATTTTTTTCCTTTATCGTTTAGGAGTGTAACGACCACCGTGAGCAACTCGATGGGTTATTAACACTCGCCTTTCCTTAATTTAAGGCCAATGGTTTCAGAGAAAGGGAGAGTCAGTGTAGTAGGACAAACACGCCATGACTCAGCCGGTATTCAAACCCGGACCCATCTGTGTCGCATGGTTAGAAGCGTGCGCTTATACGAATACTACTCGTCTACCGGGACGGCCTTCTTTTTTCTATAGTATGTTTATTTTTTGCATTATAACGCTTTATTTTTGGCCATGATACCAAGTTTAAAAATTAACGCCCCACATAACTATATAAACGGAACCGTCGGAGGGGTGTGAAGTGTTTTGTGCAAGAGATTGCCTTAGAGCAGGGCAATCATGCTAACGAGTAGCTTCACACACGATAGCCCTATGCGTTAGCAAGCGCATTTGAGAAGCAAATCTTAGAGTGGCTGATCGTGCAATTCAAATCCTGTCGTGTGCCTAGCAAGAATGTACACCAGGAATTTCTTTACGGTTGAAGGATCACTTTTACTGGTCTTAGTTCCTGCTGGGTTATATTATTTCTGCAAACAGGGAAATTTGTACTTTAGGAATAAGGAATTTTTGGGGAGTTTCTGAAAGGGATAATTTGAGCAGAGAAAATGCAGGCAGATGCAAAGATTTCCCGAAAGGCCTTTCACGCCAGCAAAGAACGCGACAAAGAAGTAGATTGAGGGAACCCTACGACGAAAACAAAGCAATTACGATGTCTGGGTCAGAAGAAGAAATTTGGCAGTCAGTCAAAACAGACTGGTAACTCTTAGGTCGAGTGTTCTGTTTTAGGCAGAGACAGCAAGGAGCGAAACAAAGAAAGTTAGGCAGATGTGTTGAGGGTCATCGCCAACAGCAAGCGTATAAAGAATTAGAAGCACGCCGTACCCTTGGAAACTGCAACTTGGTTCTGGGCCGAATAGTTGAATGGGGACTTTTTTGCCAATATACTGAGAATAGATGGAATTTGAGTGGTAGAGTCTACTGAACAGAGAATACTGTGAGAAACGCTCAGAATCAAGGGAAATAACTTCGGCGTTGATGTCCTGAATTAATTGCATTCTACGAACCTGATTCGTAACGGGCCTCCCCGGTGGTGCAGTGGTTTAAGCGATGGCCTCTGATCATTCGTCCTAAAAGGGTCCGGGTTCGAATCCCGGTGAGACATGGATGTTGTGTTTGTCTTACGTCACTGGCTCTCTCGCTTCCCCGGAACTAGTGACCCTAAATTGGGGACGGGAGACTGCTTATAGCCCTTGAGTTGCTCACGGTGGTCCTTAAACCTCCAATAAAAAAAAAACCAAAAAACAAAAAAACGATCCGTAACGGATCTATCTGCATTGGGAAGCCTGTATTGTGCAAGGTGCCGAAATCGAAACTTCAATACACCCAACACTGAGAGTGCGACGGGAAGGCATGAGGATGTAGCAGACACGTGACTTTCAGCGTGGCAACGAGCCTTAGTAACGCAAGTGAAGGACAGCCCCCGTTGAAATGATGGCGTCTTACTTTGAAAGTTTAGCTTTTTTTTTTTTTTGATTAGAGGTTTAACGACCGCCGTGAGCAACTCAATGGGCTATAAGCAGTCGCCCGTCCCTAATTTAGGGTCACTGGTTCCAGGGAAGGGAGAGAGCCAGTGCCGTAAGACAAACACAACATCCATGCCTGACCGGGATTCGAACCCGGACCCCTTACGGACGAATGATCAGAGGCCAACGCCTTAGACCACTGCGCCACTGGGGCGGCAAAGTTTAACTTCCGAAAACAAAATGCGGTATCTGGAAAAAATTGAAGAGATTGAAGGAAAAGATCCGTATGTGCTGAATGCAAGTATCTTCGAAGCTGACGCGCGAAAAGTTTTCCGAAAGTACAAATAGTAAATATTTTCTATTACTTCGTCTTTGGTCGAAGCTCCTTTACCGCAGCACAGTTTGAGGCATATGAAAGTCTCGAAGCATATAACAACTTCTTATCGTTGATATTCTTTTACATGGTAATTTAGTGAGATCACTAATTAGTGAGTAATTAGTAACTCTTCAATAAAAATGTTTTTCTAAGCTCTGGGAAGCGATTTCTAAGACTTAGAAAAATTTAGAGCAAAATCTGGTTTGTCACGCAAAACTGTATTGAAGAAACACAGTAATTTTAATTTGCGCCCTAATTTATTTATCCGTAAATAAATTTAGCAGCATAATTCCGGTATATAAACAGAATTAGACACCAAAAAGAATTTTATTTGGACAATAATTTTAGCCATTATTTGCCTTTTTCCGCAAAAGTGTGCTTCAGCTCCAGATAAAAATTCAGGTGTATTAAAAATAAAATCAACGGTGGTTTGGGGAGGAAATATCATATAGAACAAACTAGCAAAGTACTTCCCCCGCCCCCTTCCCGACACCGACAGCCAAATAACCTTAAAAGTGAAAAGTTGAAGACTCGCAAAAAAAAGTGAGTCAGGGGGACGGTGTGTTCGAGCTCTCCTAAAAAATCCAGAACAGCCGAAGAGATTTGATTCCACAGAAGCTCCGATTAGGTAGCGAAATGTTGATTTAAGAAAAATTTTGACTAAGAGACAAACTCTAAAAGGTGTTCTATAAGAAAACCTACGCAAAAACAAACAAACAAAACAAAAACAGACAATACCTTTTAAATTCAATTTGAAAACTTGTAATCAATGAGTGAAGCACCTGGACAAATAATTGCAAGCACTTTGCCAACAGCATTTAAATAAGTAAAAGACAATTTTTCTGCCTTACCAAAAATCACTGATTTCTGGATAAAACTAACCTTTGAAAGGTTCTCTGCCTTTGAATGAAGAGTCTAACTCTGTTTTCTAAGCTCTGGGAAGTGATCTCCCTTCGTTTGGCAAATAAGCGAATCTATTCGGTACTGCCTTTAGAGACAGCAGCTGACAGCCTAAAAAAGAAAAAAAGAACTTGATTTCCTGCTCTACTACCGCAATTAATAATGCCAGAAAATGTAAGCATTTTGGTTTCAAAATTTTATAAACACAGATCGCTAATGATCGCACTTTACACACTAACTGCAGGACAGCCGGCTGTGCTTGTCCTTCAGGAACTTACAAGGACTGTTGCCACTTCACTGAAACTTCTCGATGACGTCACGTGGTACATCATCATTGTGTTTACGCTGTGAGCATTTTCCATCTGGTGGATTAGCGAGCTGAGACTTCCGAAGAAGGAACGAGAGGAGGTCAACAGTAGGTTAATCATCGTGTGCTCGGAGAGCAGACCTGAGCCGTTGCTAACTTCATGGAAAGCTGTGACGTTTAGGTAACAACGGATATAGAGTTTTTGTAGGATGCCCGTCTTTCTTCGGAGGTCAGTAGCAGTGACACTCCGCTCCCTGCTAAAAAGAAAAGAGTTTGGCGAGGTTGAAAGCTTTACGTGCTCATCAAGTTATTGG
The DNA here is from genome assembly GCA_039090855.1 of Macrothele yani. Classification (NCBI taxonomy): domain Eukaryota; kingdom Metazoa; phylum Arthropoda; class Arachnida; order Araneae; family Macrothelidae; genus Macrothele; species Macrothele yani. The sequence goes on from CM076990.1 coordinate 203,028,009, forward strand.
ATAAGTGCCGAAAACGTGTAACGCCGTTTGGATATTTTCCGTGTCCTAGAAATATGTAAGTACTTTTTTCGTGAGTACATTTTTTATTCGGAATGAGCAGAACTGATCATTAAAACTCTGATGTTATTAAGACTATTCTAAAAGGAACTCATTTACATACAGCTGTCATTGGCTGGTGATAAGGAGCTAATACGTAAATAAGTCAAACCCTGCTCATATTTCTTTCTTCTATCCAATAGCCATACTTTTGAATTAATTATGTGAAATAGCTAAATTAAATGTCCGTGCTTGTGTCAGAAATGATCGATTACCATTTTATTTGGCGTGTTTGGTCAATTCGGTCCTGACAATTATCTCATTATCTCGCCTGCAATATCCAAAGAATCTACATTCTCAGGCTGCGCCGATTCTGGCATTCTTAGAGCCAGGTCTTAACATTTTATTCGGTATCAGCGCTGCAGGATATCTGCTATCCATATGTAACGATATACACAGCGAGTCACATTATTGTGACCACCTCGTACCTTTGACGTCAACAGCGCGTATCCAATGAAAGAAGGTACGTGTCGTGAGCTGGCTTGGACGGTATATAAGGCGAGCTGTAGGCATTTTGAAAACATATCACTCGTTGCTGTCATGGATAAAAGGAGCGATTTATCAGATTTGCAAAAAGGGATGATTATCGGCTTTCGGGTCATGGGCGGCTGTATTTCTGAAACAGCGCAGTTTGTGAATTCTTCGCGTGCTGCTGTGGTTAAAGTGTATCGTGATTTGAGAAATGGCACCATTGAGAATAATCGATGTGGAAAGTGCGGAGCACCACGTGCCATTGATGTGAGAGGTGAACGTCGGCTTCAAAGGTTCAGGAGGGCCGATCGACACACTACAGTGGGGCAACTCACTGGCCGAATGAACCAGAGGGCTACCGGAAGTGTGTCTAAACGACAGTTCAGCGAATCCTGCTGCGCATGGGGCTCCGATGCAGACGGATGGTCACTGCACCTATGCTAACGAAGGGGCATCTACAGAAAAGGCTTACATTTCCACGGCAGTATCGGAATTGGACCTCCGCTGATTGATAAAGGACTGCCTTCTCCGAGGAGTCACGTTTTGTGCTTCATCGAACAGATGGACGTTGGCGTATAAGCCGAGAACAAACATTCTTCAACGATTTCTGGTAGAACACGAGCTGGTGGGGGGCAGCGTTATGGTCTGGGAAATGTTTTCGGGTCCACTAATACCTGTGAAAGGCACTATGGACCGAATTCGTTATGAATCCGTCCTTGCAGACCACGTACACCCATACATACTGATTGTCTTCCCTGGGGTGGATGGGATCTTCCAGAACGACAATGCAACGTGTCACACAGCTAGAAATGTCCGAGAGTGTTGGGAGAGCACGCTGAAGACTTCAAAGTACTTCTCCGGTTCCCTAATTCACCAGATTTAAACCCAACTGAGCATCTGTGGGACCACCTCGATCGTGGTGTTCGCTCAATGGATCCTCCACCACGCACCTTCCATGAGCTGTCAGATGCAATGCAGTCAGCATGACTCCACATACCTGGAAACACCTTCCAGCACCTTACGGAGTCACTCCCAGCTCGTCTAGCTGTTGTCCGCGCTGCACACAGCGTTACTCTGGATATTAGCGGTTGGCCACAATAATGTGACTCAACCGTGTCTATGTCAACATCCAGTTTCTGCGCCTAAACTTTAAAATTATGGCAAAACTGTCTGTACGAGGCTTAGTTATTGGCTCACAGTGGAATCAAATTAACGTGAACTGGAATTAAACAACGCTGAATATGTTTTAAATGCTCAGCGAGGCACTCAAGTAGCTTCCTTTTTTTGGTTGGAGGTGTAACGATCACTGTGAACAACTCGATGGGACTATAAGCAAGTCGTTCGTCCCTAATTTAGGGCTACTTGTTCCCGGGAAGGGAGAGAATCAGTGCCGTAAGACAAACACAATATCCATACCTCACCGGGCGGGATTCGAACCCAGACCCACCTCGGACAAATGTCAGAAGCCAGCAATTAGGCCACTGCGCCACCGGAGCGACAACTCGCTTCGCTTTCATTAGCATATCGATTACAAGTAGCATATCGATTACAAGATTACAAGTCAGAGAAATGAACACTTGCTTCCTGTTATAGAGTAAACATTTGAACTACGGAATCAAGTTGAACGTGTTTCAATTTAACCTTGCTTTATCACATGAAGTTAAAAATTTGGATATTAGCAAAGTTTCGTAATCTTAGTGCTCTCTCCGTATGACATTTGCATCTGTCAAGGTATCTATCTCTTTTTCTAGTATGAGAAATGGGATAAATTCTTGAATCCAATGGGCATAAATAAAACTTCGGCTTTCCGGTGCGTCATCCTCTATATCACATCCGCAATTTTTTTTGCTATATGCATGTTTGAGTTTGTTACAATATCACTGTCTCTGGAATACAGGTTGGAAGATTCTTTCTCTGTCGTATAGATGTAAGTGACAGAAATTTTCTAGTTTTTCTTGTCACAGAATATTCCACGCAGGGGACAATGACGTACCTTGAGAGAACAACAGCTACGAAGAGCCACGGTATTATCCTTCTGAAGACAAGCAAGGTGCATTGGAATTTTCTGGTAGGTCTTGTGTAAAATTGTAGAATATTCCATATATATATATATATATATATATATATTTTATTAAATGTTATTTACAACTGATATTTCAATTACACTATTCTTACTTAAATTAATATCACGATGATAAATTTAGTACACAAGACGCGATTACGAACATTTGCTATAAGTGATGTTCTTTTTGATTTGCGATGATAGTATTTATCAGTGGTATGGCTTTTATACCTGAAATGACAGAAAATAGCTCTTCTTTGCAGCTACAAGCATTTAAACAGCATGGAGCAGAAGATTTTTGACCAGAAGTGAGAATCACGTTTCCCATTAAGCTAATGAATCCAGCAACGTGCATGATGATAATTGTTTAAACAAAGTGAAAAGCTTTACAAAGGCGCCTGATACCTGGCATCTGTTCCATCTTGTTTTTTGACGGCAACGGCAAATGACAATTGCTAGGCTCATTTCCCTAACAGCCCCCGAATCTGCGAAATCATTCTTTAGATAGGTCACTCAGTGGCAAAGACCTCGGATGAGGGGCTGACCCTGGACCTGCACTCGACTAATGACAGGATAGTCGCGACTAAGCCCCTAGAGATTTATTAGAGAACTGATTCTCTGCATCCACATGTAATAATGTCGGTACGAGCCGTTGTTAAGCACGTTCTATGATTTGTGAAAGGTTGAGCTCCGTTAAAACATAGCCTGAAATGATTAAAGGGTCCTTTTCTGCCATTTTGCATTGGGAATTCTCACGCTTTACATTGTTCTTGTGTGTGGAGTATGTTCACCAATCAACAGAGTCAGACGCATTACTGTAACGAAAATGTCATAATGTAGTCAGGACCGTTAGGAAGGCAGTTCCATAGGTTCGAGCGAACTGGGCTCCGCATTTTTAACAGTACATGTATAATAAATAATAAATTACACGTGATAAATCTTTGAAGAACTACAGTGTGATGGACTCACTGATAATTTTCCCATTGTTAAGGTGGTTCCACCTAAAATCTCTGCCTTATGTTTCCAATGGTAAAACTTCTGTACATATTTTCTTCACAATTAGTGTATTCCCAAGGATGAAAATTTGCACATTGGTAAAACTAACTCTAAGTTATAGCATGGGATACTTAATGCTTGCTAACACATAACCATAATTAAGCAGTTCAACACTTTGTTTGTCTACTGACGTCATTAATGTACAGGTAGCGTCATCTGTTACCAGGTCTGAACATTACTGAAAGAAAAATTATTGATTTTTAGCATAATTATGGTTATGTTTAAGCAATTATTAAGTATCCCATGCTATAACTTAGAGTTAGTTTTATCGATGTGCAAATTTTCGACCTTGGGAATACATTAATTGCGAAGAAAATATGTACAGAAGTTTTACCATTGGAAACATAAGGCAGAGATTTTTGGTGGAACCACCTTAAAGCACGTCATTTGAAAAACAACTTTTATTCCGGGAGTTTTACTCGTTACACGTCATTTGAAGAAAAAAATATTCCGGGATTTTTACGCGGTTTCACATCTTTCTTTGATGTCACACAAATTATCTGATATGAGACTTAGCTTTTTCTTTAAAAGTAGATAACTCTTAAATTGCATAATTCATGTTTAAATTCACTTACATCGGAGCAGCAGCCGGAAGGAAGAAGGTATAATATTAGCTGTGAAATTGTTCCACCGGTCAAAAGAACTGGTCAAAATTTGTTAGCTAAAGGGAAAACGTAAAAGAAGCTTCTTTCACAAAAATTTTCTTCATAACACTTTAGAAATTCTCTGACAGTTTCCTAGTGAGCATGCTGGTTAATTAGTTATATTCTGAGAATAAACCAAAATCCTAATTTAAAAATGTCAAAAATCTTATTGAAAAAGCTTTATTCAGACAACTTTCAAAAAATGCTTCACATATGTTATTCTGCTTCACCATTTGGTTTTCTTTGACATATTTTAATTTTCTTTGCATTTCCTTGATTTTCTTCTGCACTTCTGTACGGGGCTTCACTGACGTCCATAAATATAGAGGGTCGCCTCACATATAATTGTAACAGACGGTCAAAAAGTGGAGCGACGGCTCTGAACATATTACATACAACATCGGGTATACGTAATTTGGATGATTTAATATCCAATCCTATTTAAGGTTGTTGAGAAAAACTAAAAAGCCAAACTGAAAAATTTCAGAAAACTGCATGCAGGTCGGCAAACCCAGAATTTCACGCAGCGGGAAAGCATCGCTTAAAACCATTAAAAAGTATGGAACTTCTGGTAGTAAAGGAACTTTTCAGAGGGGTCAAGGTCTCATAAAACGGTAACGCGAACGCTCTTAACGCTCTACGCGAAAGGTCTCATTGCGGAAGAGCGTTCCCATGAGACTTTTTGTAAGCCGAAATGGCGTAAAGCGAAGAAGCAATTACCATTAATTTACATGGGAAAACTTTTTGAGCTTTCCCAAACCCCATAAAATATCCAACCAAATCATACCAAATAACACTTAAACGTGTAATGAAAGCAGGAATGATATGATAAATACACAGATTATAAAAAGTAGAGTAATGTATGAACAATGTTGTTTTACTTACCAAAATCGGGAACACAGCGAGCACATTGGAAGGTTTGTGAAAACAGTATTGCTTCTGCTAGTAGCAGAACCTATAGTAACTTTGGCAGCTTTCAAGATTCTTTCTCTCTGCGTGTAAATAGTTTTTTTCTAGGGGTTTAATGACCACTGTGAGGAACTCAATGGGCCCATCTTCAGATTTGAAATAATCGAACTTTGAGATTACATATGGTTATATATCAATCTGAGATTACATACGAACTCTGAGATTACATATGGTTATATATGTATATTTGATATATAACCATATGTCAGAGTTCGATTGTTTCAAATCTGAAGATGGGTCTATAGTAGACCCGAAAGTGCTAATGTATTTCAACCTTTTGATTAAAGTTTTAAAGTCACCATCATCGACTTTTATAATATCGTGTAAAAACGGTAAGTGTTGTTTATATTGACTCATACACGAATTAAGCTTCTTTAAAACATCATTTGGAGTTTCTGTTTCTTATGTAAATTATGTTACTTCTCTGTGCTTCTGAACGGAGCATTACTTTTACCCACTTTCCTTGTACATTTTCGCAAAGCTGACTGTGAGTCAATGAAAATAAAACATCGTTGAGACCAAAAGTAGTGTGGAATGGTGTAGATATTGTTGCGAGAACGTAGAGATTGCACACAGTATTGATATTGCAGTCGGTCGATTTATTGATTGCTACTGTTAATTGCATACTCCGAAAGTGTTATTGTTGCTTCACACCATTGTTATTATATCAAGTTCCATAACAATGTGGCTGCTACGACTTTTGAAAATTAAATTGTTGGTTGTTGCGTATATTGATCATTTCTATGGCACTAGCAGTTATTTCAATTAACTACTTGTATGTTCAGCAAGTGTTTTTAGTTAAGAACACGAGACAGTTATCAGAATAACCTAAAACACTAGAAATTCGAAGAGGCCACGGGTTCTAGGGAAGGGAGAGAGCCGGCGACGTAGGACAAACGAATTCCCTATGTCTCATTCGGGGCTTGAAATACAGACCATTAGTCAGAAACCTACGTCTCTGACCATTCGCCCACCGATGACACTATAAGCAGTCTGCCGTCCCTAATTTGGGATCACTTGTTTTGGGAACGGCCATTTCCGTGGGAAAAGTACTCCTACCATTCTTCGCCTCGGAGTCGAACCCCGACTCAGCTTGGGAGATTTGCCAGTAGCCCGCACCTCTGACTTCTCGGCCATCAGGACGGCTATAAGCAGGCGCGAGTTCCTAATTCGGCGACACTGATTTCCGGGGAAAATGATTCTGCGGTGAGACAGGCCCCTTGATTTCTCCGAGATTCGACCCCGATTTAGCTAAGACGATTAACCAAAAGCTCGTACTTCTGACCTTTCGGGTAGCAGGGCGGATTTAAGCAGTCGTCAGGCCGTTATTCGGTTCATACCCGTCATGCCTTTTCCCGTTGTGCCTTATATTGGGGTCATTTGCGATTGTAAAATGGGGAGACGAAATTTCAGACGGAGAGGAGATCCCTTTTTGTGTTTTTCCGCTGTGCTTTATATTGCGGCCATAAAACGGAGGAAACTTTACCAGCTAGAAAGGAGAAGATTACCTTCTAAGGAGAATTCACCTGGTTTGTTTAAGAGCAATTAGCTGCGTGAAAATCTGTGAAAAAATTTATACCGCTCATGCACTCTAGTATTACTCAGATTTCAGCCACTTTTAATACATTCTATCGATACGGACCATTTTTCCCCCAGCGAGTTTTTAAATAAAAGTTGGCCCCCACTGGGTCCCTAAGAGCAAACTAAAATTTCGTCCGAATTTAAGGTTTTTGTATGCGTACTATCATGCGTAAGTTTGGAAGAATATATCTGAAACCAGATGAAAATTTCCGTGAAAAGCACGTAATAAAAAAAAAAACACATTTTAAAGCACTCCAAGCTCTGCTTTTAATTAGTTTTCAAATTTTTTTCTTAGTTAGACATATACATGGTGCGTTCAAAACGTTTCCGACTTGGCTGCAAAATGGCTCTACTTCCGTGTTAGTAAATACACTGTCGAGTCGCATTATTGTGACCACCAGCTAATATCCACAGTAATCGCTATGTGCAGTGCGGACAGCAGCTAGAACGTCTGGGAGTGACTCAATAAGGTGCTGGAAGGTGTTCACAGGTATGTGGAGCCATGCTGACTGCAGTGCATCTGACAGCTGCTGAAGGGTGCGTGGTGGAGGCCACAGATGCTCACCTGGGTTTAAGTCATGGAAATTAGGGGGCCAGGGAAGTACTTTGAAGTATTTATCGTGCTCTTCCAAATACTCTCGGACATTTCTAACTGCGTAACACGTCGAATTGTCGCGCTGGAAGATCCCATCTGCCCCAGGGAAGACAATCAGCATACATGGGTGTACGTGGTCTGCAAGGATGGATTCATAACCAATTCGATCTATACCGCCTTCCACAGGTATGAGTTGACCCAGAGAATGCCAAGAAAAAAACCCAATCCCAAGACAATAACGCCGCCCCCAACTGCTTGTGTTCTTCCAGCAATGGTTGAAGAGTGTTTGTTCTCCGATGTTTCTCGCCTTATACGCCAACGTCCATCCGTTTGATGAAGGAGAAAACGTGACTCATCGGACAAAACAGTCCTTTGTCAATCAGCGGAGGTCCAATTCCGATACTGCCGTGGAAATGTAAGACTTTTCTGCCGATACACCTTCGTTAGCATAGGTGCAGTGACCATCCGTCTGCATCGGAGCTCCATACGTAACGAGGTTCGCTGAACTGTCATTTTAGACACACTTCCGGTAGCCCCCTAGTTCGTTCGGCCAGTGAGTTGCTCCACTGTAGCGTGCCGATCGTCCCTCACGCACCTTTGAAGCCGACGTTCACCTCTCACATCAATGGCACGTGATGCTCCGGAGTTTTCACGTCGCTTATTCGCAATGGTGCCATTTCTCCAATCACGATGCACTTTAACCACAGAAGCACGCGAACAATTCACAAGCTGCGATGTTTCAGAAATACTGCCACCCTTGGCCCGAAAGCTGATAATCATCGCTTTTTGCAAATCTGATAAATCGCTCCTTTTATCCATGACAGCAAAGAGTGATATGTTTTCAGATCAGTTCAGATCGTATGTCGAAGATTTTAGGAAGGGAGTTATAATGAATTAGCTTTGTTTATCTTTTTGCTAAGCTAATTATTATGAATGAATAATGCTCTAAGCTTCAAAATAATGAATTCCCAAAAGGGTGTTGTTACTCGTTAATTATGAACTTAAACAAAGTCTCAACGCTGGTTATTTATATTAAGTAATCAAAGTCATAAACCTAACAGCCAGACAGAGGTCTGACAAAACTAAGAATTGAGAAAGACTGAACTTACTGACAAACTTGTTTATTTCCGAGACTCTTGGTCAACTAAGGCACTCATATATCTTGTACATAATAATGAATAAACTTTCCTCTTATAGTACACACACTCTCATAACAACACCTCGCAACGCCAACACATCAACCTCAACAACTCAACCTCCACCTCAACTCAACAACCTCGACAACACAACTCAACCTCAACAACACAACCCCACAACTCACTAACACTCGATGAACGCGCCTATATACTAGCTACCACCACGTCATGACTTACACTCATTGCCAGATCTCATTCAGCGGGTGAAATAATATTCCGTTCAGTAGGAAGATAATTTACATAGTAAAATAAAATAACCAGAGATAGTAAAATCAAAAGGAAAGTGAATATAGAGTATACGTTACAGAGTGTCTGACCCCAGGTCTAAAACAACCCTTAGAAATAGGAAGCTATAGGAGATTTGGGCTAGAGTGCCTGATAGGAAAGGGACACGGAAGCAAGGTAGAAAAGGGGAGGAAGACGCCCTTATTTATTACCAGGGGGCCAGTACCCGGGGTCTGACCGCTTAACGTGCCCCGTTGTTGACGTCAAAAGTAGGAGGTCGTCCCAATAATGTGACTCGACTGTGTAAGTCTTTGTATTATGTGCTGTTATATTTGAATCTTCTATTAATCAAAGTTCTCCGGAAGAAACTGATTGGGTAACATTCTGCGCTGGAATCTTACTGCATTTACTATTTTGTTTTAATTTTAATTTTTTAGGTAACAGTAATTGGTAATTTATCTGTATTGTAGCAAATAATAACCTGTAGTGAAACTGATTGAGTTTGGGGACTTATTGGATAGTATACAGGTATTGTGCAGAGACGTGGACCTTAACTAAAAAAAAATACAAAGGCTGCTGACAACTCAAAGAATCGTGGAGAGGTGCATGCTTGGTGTAACCAGGAGAGATAAGAAGAGGAACTCGTGGATCCGAAAAATGACAAGAGTGGAAGACATCATGATCAGAGTTAAATCCCTGAAATGGCAATGGGCTGGACATACTGCCAGAAGGACAGATCATCGATGGACAGCCGAAATTTTAGATTGGATTCCAAGGGACAGGAAAAGACCCAGAAGAAGACCTCATGGGAGATGGGTGGATGAAATTTGAAAGTATGCGGGAGTAACATAGAGGAAACTGGCACAAGACAAACCGTTATGGAAGAAACTTGGGGAGACCTTCGTCCAGCAGTGGATTGATAATGGTTGACAATGGTAATGATAATGATGATGATGATGATACAGGTATCAGAGTCTTCTTTCTTATTATGTTCATTTAGCCTGTTTGAGTTAAATTCTCTTAAGACATTGTCCTGATTTTTGATTATTTCATTTATTGAGGAGGGAAAATCTTGTGCCTCGACTCTCGAAGTATTGTAAAATGATAAGGGACACAGCGGTCGCTATCTCCCTCAGTTCACGTGATGTCAACGGGAGTCTAGCCGTTTTCCATATAGAGACTGAAGTATTTAAAATCGAAGTTTTGGGAAACTCTGAAACTATCCGTATAAAAACGGAAAACCCCGAACTGACACTTTAGTACAAAACGGATTTAGTGACAACGGAAAATCAAAATAGTGAATGTTTCCGTTATTAGAAACTGAAACTTTTCAAAACTGAAATATCCTTAAAATTCGATGACCTCCTGGCAACTTTACTGCTCGCTATTTTTAGGAAAATTCCATGAATTCACATCATTTACTTTTTACAGTGCATCTAAACCAGTTCGGGTGCGCAATATTTTGTGGTTTGTCCCGGGCGTAGATAAACTTCGATGAGCCTCTACCTGCAGCATAAAATCATTTGAAGCAGCTGTACAAAATGGTGTTCGTGGTAAAGTGGTGGAAGAAAGAATTGTCTTAATTGGATTTATAGAAGAAATGAAATGGGGAAAAATGTGAGTTTCATAGCATCTGAATTTACGCGTTTTTTGGCTCCTATATACAAGGGTTGGACAGAATAATGTGAACACCAAGCTCAAAGAGGTGACTTTTAATGCAGCTGCGTGCATCGCAATACGCAAAGCTATCCCCCCATTTTTTGGATGTAATAGATTCGTTTAGAACCTCAAGATCCTGTTTAACTGCATTTAAAGTGTTTTGTTGCGAAATTTGTTTCAGGGTGACGACGAAATGAGCGACCTAACGGACTTCGAAAGAGGCCTAATTGTTGGTGGCTGCCTAGTTAGTGCCACCGTGAGAACAGTCGCCAGAGTAGTGGAGCATCGAGAGTTACCGTGTCTAGCGCCATGACAGCATACCGTGTTCGTGGCAAAACCTCGTCTGCAAAACACAAGAGCGGTCGGGAAACGACCCTGACTGAGAGAGACAAGAGAGCATTAAAGTAGATTGTTACTCGTAATAAAAAGACCATTGAGCCGAAAATTAGTACGGAGCTCAGTCTGCATCTCCAGACCCCAGTATCAACGAAAACAGTGAGCAGGGAACTGCATAAATACGATATTTATGGCAGAGCTGCTATTGCAAAACCTCTTGTGCCCCGGGGGAATGCACAACGGTGACGGCAGTGGTGCCAGGAGCATACAACGTGGACTGTTAATGCATGGAACCGTGAAATGTGTTCAGATGAATCCACATTCACACTATTTCCCACCGCAGGACGTGTTTACGTGTAGAGAACACTGTCAGAAGCGTACAACACAGACTATCTGCTCCCAACAGTGCAGCGTGGTGGTTGTTCTGTCATACTCTTGGCGGTTATATCGTGGTTTTCAGCAGGTTCCCTGATCACCTTGAAAGGACGAATGACTGGCAGAGCGTATGAAACCAGTTTGGCCTACCAAGTCCATCCAATGGCTCAAGCATTGTTTCCTGCAGGGTATGCCATCTATCAAGATGATAACGCCCCAATTCACAGAGCTGGGAATGTCCAATCATGATTTGAGGAACATGAGGACGAACTTTCACACCTTCCTTGGCCTACCCAATCACCAGACTTAAACATTATCGAGCCACTGTGTTGGTAAACAGAGTAAGATCCCGTTATCATTCTCCTGCATCTTTCAAGGACCTGGAGTAGTTTCTTCATGAAGAATGGTATAACACCGCACTAACCATCATCCAGGACTTGTATGCGTCCATTCCAAGGAAGATTCAGGCGGTTTTGAATGCCAAAGGTGGTCCCACACCCTATTGGGTACGTAAAACCTTCTTTTCCTAGGTATTCACATTATTCTGTCCAACCCCTGTATATATAAACCGTGGTGGAAATGGACCGGGGGCTCAGCTTCGAAAGCGATGGGACACCAAAAGAAAGGGAGCTTTTAATGTGAATAAAACATTTCGTAATGCATTATACATTTCAATTAAAGACGCCGTCTTGTATGAATTTTTCGTCTGTGAATAAAGAAAACAGCCGTCTGACTTCAGCTAAATGTGAGTACTTTATTCTAAAGTTTAATAACGAAATTCCCTTGTGGTTCTATATCTACTACAAATGGGTTTGTGCATATTAAATTTTTATGACAATCACTTGTACTTTGGATTCCGGTAGCGAATGATTCCCATTTTCACTTCTGTATATGAAAGTCCACATTCGCAAGAGATCTGATAAATACGTGGACTTTCAGGTACAAGACAGACCTGCAGGGCCTTAAATTTCCGTGTGAAAGAACGCAAGACTTACGTACGGAAACAGGAACTGAAGAAGTCATCTATAGCCCAACATTGTCAGGAAAATAACTATAAATTTTGGTTTGAAAATGTTAAACTTATTGATAAACCTGATTCAAGAATTCCAACGTGATTAGCTTTCCACATATATCGCAACTCTTCAAAGCTTGTCAACGACAAGGTGAAGAGTTATGATAAGCGCGTGAAAACAACTCACCAATATACGTGACCGTCAGAACGCTGATGACGTCACAATGATTTAAATGTCTACGCTGCATTTGTCCTGATGAAGCCTAGTCAAACGCTCAGCGAAATCGTAGTAGACCTTAAAGTGAAATATTCAACTGTGAAGAAATGTTGATTTAATCTATCTCAACAGCACAGACGTTGTAGTCATAAATAATTCTTTTTAGGTGAAGAAATATCGTGCACGCACGCACGCACGCACACACACACACACACACACAGAAAACATAAGCATATACTTTGGGGAGGGGGAAGGGGGGAAAGCGTGCTAAGAACCAGCATGTGGAGCTGTTCACAGATCAGATCATATGTAGAGGATTTTAGGAAGGGACTGTCTGACCCCAGGTCTTGAACAACCCTTAGAAATAGGAAGCTAGGAGATTTGGGCTAGAGTACCCGATAGGAAAGTGACAGGGAAGCGAGGTAGAAAGGGGGAGGAAGACGCCCTTATTTATTACCGGGTGGCCAGTACCCGGGGTCCGACGGCTTAACGTGCCCATCCGACGCACGGCAGGTATTTAGTGGTTCGAACGCTCGTACCTGCCCAGGATCGAACCTGATGTCATTCCTATGGCAGTCACGAACGCTGACCACTAGGCCACCTGCGGCCCGAGCTGTTCACAGCTGGTCTTTTAACCCTTAAAGCGTCCGATATATCTCCACCAAATGGGGCCCAAAATTTTCTCCCCTCCTCAAACAGAACTGTTGACATAGTGGCCGGCGTTTACGAAAGCGATGGCAAATTTATTCCTCTCAGCAGAATCGACAATATATCTGACGCTTGTTAGTAAACGCTCCGTGTTTTTAGTATTTGTCATTTTCTTGTAAGACTTCCGTCCACAGTGAGTAGAGTTTAGGTCCCAGCCACCTACAGCGGGATCGCCTTCTGGGCAGGACACAGAAACGGAAGGAATGAGAGCAAGTCTAGCGACTTTGACAGAACAGTTTGTAGTGAGATTAGAGTACAGTAGATGGCGCCACCGTACAAGTACAATGTTGCACACAGAGGGGTGAGAGAATTTCAGGGGCGGGGGACATAGGAAAGGATACCCATTTAACCAGTGGGTCCAGCCTGGGGGCCGTCACTTAACGTGCTCGTCCGATGCACGGCGGATATTCAGCGATTGTTAGTAAATCACACCATCTCTGAAAGATCAGCCCAGGTTCGAACCTGAGGACCTTGCATCGATAGTCTGACTCTTTAACCACTAAGCCATCCGCGGCTAGTAAGCGCTCCGATATGGTCCTTAGTCTTATATAGTCTAATTCCCCTATAATGCTTTATTCTCTGCTCCCGACACAAGGAATGATTGGTAAGGATGATATCCCCCTGACGCGGACATCATGCCACTGGGTAGAGGCAACGTACTGAAATATCGTTTCCCTCCTTTCTTAGGTTCTTTCCATTTTTGTAGAATTTTCGAAAGGAAACGTAATATAATGGGAAGAGTTAAGGAAAATCATTCCCGGTAAATGACTACTTTGATTTACAAACTAAGAGGAAAGCAACGTTTTCTGGCGTGAAGGTTGTTTCGTTCCTGTCGAGTTCGGCCCACTTGTTAGACAGCGAAAATATATATTCGTTCGAGTGGATTTCAAACCATTTTCGTAACCAGAGTTAATTCGTTCCAGCCGGTTAAAGGGTTAAATACGTGAAAGTGAGTTGGCCGCCCCAGTGGCGCAGTGGTCCAAAACGCTGGCTTATGATCATTCGCTCTAGTTGGGGCTGGGTTCGAATCCCGGTGAGGCATGGATGTATGTGTTTGTCTTTCGGCACTGGCTTTCAATGTGTTACTTGTCCAACACTGGCTCTCTGTGTGCATTTGGCAAATGCATACTGTTAAATCCATCATGATAATTAACACAGCAATCGTAAAATTAACTGTAATTACTGTTTCACACGTGAATATAATTACATCAGAAAACTTGAAAAACACGTGTGAAACAGTAATTGCAATCCATTTAGCTAGGTCCGATTGCTGTGTTAATTATCATGACGTATTTGCCACGTATTATGAAAAGAATATTTCTTCCACACTGTATATGTAAAATCCATGTTTGATGTTTACTTGTTCACAATGTGTTAGATGATCAACACTGGTGGCTATGTCTGTGTAAATTGATCATTTGGCATGCTGACAACCGTGTATGATATGTATTTGTTGCTGTGAAATATCTGTATCATGTTTGTCCTGTCTGTACCATCAGGTACAATAAATAATATCATCATTTAAACTCCCAATAATAATAATAAAAAAAAAGTGAGTTATCAGCGAGTCGATAGAAGACTATTGATAATTAAATTGTTCTGTTGGGAAACGAACAGTCGAGAGAGAAAAATGACGTGACCGACCCTGATTTTCATTATCGAGTAATAAGCCAGTGTTGCAAAATGCGATAGCAGTCGTGGTCCCTTGTGAGATAAAGCTCAGTTCTTCTGTGTCCTAGACCTAGGTCATTATTAGATATCAGGGCCAAGGGGAATCCGACTATCAGTTGCAGAAGGCGGGGGTTGCGTAAACTGTGATAACATTTTTACAAATGCGGTCAGTAGGTTTTTCCTTTTTTCGTTAATTTATTTTTCTTGAAGTAAAATTCGAAAAAAACAAATAAAACATCATCCTATTACGTTTGGATTTACGTAAGCACCGCTGGCTGCTAAAAGTAATCTACGCGTGTGGGAAGAAAATCAAAGATGGAGCTTTAAAAAGATACAATAATGTTGAAAATCATTACCTGACTGCAGTGGCGTAACTACAAATCTTTGGCGCTTAAACAAAATTATAAAAAAGCCCCTTCCACGCTTCTATACTGTATTTGTCTGCAAAACTAACAAAGAAAATAAAGACAAAATTAGATATATTTTAATTTGTAGAAATATTTATTTCATTAAAAGGAATTCTTATATTTTTATAGATTGATGGATTATAGCTATTCAACTGAAAAAAAAAAAATATCTTACTTTTTACATTGGCGAAATGTCTAATTAAATCTTTGGTATTTAAATTATCTGACCCTTGAGTTTTAGAGTCAATTAGCGAAAGATGTCTCATTCGTTCCTGACACATTGTATCTCGCAAATACCGTAATTTTTGCCTATTTTTCATCTTGCTGAATGATCTTTCAGAAGTAGCTACTGTAACAAGTAGTGTTATACATAAAGTAAGCGCCGTAGAGACGTTCGAGTAACTATAATATATGACATATTTTCAAACCTTATTTATTATTAACAATTATGAGAGTTTTTTTATTGAATTTGATACTCATTTAGTTTCCTCTTTTATAAAGCCATTTGAAAGCATTTGCAAGAATTGAATGGAGGAATGTTTACTAAGATATGTGTTATATAATTTTTGCAAATTGTATGCATATTTTAAAATGCCACTTTCCGTTTGTGTAAGCAAGTTTTGAGGCTCCAAAAAATGCGAAATTATTGACAAGTTTTGCATACCGATAGATCTTCCTTTAATTTGTGTTATCCTTATGTCTAAACTTCTGCACAACCCATTTGCTTTGAGTACGTCTTCAGCTCTTTAAGATCAGTAATTAATGTTTGGTATCATGCCAACGACGCCACCTGCACTATTGACGCCATAATACACTGCTGGACAATTGCTAAGGACGGATCAAAAACGGCTATATAGCGCATAAAAAAGTAAGTGTGGTTGGATGCCAAGTGAAATAAAATAATGTCAGAATGCCAGGACATTACAAGAAAGACAATTTATTGTGCTCTGAAATCCAGAAGGCTTTGGAACGTGTTCAAGGGACAAACAGGCCATTTTGTGTAGAATACGTAAACGTGAAAAAAATGCAATTACCGTCCGTAAGCGTTCCGGCGTAAGATGTCAATACGGGATATGGCCATTATGGAGGGCGATGCAAGATTCCACACGTCGTGTCATGCTTTGCACAACATTATCAAGCAGCTGTTGGGGTAATTTATCCCATTCGTCTGTCAGTGCACGGATGAGGGTGTCCTTGTTTATTGGAGGGCATTGGCGACCAGCAAGACTCCTCCCCAAAGCATCCCAAACATTTTCAATGGGATTCAGATTTGGAGAACGTGCTGGCCATATGAGGCGTTGAATATCCTCGCTCTCAAGACACTCCTGGACAGCGACTGTTCGATGACATGTTGCGTTGTCGTCCATGAAAATGAATCTATCACCGGCAGCACCACGGAACATGCGAACATGAGGTAGCAGAACATCATTAATGTATCGTTGGCCAGTCATAGTCCCAGTTGGAAGCACATAGAGGGACGTACGGCCATTGATCATGATGCCAGCCCATACCATGACACTACATGTCGGATATCGGTCCCTTTCCTGTATGTTTGCTGGACAATATGCAGTACCACTATCACGCCAGATCAGTTGTCGTCGACAATCAGACGATAGACTGTATCTACTCTCATCTGAGAAGAGGACAGCAGACCAGTCGTTATCAGTCCAACTGCGATGTTGATGGCACCATTGCAAACGGGCGGTACGGTGACGTCTGGACAATGGGATGCACACAACAGGACGGCGGGCGTGTAGTCCTCCTTCATGCAAACGTCTGGCGACAGTTTTTCGAGAGATCCGCTTGCCAGTAGCAACCATAAACTGATTTGTTACCTCACTAGCTGTGCTGCGCTGGTGTCTTTTTGTTGATAGCACTATGTACCGATCTTCTGCAGGTGTCGTAGTGCGAACACGACCTCCCCCGTGACGTTTGCTACACTCTCCATTTGTTTGAAAAGATTTCCAAAGCCTTGAAACGACACTGTGGCTGACGTCGAACTCCCTGACAACATCTGTTATTTTTCGCCCTTCTTCAATCTTGCCAATAATACGGCCACGCGTAAAATCATCTAGGTGATGTCGGGAAGACATACTGAAAATTGCAGGTTCGTGAATTGATTCTTTCCCTTTCAACTTTGCGTTTGAACAACAACGGTCAATACGCGTCAAATCCTTTATATCTCTTTTCAGCGCTATGGCGTCATGAACAAGTTCGGCAATTCGAAATTTGCATACTCACAACACGTCTTACTGTATCTCGCACTTATGCTAATTTCCACATTTTCCTGCCTTCCATTTTATGGTTGCTATCGTTGCTATTGTCATCCGTCCTTAGCAATTGTCCGGCAGTGTAGAACACGAAACCGAAAAGAGCTCTCCGCTTCCTTAACTTGCTGTTTGTAAATGTATTAATATTTGTTTTTCTTTCCCCCGCAGCTCACGTCTTTCTTTTCAGAACGCCTTTTGTAAAAAAAAATCGTGCTTATGTCATCGGTTTGTCCGTCCGCTCGTCTGTCCGTCCATCCGTCTGTCTGTCCGTCTATCCGTCCGCATGTGGACACCATATCTCTGCCTCTAATAGTCAGTTTTTAAAAATTCTTTTTGCATTGGGAATTTTGAAATGTGCTAATGATTATCTTTTTTTCTTCAGGATACACAATTTTGCCGCTAGAGGGCGTAAATTCAGATCATATCGAATTTAAAATACAGTTTATTCCATATATTTGCTTCTAAATGTCCGACTGAAAAAATTCCTTTACCTTTCGATTCCATTTATGTCGAAGAATATTTTAGGTACAGTCACTTTTTCAAGTTACGCATAGATTTTCCACTAGGGGGCATAAAAGTAAATTTGCGTTTTCCGTAATATCTCTGCTTCTAAAACTCCGATTTGAAAAATTCTTTCTGCAGCGGATACAGCTACTAACGGGAAATCTTTAGCATATCCTTACTAATTTTTAGTAAGAAATTGTTTGGTCACCAGGGGGCGTATGTGTTAATTTCTGCTTCTGTTGCATTTGCAGCAAAATCTGAGATTCTAAAATCTCGATTGAAAAATTTGTTTGTGGACCGATACCACTGACGTCGATAAACCTTTTCGGAATATTTTCTTAAAATAATGCATGGTTTCTTCGCCAGGTGTATAGATGTATATCTTATTTTTGTCAATACCGATTTGAAAAATTCCTTCTTTGTTGGGCAGAGTTTCCAGAGCGAAATGATTTTCATATTTCAAAATTTTCAAGTAATTCATAGACTTTCCGCTAGGGAGCGTAAAGGTAAATTGGGTTTTCCCTGATATTTCTGATTCTAAAACTCCGATTTGAAAAGTTATTTCTGCACCGGATACAGCTTCTGATGTAAAATGCTTTGCATATAATTTTTAATATTTGGTGAAGAATGGTTTGGCCACCAGGGGTCGTAAGAGTTTAATTCTGCTTCTGATGTATTTGCAGCAAAATCTGAGATCCTGAAAACTCGATTGAAAAAATTCTTCTGAGGACTGATACCGCTCATATCGAAAAAACCTTTCAGAATACTTTCTTCTTAAAATTATTCATAGCTTTTCCGCCAGGGGGCGTTATTTTTGTCAATATCTCTGCTCCCAAGAGTCCGATTTGAAAAATACTTTTTTTTTTGTTGGAGAGTGTTTCCTCTGCGAAATGTTTCTCATATAATTTCAAATTTTTCTAACACAGAAGTTTGCCACCAGAGGGAGTAAGTTCACGTTTCCGTTTGCAGCAATATCTGCGGGACCAAAAACCCGATTGAAAAACTTCTCTTTTTGGTCAGATGCTACCAACTGTGCAAACTCTGTGTGCGCATTTTCTTCCCCAAACAGTGTACAGTTTTGCCGCTAGGGGAGCCCAAATGCTGAATTTGTTTTTCGATATCTCTGCTTCTACATGTGCGATTCAAAAAATTCTTTCAACGCCGGATGAATTTACCTTATATGAGGAATTTTGTGGTTCACAGTTCTGTTGGTCGATGGTATTTGTGTACTTCAATTTGCAGTTGTATCGCCGCTTCTAAAAACACTATTGAGAAATTTTTCTTTGCTGTTTACTGTATGCCATTTTCTACACTAGAGATGTGGAGCATTATCCCCTTTAAATAATGCATAGGCTTCCCGCTAGGGACCGTAAAGGTCGAAACTTTTTTCTCGCTATTTCTGCTACCGGAAGACGTATTTGAAAAGTTCTTTTTTCTTGGCATAGCTTTTTCCATGCAGAATATTTTTCGCCTATTTTCAACTTTTCCATTATGCAAAATTCTTCCGCTAGAAGACACAGGGTTATAAAATGTTTCCTTCTCTCGTATATTTCTTCTTTTAACTGTTCGATTTGAAAATCTTTTTTTGTCTTTGATACCTTTCTTGTGCTATGAGAAACTTTTGGTGCTCCATTTATTAATTTTCGTAACACGCTCTTTAGGCGTTGGTGGAACTAAGCAGATGTTTCCATTTCTGGATGTTTTATCGATTGTTGAAACCGGTTGATTGTTTTCCTAACCGGTACCATTGAGTTTGAATTGCTTTGATAACTTTAATTCGCGTCAGAACGGATTCAAAAGACGTGCACATTACAATAGAAAACTCGGTGCTATCTTTCATGTTTTTTGGTGGATTTGAGTTAGAATTTTATTTTCTTAATCTCTTTTGGATTCTCTAACGTCGTGGGGTCCAAAGAGAAATGACTTTTCCCAATGTAAATCATAATAAAGCTACAGAGTTAAATGCTGAGGTTAATTCTTCATTAACATTTTTTTGTAGGCATTCAACTTCCTGGGTGTTTTACAACAGCAATTCAAGGTCTTCAGCGTAGCTCTTCACTATTTCTAAATGTTCAGAACGTCTTTTGAAAAAATGAACATAATCGCAGTATCATCAAGTTTGGCTGTTCGTCTATATGTGCAACTATTAGCTCCGATTAAATAAAAATTCGTTTTGCATTGTGAAGCATGCATCAATGAGTTTTCCATGCAGATGCTGCATAACTGGACGGTAAGCAAACAGAGCTCCAGAGAGGCTCAGCTCACCCCAGTGAAGCGAGCAAATCTAAATTCTTTGAACTTTAATTTCCTGTGGTTTATGAAGACTACGTTTATATTTCATTATAAGCATAAATACTTTATCTTATTTATTCCTGTATACACTAATAAAAAAAAAGCAAAACTGATATGATGTAGCAGGAACGATGGATAAATACAAAGAAATTAGTACTCGCTGTGAATCAATAAGAACGATTGCACCACTGATCTCTGGCACACTGGCCCAGGACTTCTTGGTGTGATGGGTCAGGGAAGACAAATGCCCCAATGCCCCCCACTCTTTTTTTTTTCATTCGCAGAAACGTAAGATTTGGAAGAATATTACTCTCCCCCCGGAAAAAAGTGCGGCCTAGATTGAGGGATAGCTGCGCGGAGGACTAAAACACCGTTCGTCACTTAGTACGTGACTATGAGATGCTAAACTGCTGTTAAAAATTTAATTATCTACAAAAAAGAGTTGTCGTGGGGAAGTTTTAGTTAAATGTATTGCTCTAGACGCGCGTGTATTGGAGAGTAGTGCTAAAGAGAAATTCCTGTGCTAGAGAGAGAGAAGAAGAAGATTTCAACTTCTCCTGTTCATTGTTTTGCCGTCAGTAAGAGTGATTTGACGATGCTTTTATGGGGAAAATGGGGTTTGTTGGTGAGATTCTTAGGGCTCTTAGTTTTTGACTGAAGGAGAGGGTTTGGCTGTTGACCACGGTAAGAAGAGTCTACCCTGAGCATTTGCAAAGGCAAAAGCATGATTGCAGATGGAGAAACAAATGGAATCAAAGAAAGGGAGTAGAAATAATCAACATTTGACATCAAGAAATTTTTTGATGTTATTGTATGGATCCACGAAAAGTGACCGGAATAGTAAATTTGAAAAAAAAAAAAAGTTTTTTCATCCTGATTGGGAGTTATTTCTCCTCCGGTGACACGTAACCTGCAGCTCAGCCAACCGTTAATGTAGAGAGAGACAGAGAGAGAGAGAGAGAGAGAGAGAGAGAGAGAGAGAGAGAGAGAGAGAGAGAGAGAGAGAGACAGAGAGAGAGAGAGAGAGAGAGAGAGAGAGAGAGAGAGAGAGAGAGAGAGAGAGAGAGAGAGAAAGCAAACTTGCATCTTTTTACGTGGTGGGAAAATATAGTTTGTAGTTGAACACGAAGCCCTCCCCCCTAGATTATTTCTCAGCCCCCTTTCCCTGGTTCTAAGACTTAGCATCGACCCTGCCAGGAAAGGAGTGCATGCATTCACGATTTTTTCACGGAGCCGCTGCATTTGATAAGAAATTTCACTTAATTGCTTTCTTTCTCAGACATGTAAATCGGCTAAAACTTTAACTGAAACAGAGTTTTAACTTGACATTCCGGATTCAGGAGACATATCATGAAAGTTACTTACGATATAATTTATCTTGTAATACTCCTGTTTTAAGAAAACGAGCACGGAGTGGTGCATAATCTAAAACCTATTGATTTCCGTTAATACGATAACTTGAAATGTGTTTCAGAAACCACAGCATTAAAAAGATTTCTTACGTATTACAAAAAGCATGGTAAGTTGTTTCTAATGTACGTAGTTGTAAGAAAAAATGTAGAAACCAATCACATAGCAGTGATTATTTCATGTGATTGCTAGATAACGACGTCTAGTACAGCACAAATTGCCTTTCCCTCGTGACTCATATCAACACTAGACTGGCTTTTCTCAAATCAATACATACATCTCCAAACATTTCATGTTTTCTTAACTCTGAAGGTAAGAAGCGTAAATTTAGTTAAACATGTAAGGATAATTTAATTTTAATTGCTTATCAGCAAAGCCGTTTCATAAAGAAGTTACTTTTTTTGTTTTTGGCATGTTGCCATGGTCACGCACCAAGGCTTTCGTGACACTCGTGTTCTAAGATTTCTGAATACGCGATTTGCAAATGCCAATGACCTAACTAATGTGGACCATTTCCCAAAAGTGGAAAAAAAATTAAGTTGCTTGAAATTCTCTTCTTCATATTGAATGAGAAAAGAAAGGGTAAAGGTGAAAGTGAAATGCAACGTGGAATAATTAATTGTTTCTAAGAGTGAACCACTAAAATGGAATAATGCATGCATAATGAAGAGAACTTGACTGCTTTAAAAAGAATAAAAAATTCTCCTAGGTTGTAGTTTTAATGATATGTTTTATTAACTTGGAAGAACCTTAAACTTTTGTTCTATAATGATCTATTTGCATCGTGATCACAAACTCCAAACGAAAGTTAGTACTCGTGTTTAGCCTGCGATCAGGTTCGGCGTCATCAAGTTTAAATTTAATCTTTCATTCATTTCACTCCTGTCGGAAGGAGTCTTAAGGAATTTACTTTCAAAAAGCATACTACTCACTTGCACGAATTAAGGAACATTAAGGGCAGTGGTGTGACGTATGTGGATGGAAGTTGAAGCATGGATGTTTGGCTTCCATCACCTCAGAGGTATCGCTCGCTGTATCGATGAATACAATATTGAAAAGTACCAGAAACTATGCAAGGAACGAATTTTCCACGAAAATCAAATTAATATTTATACGCGAGCATATTGTTCACACACACACACAACATGCAGCCGAATTTAGTTTTTTACCGTTCTACATTTTTTGAGGTATTTTTTTCATTCTGAACTTTTTTACAAGCCTGGCTAATTTAGGTTCTCCAAATGCAGTTCTTTAATTATTAACCCATATATAGGAAGTTTTATGAAAAAAGGATCTAATAATTACCTTGTCCGTCCGTCTGTCTGTGCTGGAGGTACCTTATTTTGTTTTTTGGGAACTCTTTTTTGAAGACCATAGGGCATCAGAAAACCCCAATTTATTGCTTTGAGGAAACGAGATTAACAGCTAAATACTACAACTTAATTCTAATCGATATAACAGATGAAAATCCAATCTTTTTTGCCTCTAACTTGTTTTTGAAGACAGGAGTTTGCTATTTTTATCGACCAGACTTTTGAAGTACTTTCCATGGAAAGAAATGACTTCTCGTACAAATCTTTATATTTATTTGCCTATTCATATTGCATTATTTCTATTTCTACGTTTTTTGGCATCATGTGATACAAAATAAATTTAAAAACCAATCATTATCGGTACAATTAAGTTCTCTTTCTGTTGCATGTTAGAATGTTTTTATGTGAACTTGTATGACTTCTGAAATTTTCTTAAAATTCTGCCCCTCAACGAACTATGTAGCCTTCGGCATTAACCGGAGTGCATATGCATGTACACCCTTGCACACACACACACACACACACACACAAAGCTTTGACTGACCTCCCTTCTCATTCTTTAAGTGCCAGTCTCCGGCCTTTTTTAAAACGGCCACCAAGAGAGATACACATGTAACATTTTCGTAACTTTTTTGTTTGTTTCGGAATTTAACGACAGCCATATCTCTATTTTGTGGCCACTGGATCCGATGAGGGGGAGGGCCAGTACCAAAAGGCAAGCGCACCACTTTTTGGAATCAATTTTAAAGTTCCAGCAATAAACGATGACTATTTATCAGCAAGTGTAGGATATTCGCAAAGTTAGAAAAGCATTCTGTTTGCTTCAGAATCGTATTGGGGCCAACTGAAAGTTTTTAGCCATTGATGGTCGAATGCACGCGATCGCCGATCTGAATCATATTTTTCATCAAGTATACTTTTGATTTTACATGCTTTTCTGTTTCTTTTTTCCTCCCGTAGACGCTGGGAACCGATGCCGTAATGTTACATGTTAATGGAATTTGACTGATTGCCATTCACAAAAGAAAAAACAACAACAACAGTTAGTAAAATCACGCAATGCATTGATTATGTGACGCTTTCCAACATACTAGAAATCATTACTCAAATTATGAGAAAAATGGCTGTGAAATAAATCTCACTCCTGTGCCCTGACCTTTGATCCCATTTCGATGATATTCAACAGAACTGGTTCAGTATACCTCCGAAATAACATGATAAAGTTTTGTCGCAATCGAAGTAATTTTACGTAATTTATGATGCATAAGGGCTATGGAATAGATCCCGCTTCTGTGTCCTAACCTTTGACCTCATTTCGCCCATTATCAATAAGATTCGTACCCAGCAGGTCCCTACAACATACTAACATTTCATCCAAATCGAACCTTTTTTACGTAAGTTATGACGCATAATGGCGATTGAAGTGATTCCACTCCTATGTCCTGACCTTTGACCTCCATTTCGCCAATTTTCAATAGGGTTTGTCCCCAGGTGTTCCCCTACCACATACTAAAATTTCATCGAAATCGAAAGATTTGTACGCGAGTTATCGTGCGGACGAACATACGCACACAACGCGTGACGTAATCAGGCAGATGGGAATCGCGACCATCTGCTCGCAAGAGTGTGACGTTATAAAACTTTAATAGGATCTACAAAGAACGCGTGACGTAATGAGACAGATGGCGTGACCGCGCGCAACATCTAATGGGATGACGCCATGACACTACACTAAAAACGTGGTGATTCGGGGTGGTTATTTAACCCACTAAACGAATTTTCCTAAAGTCGAGATCAAGCTAAATCG
Organism: Macrothele yani; assembly: GCA_039090855.1. Lineage (NCBI taxonomy): Eukaryota > Metazoa > Arthropoda > Arachnida > Araneae > Macrothelidae > Macrothele > Macrothele yani. Next base: position 203,052,885 of record CM076990.1, read on the forward strand.
ATTTCTAGTACCAGAAAACGGTAGGTTAACGACTTTCATCAAAATCCTTAGAACCGTTTTCAAAATGGAATTTACATACATACAAGAATTGCTCCTTTAAGGTGTACGTCAAGTAAGTTTGCTTCCTGTACTTCGAATGGAAAAATTTCTGTACACATTTTTTTCCCAATTAATGCGTTCCCAAGGATGTAAATTTGAACATCGTTTAAAATAACTTCATTTTATAACTTGGAATACTTAATATTTTCTAAAACATAACCATAACTATGCAATCCAACATTTGTTTGTCTACTGACGTCATGAAAATACAGGTCGCGCCATCTTTTTTCTGGACAATTAATGCGTTCACAAGGATGAAAATTTGAACATCGATTAAAATAGCTTCATTTTATAACTTGGAGTATTTAATATTTTCTAAAACATAACCATAATTATGCATTCCGTAATTTGTTTGTCTACTGACGTCATCGAAGTACAGGTCGCGCCATCCTTTTTCTGGTTTCAACACCACCAAAGGAAAAGTTATTGATTTTTAATATAAATATGGTTATGTTTTAGAAAATATTAAGTATTCCAAGTCATAATACGAAGTTATTTTAATCGATGTTCAAATTTTCATCCTTGGGAGCACATTAATTGTGAAGGAAATGTGTACAAAAGTTTTTCCATTGGAAGTATAGGAAGCAAAATTACTTGACGTCCACCTTAATAATATGGGATAGCCGCCCCGGTGGCGCAGTGGTCTAAGCGCTGGCCTCTGATCATTCGTCCGTAAGGGGTCCGGGTTCGAATCCCGGTCAGGCATGGATGTTGTGTTTGTCTTACGGCACTGGCTCTCTCCCTTCCCTAGAACCAGTGGTCCTAAATTAGGGACGGGCGACTGCTTATAGCCCATTGAGTTGCTCACGGTGGTCGTTAAACCTCCAATCAAAAAAAAAAAAAAAAAATAATAATATGGGATAAGGGCGATGGAATGGATCGCAATACTATGTCCAGGCCTTTGGCCCAATTTCGTCCATTTTCAATAGGGTTCGTCCCTATTGAAAATGGTTCGTCCCATTTCGTCCATTTTCAATAGGTGATCCCCTACCACATACTGAAATTTCATCGAAATCGAACCATTTTTACGCAAGTTATGACGCATAAGGGTAATGCAATGCATTCCGCTCTTATGTCCTGACCTTTGACCCCACTTCACCCATTTTGAATAGGGTTTGTCCCCAGGCGGTCCCGTACCACATAGTAAACTTTCATTGAAATCGAACCATAGTTACGCAAGTTATGACGCATAAGGGCAATGGAATGATCCCGCTCGTACGTCGTAACCTCTGCCCCCATTTGTCCCATTTTCAATAGGGTTTGTCCCTATACGGTCCCCTACCACATACTAAAATTTCTTCGAAATCGAACGATTTTTACGCCAGTTATCGTGCGGACGGACGGACAGACGGACAGACAAAGCTGGGGCGTATACGCTTCTTCAACCTACGGTTGGAAAGCGTAAAAAAGATCAAAACAAACCTGAGTTGTCACTTTTTGAACTGATGATTCCCAGTCTGTCACTGCAACACGCACAAACGCAGTTCCCTTCCCAAGATTCCTTGCACGCAAATGACAGTTACCGTGCGCTCCTCGCAATATTCCCACAGTGCGACGGAGATTCTCATCAGCAATGCCTTTTCTCTGGCTCGCTGCCAAAGCTATAGCTTTTTGTTTTTGCCTGAGGCTGCTGGCTTTTAACATACACAGTCGTATCAGAATAATATGACCACCTACCTAATAATGGGAATAACCACCCTTTGCCCGTGGGTGACAGCGGCGAGACGGCGTGGCACAACGCAATGAAGCCCCTGGAAGATTGCTCGAGGCACACGTGCCCATTTTGACTGCTAGAGTACGGAGGTCACGGAGATGACGTGGTTGTGGGTCAGCACGTCGAACCTGTCGATGCCGCCCCGGTGGCGCAGTGGTCTAAGCGATGGCCTCTGATCATTTGTCCGGAAGGGGTCCGGGTTCGAATCCCGGTGAAGCATGGATGTTGTGTTTGTCTTACGGCACTGGCTCTCTCCCTTCCCTGGGACCAGTGACCCTAAATTAGGGACGGGCGACTGCTTATAACCCATTGAGTTGCTCACGGTGGTCGTTAAACCTCCAATCCAAATCCAACATGCCTATGTTGACAGACCGTCATCGACAGCTCTGCTTGAATTGGACTCGGGAATATTGAGAATGGACACTAAATGACTAGAAAAAGAAACTCGTGGTCACACGAATCCAGGTTCTAACTCCAACATGCTGACAGACAGGTCAGTATTTGACCAGATCAACAGCTGCAACTAGACTGCACGGTTTGATAGTAACAGGTCTGTGTAGGAAGTACCATGACGTGCGGATTGTTTTCAAGGACATCACTGGATCCTCTCATCCCCGCTGGACCATCCTCACCACTACATCCTACATAGACATTTTCTCGGGCTAGATGTTGCCCGAAACGGCGATCATGTATCCCCAGGGTACTGGACTGTCTCATAAAGACAATACCCATGTTACGAGGCCCACACCAGACAGGAATAGCTTGAGGACTATGCCGAAGTATTTCGTGTACTCCCCTGACGGCCGACAAATCCTCCCGATTTGAATCTTATCGAACATTTGTGGATTGCAGTTTTACAGAATACCTAACGACATCTTCCGTGATCTAGTGGAGCCCATGCCACGCCGAGTGCAAGCGGTCTCATCGCAGCGCAGTGATTCCCAGAAAGCTATTACTTCGGTGGTCATAATGTTATGGCTTATGAGCAGTGCTCGAATTGGAAAGCACACTGGCACTTTCTTTTACCTTATTATTTCATATGGGCACTTTTGTACCCAGTATAGAAATACCGGCATTAATTTTAGTAGCGGGAATTGCGGAAACGAAATTTTTTTGTCCTAGACTTATGAGAGCGCATTGTTAAGCATAGAAACTTTATGTGCCTCGTGCCCTTGAGAAATAGTGTGTGGGAACCGTAAAGAGTAGAGGAGTGGTGTACACATGAGTTCAATCCTTCAAAGGATGGAAATGAAGAACCCATAGCACATGATCACATTTTGTCCAAGCTCCAGATCATCCCACTAAAGAAAGATGTCTGTGATTTTTATTATATCATTTATTTAATATATTCAATTTGAAGAGCTAATTCATAGAATGAAGAATTGGGTGTAATAGATTAAACACAAACTTTAATTTTGCAGCAATAAGTATAAACTTTTTCTGCTTCGGATTTATTAATTTAAGACTAAATATTCATTCTGATTGAGGATATTCTTATTGCTCGACTTTTTACTTCCTGAAAGTTCCTATTGGAAGGTGGCTGTCTTCTTGGCTAAGGACCTTAAAGTTCTGGGTAACTGAATCACTAATGGTTAGCTGAGGTTCGGAAGTCTCGTTAATCAGTTGGTCCCGGGGTAGAGATTTTCGTTCTAAACAAGTCTAACCCCAGTCCTCGGTGAAGCATAGGTAGTGCCTCTGGATCCACAAAGCAACCAACTGAAATCGGCCGCCATCGTTTCTAACTTATGGTGCAATAGTAGCCCACGGAACTGTCAATTACATTTTTACATAATGGAGTTCTTCTTCCAGAAATTTTTCAGTTTTGGAGATTCTCTAGTGAAGGTATTTTTTCCGGATGAATTTTAGCTAAATATGAGCATACCGGCACTTCAAAATCTCCATTTCGAGCACTACTTATGAGTGTATATGGGTCAACTACATATTTTTTATAACATGGAAAGATCATACACGGTCGAGTCACATTATTGTAACCACCAGCTAATGTACAGAGTAACCGCCGTGTGCAGGCCGGACAGCAGCTACAGTAGACGAGCTGGAAGTGACTCAATAAGATGCTGGAAGGTGTTCACAGGTATGTGCAGCCATGCTGACTGCAGTGCATCGGACAGCTACTGGAAGGTGCGTAGTGGAGAATCAATAGAGCGAACAACACGATCGAGATGGTCCCACAGATGCTCACTTGGGTTTAAATCTGGAGAACCAGGGAACCAGGGAAGTACTTTGAAGTCTTTACCGTGCTCTTCCAACCACTCTCGGACATTTCTAGCTGTGTGACACGCCGCATTGTCGTTCTGGAAGATCCCATCCACCCCAGGAAAGACAATCAGAATGTATGGGTGTACGTGGTTTGCAAGGATGGATTCATAACGAATTAGATCCATACCGCCTTCCACAGGTATGAGTGGACCCAGAGAATGCCACGAAAACATTCCCCAGACCATAACGCTGCCCGCCCAGGTTGTGTTCTTCCAGCAATGGCTGATGAGTGTTTGTTCTTCGATGTTTCTCGCCTTATATGCCAAAATCCACCCATTCGATGAAGCAGAAAACGTGACTCATCGCAGAAGGTAATCCTTTGCCAATCAGCGGAGGTCCAATTCCGATACTTCCGTGGAAATATAAGCCTTTTCTGCCGATGCACGTTCGTTAGCATAGATGCAGTGACCATCCGTCTGCATCGGAACTCCATACCCAGGAGGGTTCACTGAACTGTCGTTTTAGACACACTTTCTCTAGTCCCCTGATCCATTCGATTGAGTTGTACCACTGTAGCACTTCGATCGGCTCTCACGCACCTTCGCAGCTGACGTTCACCTCTCACGTTAGTGGCACGTGGTGCTCCGCAGTTTCCATGTCGCTTATTCGCAATGGTGCCATTTCTCCAATCACGATACACTTTAACCACAGCAGCACGCGAACAGTTCGCAAACTGCACTGTTTCAGAAATACAGCCACCCTTGGCCCGAAAACCGATAATCATCCCTTTTTGCAAATCTGATAAATTGCCCCTTTTATCCCTGACAGCAGCGAGTGATATGTTTTTAGATCATGATCATATGTAGAGGATTTTAGGAAGGGAGTGTCTGACCCCAGGTCTTAAACAACCCTTAGAAATAGGAAGCTAGGAGATTTGGACTAGAGTGCCCGATAGGAAAGGGACACAGAAGTGAAGTACAAAAGGGGAGGAAGACGCCCTTATTTATTACCGGGGGGCCAGTACCCGGGGTCCGACGGCTTAACGTGCCCATCCGACGCACGGCGGATATTTAGTGGATCGAGCGTTCGTACCTGCGTGGGATCGAACCTGAGGTCCTTTCCGTGGCAGTCACGAACGTTGCCCACTAGGCCACCCGCGGCCCCCAGATATGTTTTTAGAATGCCTACAGCACACCTTATATACCCTCCGAGCCAGCTCACGACACGTGCCTTCTTTCATTGGCAACACGCTGTTGACATCAAAAGTACAAGGTGGTCACAATAATGTGACTCAACTGTGTATATACCAGTATATATCAGCTACGCAGATGCAGCCTGTTTTCCAAAACTGAATTGTAGAATTACTTGGTTATCCTTTACTGCGCATGTGAAGTTTTCACTAAATGGGCTTTAGAAAATGCAGGAAGCCGCCCCGGTGGCGCAGTGGTCTAAGGCGATGGCCTCTGATCATTCGTCCGAAAGGGGTCCGGGTTCGAATCCCGGTGAGGCATGGATGTTGTGTTTGTCTTACGGCACTGGCTCTCTCCCTTCCCTGGAACCAGTGACCCTAAATTAGGGACGGGCGACTGCTTATAGCCCATTGAGTTGCTCACGGTGGTCGTTAAACCTCCAATCAAAAAAAAAAAAAAAAAATGCAGGAAGTAAGAAATAAAATGAAAAAGCACAGTTGGTAGTTTTTCCGGACTTCGCAATTCATTTCATACGCCAAAGAAATAATAATGGGTTTTGCAATTAACGTAATTTATATCACCTACAATGAGAAAGAATATTTACAAAAGAAACGTTGCTCTCTTTAACAGCCTGTTTTCTGGTGAGCGAAAAGTTATGAAGAAACCGAGCCATTGAATTACAAATTAAGCCCTAAAAGTCTTCAAATTACGATGAAAGAAGATTTAAGCTAATCATGAAATTTAGAAAAATTTACATTTTTTAATAACAGATGCATTAATCATCCTTACGTAGTTTCTGTCAACTATTGCTTCCCGTTTAATACAAAATTTATGAAGGAAGCGAGTTTTTCATAATAAACGGTGAATTTTGTCTTTGAAGATGCAGGATTCTCCTGGAAATACTACTGGAGCGTATTTTTAAAATGTCATCAATTGAGACATCTTTGACAGTACAAATATATAAAAACGTATGTTTACTGTCAGACGAAATTCACATCATGGTCTAACTTTTTTCGTGCTGAAAGAGAAAAGGTAACGTTTACAATTTTCAAGTTAAACGTTTACAATATCATAAAAGCTCTGCGTAAAACTTCGGCAAACTGTGAATGTATCAATTAATTCCTGTAATTGGTATAAGTAAACGCTTGTATGTAGCACTTGCAGGCTTTTCAAGACACCACTGAAAAACGCACTTTTTTTGTTTTTATGCTTTCTTCATTAAGACTTGTCTGAAATAAAATATCCAACTTCTTTAGACGAGATGATTAAACCGCCTTGCAGAATAAAGAATTCATTATTTTTTTCTATATTTAATAACAATGTTTTTTTTTAGGTAAATGATAATTTTTAACTGAATCAGGGTAACAACATTCTAGATTTAAAAAAATAACGAGATTTGCAGGACAATTTTTATTCTGTTTTCGCACTTGGTCTGTTAAAACATGATAAAATTCACCACACAGCCTTGAGTATTTTCTTTCTACATTGTTTGAGTACCTTCTTTTCATTAACTTCCACGACATTCATACATCGAGATTTTAGTGCGGTATAGCTGGCATGAATAATGAAACCAAGAAGAGAAACTTTTGTCACAGCTGAGTCTCACAAATGGCCTCGTTAAAGGTTAAAAGATCTCGATATTTTCACGGAAATGACAATGACGTGCGACCTGTTTTGGCAGACCATCTCGTTCAGGGCTGGCTGGCATTTTGATCTTGCTACTTTGCTATAGGTCTAGGCGTGCAGTCATTTTTCGACCAGGGTGAATACGATTCCGTTCGCGTGTCCTTGCGAATTACTTGGAATGTCGCCCAAAGCCACAAACAACTCCTTAAAATCGAGAGGATGATCATTTTGTGGAAACTTTGACAAAATGTACGTGACCACATCGGAATTCTCAGTATCTTGGCCAATAAGCAAAGGATACTGGTAACTAAATATTAAGAAGGTATTATTGTTTATTCAGAGTAAACATATTACTAGGAATCTGCAAAGAAAAACTAACATCATAGAATCTACTTTCGCAGAGCAAAATTTTCACACTTAGTTGTTTTTTTTTTTTTTTTTTTTTGATTGGAGGTTTAACGACCACCGTGAGCAACTCAATGGGCTATAAGCAGTCGCCCGTCCCTAATTTAGGGTCACTGGTTCCAGGGAAGGGAGAGAGCCAGTGCCGTAAGACAAACATAACATCCATGCCTGACCGATTCGAACCCGGACCCCTTACGGACGCACACTTAGTTGACCCAAGGCGTGATGCTCAAAGTGAATTCAAAATGAAACAAGTTAGTAAAATCATGTAAAGCATTAATTATGATACGCTTTCCAACATACCAGAAATCATTACTCAAATTATGAGAATAATGGCCGTGGAATAAATCACGCTTCTGTGCCGTGACCTTTGACCACATGTCGATGATATTCAACAGAACCGGTTCACTATAATTCCGGAATAACATGATAAAGTTTTGTCGCAACCGAAGCATTTTTACGTAAGTTATGGCGCATAAGGGCGATGGAATGGATCCCACTCCTATGTTCTGACCTTTGACCCCATTTCACACATTTTCAACAGGGTTCGTCCCCAGGTTGTCACCTACCACATACTAAAATTTCATCGAAATCGAACTCTTTTTATGCGAGTTATCGTGCGGACAGACAGACAGACAGACAGACGGACAACTAGAGCATATATACGCTTCTTCAACCTACGGTTGGAAAGCGTAAACAAGAGAGACAATATTAAGTGTATGTAATAACTAAGTTTCTATAAGGTACAAAATTGCATTTCAGCAAACAGGATGAAAAGATTAAATACACTGATATAAAGGTATAAAAAGAAACAGTGAAAATGGAACTCACAAGCGCAGTATCGGAAGAGAGACTGAAACTGGTTTGGCAGGTTAGAAGCACGAAGATCTCTGGCTAGCTGCCGAGAAGAGTCAATATTTTGGTGTTACTGAGCTATCTATTGCTCTCTAACACCAAAATCTCAAAAGCAACGACAAATATTGTGATGTTCTTATGTTTTAAGGGTGTAACTATATATACAGAGTCAGTTTATCTAGAACACCAACATTAAGCGAAGCTTGGTTAATTATTATTGAAAGCTTTGGGTAGCTTAATAATCAATGCCCTTCGTTAAGAATAGATTGACTAAACGAGCAGGTTAGTAATAAGTCGGTACTTACTCAAACTTCAATGTTTTATTTAGTCCTTTAGGCACTAGTTAGCACATTATCGTGACACACTCTTCAAATATATCAAACTTGTTAACGGGGTTTAAATGCTGTAACACTCAACTTCTAATTAACTCGAACTTCACAATGTGAGACCCAGAAAATCGAACTATTATCTCAAGAACAATTAGCGTAAAACAGTAGATAGCTAACGAATGTCAGTGAGCCTAACGAAAATCATCTTCAAAGCTCGTGAATCAGCCTCACAGTTCGTCAGCAAGTCAACCAGCTAACATAAATTGAAAAAATCTTCTTACCTCATCTGTTTACATACGCCACACCACCTGCGACTTCACTTGTCGTTGCCAAAAAGACATACGGGCGAGAGAGAAAATGTAAACGTTAAGTTTGGAAATTTCTTAAGGAAAAAGAACCAATATTTATACAGAGACAGGAACAAAGTTATATTCGAGAAAAAACTGGGAAAGGCGCTACCATTTTCATTACATGCCACCACACCCATGCCGTAAATGGTATCGTCAGCAAACGACGTATAAATAGAGGGAAATTTTTCCGCAAGTTCAAGTAGTAACATTCGCAGTTCAGATGACAGCTTATCTGGATTTAAGCGGTTTCGAACGTGGTATGATAGTCGACGCCCGAATATGGGCCACTCTTACTAGGAAATTACCACGAAATTTGGATTTACACGGAGAACAATTTCAAGGATGTACCTGGACTACATAAACTCGGAGGAAACATCCAGAGTGCAGGACAGGTGTGGCCGTAGAGAAGCCGTGGACAATCGTAGACAGCGGCGTCTGGCACGCATCGTAACATTCGCCCGGAGTGCAACATTGCTGAAAATCACAGCGCGATTCAATGCTAGGGTCAGTAGTAGCATTAGCGTTCGGACAGTGCAACGTTCCCTGTGTTCTATGGGGTTCCGGAGCCGATGGTCCAACCCGGGTGCCACTGCTGACGCAACGACACAAAAGCGTGCGCCTCATCTGGGCTCGGGAACACCCCCATTGGATGCAAGATGATTGGAAACGTGTAGTTTGGTCCAACGAATCATGGTTTAAACTATTTCGGGAAGGTGGCCGACTCCAGATGTGGTGACAACCCCACGAGGCTGTGGATCCCGTATGCCCAGAAGGAACAGTGCAGGCAGGCGGTGGCTCTGTTATGGTGTGGGGTGTTTCCAGATGGAACGTAATAGGACCCCTCGCGCGTCTGAAGGGTGGAGGCTACGCAACCATCCTTAGATTTACACCCGTTCATGTCTTGCAACCACTCCGACGGGCGCGACCTCTTTCAACACGACAATGCGCCACCGCACAGGTACAGAATCGCAGGATTATGATTAGGGGAACATTCCATGGAGATTTTGACATTCTGACTTGGCCCTTTCGTTCTCTGTATTTAAATGCCATGGAAGACATTTGGGATGCTGTTCAACGTGCCGTCAATGCCAGGAATCATACACCGGCGAATATTGCGCAATTGTGGGACGCTTTTCAGGAAACATGGTGTGCACTGTCTCCATAGTACTACAGAGAGCTAGTGGAGTCCATGCCCCGTCGCGTTGCTGCCGTTATCCGATAGCTAGGAGGACCAACGCGGCATTGGCGTAGGAAAATGAGGTGCTCAGCGTGCTCAAGCACCTCCTATTGGATATCAAGGCACATTTTTCTCTTGAACGCTGAGTCACATGATTTCCTTTTCTCTTTTAAAGCCGAATTTTAAATGTTGTTCATTAAAAATATCAAGATGAATCTAAAACACCGACAAAAAACTGACTCAAATCACATTTTTTTCACAACGAAGTCGCGAATTCTTTCGAATCCCTTTGAATTCGCTTCATTGGTGCATTTTTCCACGTGCAAGCAACACACCCGCAGAGTTCACTCGCTCTCGCTCACACTAGTGAAAGGTGCCTTTATTAACAATAAGACAAGAAGAAAGATCAACCACTGCGATAGAGTCCTTATGAAGTTGTGAAGCTGCTCATTTTTTTTTTACCCCAATATGAAGAAATTATTAAAAATTCTATCAACGCTTCCTGCCTCAACAGCCACTCCACAAAGTACGTTTTCTACTCTCAGGTGCCACAAATGTATCTTCGAAACACAATGTCTAATTCTTGACTTTCTGAACTTGCTTTGTTGAACATTCATCGAGAAGTAGAAGCAAATACAGGATCCACATTTTGAAGGCAATGGCAGCGAAGCTTAGTTACCTTGTACAATGATGCTAAGATGTATGAGTATAATTTTATTAAAGTGCTAGCAAAACTTTACATTTTCAATATTCTATATTATTTATTTCATAAAAACACTAATTTTGAAATTGCGCCTTTATAAATAACTCAGAGAAATTGAACACTGAGAGAGAAGTACTATTTTACATTAACCACATTTAATAAATATATGGCCCTCCACATTACATAAGGCTTTGTATCAAAATTTTGTAAATTAGTATTTAAATTATCAATAAAATTGTTAATTTATTAATGCATTTATATAAGTATTCTAAATAATGAATAATTAACGCTTAATTATTAACTGATTATCCTAGATTAGCAACTAGCTTCGTTGTTTAGGTATGAAACTATACTTGAGCCCTCCCCATAATTTTTGAATTCCTACGCCTCTGCAACGCAGTATTAGAAAGGTATCCCAGTTTTTGTCACTTTAGCGTACATTACAATACAATTCACCGAAGAAGCTTTCTCGCAAGAAAATCTATTCTGAAAGCACAATTCATTACACACCGCACCCATCCGCAAAACTTCCCTACTCCGCTATAATAATACGACGAGCCGAAATCCCTTACGGGCTACACATAGGTCAGACACTTACCTTGTGTAGTGCGTAACCGACGACTGGGGTATGACCGAGCCCGATCATCGGCAGATAGTTGGTGCGAAGTCGATGGAGTGCTTCATCTCCTGAGATTCCCGCGTGTGACCGTCGTACGTGCACGAGAACTACATCAAAACAGAGAGCCGCAGTGAAAAATGTGGCCGACGGGCCGTTTGTGTTTCAGGTGAGCACTGCCTCTCCCATTTCGTAGCTTCGGAATGAAGGGTCACAGTCAAGAGAATAATCCCGGCATTCAATGGCATCTACGAAAGTTTGTGCAAACGCTTTTCTACGTTTTTTTTTTTTTTTTTATTAAAGGTTTAACGACCACCGTGAGCAACTCAACAGGCTATAAGCAGTCGCCCGTCCCTAATTTAGAGTCACTGGTTCCAGGGAAGGGAGAGAGCCAGTGCCGTAAGACAAACACAACATCCATGCCTCACCGGGATTCGAACCCGGACCCCGTTCGGACGAATGATCAGAGGCCATCGCTTAGACCACTGCGCCACCGGGGCGGCCTTTTCGACGTACGATACCATCACTAGGCAAAGCCAGGCGAAGATCACATTGAATATCCTTGTAAATATCACGCCACCGAATAGAATGTAGCAATGAGAAAACAAACATTGCCATTGGACCGGACGTATCGTGTTACGATGATTGGTTGTTCCAACTACAATACGCGGAAGGGAGGGTGCGTGTGTTGCGTGGACCACACGAAGCCATGTATCCTAACTTCCAAGTCAAGGTGTTACAAGCCGGTGGACGCCGTGGCTTGTAACACCCAGACTTGCCAGTTCTGGGGCGTGTTTACGTAGGCCATCTTGGGGGTGCCCCTTGTAGCTATTAAAACCACCATCCCCATACAAGACTATGTTGACATACTCCTTTTTTTATTTCGGGATTTAATGACCTGAATGAGCAACTCTTCTCTTAGGTTATAACCAGTCACCTGTTCCTAATTTGTGGTTACTGGTTCCAAGAAAGGGTCAGAGCCAGAGTCTCAAAACAAGCACAACACCCAAGCCACATCCGGAACTCGAATCTGGCGTCATCTCGAACGAAAGATCCAAGGCCGCCACTTAACTGTCAAATCAGTATAAAGATTTCAGAACTAAAATTGCCACTTTTTTATTGCAAAACTAAAATGTTTGGCACTAAGTAAAGTACAGTAAATGGTTACAAATTGATATTTTTAATGTGATATATATAAATAGGGATGTAATACTTTTAATGTGATATATAAAAATAGGGATGTAATACTTTTAATGTGATATATAAAAATAGGGATGTAAGGTCAGGTGATGCGTAACATCACAGCCTCTCCTTGGCAAATGTCAACCCCGTCTTCTCGTGGTGCATCCTGTTCCCACGAAAGGGGCTCTGACGACCGCCAATAGCGGTATAACTTTACCATCGGGATTAGAGGAAATGCTATCCCACACTCACCAACCCGCTTGGCCAGCGTGGTGAGTTATGGCCAAACCCCTCCAAAATGATTCCACAACTTAAATCTTGGCCCTCAGTCTCCGGCAGCTGGAATGTACCTGACCAAGGCAGCGGCCAGTGCGACATGAAGGCAGAAGGTGCTAAGAATCCCCGGAGGACCGGACTAGGCTGCCATCTGATGCTGACCTTGGCAACGTATAATGGACGCTCCCTATCTTCTGATTCAAGGCTTCTTGAATTGGAAGAGGAACTACAAAGGATCAAGTGGGACATCGTCGGGCTAAGTGAGGTAAGGAGAAAAGGAAAAGATCTCATTGAACTGAAAAGTGGACATCTCTTCTACTATCGTGAGACAGATACTGGCAGAACTAGTGGTGTTGGATTTATAATAAACAAGAAACTGAAGTATAAAGTTGTAGAAGTTGAAAGTTTCTCTGACAGAGCTTCACGACTCGTTATCCAACTCTCGAAAAGATACCAGGCTCAGATTATTCAAACTTATGCACCCACCACAAGTCATCCTGAAGAAGAAATTGAAGAATTTTATGAGGAAATTTGCCATCTAAATAAAAAAGGTAAGCAGCACTTGAAAATAATTATGGGAGATTTCAATGCAAAAATAGGGCAACAGAATGAAACTTCAGTAGTAGGTAAATTCGGTCACGGCAACAGAAACCAGCGTGGAAATACTCTCGTAGAGTTTGCAGAGGCAGAAGGGTTTTTCATCTTGAACTCCTTCTTCAAGAAAAAGCCACACAGGAAATGGACATGGAGACATCCAAATGGGACGAGAAGTGAAATTGATTTTATTATGTGTAACAAAAAATTCGTCATATAAGACTGCAGTGTGCTAAACAAGTTCAACACAGGTAGTGACCATAGATTGGTGATATGTAAGATGCACCTCAACACTAAACTTGAACGTGGCAAGCTCATAAGACAAACAAAATCTATTGACATAACCAACCTTAAAAAACACCATAATACCTTCAAGTTGAAACTGAAGAACAGGTTCTCTGCTTTAGAAGGCCTAACATCGGAAGAAGTGGATATTTCTGAAGTTAACAGAAAAGTAACCAAAGCTCTTATGGCAACAGCAACAAAATTAGCTGGTTCTAAGAACAAGTTGCATGTGAACAAATTATCAGGAAAAACCAAAATGTTGATGCAAAAAAGAAGAGAGATGAGGACAACTAAAGAAGATGTGACTTCCAAAGTGGAATATATAGAGCTATGCAAGACAGTAAGAAAAAGTATCACTGAAGACGTAAGGAAATTCAACTGTGAACTAGTGAGGAAAGCAATTGAAAACAACCAAAGCCTAAAGATAGCAAAGGGACATCTCAGTAAGGGAAGAAAACGGATTATGGCACTGAGAAAAGAAGATGGTTCTATAACAAGAAATAGAGGCAGAAATTTTGACAAGAGTGAAAGATTTCTACTCCAAATTGTATGAAAGGGATGATACATGTACTCCAGACATCATGAAAGGTACCAGTACCAGAGTTCTTCCAGTCCTCCCAGCTGAAGTTGCACATGCAATCAAGAAAATGAAGCGTGGAAAAGCTCCAGGAGAAGATGGAATTACTGCAGACATCATACAAGAAGCAAGTGGAGAAATTGAAACAGTACTCGCCCAAATTTTCACTCGATGCCTTAATGAAGGGAAGATTCCTGAGGATTGGAACAATGCTACAATGATCCTGCTACATAAAAAAGGTGACATTGAGGATCTCAGGAACTACAGACCTATCAGCCTCTTATCAGTGGCTTATAAAATCTTCACTAAAGTTCTTTCACACCGCTTGAAGGTAACACTGGACATGGCTCAACCGAGAGAACAAGCTGGATTCAGGAGTAGCTACAACACAATAGATCATATCCACGTACCGAGAGAACTAATTGAAAGAGCGAGGGAATATGAAATTCCATTGTGCATGGCATTTATTGATTATGAAAAGGCCTTTGATTCGGTGAAACCATTAGGAGTTACAATGGCTTTGAAATTCTGTGGTATTGAAGATGCATACATTAATATTATTAATAACATCTATGAAAATGCAAGTGCAAAGATTCAGCTGCTTGAAAATACAACACACATAAAAATTGGAAAGGGAGTGAGACAAGGGGACACCATATCTCTCAAGCTCTTTAATGCCAAATTGGAAAATGTCTTTCAATCACTGAATTGGGAAAACAAAGAGATAAAGATTAATGGAGATTATCTAACTCTCCTTCGTTTTGCTGATGACGTAGTCAATTTTGCAACTACCCCATCAGAGCTGCAGAGTATGATCCAGGAACTTTCTGACAAGAGTAAAGAAGTGGGATTAAAAATGAACTTTCAGAAGACAAAAGTGATGTACAATGCTTTTACAAGAAATGAAGATTTATCGATTGATCGAGAAAAGCTGGAGATAACAGATACGTACGTTTATCTTGGACAGCAGATATCAAGTGAGGGTCACATTGATGAAAAAATTAATCGGCGTACAAAACTTGCCTGGAGAGCTTTTGGAAGAAACAGAATAATTTTGAAGAGCAATATGCCATTATGTCTTAAAAGAAAAGTGTTTGATCAATGCATCCTTCCAGTGCTTACGTATGGTGCAGAGACTTGGACCTTAACTAAAAGAGACATACAAAGGCTGCAGACAACTCAAATAAGCATGGAGAGGTGCATGCTTGGTGTAACCAGGAGAGATAAGAAGAGGAACTCGTGGATCCGAAAAATGACAAGAGTGGAAGACATCATGATCAGAGTTAAATTCCTGAAATGGCAATGGTATTGGTATTGGTAACTGTGGGTACCATAGTGGCACCCAGTTTATTGCTATAACGAAATACAGACATAGGAGATTCATTAAAAGCTGCAGTACAGAAAACAACAGTGCGGAAAGTCAGTATATCCACGATGCAGCACAACGTTACACAGAAAGGAAATGAATATGCACACGAACAATGAACGGCCTATGTCAAACACTATAACACATGTGCACAAATGCATGAAATGTGCTATGCTGTGATAAATCAACCGAACGGAACTGAAATGTGGTTAGAGCGCAAAACAACATTGAGTACCTCAGCAACTTTAGAAAAATAACACAGGTAACAAACGTACCACTATAATAATCCGCGATAGAGGAAAGCGCTAACACAGCAAACACTCACAATTATAGGTAATTTAAAAAACAGGCACAAATTCAGGAAACAACAGATAAGATAATGAGGAGATCACACAAGTAACGAGACCGATTAGTTGTGAACACACAGCAAAAACACGCAATTATCGCAAATGTAAAATACATTACTTGTGAAACACAGCCAAACACACAAATAAAGCAAATGTACAATACATTACTTGTGAATCACAGTAAAAACACACAATGAAACAATCAGAATCAACATGCACTAAGTCTGCAAAACCATGGAATCTGTGAACGGGTTCGCAAATCCCCTAGCATTGTAAGAACAAAAAGTAATCGGTGTGAGGAAGAGAGCTAAAGGTTATCGGTAAAAGGATAGAAGGTATCACATATATGCTTCTCAACGAGCTCCTTCAAGGAGGCGAGACGGCGCGTGTAACGTCTCAAAAAGGCTGATACCGAGGATCGGTGGCACACAGAGATTTAAAAAGTGACACATAAGATTCGAATTGCGTTGCCGCTGCATACAGGTCCAGATCAGGTGAGTGAAGGAATTCTTCAGAACCAACAATCGTACGTGCAGGTTGAAAAAGACGTAAAAGTTGCTGTCTGGACAGTGGTCCAGGAACTGAAGGAAACGTATCAACGGCCTGTAGAACCTCAGCATCAGAGAGGATTGACAGGACCTGAGCGGAGAAGCATACTGTTTGAAGAATCATCAGATGGAGAAACACCGGAACCGGAAACCTCGGGAACACTAGATGAATCCTCAGAATGTGGCACAGAAAGTTGTTTTAACTTCTTCTGTTTTACAGCGCCTTTGGAAGTTCCAATCCGCTTCGAAGAAGAAGCTGAGGCGGATGTATCCATTACTGGATCAGGCTCAACTCCCAAGTCAGGAGACGAGGAAACGAACGTCGCCGAAGAAGCAGTACGTAGCTGAGCTGCCTTAGTGGAGACTGGTACAACAGCCGAGGCTTCAGGAAGATGTTGCAACAAGGGTATGGTAGACAAGGTTGTAAATGGAGATCCGATATCCGAGAGGCTAGGAGAAGAGCCAGACGGCCGATCTGCCAAACCACCACTCAACACACCCGGATCGGAACACTCCGTTGTAGACACATCTGTAGTCGAAGACAACTCTGTCAATCTTGAAGGTGGATGCACAATCATACGGGGCGGGAGAGGAGGAAAGGCAGCATTGTCCGTGACGGAAATGTTCGGCTGACGGAGAAACGAAGAATTCGCGTCAGGCAAACTACCGGTAGTGGGGATAGTAGAAAGACCAATGTGGTCAGCAGTGGGATGCGAACTTGATGAACGTCCACGTCGAACGCGGTCACAGGTGGCAGTGGTGTGATTCTGTGTTAAACAGTGTGTACAATAGTGAGCAGTGAAAATCTTGAAACTGTACGATCGTGCGCCAATTTCAACAGTAGCTTCTGTAGGGCAATCCGCCAAGGCTTTCTCGGTGGGAAAGAGGACCAATAACTGACGGCGAGGTCCGGTAGCATGTGCAAATAGAGTTCCACGGGGAGCGTCAGAGAGGCGACGAACCTTGCGAACAATTTTACAAACATGACTGACAAGGAGAGGAAGTGCAGTATCAGGCACTTCCTGTGGAACAGGATAGAACGTGATGTTCACCGGTCGCTTGGAAAGAGGCGACGGGATGAGATGGTTTGACCCAATCGAAAGTTCGTTTGCAAGAAAAAAGTCAGCATCCTCCTTGTGATTGAACTGTACCGAAATACCCCGAGGAGTACGGGAAATTCCTGCAATGGACGCAGACGACACATGTCCAGAGAGGGCTTCCATGTAGCGTGGCAATGGAGTATTTGGTAAAGCATGAAAGAGCACACCTCTATCCAGGAGGTTATGGAACTCACGGCCAATCTGCGAATTGTCATCTATCGTTACCTTCACCTTGTGGTTGGATACCTGAATAATAGGTGTTGCTTGCAAAAGACCATCTGGTTGAGAGGAATCGGACGTAGAAGTAGCGCCTCGTTGCACTTTAGAGGCAAATGACATCTTCGGAAGAGAAGTCTGTTCGGATCCGGCAGGTACAGAAGGCTGTGAGGAAACAGAAGCACAGGCCGAAGGCAAGGCAGTAGAATCAGTAGTACCCAGGGAGGGCACCGAGGCAGATGCAGAAGCTGAAGAAGAAAGCGCAGCCAAGTCCAGTGAAGGCACCGGTGCAGGAGTACTAGAAAGCTGGGAAGGCATCTGAGCAAACACATCTGAGGACGAGAGTATGTTAACTTCCATGGACGTGGGAAGTGTGACGTGACGTGCATCCGCCACGCCCATAGATGATAAAGAAATACCGGAAGCCGCCATGTTGGCAGCTTCCAAACGTAAACAAACGAGCAAACGATAAGAAAACGGATGAATATGAACTAATACGAGGATGAGAACGCTAGAAAAGTAGCTCAAAACGTACACAGTACCTTTAAACAGCCGAGCCACGCAACAGGTGAGTGAGAGACGAGGTATTCCACACTAAAATGCATAAAATATTGGAGCCACCAACACTACGTCTGTAACAAACGAGCAATGGGCTGGACATACTGCCAGAAGGACAGATCATCGATGGACAGCCGAAATTTTAGATTGGATTCCAAGGGACAGGAAAAGACCCAGAAGAAGACCACATGGAAGATGGGTGGATGAAATTCGAAAGTACGCAGGGGTGACATGGAGGAGACTGGCACAAGACAGACCATTGTGGAGGAAACTTGGGGAGACCTTCGTCCAGCAGTGGATTGATAATGGTTGACAATGATGATGATGATGATGATATAAAATAGCACATGTTGTATTTATTGGCAATTATAACGGATAATAAACAAAAAAGAAACACTTAAAACAAGTTCTCTAGAATTCTAATAACTAGCTTTAGTGTGATATATTTTAAAACACGATTTTACGTACAAACCTACTCCATAATCTACACCCCAGGTTCGTGTCTCCTTTTGCTTATTTTCACCTGTACTGTCTTTTTTGAACAAATACTTTGCATTGTCTTATAGGATCTTTCTTGCGACGGGCAGGAGAAATGGCGTTCAGTCAAAAGGTCAGGGCTATCTTTGTCAGATGGTCCACTTGTCTTGTTTGTACTGGAAATCTAACGGTCATACTCATGAAAAAAGCTGTTCCACAACATGGATTCGAAATTCTAAAAATGTTATACTCTTGCCAAGTATATTTCTGTACAGCAGAAAAGAGTTCTAAAGAACTTTGTCAATGAAGTGACAGAATATGTTCTCATTCTTCTCCCTAGACCACCTCAGGAACGGCTGTCAGGAAAAGCTTCTTGCCCGAGATTGCCTCGGACGTGGCAGTTTAGTACTGTAATGTCATGGCCAAGATATTATAAGCCATGGCAGTTAAGTTATTAAATCCCTTACCCACCAGTTTTACCCGTTCATCGCTGTCCACATCCCACAGCAGGATGCCTTTCTTCAATAAGACAACACCCTATCTCTTTTCTCCCATTGGTGAAGGACTGGGTGGGAGATCATTCACGCAAGTTCACAACCTTCTCATTCCTTGGATTTAAACCCAACTGAACATTTGTGGGACAAAGTTGAGCAATGCATTTGAGCCCAAAACCCGCCACTAGCAATTCTTGGCTCTTTTCAGAAGGGATGTCCTGGAATCATGGCTCGCAATACCACTCGAACGCTTTCAATATCTCATAGAGTCCGTGCCACGTTAAGTTGCTGCTGTTGTGGGGGTGAACAATGGACACACACGTTTTTGATGATGTGTATAATTGCCCTAAATTGTCCTTTCAGTATATCATGTTTTTGAGGATGTCTCGAAAGAGAAAGTGAGCGAAATGCATTATCAAGCTTAAAAAAAGAACTTAAATACTATTCTAGTAAAACTGGGGATCAAGCTGGAACTAATCGCAACAGAAATGATTCTTTTGCTATTAGGTTCCTTTTACTCCTGCAAACAGTGTATTAAAAATGTAGGACAATGTAAGTAGGGGAACATTTTGTGAAAACACAAGTTTGTTCGCGCCGCCCCCCTCCCCTCACTCCGGAGTAAGTCGCTCTTTTAACTAAGCTACGCGGACATAATGCCTCGCTGCAGATTTGTCGCCGTGACACATGCTTTCACCTCTGTAGAATTCACAATCTTCAAAATGGGGGATCCAATATGGCGGCTGCTCTGTAAGACACTCCGACAGGTTTTGCTAAATAACTGTGTTTCTACCACTCTGAGCATAAAATTTGTTAACAACGTTTTGGGTTTGCAAAGAAATTTCATTTCAAAGGATGTACAGAAATCTAAATTTGGTTAAACCAGTCTCAAGCACATGAATTTTAATATTAAAAAACTATTTTCACAAGGTATTCAGAATATTATTGATTTATTAAATTATTTAGTATGCTGGCAATTTTTTTTATGTTAATTCCATTGAAAAACTTTCTACATATAAGTAGAAGTCATGGCTATATAATTGCTTCAAGTTTTCTTTTGAATGATCCCCGAAGATTAGAAAGATGGAAGACTGTGCTATATGTGGAAATCGAACGCAACCAATAGCAGCGCCCCTTGTGATGGTGGAGAACCTGGAAAACATCCTTACAGAAAAAGGAGCTGCTAGAATCAACAGCGCTAGCCATGAATGTGATGACAGCATTGCTGCATGAACTGGAAAGAGTGTGCATATTGATTGTCGCTAGAAATACTGTAATTGGAATACTACTACTCCGAAGTGCCGAGCGAAAGCATTAGACACGAAAGGTGGAAATTTCTAGTAGCTACCAAAAGCCCTCCATGTCATTAGAATATGGGCACGCAGAAGTATAACAACAGCAAAATTAAAGACGTGAAATGTTTTTTTTAATAACTTTTAGGATATATTTTTTTTTCTGTTTTATTTTTTCTACTTCTATGAGCGTGGAACCCTAATTGGGAGTCACTGACTACCGGGAAGGGACAAAAACTAGCTCCACGAGACAAACAACCACCTATGCCTCACCTGAAACTCAAATCCGGGTACAACTCGAACTATTAAGAATAAGCCGCCACTTTGACAACAGGGATATAAACGCTGCTTTATACAATTATAAGGAATGTTCTGCCGAGTTTCACCGTTTATGCTATTACCATGAACAATGGTAATATAGGTAATATACTGTATATACAGGGTGCATAGGAAAGTCCCTTTAGCCTGAAATAACTTGCGAACGGAGAGAGGTACAGTTATGCAAGTGAGATAACGGTATAATAAAGCGACTGCGCCCGATCGAACGCAACCAATAGCAGCGCCCCTAGTTGCGAAATGCGGAAGTTAGCCATTGCAAATCGAAAACGAAAAGAGACAGAGCAAACTTTCCAAATACAGAGTTGTAGAGAATCAATTAATTATTACAAAACGACATTTGTTTCACACAGATAAGATAAATTGTCGCCTGAATATCCTAAAATGTCCGACATCGATGCGCGACGATTCGAATCTGCATATTCACATTTCGCAAATGTAGCCGTATGCAAATGCAGATTGTGACGTTGTACCGTTCCTACGATATAAAAACCAGTAGCAGGATGTACCCTGATCAGAAGCTTAGGTCAACGTACGCTGTGTGAGAATGGCGAGCTTCACTCACTCCCAATATTGCGATATGGTGCTTATTTACGGCGAATGCCAACTAAACGCGGCGCTAGCTGCACGGGAATATGTCGTCGTGTTACACATGCTTGCAATAGTGTGACACCTTCCATGCTGAGGAATGTGCATGCAGAGTTACTTTCACGAATACAAAAGTGTATCGTAGGCAATGGCGAACTCTTCGAACATACTTGACATTAACTTTTTATCACTGTGCGCCAGTTTGCCTTTTTTTGTTTTTGTTTTGTCTGACGTCATCAAACTGTATTGACATAAGTATGCATTTATGCAATAAATTGGGTGTATTTGCTCATACCTATGTCGGCTGCCATCAAATGTTCACACAAAAGGTCGCGCATCGATTTCGGACATTTTAGGGTATTCAGGTGACAATTTATCTTATCTGTGTAAAACAAATGTCGTTTTGTACTAATTAATTGATGCTCTACAACTTTGTTATTGGAAATTTTGCTCTATCTCTTTTAGTTTTCGATTTGCAATGGCTAACTTCCGCGTTTCGCCACTAGGGGCGCTGCTATTGGTTACATTCGATAGATCGTAGTTGCTTTACTATACTGATATCTCACTTGCATAACTGTACCTCTCTCCGTTCTCAAGTTATTTCAGGCTAAAGAGATTTTCCTATGCACTCTGTACACTGAAGTGCCAGAAAAACTGGTACACCAGTCTAATACATATAAAGACAACTATGTAAAGTAGCAAATGCAAATGATATGTACAAATTAGCATGTTGTACGCACGCGCATAGGCCGTAATTCGGTACACCCTACAAAAGACAGCGGACCTGCCGTCAGACATTCATTTGTCGAAATGCCACGCAACAGTTAATTTTCTGGTGAGGAGGTGCAGAAGATTTGGAGAGTGAGAGCAAATGGATTGCCTGCAGCAAACATTTGTAAAGCCATAGGGAGGAGTAGGGCAGTCATTCATAAGACTTTATCGAAACACGGTACGTTAACTGCCAGAAAACGACCTGGAAGGCCTTGAATAACAACCAAACGAGATGATCGTGCCATCATGCGTTTAGTTTCATCCCAAAGGTTATCACTACGTCAAGTTTCTCGGACTGTTGGTGTCACCATCTCAAAGGACACAGCTCATCGACGAATCAGGGAAAGTCACATCATTGTGCTCCATAAAATGCGCCGCTTGTCACACCTCACGCGGCGCCACAAGGAAGCTTGATTTGTAATGGGTAAATAGCCGCATGCACTGGACGGACGAGTGGATCACAACTATTTTCTCCGATGAGAAAAAGTTCAACCTGGACGGCCCCCACTGTTGGAACTGTTATTGGCATGATTTACGACGCGAGCCACGCACCTTCTTCAGCAGACAGAAAGGAGGGGAATCTGTCATGGTCTGGGAAGCTTTTGCGTTCAATGGGACAACAGATATCGCTTTCCTGCAAGGCAGGCAAAACTCCGAAACATATCAGGACATACTCAGCAGCCACCTTCTACCGTTTACCGAAACTCTAGCGGGTGTTGATTATCTGTTCCAGCAAGACAATGCCTCTATCCATCGGTCTGCATCAACGAAAAGTTGGTTTAACACACATCATGTGACCGTAATGGATTGGCCAGCACTCAGTCCAGATCTGAACCCTATCGAGAACCTCTGGGGTATCCTCGCTCATGATGTGTATGAAAATGGACGGCAGTTCTCAAGTGTGGTGGCATTGAAAGAGCAGATTGAGCGAAGCTAGTACGCATTCCGTCCAGAACACTTACATCACATGGTGGACAGCATGCCCAATCGGGTTTTCAGTGTTATTCGGAACAACGGCTCCACTATTCGTACCGGAGGTGCTCATAACTAGTAAGTCTTTATATTTTTGAGACAGCGTATTTCTGTTTTTTTCTTGTACTTGGCGTTGGAATTGTTATGTTTCCGTCAAACTATTGTGCAGCTGCGTGTCCTATGCTATTTTTGCTATAAATATGAGGTGTATATTTCAGCTCGTTGTTGTTTTCTTATTCAAGAATTTGTTCTGTCTCTACATTTATGCGACGCACTATATATCAGTGTATTATACACGTATATGTATGTATATATATATATATATATATATATATATATATATATATGTTCCGACCTTACATGTTTACTAACATCATTATTATTTTAATTATTAATGTTACTTTTAAAGTGTATATTTGTGACAGTTTGTGTTTTGGTTTATGTCCGTTAGTTTATGGGAGGTTTGGGGGTTTCCTTGGGGAGTTTTTCGTTGATTGTGTGTAAAATTTTGCTTATACATTATATATCTATACTGTATATACACATATAAATATATATATAAACATATATATATATATATATATATATATATATATATATATATAAATAGTACATAAATAAAGCAAGAAAATTGCTTTATAAATAAATTATTTTAACAAAAAAAACCAAAAAAGGCTAATACCATGAGAAGCGCCGAAGGCAGCTAAACCTCATGTAGTAGCTTATATAGAATGAAAATATTACAGAACAAAAATACAAAAATTTCAAAACAAGTGAAAACTAGAACAGGTTGCCGTCATCAGGAGAGCATCATCCTGTGGGAGTGGTCTTTCTAATACCAACAAAACGACAAGGCAAGCCAAAATTGTCGGTTGGTCATGCTACCTAGGCCACAAAACCAAATTCTAATAAGCACAAAAATTCCAAGAATCAAATTTATAAAACTAAAAAAAGGAATTAAAAAGCTTACCGGCAGAACAAAACCCGTCATGGCAAAAAGTCAAACAAGACTGAACAGAGCACCCACAAGAACCCAAATATATACACTGATAAAAAAGGTGGTCACGGTTAATCAACTACCTGGTAAGCCAAAAAATGTGTGAATTGACAAGACGCAAAACTGTGTATGTAGATAAGATCTTCAGCTATTAAGGACCTACCAAATAGCACTTTATGTTACCTATATATTTAAAATTGTTAGGTCCTAGGTTAATAAAGCATGTCAATGTGTAATTTGAAACTCTTGGACACCGAATTATAGTTCAAAATTAAATGGTTAAAATGCGTGGCATTTCAAATTACACATTGACATGCTTTATTAACCCAGGACCTAACAATTTTAAATATATAGGTAACATATGCTATTTGGTGGGTCCTGTATATACGTATTATATATCAGTGTTATATATTATATATCATATATATATATATATAACACTGATATATAATATATATCAGTTATATTTTATATATCGATATCATGTAACAGTGTATTATATATATACATTATACCTAAATTACCATAAACAATGGTAATGTAGGATATATATATTAACAATGTAATAGCATAGGTAATAGACGTTTATGCTATTACCATAAACGTTTATGCTATAACATTCTACGGAATGTTCTGCTAAGTTTCATCGCTTATGCTATTACCTGCATCGTCAAAACACGGGAAACCTGCTTTTGTAAATTTCATGTCGATTTAAAAAAATAATAATTCTGGAATGGAAGTGATCTCGAGATCCACTTATTTCTCAAAAGAAGCCACACCTCCCCCCCCCAAAATATTACTGTAATTTATCACACAAAATTTTAAATATAAATTAATAATGATACAAATTTTTCTTTTCTGTGATATTTCTCTTCTTCCCCTTTTTTAAATGTCTGTATTATAATGAGAATTTTATTGTTTATACTCATAGTAGTAAATGCACATTCCTGCGCGTAATTCATACACGTGAGAAAAATACCTAAAAGACAATAAAGAAAGTGCAAAAATGTGTAAAATACTGTTAGTAAATTTTCAATTTTTCACTCACATGTAAAATGAAATTCCCAGGGATTTGTTTATTGCTGGTGCAGGAACATTGCTGTCAAAATAATAGGAATATTGACTATCATCTCGATCATTTGTGTTTTAGGAATTTCATGTCGATCCAGAAAACCGGAGCCTTCTTCTGTAGAGAGATTATTCATTCTGAGAGTCCATATTAGAATTAGAATAGACGCAACTCCAATTATTCGGAATCATTTTTGCTGTTGCATAACCTCGTAGTTGCATTATGCTGCTGGCTTTAATGCAGAGAAATATACAAATGACACATTTTCCGGGGAAAGAACAAAAGCAAGCGTTGCTTCAGAGGGATTTTTTTTCTATTACCGTTCTTTCTTCCTTCCCCCCCCTTCCTATCATCACGGGTGTAATAACGTGGTGGCGTAGCCATTTTATCGAGTTCCACGGCTATTAATAACTCGAGAAGACACCCTGGCATTTGACCAATATCATCTGATTCACCAAACTTAATGATCTGTGATGACACGTTTGGCCCACGTTGATCAAAAATTACTGATACGAAGCATGTGAGCTACCATTTTCTAAATGAATAAAGAAATCAGTTCACCGGTGTCAGGGTTACGAAAAACTGATTCTTTTTTTTTTTTTTTTTTTAGGCCTTCAAAAAAGAGGGGAAACAAAAACATGAATGTCAAACGACTGTTTTGAATTAAAATTTTTTCTTTTGAATGCAAAAAAAAAAAAAAAAAAATGTCAGACACATAAATTAAAATGGATATCTAACGAATCACAATACAATTATATATATCTTTTTAAAAATTTTCCTTTCATGTATAATATGGATGACACATGTCAAAACACTAGTAGTGAAAACATGCTCGGCAAAATGTAAGGAAACTCAGAGGCGTAGCGACAGGGAAGGGAGAGAGCCAGTGCCGTAAGACAAACACATCATCCGTGCCTCACCGGGATTCAAACCCGGACCCCTTTCGGACGAATGACCAGAAGCCATCATTAGACCACTGCGCCATCGGGGTGGCGAAATAATTTTGCGAAAGTTGGGAATTCACATGCAGAAAATGCACTTGCAATTGAATATTCATCTCTTTAATTTTCGTCGTAGGTTTTGCTTCGGGGTTTGAAGTCCACCATCAACAACGCTAAGGGACCAAAGCTCCTGACTATAGCCTGAGTGAGGCTATAGGCAGGCACTTTCTCCAATTAAATTTAGGGTCACTAGTTCCAGGGAAAGGAAAGAGCCGGGGACATCAGACAAACATCCCACCAATGCCTCACACAGGCCGTGAACCGGTACCCATCTTGGACGAATGGTCAGAAGCCAGCTCGTCAGACAGCTCGGTCACCGGGGAGGCAATAAATTTTCTATTTCAGCTTTTAATTTGCCAGTTTCTTATGTGCTATACATTTTTGACGGCCAGTGATTCTGCACGTCACTTATTTACGATATTTACCCTTTCCTAGCTACCTAATCAAGATTAGAGGTAATTCATACTTTTAAGCGCATTTAAATATGAAATTAAATTTGGTCTGAATGAACTTTCAAAAATACATTTTTATATAGAAGCAGAGCAAACTTTTCGTAATGAGGTGCGTACCGATACTCAAGTCTCTTCCCAGAATAACTTTCAAAATTGTCTGTGTTGTTGTTTCCCAAGAGTCGCAATTTATATATTTTGTCCCAGGATGCCAGAAGGGCTTCTATTGAACTCCGACGTCTCAGCAAGGTACAAGACATTTCTTCGTAATCTTGGGGAGTGCATTGTTCCTCCAATTTTGGTGTAACAACACGAGGTCGCCTACTTTCTTTAATTACACAAACCGTTTAAAAACAAGACTTTGCATCGAAGAGAATCATTCCTGATCATAGATTTCCAGTGACTTGCACGCAGTCATGCATCGGAAAAGGAATATCTTCAACCTCTTTCTCTCGCTGCCAATCCAATCGTCTTCTCTTCCCGAGTTCCCGGCTCGCAGCGCAGAACTTCCCTCTTCAGGGTCTCCAAGAAACTGCATCATCTCTTTGCTCTCCACTTTTCGCCTTTAGTCCTGTTGTTAGCTCATATTCTCCATCAATTCTTATTTATTTCTCTTTTTCCGGCTGTTTCTAGGCATTCAAGATTAGCATGGCACACAATCTGTTTCGGAATCTTGCAGACTGACTGACCCCTTTTAGTGACCTGCATTTAAATAAACATGCAATTTTCTTATGCTGTCACTTTAGGGTCTCGAAAATCCACGTAAAATCGCGATAACTTTTCTCATTTGCCAATTTTAACAGTGTTCCACATCTGGTGATAAAGCGCGATTCCTAACACATCTCTGGGAGGACGACTCAATGCTTCCGCCTCTGCGAACCTTGGGAGATTTACCCCTGCGTTGCACCCGCACATAGCACCAGGCTTATCTTAGGATTCTTCCCCTTTGCACGGGAAAAGCTACGTTATTGTTTAGAAAAATTAGCGCGTTTTGCAAATTGCTAATTAAGTTAATTGCGGTGCGCAATGCGCGTAACAATATGTATAGGTTAGTAGAAAAGCATGCCTTATAATGCTTATGGAAGAAATAGACTCCTGAGCCGTAACATTATGGTCACTTGCATAACAGCGTGTAGGGCCAACTTTCGCCGTCGTAACTGCTTGCACCCTGTATAGCATTGACCCCACTAGACCACGAAAGGTTTCTAGTATATTTTCTACCAGCTGGACAGAATGATGTTTCGGAGTTCGGCGCCCGAGAGAGGTACTGGCGTTAACTGGCAAATGCTGCGTTTCATTGTATACCTCACAAATGTTCAGTGGGATTCAGGTCGGGAAAATTTGGCCTCCATGAGAGCACACAAAATGCTTGCGCATGATCCTCTAACAATTTTTGCACAATGCACGCCTCGTGACACGCTACGGACGTTGTCTTTCTGTGAGAGTCCAGTGCCATCCAGATACATGACTCCGTGTAGGGCAACACTTGGTTCGGAATAAAGCCTAGGTGGGATCTAGTGGTGAATGTGTGCTCAACAGGGATAAGGGGACTCCGTGATGTTCATGAGAACCATCCCCATACCATGATACTGCCACAGCAGCCACCTGCCTTTTCCAGTCCAACCATGTAATCCACTTGCACCTGTTCACCTCTGCTGCGTAGAATATGGACCCGTTTATTGGCATATTGAAAGTGGAAGCTGGGTCTAATGGACCAGGCGATGTCCAAGTAAGGTGCTCCTGTGCCCACTGCAGACGGAGCTCTCCATGACGAGGGGTCCACATGGACACATGAATGGGCCGTCGAATCCTTAGGCTCATTCACAACAGCTTTCGATGGATTGTGTGTTCGGTTGATGCTATGGTGAATGGCATTGAGTAGATGGTGTGCAACCAGGAGTATGTTCTTTGTATGTCGTGGTTATATAGTCTGCTGTTAATTGAGAAGTCGTGAGCCGTCTGTTCTCCTGGAAAGCGCGTGACAAACGGCGTTCACTTTGACTGTCAACCAATGGTCTCCTATATCCTGAAAGTTGGGTAGATACGTGCTCCTCTTCGAACCATTCCTTCCAGACTTATTTACTGCAAGTTGAGTAGACACGTGTTCCTCTTCGGAGCACTCCTTCCACACCTATTTCCTGCAAGTTGGGTAGATACGTGCTCCTCTTCGGACTAATCCTTCCACATCTTCACTGCAGCGATCCTCAAACAGCCAACAGTGCTTGAAGTTGCTGAGATGATGCCCCGCATTACTCGGACAGACAATCATTCCCTGTTCAAACTCCGACAAATATATCCCTTCCCTCATTGTACGGGCATCGTATTGGCGAACTGACACGCCCTGCCCGTGGTGTCGATATATACTGTATTTCATGCCGGTCGTTGACATCGCTACTGGGACCGCGGATGGCCTAGTGGTCAACGTTCGTGACTGTCACGGAGGAACCTCGTGTTCGATCCCAGGCAGGTGCGAACGCTCGAACCACTAAATATCCGCCGTGCGTCTGATCGGCACGTTAAGCCGTCGGACCCAGGGTACTGGCTCCTTGATATTAAATAACGGCGTCTTCCTCCCTCTTTCTACTATGCTTCCTTATCACTTTCCTATCGGACACTCTAGCACAAATCTCCTAGCTTCCTATTTCTAAGGGTTGTTTAAGATTTGGGGTCAAACACTCCCTTCCTAAAATCCTCTACATATGATCTGACATCACTACAGCGTGCTGTGAGCCGCGTTCATTTGTGGAGACAGGATCGTAATAATGACGTGGCCTAAAAGTGAATGCCCTTTTCTAAGAGGAGAAATAGTGCCAGGGAAATACATATACAGTTAATAAAAAAAATGTTCGGTCATTACTTCACATGCGCCAGAAACAGCGTCGGACACCCCGAGAAATTTGACTTGAGAATTGGAGCTCACCTAAGATCAACATTGAGCACGTTCTCATTTGTCCTTATTACTGATGTGGTAGCAACAGATGTGAAGGAAGCGACACCGTGGATTACATTTGCTAATGATTTGCTCTTTTAAAACAAAACGTTGAAGGAAAGCTGTAAAGTTGTAAAACAGCATTCGAAGATAGAACACTAAAGGGAATTAAAACCAAAATGTAATGCATAACTGCTTAATGAAGGGCCTAATATTAAAGAATAGGTAATGCGAAATGAATGCCTGAGATCGGCGTTGTGCGAATTTTACTGGGGTAAAAATTATACCATCTAAAATAAGTTGAAAAAAATAATTAAAATATTCCAAAACAAGTAGTTATAGAAGCTCCTACTCTTGAAATTGTGATTTCCGTTACTGCTTACAACAACAACTAGTTAATGACAAGGAACTGTACACCAATTACACTTAAAATTGTATAACTATACTAGTTATCCGATTTTCTTGACTTAGAATATAAATCAAAGTTTCCAAGCTTTCGCACATCAACCAGATGGCTTTTTCAAGGAAGGTAGACAGCTAACTGCAATTTATACATTATAGAACACTTTAACAATTTGAACGCGGTGACTTGACTGGACAATAAATCAATAGGCGCGAATGTGGTCAGTCATTCGAAGAAACGAGGTCATATTGGTTGGGCACGCGGTACCGTGGCAGAAAACGCAGCATTATTTGAAGAATTGATTCTAAATGCGTGGCGACTCGAGTGAGACGCTGTCATTGCAAGCCTCGCTGTTGGCCAAGATTTCCAAGGTTTCACGAATAGCAGAAGATTTGGGTGTAGAGTATGAACCTAATTTCTTTATATCAATCCACACAGCATCAGCGGACTTCAACTTGACCTCTCTTGGTAGGACAGTTGTTATTTTACCGTCTTTTGTATTTCTTTTATGTTCGTTGATTCTAATTCCAAACGAACGTTTGGTTATTTCGATGTATTGGGTTGTCGAAAAAGTCATGATGTATTTTGGCACCCGATGGCGGTTGTGCGGTTTTGGAAGTGCTAGAGGCATGCGCAGCTCTGTTATTGCTATGGCATTCGACAGGTGCCAGTTCTAGCTGCAGTCTAAAAAGAATAGTGAGCGATTTGATTGATTTGCAGAGATTTGACATCAAGTTGAAGATGGAAGACCAAACTGTGCATTTTCGCCATATTTTACTGTTTTACTTCCGTAAAGGAAAGAACTCGCTTCAAGCTTGTGAAAAGTTGCGTAAAATGTACGGTGATAATGCTCTACAAGAACGTCGGTGCCAGCGGTGGTTCGCAAAATTCCGTGCTGGTGATTTTGACCTCAAGGATGCTCCTCGGTCCGGGAGGCCAATCGAGGTTGATGACGACCAAATCAAGGCATTGATAGAGTCAAACCCACGTTACACGACACGAGAGATTGCAGACACATTGCATATCCATCATTCAAGCGTTCACGACTAATTGAAGAAGTTGGGATACGTAAGCAATCTCGATGTGTGGGTTCCTCATGAACTCAAAGAAGCTCAATTGATGGCGCGTATAAACATCTGCGATATGCTCATTAAACGTAAGGAAAAGGATCCTTTTTTGAAGTGACTGATAACTGGTGACGAAAAGTGGATTGTGTACAACAATGTGCTGCGCAAACGGTCTTGGTCCCGACTTGCTGCTTCGCCTCAAACGACATCCAAAGCAGACATTCATCAGCCGAAGGTTTTGGTCTGAGTGTGGTGGGATTTTAAAAGTGTCGTGTTTTTCGAGCTCCTACCACGGAACCAAACAATCAATTCGAATCTGTACTGTCGGTAACTGGACAGTTTGAACGAATCCATCATCCAGAAACGTCCAGAGCTCGTTCATCATAAAGGTGTTGTGTTCCATCACGACAACGAGAGACCACACACGAGTTTGATCACCCGCCAAAAATTAATGGAGCTTGGGTGGGATGTGTTGCCACACCCAGCATACTCGCCTGACCTTGCGCCGTCAGACTTCTACTTGTTTCGCTCTCTTCAACAGTCCTTGCGTGGTATAACGTTCAATTATTCTGATGAGGCTGTAAATCAGCACCTTGTACAGTTTTTCGCCACGAAAGAGAGGTCCTTCTATGAACGAGGAATTCTGCAGCTGAAAGATGGCAAAATGTTAACGAACAAAACGGGTATTATATCATTGATTGATCTTTATTTTTTGTATCAATAAATGACCTTTGCAAAACATGGCTAAAATACGTCATGACTTTTCTGACAACCCAATGGTATCGCCTGGAGCCGTCCGGATATTTTAGTGGGATGGCATAAAGGGGGCTTGTCAATATTTCTCTTGAACATCGTATGTAAAGATGCCGGAGACCTTATGCCGACACCGAAGTTCATCCTCCTGAGCGCGTTTTTGAGTTGATAGGAAACTTTTAGTATGTAGGGAATAGAGCTCAGGTAGCAAAGTTGCAGCATAGAAAGATTGACACGGCTGGTTCTGGCTTTTTCGATAAACTTATGCATCTGGTTCGATATATACCCTGCTTCAGTGGCCAATTCGACTATGTTTTTTAGTTCCTAGAACGAACATCGGAGGAGACGGCAAAGGCTCTTCTAATTCGAGAAACGGAAAAAATCCATCTTGTAATCATGAGGGTAGAATGAACTGCGGAACATCAGTACAGGTTGGGAACGGAGGTGGGTTCATAATAGACTTCTGTACGAAGGCGGCTGTCATGCGATTTTCTCACTAAGACGTCGAGATAAGGTAAGGTACCGCTGCGTTCAAGTTCCATAGTGAAATTGATCGTCTTATCGAGGAAAAATGGGAGAGTCTCCTTTCCGTGAGGCTATATGAAAAATACGTCGTCCGCATATCGTAGCCAGGTGGTAGGCCTTCGGGTGATGTTGGCGAATATATGTTGCTCAATGGGGCGAAATATTGCTTCCGCGAGGACGGCTGAAAGCGAACATCCAATCGGAGCGTCATTTACTTGCTTATAAACTTGTCCTTGGAAACTGAAGTAGCTGGAATTTGAGACCAAATTCATTAATTTGAAGATGCTTAGGCAAGACGCTTGCGAATAAACTGACGAATTAAATACAGCCTCTTTCAATGTTCTGATGGCTTCCGGCACTGGGACTGATGAGTAAAGGGATACCACGTCGAAACTGCCGATAATATCATTTTGTTGAACAGTGAGTTGCTTGATTTTCGTGATAAAATCTAAAGTTAATACAAAGTCTGATTCAGGTAGATGACTAGTCAGGAATCTTGGTAATGCCTTCTCTAAGTGGTAGGTCGGTGCGGACCTTCTGCACACAATCTGTCTCAATGGATTGCCGGCTTGTGGTGTTTAAGTCTTCCAAAGAGTTTTTGAAACCTTGGACAAAATTCGCGAAACCTTGGAAATCTTGACCAGCAGCGAAGCTTGCAATGATAGAGTCGCTCTCGAGTTGGCACGCATTTGGAATCTATTCTTCAAACAATTTTGCGTTTTGTGACACGGTGCCGCGCGCCCAACCAACGTGACCTCGTTTCTTCGAAGGACTGATCACATTTTCGCCTATTCGTTTATTGTCTAGTCAAGTCAGCGCGTTCAATTTGTTGAAGTGTTCTATTATCTAGTTTGCAAGTTAGCTGTCTACCTTCCTTGAAAAAGCCATCTGGTTGATAAGCAAAAGCTTGGAAACTTTGATTTATGTTCTACGCCAAGAAATTCGGATTACTAGTATAGTTATAATAATAATAAAAAAAAACAACGGCTAGAGTTTGTAAGAATTAAACTCAATCTGCACAGTTGTCCTTACTTCGCAGACAATTGCAATCAGTGTATTAATTTAAGAATGATTCAGTTTTTTGAAGTGGAACTATAAATAAGCCAAAGATGTTTGAAGTGTTGTGCTGTAGTTAGCAAAACTTGGGATGTGATTAGCTAATATGCAATGGAAATCATTATTATGTAAAAGAAAAACAAACTGTGAGTAGGCGAAAATAATTTTGAAGCCGCGCATGATTTCACAGAAAATAAGTAGATCAAGCGGCTTGGTCGAGTTTCTAAAAGTGACCTGGCTCTGGCGATCCAGCAGAAAAAAACCACCGTATTATGATTTTTCTTTTGTTTTCTTGCACTTCGACTGGACCCTGTGCAGATCGGATCTCACCCGATTTTTATGCTGCCAAGAGAACTAAATGAAGATCTTCCACAATGAACGCACTTCGATGGTTTTTAATTTTTTTTTATCAAAGATCTGCGAATTATAAGCCTAATATGGAACACAAGAGAATCGGCAAAGTAGGGAAAGTTTTACGTCACAAGATAGTTTTCTCTGAAGTGGGAGGTTCGACAAACCAAAACACTGCCTATATCCAATGCCATAATTTGACCTACCTTCTTCTACGACAGTCAGAGCTATGTGCAAATGAAGAGTGATAGGCCCTAATACTTCTGTTCCACATATGATAGATGACGAGATGAATGTTAAGAGGAAATTGATCGATTCAGTGGCTGAATTGCAAATTTCTTTTATAGAAAAAAAAAGATAATGAAAACACACTTCAATGGTTTGAGAGTGTATGTTTGATGGAAGATGAAAGATTGAAGAGACAAATGTTATATCCTGAAAAAGATGGTCGTAGACTGAGATGAGGACCTTGAACAATTTGGACTTATGATAAGACAAACAGTAAGAGATGAGCACAAACATACACCAAGTTAATGAACTTAGAAACAAATCCGCAGGTTTTTTACAGCTTTCGCGCACAAACTTGTGGCTTTGTCAAGGCTGATTAAAATCTAACTAATGCGGAGAGAATCAGCAGTGATCGTTAGCATTTGAAAATATATACATACATATACTTACATTGAGTTAAGTTCACACTGTTCAGAACGAAACTGCCGATAATATCATGTTGTTGAACAGTGAGTTGCGTGTCTTTGGACGGATTTCTTGAAATGTGAAGACCGAATTTTCATTACGTTTTGTATTTCCCTTGTTGACATTTTGTCTCGCGCTTTTCCCGTTCTGAACAATGTGAACTTCACTCAATGTAAGTATATGTATGTATATACACTGGCGGAAAGTGAAAAAAGAACACCAAGAAGGAATTGGCGGACGATCATGAAATTTACATATGTTAATAGGATCAAGTTTACGTAGGTGTTATCTTAATTTCGGGACCAACCGGTGAGCGCTTACGCCACAGCACGGCATAATATGCAAATTATCGTCGGTGGTATTTAAGGAGTACGGCGAAGTTAATGTAATCAGTCGTGGGCGTACGGACACGTGCGAAGACCCTGAAGAAGCTGCAATGCCTGGACATGGAAGACGTATAAGATTTCAGCAGTTATCGGACTTTGAGCGAGGTCGTCTAGTCAGACTCCGCAAGGCCGGGTGGTCGTATCGTCGTATTGCGGAGTGCCAATTGGACGGGAAGTATCGGTGGTGGTACGATGGTGGCGTAGATGGTCCGAGGAATATTCCCACACTAGAAGACGTGGAACCGGGAGTCACAGACGGACTGATGAGCGGACCGATCGACGCATAAGAAGAGCGGCGTTGTCAAGCAGAACATCCACTGCGACGCAAATCCCAGCTGCCGTTGCACCTGAGGTGACTGTGCGAATAATCCGCAACCGTCTACTAGATGCAGGACTACGTGCACGTGTGCCTCTGGCATGTGTACCTCTGACCCCAGCCCACCGTCAGGAACGGCTGTAGTGGTGTCGCCAACGTCTGCACTGGAGAACGCAATGGCGATCTGTCGTGTTCAGCGATGAAAGCAGATTCTGCTTGGGAGCCTCCGATGGCCGTATGCGTGTTCGCAGACGCACAGGGGAGCGTCTCCACCCTTCTTGCATCCGCCAGCGACACACAGGGCCTACACCTGGTCTCCTGGTGTGAGGAGCTATCAGCTATCACTCCCGTACACAACTAGTGTTTGTACCGGGTACGTTAAATAGCACCTCCTACATCAACAACATCATTTAGCCCGTTGTTGTGCCATTTGTAAGGTCGGTCCATCTTGGTGTTTTCCAGCAATGATAACGCACGCCCACACACGGCACGTGCAAAGCAACATGTACTTCAGGGTGTGAGACAACTTTCATGGCCTGCACGTTCACCGGATTTGTCCCCCATTGAGCACGCGCGGGATTTTATGGGACAACGACTTATCCGGTCTGCACGGCCAGCCACGACCATTCCCGATTTACGCGTCCAGGTTGAGGATGCTTGGAACTCAATACTCCAAACTTACATCCAACATCTGTATGACAGACTCCATGCCAGAATTGCATAGTGTGACGCAGTTCATGGAGGTTCAACCTCGTACTAACCATGTTACATGGAAATGTTATATTTCAGTTTACCAGCAAATACAACTGTATTTTGCCATAATGTTTTGATCACGTTGTCCTCTGTATTCCGTTATTATGCTGTATAAATTTCGTTGGTATCAGACTTCTCCTTCTTGGTGTTCTTTTTTCACTTTCCGCCAGTGTATTTTCAAATGTGAACGATAACTGTTGATTCTCTCCGCATTAGTTAGATCTTAATCAGCCTTGACAAAGCCACATGTTTGTGCGCGAAAGCTTGGCTATACCAGCTTGTTTCCTACACCAATAAAAAACCTACGGATTTGTTTCTAAGTTCATTGGATTTATGGTGTTGAGTGGGTTGTGAGTGTAATTTGTTAGAGTCGTTCTAGACGTAGAAGAATGGAGAACTTTTGTAAGCAATCTGCATTAAGCATTATTTAAATTTCCTGTTCTTGTAATTTGTGTTGCGTACTTCTCTGAACTGCGCACTTTTGGAGAGCCACGTGTGGTATGTTAATGAACGGACGAAAGCTGTCTCGTTTAGCGCTCGTTCGTTGGTTTTTAAATCTTCCTACAAGTCTGGTGCTCCAAGACGAGTCATGAGCAAAGCAGATAAAAAAACTACGTGACCATGGAGAGCTGAACTGATATACTATTTTCTCCTCTAGCACGAGAACTGAAAATATTAACAACTGTGAAAGGGTTGGAGCAATTTACAACAGACGAATCATTTGACGCAGCAAAAACATGAACGGTTGCAGTATGGGGAGAACATGTATGTGACCGAATTTTTTTCTTCATTTTAAGCATGAAACCAAATATAACAAAGGCTGTGAGTGCTCAAAATTTGGCTACTTTATTTTACTTATTTTCTGAGTAATTCCATGTAATGTTAACCTTGTAATCTTCATTCTACTTCTTTGTCCATGTGTAACATATAGTTAGATGACAGCTGTCGTCCTTTTTTACTTTGAAGAGTCATGTTATGAGTGTTAATTATTCTGCACTTCCTCTCTTTTTTTCATGAGAATTCCATGCATCAGAAGCAGCGGAAGTCATATACATTTATGTACCGAACTTGCATTGTGTGTAAGATAAATGTTGTGCTCTAGAAGCTCAAATTTTATAAAGACTGGATTCCACTTGAACGTTGGTACGAAGTCCCCAACCTTCGTGTACGACTGAGTTCTAAAACAAATCCAAAGCTCCTCTTCCAATTGTTGTGTATAATTTTTGGATCTTTCTTTACCGTGAACTATTTTTTTGGATTGTTCAAGACCTCCCTATGTATTGGACTAACATATATCAAAGTTTCCTACTGCTCATGAAATGCATAAGTACCGGTAAAACTAAAATTGTAACCTTATCGTGATAATGTCTATAAACCTCGAAGAATACATATTTTTTTCTTTTTTTAACACGTCTTTTGTAAAAAAAGATCGTGCTTATGTTACCGGTTCGTCCGTCCGCCCGTGGACACGATATCCCTGCAACTATTAGTCCTATTTGAAAAATTCTTTTTGCAATTGAAAAGCTTGAAATGTGCGAATAATGATCCTTTATTTCTTTGTTTTTACGGTGCACAATTTTGCCACTACATAGCGTAAATGCACACCATACCGAATTCAAAATACATTTAAAATGTATTTGAATTCGGTATTGTGTGCATTTACAAACATCCGATTGAAAAAAAATTCTTTTACTTTTCGATTCCATTTATGTCGAAAACTATTTTAGGTGCAGCCACTTTTTCAAGTTACGCATAGATTTTCCGCTAGGGGCCGTAATAGTAAATTGCGTTCTCCCCGATATCTCTGCTTCAAAAACTCCGATTTGAAAAATTCTTTCTGCAGCGGATACAGCTCCTAACCAGAAATCTTTGCATATAATTTCTAATTTTTGGTAAAAAAATGGTTTGACCACTAGGGGCCATAAGAGTTAATTTTTGCTTCTGATGTATTTGGAGCAAAATCTGAGCTTCTAAATCTCGATTGAAAACATTCCTTCGTGGACCGATATCACTTACGTTGATAAATCTTTTTCGGAATATCTTCTCCTTAAAATAATGCGGCGCTTCTCCGCCAAGGGCGTAGATGCAAATGTTGTTTTTGTCAATATCTCTGCTTCTAATGATCCGTTTTGAAAAAAAAAAAGTACTTCTTTGTTAGATAGAGTTTCTGGTGCGACATGTTTTTCATATAACTTCGAAATTTTCAAGTAATTCATAGACTTCCGTTGGGGGGCGTTAAGGAAAATTGGGTTTTCCCAAATCTCTCTGCTTCTAAGATTCCGATTTGAAAAAAATCTTTCTGCACCGGATACAGCTCCTGATGGGAAATGCTTGGCATATAATATTTGGTAAGGAATGGTTTGGCCACAAGGGAGCGTAAGTGTTAATTTTCGCT
The DNA here is from genome assembly GCA_039090855.1 of Macrothele yani. Classification (NCBI taxonomy): domain Eukaryota; kingdom Metazoa; phylum Arthropoda; class Arachnida; order Araneae; family Macrothelidae; genus Macrothele; species Macrothele yani. The sequence goes on from CM076990.1 coordinate 203,091,285, forward strand.
TCAAAAGACGTGCTCATTACAACAGAAAATTCAGTGTCATTTTTCTTGTTTCTTCATCTCACCTGTTTAAGAACTCATAATGCAAATATTTATCATACATCATCTGTATTTACTGTAATAATGCTTTTGCATTATAGAATAAAGAACATTTGAACTCATATTTGAGATAAAAGCTGCGCAGCATGCACATTCGACTGGCATCTGGGAGGGGGAAAGCATGTTTACGCCCCTTGAAAAAATACACGAAATATATTTTTTTTGTTTTTCATTCGAGGTTTTATTGAACCCCATTCGTATCAAAGACTAGAAGAAATCACACGCCCCGAACGTGAGGCCGCTGGTTCCAGAGAACTGCCACTGCGAAGACAAAAATGTAGCTTCAATGTCTCAGCTGCGATTTAAACCCGGTATCTGCAACGCCGACGACGTAGACCACGTAGGCGATTGTAGGAGAGATTTTAGTAAGTGACTCATTGTACTTTGCCTGCGGAAACACCACACGTTTTCCAGAAATATGCGAAGCACTGATTACAAGTTGGAACAAAATGAGAGGGCCTATATCTCAAATTGGAAGGAGATAAATATTCAGCTGCAAATTCGCAATTTTATCGGTTCTATCATAAACTGGCACCTAAGAGGAACTGTCCTTTCTTATCTCCCTATGTTGGTGCGCTATTGTCGTGCCGGTCCGAGCGGAGGTGCACCCGACGTAATATTGGTAACCAAGGGGGTGTCAAGTGGATTGAGATTCTGCAATTCCTTAAATTAGGGCTGACGCAGCTTCCGGATCCAGTGACAGGCGTTGTGTTTCGCACAGAAGATTTATTATCTTTGGGAGTGAAAGGGTCTGCCGTGTGCCGCAATAATTTTGAATCTGTGCTATTGAAAGAACTATAAATTATCTTCCTTTCCAACTTCTTAATACCAAATCCAAAAATCCAAACTATCGTTAACATTCCTACTACTACCCAAAATTCACCTACTATTATCATTGGAAAGAAAAAAACTTGACCTTAACATACCCAATAATTGCTCTTGAATAAACCTTGGTGCGACCAGATCCTGGTCCAAAGGCACCAAATTTATTGCAGTGCGGGACCCAGCGGAGGGTACCCGACGAAATATTGGTAAAGGGAGGGCGGGGGGGGGGGGTTGTGTGTCAAGTGTGTTGTGACTCTGCTGAGATTCCCTGAATTAGGGCTGACGCAGCTTCAGGATCCACTGTCGGGCGTTGTGCTTCACACACCAGATTTACCTTTGGTAGTCAAAGGCTCTGTGCCGTGTGCAGCAATATTTAGACCGTTTAGAATTTTAACCATATAGTAAAGAATAGCTGAGTCCTAGCGGTGAAGATATTATTTCCGTATATCCAGGGTTGAGCAAACAATTTGCAACTATAGAAATACTCATGAGAATATATTAGATAAATTAACACATAAAATAATTTATTGATCTTGTCTTGGCAAATAATAAGAAAAAAACAAACATAGTAGATCAGGACCCCTGTTGCTCATAACAGTGGCGGCTGAACCGCCGGGCTTTCAGGGCCCGGACCCGGTCAATAATTTCAGCCAAGATCTTTTTTTTTTTTTTTTTAGTTTTTTTGTTTGGCATATGTGCGATTGTTGTGATGTTCCTTAGAAAGTTGCTCTAGGTAAGTAGTCTGGTGGTCCTACTCCCCAACAAAGCTCCTTAGGCATTGTTTTTCTTCTGTTTGTACCGGGAAGCGGGAAGGGAGGGGGGGGGGCACCCCACGATTCGAAATTTCGGGCCCGGTCAACGAACTTCACTATCCGCAGCCCCTGGCTCATAATCATAAGAAGGTGAGAATGTAAGTTGTCATATATGGATTATTAAACTTGCAGTCACTTATTGATTTTATATATATTAACACTTCGTTAAAAACACACGATAATAATAATAATAACAATACTGACTTCTGTGACAGGAACTACCACGCGCTCATTACCTACTCGCTTATTAAAACCTTATTAATTTTAGCGGAAAACTTCAGTATGTGTCAATCGTTAATACGCCGATATTTTGAGGGGACACCAAAAAGAAAGAATAGGATGGAATTCCTATCTTAACATCCACCTGGACTGGAGACCGCACTGCTGTTTCCGCATCACACGAAATATGGAACAATATGGAAAAGTTCGTTATTCTTGACGTCGCTTATCCTAGAGTCCGTAGAATAGTACAGTTCTTGAACACTAGGGCACTGGCGTTCTCGTCATAATCACATCTTCTCGTCTGCCGCAGTAGTGCAAGTGACAAAAGTGAAGTAACTACATGGCGGTGGATAACTAACAAGTGAAAATGACAGAAATGAAGTAACAAGTGATTCTCATTTCGAAATTTTCTGCAACTTAGCCGGGATCCACCCACTACACCTCAAAATTATGCTATCTCCAATCCCATGCTGGGGAACGCAGGCCTCCCCTGAATTAAGTCTCGAAGTCAAAATTTCACTGGTCGGAAAATTAACATGAAATCATTTGATTCGCTACGGGGCTAAAAAGGGGTGTCCGATTACTTCTCGCTCCCTAACCAATCGACGAACATGGGAAAATTCCTGAGGTTCCGACGTCTTCGGGTGATGTAACCCCTGACCAATAAATTTTCCAGTAATAAAAGTGTTTCCTGCGTCGCCAGCCAGACTCGGACCGCTCGAGCCTTTTGAAAATGCAGAGAACGACTGACACTTTCATAGCCCCCATAAAACATCTCATAATGTTCAAAAGATTTCAGAAATTTCGATCTGCCTTCCAATCTCCTTACGCAATCCGGAAATGCCCCTGCCTGGATTACGGCAGCGCTGTCAGCCACCGAAAAAAAAAGGGAGGGGGGGTATGTCGCTGTACGGTGGATTCGACCTGCCGGTCAACGCGTTGCCCGCAGCTTAGCCTGACATCCCACAATTACTCGCTCTACGGAGGGACGGCGCTGGGAGGGGGAGGAGAAAGGTAAAAAAAGAAATCAAGAAGAATAAAATGGCAGCTGTCTAAGCATGTAGAAAACTACCCAAAACGTACAATTAGAACTTTACTACTAAAAGGCATATTAGGTAAAAACAAGATCTTTCGCAACAGGCGCCCTGTGCGTCATCAGGTTAAAAGAACTGGCGCTAAGAGAAAACACACACTTAATATATAGATAGTCCCGAAGACAACAGCGATCCCGGTGAGTGACATGATATCCGCGTCACAACTCGGTTACAGCGAGAAACAAAGCAAAGAAAGAAAACGCCAAATAGATTACAAATACGTATTCACCGAAGTGAAAAATAAGCACAGGGTCCATTATCAACCCCCGCAGTAGGGTACTTCGCACGACATAAAAAATTAAATAAGCGAATCCACGGTGCATGTGCATGTGCAGGTAAGTCATCGTTACAGCATACGTCCTTAAAAACGTCAATATACAAACTTTCGGCGAAGAGAGTCATATACCTACCTCTGGTCCTAAGTAATAAATAAGTCTCAGACCATGAGGGCAGATGAGTTCCAGACTTAACCAGGCGTGCAAGGGCAGTAGTAGTAGATCCAGTCTTTACAGTGTACTGATGTTCAGTCACTCTAACTCCTAAATTACGAAGAGTGGATCCTATGTACCATGAATTAGGAGCAGCAGCAACGTCGGTCTTCAAGGGCACACAGTACACGCCCCACTGTTCTTGGATGGGTTTGGGCTCACGATCCTTCCTAAGCATGCTCCGAAGGTTAGAGGCCACATCACCAAAATCTTTTTTGTGTTTTTTACACACTCTCCGTAATGCATTTGTAACCGGTGGAAAGAAAGACATTGATCCCACATAAGTAATCTGCTCGCGCTCAACACACAACGAAGACGAATTACTTCTCCTATGCCGAGCACACAACTTTTTCACAATACCAACACCATACCCATGTTCCATCACAATGGTTTTAATAAAAAAGAAGTTCTTTATTCCGAGCAGCAATGCACGAGGAATGGGTATACGCTCTATTCACCAAAGCCCGAATAGCTGCAAGTTTATATCTAGCCGGGTGGAAAGAGGTGTGTGGAATGATATCAAAAGAACCAACGGCCTTCCGATACACTTCAAAAGTCAAAAAATCCCTATCAACATGTCTGGTGATTAGAAGGTCCAAGAAAGGGATCTTAAAATTTTCCTCCCATTCTATCGTCAGGTTAATAGTAGGATATTTAGACGACAAAAGGCTTCTAAAAGAAAGCAAAGCATCACCAGAATGTGGCCAAACGACAAAAATATCATCAATGTAACGCAAGTACAGTGCTGGAACCTTGTCTGCCCTGGCTAAAATATCGTCCTCCAAATCTTGCATGATCACCTCTGCCAAAACAGCAGAGAGAGGCGAGCCCATAGGAGTGCCACCTCCCTGACGGTAAATGGTCCCATTGAAGCGAAAAAAGGATCTTTTTGCAATAATATTTAAAGCATCGGAAATTGCCTGAACTTGCATTAGGGGAATAGTTCCCAAGTCGGACAACTTAGAAATAATCAAATCATGAGCTACGTTCAATGGAACACTCGGATATAACGATTCCACATCCAATGATGCCAAAATGAAAGAGGAGCCCAAGCCTCTGAATTCTCGAATACGGGCAATGGCCTGGAGGGAACTGGTGATGGAATAAGGTGAGGATTGGACAAAAGGCCGAAGGTAACGTGCCAACGCCCTCTCTAATGGTCTTAAAGGACTGTTACAACTAGAAACGAGCGGGCGAAGAGGCAAACCAGGCTTGTGAGTCTTAACGGTGCCAAATATATTGGGAATGGCAGGGCCAACAACACTCCTTAACATAGAATGAATCTCACTAGGCAACAAACCCTCTCTTTTAAGGGCTGAAATTTGTCTTATAGTGACCGAAGTTGGGTCAGAAAGGACAATTGAGTGAGGAATAGTATTAATCACATTGTTCATCTTCTGAATATAATCCTCCCGATTTAAAATAACGATGTCGTGAGCCTTGTCTGCAACTGTGATAACAATGTTAGGGTTATTTCTCAATTCACACAACTGTTTCTTCTCTTCACTGTAATACACTGTCATCGCCGAGGGCACCTGAGGCCCAATTTGACTGCAAATCTTCGCAATTTTTTGCCTAGCAGAATCCTGGTCTTCCAAAGGCAAAGCATGAATAATGTTCTCGGTCTCTGTAATGACACGGAAAGCATTAACACCATCGGTGGGGTAGTTGAATTTCGACCCCTATTTAATGCCCGGACCAGAACTGGATTCAACGAAACATCACTAAAATTGTGAAATTTTAATCTAGGTGCTGAAGACAAATTCTGGGGAGAGGCACCACCGTGTGGTACCATCAGTGGCTCGAGATACAAGTATTCTTAGCTTATGAATATGTCTACTTTGAATTATTTGCAGCTCAGTGTTCAACATAGAGTTGTGGACAATCATAAGTCTCTCAAACAGATAGGGGTGGGCCAAATGACCTAGAAAACGGTACGCCAAATATGTACGACGATGCAATGTATCCAAAAGGCAATATTTCAGACGAATTGCCTTCACTAACCGCTTAACTTCCGCATTTCTCAGTACCAAGTTGTCTTGATGCGAGGATGGAACACATCTCAATGCAAGGAAGTTAGGAATAATCCGAAGTTCTCTGCAATTCCTCAGAAAATTAAGGTGCATCTCCTCCACACGCAGTCTTCTTTGAGTATCGAAGAACAAGCCGATTGCGCGTCGCAGTCTAGACGGTTCACAGAAAAAATGGCAAAAAGCACGTACCATTATATCGTTCCACAGCTTCACAGTCGTCAATCATAAAAGTTACATGCTAAAAATATCAAGAAGAATAAAATGGCAGCTGTCTAAGCATGTAGAAAACTACTAAAACGTACAATTAGGAACTTTACTACTAAAAGGCATATTAGGTAAAAACAAGATCTTTCGCAACAGGCGCCCTGTGCGTCATCAGGTTAAAAGAACTGGCGCTAAGAGAAACACACACTTAATATATAGATAGTCCCGAAGACAACAGCGATCCCGGTGAGTGACATGATATCCGCGTCACAACTCGGTTACAGCGAGAAACAAAGCAAAGAAAGAAAACGCCAAATAGATTAGCAAATACGTATTCAAGAAGTGAAAAATAAGCACAGGGTCCATTATCAACCCCCGCAGTAGGGTACTTCGCACGACATAAAAAATTAAATAAGCGAATTCCACGCATGTGCATGTGCAGGTAAGTCAGTTACAGCATACGTCCTTAAAAACGTCAATATACTTTCGGCGAAGAGTCATATACCTACCTCTGGTCCCTAAGTAGTCTCAGACCATGAGGGCAGATGAGTTCCAGACTTAACCAGGCGTGCAAGGGCAGTAGTAGATCCAGTCTTTACAGTGTACTGATGTTCAGTCATTCTTAACTCCTAAATTACGAAGAGTGGATCCTATGTACCATGAATTAGGAGCAGCAGTAACGTCGGTCTTCAAGGGCACACAGTACACGCCCCTACTGTTCTTGGATGGGTTTGGGCTCACGATCCTTCCTAAGCATGCTCCGAAGGTTAGAGGCCACATCACCAAAATCTTTTTGTGTTTTTTACACACTCTCGTAATGCATTTGTAACCGGTGGAAAGAAAGACATTGATCCCACATAAGTAATCTGTTGACACAACGAAGACGAATTACTCTATGCCGAGCACAATTTTCACAATAATACATTACACATACCATCACAATGGTTTTAATAAAAGAAGTTCTTTATTCCGAGCAATGCACGAGGAATAGTATACGCTCTATTCAGTCGAATAGCTGCAAGTTTATATCTAGCCGGGTGGAAGAGGTGTGGAATGATATCAAAGAAATTACGGCCTTCCTGATACTTCAAAGTCAAAAATCTATCAACATGTCTATGATTAGAAGGTCCAAGAAAGGGATCTTAAAATTTTCCTCCCATTCTATCGTCAGGTTAATATAGGATATTTAGACGACAAAAGGCTCTAAAGAAGCAAAGCATCACAGAATGTGGCCAAACGACAAAAATATCATCAATGTAACGCAGCAGCAGTGCTGGAACCTGTCTGCCCTGGCTAAAATATCGTCCTCCAAATCTTGCATGATCATCTTCTGCCAAAACAGCAGAGAGATCTAGAGGCCACTTCCCGACGGTAAATGGTCCCTATTGAAGCGAAAAAGGATCTTTTGCAATAATATTTGTGCATCGGAAATTGCCTGAACTTGCATTAGGAATAGTTCAAGTCGGACAACTTAGAAATAATCAACATGAGCTACGTTCAATGGAACACTCGATATAACGATTCCACATCCAATGATGCCATGAAAGAGGATTCAGCCTCCTGAATTCTCGAATACGGCAATGGCCTGGAGGAACTGGTGATGGAATAAGGTGAGGATTGGACAAAGGCCGAAGGTAATCGTGCCAACGCCCTCTTCTAATGGTCTTAAAGGACTGTTACAACTAGAAACGAGCGGCGAAGAGGTAAACCAGGCTTGTGAGTCTTAACGGTGCCAAATATATTAGAATGGCAGGGCCAGCTTAACATAGAATAATTCACTAGGCAAACCCTCTCTTTGTAGGCTGAAATTTGTCTTATAGTGACTGAAGTTGTCAGAAAGGACAATTGAGTGAGGAATAGTATTAATCACATTGTTCATCTTCTGAATATATCTCCCGATTTAAAATGAAATGTGAGCCTTTGTCTGCACTGTGATAACAATGTTAGGGTTATTTCACAATTATTGTTTTCTTCACTGTAATACTGTCATCGCCGAGGGCACCTGAGGCCCAATTTGACTGCAATCTTCGCAATTTTTTGCCTAGCAGAATCCTGTCTTCCAAAGGCAAAGCATGAATAATGTCTCTGTAATGACACGGAAAGCATTAACACCATCGGTGGGGTAGTTGAATTTCGACCCCCTATTTAATGCCTGACTCAGAACTGGATTCAACGAAACATCACTAAATTGTGAAATTTTGTCTAGGTGTTGAAGACAAATTCTGGGGGAGGGAGGCTCACTCGCGTGGTACCATCAGTGGCTCGAGATACAAGTATTCTTAGCTTATGAATATGTCTACTTTGAATTATTTGCAGCTCAGTGTCTAACATAGAGTTGTGATAATCATAAGTTCATAAGATATGGCCAAATGACCTAGAAAATGGCATTATGTACGACGATGTAATGTATCTAAAGGCAATATTTCAGACGAATTGCCTTCATTCAGCTTAACTTCCGCATTTCTCAGTAATAAGTTGTCTTGATGCGAGTGATGGAACACATCCAATGCAAGGAAGTTAGAATAATCCGAAAGTTCTTCTGCAATTCCTCAGAAAATTAAGGTGCATTCCTCCATACGCAGTCTTCTTTGAGTATCGAAGAATAAAGCCGATATGCGCAGTCTAGATGGTTCACAGAAAAAATGGCAAAAGCACGTACCATTATATCGTTCACAGCTTCACAGCCGTCAATCATAAAAGTTACATGCTAAAAATATCAAGAAGAATAAAATGGCAGTTGTCTAAGCATGTAGAAAACTACCCAAAACGTACAATTAGAACTTTACATTAAAAGGTATATTAGGTAAAAACAAGATCTTTCGCAACAGGCGCCCTGTGCGTCATCAGGTTAAAAGATGACGCACAGGGCGCCTGTTGCGAAAGATCTTGTTTTTACCTAATATGCCTTTTAGTAGTAAAGTTCTAATTGTACGTTTTGGGTAGTTTTCTACATGCTTAGACAGCTGCCATTTTATTCTTCTTGATATTTTTAGCATGTAACTTTTATGATTGACGACTGTGAAGCTGTGGAACGATATAATGGTACGTGCTTTTTGCCATTTTTTCTGTGAACCGTCTAGACTGCGACGCGCAATCGGCTTGTTCTTCGATACTCAAAGAAGACTGCGTGTGGAGGAGATGCACCTTAATTTTCTGAGGAATTGCAGAGAACTTCGGATTATTCCTAACTTCCTTGCATTGAGATGTGTTCCATCCTCGCATCAAGACAACTTGGTACTGAGAAATGCGGAAGTTAAGCGGTTAGTGAAGGCAATTCGTCTGAAATATTGCCTTTTGGATACATTGCATCGTCGTACATATTTGGCGTACCGTTTTCTAGGTCATTTGGCCCACCCCTATCTGTTTGAGAGACTTATGATTGTCCACAACTCTATGTTGAACACTGAGCTGCAAATAATTCAAAGTAGACATATTCATAAGCTAAGAATACTTGTATCTCGAGCCACTGATGGTACCACACGAGGTGGTGCCTCCTCCCCAGAATTTGTCTTCAGCACCTAGATTAAAATTTCACAATTTTAGTGATGTTTCGTTGAATCCAGTTCTGGTCCGGGCATTAAATAGGGGGTCGAAATTCAACTACCCCACCGATGGTGTTAATGCTTTCCGTGTCATTACAGAGACCGAGAACATTATTCATGCTTTGCCTTTGGAAGACCAGGATTCTGCTAGGCAAAAAATTGCGAAGATTTGCAGTCAAATTGGGCCCTCAGGTGCCCTCGGCGATGACAGTGTATTACAGTGAAGAGAAGAAACAGTTGTGTGAATTGAGAAATAACCCTAACATTGTTATCACAGTTGCAGACAAGGCTCACGACATCGTTATTTTAAATCGGGAGGATTATATTCAGAAGATGAACAATGTGATTAATACTATTCCTCACTCAATTGTCCTTTCTGACCCAACTTCGGTCACTATAAGACAAATTTCAGCCCTTAAAAGAGAGGGTTTGTTGCCTAGTGAGATTCATTCTATGTTAAGGAGTGTTGTTGGCCCTGCCATTCCCAATATATTTGGCACCGTTAAGACTCACAAGCCTGGTTTGCCTCTTCGCCCGCTCGTTTCTAGTTGTAACAGTCCTTTAAGACCATTAGAGAGGGCGTTGGCACGTTACCTTCGGCCTTTTGTCCAATCCTCACCTTATTCCATCACCAGTTCCCTCCAGGCCATTGCCCGTATTCGAGAATTCAGAGGCTTGGGCTCCTCTTTCATTTTGGCATCATTGGATGTGGAATCGTTATATCCGAGTGTTCCATTGAACGTAGCTCATGATTTGATTATTTCTAAGTTGTCCGACTTGGGAACTATTCCCCTAATGCAAGTTCAGGCAATTTCCGATGCTTTAAATATTATTGCAAAAAGATCCTTTTCGCTTCAATGGGACCATTTACCGTCAGGGAGGTGGCACTCCTATGGGCTCGCCTCTCTCTGCTGTTTTGGCAGAGGTGATCATGCAAGATTTGGAGGACGATATTTTAGCCAGGGCAGACAAGGTTCCAGCACTGTACTTGCGTTACATTGATGATATTTTTGTCGTTTGGCCACATTCTGGTGATGCTTTGCTTTCTTTTAGAAGCCTTTTGTCGTCTAAATATCCTACTATTAACCTGACGATAGAATGGGAGGAAAATTTTAAGATCCCTTTCTTGGACCTTCTAATCACCAGACATGTTGATAGGGATTTTTTGACTTTTGAAGTGTATCGGAAGGCCGTTGGTTCTTTTGATATCATTCCACACACCTCTTTCCACCCGGCTAGATATAAACTTGCAGCTATTCGGGCTTTGGTGAATAGAGCGTATACCCATTCCTCGTGCATTGCTGCTCGGAATAAAGAACTTCTTTTTATTAAAACCATTGTGATGGAACATGGGTATGGTGTTGGTATTGTGAAAAAGTTGTGTGCTCGGCATAGGAGAAGTAATTCGTCTTCGTTGTGTGTTGAGCGCGAGCAGATTACTTATGTGGGATCAATGTCTTTCTTTCCACCGGTTACAAATGCATTACGGAGAGTGTGTAAAAAACACAAAAAAGATTTTGGTGATGTGGCCTCTAACCTTCGGAGCATGCTTAGGAAGGATCGTGAGCCCAAACCCATCCAAGAACAGTGGGGCGTGTACTGTGTGCCCTTGAAGACCGACGTTGCTGCTGCTCCTAATTCATGGTACATAGGATCCACTCTTCGTAATTTAGGAGTTAGAGTGACTGAACATCAGTACACTGTAAAGACTGGATCTACTACTGCCCTTGCACGCCTGGTTAAGTCTGGAACTCATCTGCCCTCATGGTCTGAGACTTATTTATTACTTAGGACCAGAGGTAGGTATATGACTCTCTTCGCCGAAAGTTTGTATATTGACGTTTTTAAGGACGTATGCTGTAACGATGACTTACCTGCACATGCACATGCACCGTGGATTCGCTTATTTAATTTTTTATGTCGTGCGAAGTACCCTACTGCGGGGGTTGATAATGGACCCTGTGCTTATTTTTCACTTCGGTGAATACGTATTTGTAATCTATTTGGCGTTTTCTTTCTTTGCTTTGTTTCTCGCTGTAACCGAGTTGTGACGCGGATATCATGTCACTCACCGGGATCGCTGTTGTCTTCGGGACTATCTATATATTAAGTGTGTGTTTTCTCTTAGCGCCAGTTCTTTTAACCTGATGACGCACAGGGCGCCTGTTGCGAAAGATCTTGTTTTTACCTAATATGCCTTTAGTAGTAAAGTTCTAATTGTACGTTTTGGGTAGTTTTCTACATGCTTAGACAGCTGCCATTTTATTCTTCTTGATATTTTTAGCATGTAACTTTTATGATTGAAAAAAGAAATCATCTGAAATTGGGGCTTATTCAGCCCTGGAAATCTCTACTGACGACGTGGGGCAAATGGCAAAAACACACAAAAAAAGAAAATATATAGATAAAAACGTACTCCTTACACAATAATTCATTACCCAAATTGAGAAAAAATAAATAAATTCGGAAATTGGTTTTCCACCTGGATGTGCAGCCTCACGGTCGCGAGCGCTGTCACAGCGCCTCCGATAACCTGTACAAATATTTTCGCGACATTGAACTTTTAATCTTACGTTTGTGTTCCATGTGATCGAAATTATGAAAGGCATACTAAATAAATGCTAAAAGTCTATCGTACGAAAGGTCACTAAAGTAATTCACCGATGCTGTCACACGTACGGTCATTCACAAACATAATTTTCAAATTGTAGGTCAAGATTAAAAACACTTTATTTACAATTAAAAACTAATATTTACACGCGAGATCTTTCGGGGCTGAACATAGCACCCATCATCAGGCTCAAACGCCACGAAACACAGGAGAAGACATTATATACTGTTAAGCACGACCCACAATTCACTCGGTTTTCTCAATCACCGGTGATGCCATCAACAAATCGTTAAAGTCCAAAATATCAAGTCTAAATATCTTATCCCATAAAGTCCTCTTCTTCAGAGTTGTGTGAGGAGGGGGGGGGCAACCATCTTTCTCCACTGTTTTGGAACAAATGTCGGGAGTTCAATGTTACAGCATGTTTCCCCATATGCAAGAATGAAGAGGCTTTCCGTAAGGAAGAGAGTACGTTTATTAACACTTGAGTTAAGTACCCTAATATTTTTCCAATCTGGGGAGTAACCTCCCTGGTTAACAGCTTGAGTGAAAGCTGTGGAAACCGTTCCAGAACGAAGAGCGTATTTATGTTCACCCATTCTGACATTAACGGTTCTTAGGGTAGAACCTATGTAGTATTTAACTGCAGTATCTGAATCCCCATGAATTAATGGTATGCAGTAGATGCCTGGTTTGTTAAGTGCTGGGACTCTGTCTCTATCATTTCTTATCATGGAAAAAAGGTTTCTGGTGGACACTCCAAACGTTAGATTGTGTTTGTAACAGGCTTTTCTTAAGATAGACACAAGAAGTGGAATGAAATCAACTTTGCCGATGTACTTAGTAGGTTTTTTCTCTGTGGACAAAGTCGTGAATCTCAGTCTTTAAAATTGTTGTAATAGTCCTTGGAAGAGGTTGACAGAGAACTCAAACAATAAGGCCAAATTTTGAACTCTAGAAAGTTCATGACGTCGAGTTTTACTTGTCGAAGAATGGTTGAAGGCACGTCTTATTAAGAAGCGTAAAGCTGAAGCTTTATGTTCGGGAGGGTGAGAGGAAGTGAATGGGATCATACAAGGTATGAACGTCGGCTTACGGAAAACACAATGCTTGATTTTATTGGAATTCGAATCTCGAGACAGTGAAATGTCCAGGAATGGCAATTTTCCCTCTTTCCAAGGTCTTTGGTAAACTTTATAGTTGGAAACTGGGTAGAAAGACAATCTACAAATTTGTCCAGTAAAGGTAAAGCATGGGGCCAAAAAACCAACATGTCATCAACGTACCTAATCAACAGTGACGGTTGATAAGGGAAGTCCAACAAGACCTTGTTTTCTAGATGCTGCATGAGGATCTCGGCTAAAACGGGGGAGAGGGGGAACCCATTGGTGCCCCTTCCTTTTGTTGATAGAACTTACCATCAAATTTAAAGTAAGTTCTCTTAGTTACGAGTTTGAGACCAGAAATTATTGCATTAGCTTCAAGTGGAGAGATGGAATTGTCTTCTTGTAATTTGTCCTCAATAATTGAGTGAACGGTGTTGAGTGGTATACTTGGAAATAGTGATACTACATCCAGCGAAGCCATTATGAACTCAGTTCCCCAGAGTCAAAGGTTTTGATACGAGTTATAGCCTGCATAGAACTTTTAATGGATACAGAGGAATTTGAGGTGAGAGGTTTTAAAAATGAAGCCAACGCTGTCTCGAGTGTGCGAGTAGGGTTAGCATATCCTGAAACAAGCAACCTAAGAGGCTGGTCCGGTTTGTGAATTTTCATTTTCCCAAAGACCTCGGGAACCCTAGGTCCTACTGGAGGTCTCATTTTTGTAGAAATATATTTAGGTAGGAAACCTTGGTTTCTTAGTTTACTTAATTCTGCAATAGTAGCTGAAGTTGGGTCAGACCTGAGAACACGGTGGGGAACTAAATTGATGGCCTGTTTCATCCTAGCGTAATAGTCGTCACGGTCCAGAATAATGATTTGTTGTGTTTTGTCTGCACAAATGATTGACAAGTTTGGGTTTTTTGCTAGCTGTAGTAACTGATCTCGTTCGTATTTCAGAGCTGGTGATGTTCTATTAGGTCCTGCAAGAGTCTTGGCCAAAGTATAACGAGTAGAATCACGTACTTCTTCGGGAAGTGCACTGATAATGTTTTCAACCTGTGGGATGGTATTTAGAGGTCGAAAAGAAGACACTGGAAAGCTAAATTTAAATCCTCGACTTAGGGCTGAACGTTGGCTGTCCGAGAGTTCTACAGAACTGTAGTTAAGGAATGGTTCTTGTAGCGAGTATTCATCAGCATGTTCAACATTTTGACTTCGTAGATGAATTTGTAAGGGTCGGTTTGATACCAGAACCAGGTCACAGAGTTTCCGTATATGTCGTTGATTAACCACATTCACCTCATTTTGTAAATTAGAAAAGAAAATCATTAAACGCTTACCCAAGATAATTTGGTGAGCATGTCTCGTCAGGTAGGCATATGCATTATATGACTTACGGTTGAGCATGTCCACATAGCTTCGTTTCCTCCTTATTTCAGCTGTTAATCTTTTTTGTTGTGCATTGGCGATGACCCCTCACACAACTCTGAAGAAGAGGACTTTATAGGATAAGATATGCATTGGCGATGACTCCTCACACAACTCTGAAGAAGAGGACTTTATAGGATAAGATATTTAGACTTGATATTTTGGACTTTAACGATTTGTTGATGGCATCACCGGTGATTGAGAAAACCGAGTGAATTGTGGGTCGTGTTTAACAGTATATAATGTCTTCTCCTGTGTTTCGTGGCGCTTGAGCCTGATGATGGGTGCTATGTTCAGCCCCGAAAGATCTCGCGTGTAAATATTAGTTTTTAATTGTAAATAAAGTGTTTTTAATCTTGACCTACAATTTGAAAATTATGTTTGTGAATGACCGTACGTGTGACAGCATCGGTGAATTACTGTAGCATACCAAATACTCATGCTTTATAGAGTTTTCAATTACTAATTGTTATTAATTATCGAAAGAGAAATGCAAAAGGTTCTAGAGGGAAGGAAAAAGCATTTCTTTTAAACGATATATTTTCAATTTGGCAGAAAAAAATTAAAACAATGGATAATTCTGTCTCCTGTTGGACATTTATTATGCATAACATAAGAAAACTGATGGTAGCTTGCAGCATTTTATCCTTGCACTTTATTGTCGTGTTGAATAAAATAAAATAAAAAGCCGAAGTCGTTTATGTTTCGTCCTTTTTAATCACAAAATGATTAAAAGTATTTTTCACCCACCATAACAATTGGTTTCTTTGAATCTTTCGTCACTTTCCTATTGATCAAAACTTCTAATAAAGAATCAATTATTGTCGCTTATGTAATTTCACCCGAAGGAGATTCACAGGTGTCACAGGCTGTGTTTCCCACAGAACTTTCTGTTTCCCAGAGCGGAACAGAGACAGTGTTAGAAGTTTATTCACACGCGCGCATGCATGTAGGGGAAGGAGGCTCCGGAACTCTTAATCGCATCGTCCACTTGAGAGCTTGCTTGCTCATGGTTGTTGTTGTGGGCATGTGTTTCTTTGTGTACTCCAGTGGTCACCATGGCATTATGGATCCAACGACGCCCCCTCCCCCATGCGCAAGATGGATGGATGGACGGACGAAGGAGGCTGATCACTTGGCTTTCAGGCTCCGGAGGTATAGCTGCCTCAGTCAACATCACCAGCAGCCAAGACGGCCGACATATTTTCCGACAGCAAGACGGGGTCTCACGTGGCCCAAACCCCCATCATGAACGTAGAGCACAGGGACCCCAACAGTCTAAATGAATATTTACAGGTAACTACTTTCTCTTGCGTTAAATTCCGTTTTTAAAAATATTTTTCTTTCAGGTTGACAGAAAGATCATGAACGGAAAATGTTAAAACATAAAACTTTATTTCCTTATTACACTGTTATAATATCTCCTACTTTGTAAGCCGTTTCTTTAGCGTGATTTGCAGCTTTCACTACAACGTACATAGAAATATTGAGCTGTAATGCATCTTCATTTACGAGTTGTAATGCGGAAGGATCTGCAAAAATGTTCACTGCGTAGCAAGTAGGGTTTACAAAATTTATTAATCAGAATAAACATTCTAAAGTTATGGAATGAAATGTGGTTAAATTCACGGTGTTAAAACCGTAATGCAAATACATGCATAACAGTTACAAACTGTAATGTTGCTTTTTTATCGAAAAGTTGCTCACAACTATGCTCAAGAAAGTTTAAATACGTATGTAGATAATTTCGAGAAAATGAATGTAGTGCACTTAGGTCTACAAAAGTCATAGAATATAATGACTTAATTAGGTTTACAGAGTTGTAATCCGTTGTGTACTAATATCTACGGAGGAAATAGAAAGTTATTAAAGATTTATCGCAGTAATAAATCAACGCCATGTTTAACTCTTTTATGGCATATTAAATCTTTAAGTGAAAATAATTCTTAAGTAGATGTTTGCTACGTACATGGTGAACAATGTTTCAAATATGTTTTACAAATGTCTTTCTTACATTTCATGTAAACAACCTTCTTACCTTTTACAATTTATCTAAACGTGACTAGTTTTGATAATTTTGTTACTTATAGCAAATATTTAAAACTTCCTTATACACCACAAAAGTTTATAACTCTCTTGCTTACCTATAAATTTATATCAACCTTTCATATCCAAACAATTTTGCCACATTGCCTTTTCTAGGACATTTTCATGCGCAGTTCATTTATCAAAAACTAATTCAATCGCACAGAGTATCACATGTTTGACATTCTTTCACTGAACTTTAAAGCATCAGCTACCAAACGGCAATTTGAAAGAATACCACTGCATGGATTTCAATGCATAAGATGTGTTTTATAAGATGAAAACGCTCCTTGTTTGATTGTTAATTCAACCATCAGTGCGGAAAGATCAGAAAGTGCTTATAAAAAATATCCCCTTTTCCCCCGTAAGGAAACCTTAAGTCTGTTATTTTAAAAGTAAGGTCTTGAATTCAATTCCCCTGTGTATAATGAGTGACACGAGTGCTACATTTTTCATTGATTCCGGTTCTCTCCCTCTCCTCTGGTGGCAGTAACTTGATAATGAGCTGTGATAAAAGAAACAAGAAAAAGTACTAGGCAGTGGCCGACAGTTGGTAAATAAGCACCAGCGCTGGAACATTTAAACTCACTCACGCATAGGGAAAACTCTAAAGCACATGCATTCTTCCTATGGCATTTTACCGTTTGTTCTTCTCAGGCGTTCTTTGCAAAACAATATTTTTAGAAGAAACAAATCACTTACGTACGATTGCTTTTCGCTCATTCATCAGCAGTCAGTGTGTGACAAATTCTACCACGATGTGTCCGTTTCTTCATCAGTCGATGAGCTGCCCATGCTCATCCATGCATTGAAATGTCTGTGGCCTATGCTGAAATTGTCCCATCGAATCCACTGGGATTTTGCTGTGGGGAAGCTAACCAGGAACTAATCTTAAACATTAAGGCCATTTAAAATACCGTACACAGAAAGAGAGCTCATAAGAATTCTTTAAAATCTTTTCTGAGTTGTAAGATTCTTGATCAGCAGTCAGTGTGTGACAAATTCTACCACGATGTGTCCGTTTCTTCATCAGTCGATGAGCTGCCCATGCTCATCCATGCATTGAAATGTCTGTGGCCTATGCTGAAATTGTCCCATCGAATCCACTGGGATTTTGCTGTGGGGAAGCTAACCAGGAACTAATCTTAAACATTAAGGCCATTTAAAATGCCGTACACAGAAAGAGAGCTCATAAGCATTCTTTAAAATCTTTTCTGAGTTGCAAGATTCTTGATCAGCAGTCAGTGTGTGACAAATTCTACCACGATGTGTCCGTTTCTTCATCAGTCGATGAGCTGCCCATGCTCATCCATGCATTGAAATGTCTGTGGCCTATGCTGAAATTGTCCCATCGAATCCACTGGGATTTTGCTGAGGGAGGCTAACCAGGAACTAATCTTAAACATTAAGACCATTTAAAATACCGTACACAGAAAGAGAGCTCATAAGCATTCTTTAAAATCTTTTCTGAGTTGCAAGATTCTTGAGCGTGTCAGAATGAATCCGTTAATTGTGACTATACAGTGCATTCATTTTGGATCATTATTTATTTTGCTGTGACAGTTTTATTCATTAACGTTTATTAATTTAGATCAATGAGCACAAGTGTAAAGAAGATTACTTAAACATTTGGAATTAATATTAAAATTTTGATTTTTACTCTGAATCCCAAGGGCTCAGCAGACTGCTTAGGCTGCTTCCCTGCTAATATCTAACGCGGATGCGGTGTAGGAAGAGATTGTTTGCCCATCCATTAATCCGCTGGAGTTATTTCTTGCATTCCCCTGTTCATTCGCCTATCAGTGCTTTGCAACTATTAGTATATCGAGCGTTCTTTTACTTAGGCTGTCACTGTCTATCCAACTTTCCGTTAGTTGTGTCGTGGCATCTGAAAGTTACAACACGTTTTACAATAAAAAGTAGAGGTTACATTAAATAATGTCACTTACATTTACAAAATGATTTTCGCCAGCTAACCTGAGGTACGTGTTGTTACTACCCGTTCACTGAGCTGTCAGTTACTGAATTATCTTGAAAATGTACTTCCGTTCAGTCAGTTACCACAAAATGTAAAGAAAGACATGTAGCGTAATTTTCCATAGAAAAGTTTCAGTATAAAATTTTAAAACGATTTCTTCGTAAAATATTTTTCAAGAGAGATAACATTATGTATGCTATTGACAGTACGCATCTTATTTTTCTTATTGGCATTTCGAAGAGACTTTGTAGCACGTTGTTGTTAGATAGATTACTAATATGCAAAAATGCTGTTGAGTGTTAATGGGCCATGAAGTCTGTGAAATGTTTAGATAATACAGTATAACTTAACAATAGGTGATATTCCCATTAAAAAATAATTTACGAGACTGAAGGTTTGAACCCACCTGCGAGTTAAAAACTTCACAGGAAGTTACACTCCCGCGTAGCAGTTTTAACAAACGGCGTCTATGCTTGAATAAATCTAACATATTTCTGGGAACCGAGCAATTACATCAAATTAGCATCTTAGATCACTGTATTATGCTCTGCTAAAGTAAACTGCTAGAAACAGTTTGGAATGTTACAGGAAAAGGAGACCGACAACAACGTAAGAAAACAAAGGAAAACCGTATGCGTTTAATAATGGACGACGTAAGATGCATAACAAAAACAGCAGACATGTAATGGCCAGACAAAAGGTCTAGCGTGGTACTTTTGGGGCTCAAATGAGAGTAGACCTTATTGACTCCTAAGAAATGAAAAGCAAACAAGGCTTTCCTTGATTAGCCAGAAACAGGGGCGTTCAGAAAGTTCGTATTCTAAACTACTTCAGAGCATATTAATATATTATTTTTTCTGCAGGTAAAAGCTATTCTTCTGTGTCATTGTACCCTTGTTTTCAATGTTAGGAATCCCTTTGTTCCTTTTCTTGGTGATTTTCTTAACTAAATCACAAAGATTTTGCGAAATGAAGAAAAAAGGACTACACAGATGATAAAATACCTGTCTTTGAAAGGTATATCTCCACAGGACGTTCATGATGATATGGCGCTGGTAAGGGGGAAGGGGATAAAGTTCTCTTGTATTTTATAGTTAAGTGGCGCAGATAATTTTCTGGAAGGGGACCTTGCGATGATGCATATCGTTCTGGACGTTCCACTACATCCATTTCCGAGGAAAACATCAACCGCGTGCATGGCCTCGTTGATGCAAGACAGAAGAATGACTGCTCAGCGTACAGTTAAGCCTGTAGGCATGTCAATCGGCTTGTCGATTAAATTGTGATGAATACTTCGAAAATGAAAAATGTAAGGTCCCCAAGAGTCCCACGAATGTTGATAGATGAGCAACAGGCATGCCACAAACAAATGATCCACAACTGGGTCCAATAAATTTCTGGTCCCAGATTGTTGCACTGGATGAAACATGGGTTCATTAATTTGTAGAAGCTTCTAAAAACAAAGTCTAATGTAGAAACATGCAAATTCTTCGCCATCTTAAGGAGTTTCGACATCCGTCAAAGTGATGGCATTAGTTTTTTGGGAAGCAGAAGGCATCATCATGAATGACTACCTTCAAATGGCACCACTCCCAGCTTCGTGCAGCCGTAAAGAATAAGAGACGTGGAAAACTACGAAGAGGTTTTCCACCTTCAAGACAAAGCACTGAGTCACACCTTCAGGACTACAGGTTTTGAATTACCTTAGACCCACCATGTTCTCTACACATCGCCCCTGGTGACCTTAATTTGTTCTATAAGCTGATGTGAAATATTAGGGGAAGTGATATTCCTCCGATTTTGAGGTGATCTCAGCTGTGAGGGCTTTGTTGGAAGACCAAGGTAAGGTAAGAAATTTTTTCCTTTGGGATCAAGGCACTATAGCAATAGCTGGAGAAGTGCCTTGCACTTGCCGGGAACTATTCCGAACATTATAAATAGCACAGCTTCTATGTATGTGTTAGAATACGAAAATCTTAATTTTGAACGAAACGACCATCTTATGTTGTGATACCTCTTCGGTTGTTCACAACTGCTTTGCACTTCCATGCCATACTACAGATGAGATTATTCAACTGGATTTCACGCAGTGCCATCCACAGACGAGGCAAAAGGTAACACTATCCTAAAAATGGAAGAACCTGGTGATGGTTTTCCAGACTTCTCTGCAGTGTATTCCAGATGTGTTCAATGGCATTAAAATCAGGAGATCGTAGTAACAGAGGTGCAATGCTTCTATCACCAAACTTGCGAACCACGATTTGAGCTTGATGAGGTCACGCATTGCCATCCACAAAGACGAAAGTATGGTCTATCGCAATTTGTAAAAGTATCAAGGTATTCCAAATGATGTCGCCTAGCTACACTGTAATGTTCATGTGTCCTTGACAAACATAAAGATCTGTGCTGATATCAAAGCAGATCCCTCTTCACACAATGGCTGAGTCACTGCAGAAGAGACGTATAGTTGGCACACGTTTCCTGGGTTCTTGGAACACGAATTCGCAGATTGTCGGAATGTTGGCCTAATCTGGATCCATCACAGAATAGCACGCTTTGCCACTCTTCTTGCCACAATGGGTGTTGTCGCTACCAGTCACTCCTCTTTTGCCGGGCTGCCACAGACAGTGGTGTTCGGCGCAATGGATATCCCGACTTCAGTCCTTCCTGATGCAGTCTATTACGAACCGTTTAATTATTTACCGTGACGTTGGTCGTATTTCTAGAAGCATCTCGGATGTGGCAGCAAACAGTGAAGAGTTTCTGAGGTGTTTATTATGAGACACTAATTGTGCTGAGACGTAGTTGTCCTCGGTGACCACTTTTGGGTTATTTTATGACATCTCTTTGCTCCTGATAACTGCGAAATCTGTCTATCTGAGATCGTATAACAACAATCCAATGACTGAATTGCGTTCTCCGACCATCAACTATCTCGTCTCCATTGCCCACGGTCTGACAGCAGGGTTTTAAAGCTCGCACAGTTAAGAAACATTTTAGCCGACCTGGTTCCACAGTGTTCAAAGCCCTGGCTTATGACCATTCGTTCGAGATGGGTCTGAGTTCGAATCCCGGTGAGGTATGGATATTGCGTTTGTCTTACGGCACTGGCTCTCTCCATTCCCTAGAACCAGTGACACTAAATTAGGTACAGGTGACTACTTATAGCCCATTTAGTTTCTCACGGTGGTTTTTAAATCCACAATAAAAAAAAGACACATTTTACCACATTAACTGCTTTGTGGTCCAGTTGCGGCCCGGTGGTCGAGTGGCCAGAGGAGTAAGTTTCTTACTAGTCGTCTGAGCTGGGCCAGGACTCAAGTACTGGATGAAGCATTGGTAATGGTTTTCTTATGGCGTTGGCTCTCTCTCTTTCCAGGAACCAGTGACCCTAAATTAGGGACCGGAGACTGCTTACAACCCTCGAAGTGGCTCATGGTGGTCATTAACACCCCAATAGAAACATTTTTCTTGGGCTTACACATGCATGACACCCATGTGGGATCTGAAATTTGCATATGGGGCATTCGTACTCTCACAGCTGCCACCATGACCAGATAACACTTGCATAAATACGCACCTGGTGTTCCAAATGGCAATATCGCTCATTATTTTTCAGCAGTTTTCGTTCATTCTGGGAGGAAATTTTCATTTATGCGATTCTTTGAAAGTAATAGGAAGACTTGGTCAATAATCACGTTTTGATGTGTTTCTGTAGACAGATTTAATGAATTGTAACTTGAAGTTCAGGTAAGTTACTCATAGATTGAAGTCTCGCGTGAAGCAAACAAGCTGTATGTTTTTTTACCTTCGGAATCCCAGTAAGTGCATATTTACTATTTTCAATGGAAATTCTTGAAAATACTACCACAGACGGGACATACTGTCTTAGTCACGACGGAATGAGTCGCAAAATCAATCGAAAATCTCCCTGAAAAGTTATTACGTCTCCAATAAAGGACCAAGGCACTGCTTTATTAGGTACCATAGGGTTCTGTAAATCTCTTAGAGCAAATGTTTCTGACCCACTGGTGATTCATTCTACAGAATATTGTTTTCATATAAATGGTTATGCAGCATCAATTTTTGATTGCGTACATTTTAGTCGCAACAAAGGTGCCAGTCATGAGTTATGCACGAACGGCAGAAGTGTGAATAACATCAAATAGAAGTCATCGCTCTTTCCACGTTTATAAGTGAGTCACGGAAACATTCTCATTGGCCGCTACCGGGAATCGAACACAGGATCTTCCAGTTACGCGTCGGACATGCTCCCACTGCATCACAGCGCCCTCCAATTCTCCAGACTCACATATGACTAACTGCCAAACCACATGGCAGGTTGCTTCTTGGAGCCCCGCACAATGCTGGGGATTCACTATCTTTGGTGAGCCCCGAACAATGATGGAGATTCACTATCTTTGGTGAGCCCCGAACAATGCTGAGGATTCACTATCTTTGGTGAGCCTCGGACAATGCTGGGGATTCACCATCTTTGGTGAATCCCCAGCATTGTGCGGGGCTCCATGAAGCAACTTGCCCTGTGGTTTGGCAGTTAGTCGTATATGAGTCTGGAGAATTCAAGGCCGCTGTGGGGCAGTGGTAGCATGTCCGGCGCGTAACTGGAAGACACTGGATTCGATTCCTGGTGGCGGCCGATGAGAATTTTTCCGTGACTCACTTTTAAACGTCGAAAAAGCGATGACTTCTGTTTGATGATCCTAATCGACGTCAATTGTGTTTATTAATTATTCGTGTGAATAACAAAGGAAGATGTATTAGGCTGGAAAGAAAGTAATATCTGCAAATGCAAGGTAACAGAAAAGTGTAAATTTCCGTATATAAAAAATAAATCAGTCCAAAATGTAGTCACCGTCGTTTGCCATGACCTGCTCCTATCATTTACGCAGCTGTTGGATACCGCCTCTGTAGAATTGTGGCGGCTTGGACGCAAAGAAGTGAATAAGTGCGCATTCGACATCGTCCAGGTATCTGTTGGATACGTTCCTGTAGAATTCTGGCGGCTTGGACGCAAATAAGTGCGTAAGTGCGTGTTCGACATCGTCCAGGTATCTGTTGGATACGTCCTAATAGAATTGTGGCTGCTTGGATGCAAAGAAGTGCGTAAGTGTGCGTTCGACATCGTCCAGGTATCTGTTGGATACCGTCCCTGTAGAATTGTGGCGGCTTGGATGCAAAGAAGTGCGTAAGTGTGCGTTCGACATCGTCCAGGTATCTGTTGGATACGTCCCTGTAGAATTGTGGCGGCTTGGACGCTAAGAAGTGAATAAGTACGCGTTCGACATCGTTCAGGTATCTGCTGGATACCGTCCCTGTAGAATTGTGGCGGCTTGGACGCAAAGAAGTGAATAAGTACGCGTTCGACATCGTCCAGGTATCTGTTGGATACCCTCCCTGTAGAATTGTGGCGGCTTGGACGCAAAGAAGTGAGTAAGTGCGCATTCGACATCGTCCAGGTATCTGTCGGATACCGTCCCTGTAGAATTGTGGCGGCTTGGACGCAAAGAAGTGAGTAAGTGCGCGTTCGACATCGTCCAGGTATCTGCTGGATACGTCCCTGTAGAATTGTGGCGGCTTGGACGCAAAGAAGTAAGTGCGCGTTCGACATCGTCCAGGTATCTGTAGAATTGTGGCGGCTTGGACGCAAAAAAGTGAGTAAGTGCGCGTTCGACATCGTCCAGGTATCTGTTGGATACGTCCCTGTAGAATTGTGGCGGCTTGGACGCAAAGAAGTGAGTAAGCACGCGTTAGACATCGTCCCAGTTGGTGGTACGTCCAGAAAATACTGCAATGTCCAGGGAATAGGTTGGGTGCGGCAGCAGCTCCCAGCCCAGGTTCCTGATCTTGTGACAGGTCACTCGTGCTGTGTGAAGTCTCGCTCCATCCTTCTGTAGGTAAACGCCTTTGTGGTTCAGCGGTTCAGCAGTGCTGGTCGTTTCGACGTGAACAATTCGTACAGATCGTTTAGCTGACAGTTGCTGACATCGGTGACGACAGTGGTGTTGTCCGGCTGTAGCTCAAAAGACACGACACGCCGCATATCCCACTAAACAGACATCAGGACCTTACGTGAATGTAAGCTGACTTTTGGAGTCCGCATAGGCTTCTGTTTTAGGTCCAACCACTGTTTACGGGCTCTGAAATTGTCATACAGGAACAGTTTCTCGTCACCTGTCGCAATATGGTCCAAGAACGGTTCAATTTGGCCACGTGCAAGCAGGGAAACGCATGCACTCATACGATTTCTTTTCTGCTCAACTGTTAGTTGATGAATACTCAAACTCCCCACTTGTGCACCTTTTCAAGTTGTCGCAGACACATGATAATGCTCGAGTGGGTAGTTCAGCCAACCCTCGCGTGTTCACTCGTGCTTCGGTCTTCACTAAGCTAAGGGTTGGTTGAACAGCTGGACATACGCTCTTCGTGCTCGTGTGTCCAGCTGTTCGGCCAATCCTCGCGTAGTCACTCGTGGGTCGGTCTTCACTAAGGTATTCAGCATGTCCTTATCTACTGTTGCGGGTTTTCCGGCTTTGGAGCGGTCTGACACGTCAAAAGTTTCCTCTCGAAACAGTTTGTACCAACGACAGCAATGACGATGTGATATGGCTTTGGGGTACACACTGGTTATGTTCCTTACATCACTTGCGGTGTGCTATTGCGACGAAATTCATACAGCATGTAATCGCGGATGTGCTCCTTGTCCACTTCCATGTTGGCTAGCGCTTCACCTTCTGACGGCTAACTGCTACTGATTTAAGCCACCTACCTGCTGATGTCATGCGGTGTGCTGCGCAATCTTAGTGGTCAATGTTCACCGTGGCCGGGGTTTTGCCTAACTCGTCATCGGGCATAACTTTCTTTTCAACCCAATAGAATTACACTCAAAATTATGACTGTGTTCTTATCTCAAACATGCGGATGTCAAAATTCGTGTTAGACGGCGATTCGCGCGATGAATGTTATGGACGCCCCATAACAAGAGTGCTTTCTGTTGGAGACTGATAGTACAACGTGGAATGTTCCAGCATAAAAGGTGGATTGCCATTTTTCTCATCATGTCGCAAAGATGATATGTACCTAGAATACTCAAAGATATGAAGAGCTGTTGAGAGGTCAGAGGTCGGTGAATCAGTCACGGAAGTAGCTCTATTCTTTGCTGTCAACCAGTCGGAGATCTCAACATCCGAAAGAAATTTCGAATAACTGGAACAGCTGTACGTGTACGTGTTCCAGGCAGTTTAAGATTGACAACTTTCCGAAAACGACCGCTGTAGGTCATTTTTTGTTCAAAACGAAATCATCCTGCTCAAGCCTTTCTTTCCAGAATTGGACAGGAGACGTGAATTAGTTTGGCGAGAGACTAGAACCCACTAGAACTCACTACAAATCCCGTAACGTCATTGAACTGCCTTTCGTGGTGATGGTGTAACTCTGTAGACTGGTTTCTCATCGGGTGGTTAGAAAGACCTGCATTTTTTTAAAGGTATAATTTCTGACGGGGGTTCGAATCCCCTGGTCCTGTCGGCCATCTGGTCTGCGGTTTTTCCAGGGACTTTCACCAGAATCCCCGTGTTTGGGGATGCGAATGTGTAGATGATTCCCTCTCAAGTCGGCTCTGGAAGCAGTTTGTTCTTGGACCCCCTTCCCTAGGCTGCCTGGATTTACCAGATGAGTATCAAAGCGCTGGTAGTAAAACACTAAAAGACGATTGTAATATGATGCTTCATGGCAGCAGACACCTCCCACATGGCTGTTGTTGTTGATAATGATGATGATGATGATGACTGCCATAAAGTATGGGTATGAGATTCTCGATTTCACTGTGAGCTGCCGGTGAGGTTGGCTTAGATTTCATTCTAGTGGATGAAATAACGAACATGCATATCTCGAAGAACAAGATATGTATTGCCGTCGGCTTCTGATAGTTTGCCTATTTGAGCCCAGGTCCGCGTTCCGGATGAGACATGGGTGGTGTGCTTATCTTACGACCCTGGCTCTCATCCTTCCGTGGAACCAATGAACCTAAATTAGGGATGGGCGACTGCAAATAGACCT
The DNA here is from genome assembly GCA_039090855.1 of Macrothele yani. Classification (NCBI taxonomy): domain Eukaryota; kingdom Metazoa; phylum Arthropoda; class Arachnida; order Araneae; family Macrothelidae; genus Macrothele; species Macrothele yani. Next base: position 203,117,885 of record CM076990.1, read on the forward strand.
TAGATTTGCTCACGGTAATCCTTAAATTCAACCGCTCAAACAAACAAATAAACAAACAAAAACCATAGCGTCGATGACGTTAGTTTTACAAAGCAAACATCTCTGCTGTAATGGATGGAGTTCTCCGGTTCTTAATCCCACTGAACATCAGTGGAATGCCCTCCAGCCCTTTACGGGATCCTCTGAAATTTGAAGACCGCTGTCATCTATCACTGGAAATTTTTGCCTTCCCACTCGCCGCATTACCTCACTGAGGTATGAATCGTGAGTGGTAAGAGTGCAACTGTGAAATAAAAAAAATTGTCGGTGACGGGGATCGAACTAGAGTTTTCACAGAATGGGAAATAGAGGATCTGAGAGAATCCCTCTAATAATAATTCAATTCAAGAGCGCCACCCCGGTGACGCAGTGGTCTAAGCGATGGCCTCTGATCATTCGTCCGCAAAGGGTCCGGGTTCGAATCCGGGTGAGGCATGGATGTTGTGTTTGTCTTACGGCACTGGCTCTCTCCCTTCCCTGGAACCAGTGACCCTAAATTACGGACGGGCGACTGCTTATAATACACTGAGTTGCTCACAGTGGTCGTTAAATCTCCAACCAACCAAAAAAATAATTCAGGAGCAGATCGAATACAAACGAATTCCTTGGGGAGGGAAGGGAGTCAGGTCTGGGTGTTGTGAAATTCACAAATTTGTAGGTGGCGAAACCGCACCTCCTCACCCCGGAGTCAGTTGTTCTATCCGACTAAACTACACGGACGGAATATATCACTGCAGATTTGTCGTCTTGCCGCGTGCTTCACCACTGTAGTGCGTCACATGATCTCCCTCTTAATTTTTCTTCTTTGAAGCGAAGAAATTTTCGCCGCCCCGGTGGCGCAGTGGTCTAAGGCGTTGGCCTATGATCATTCGTCCGAAGGGGTCTGGGTTCGAATCCCGGTGAGGCATGGATGTTGTGTTTGTCTTACGGCACTGGCTCTCTCCCTTCCCTGGAACCAGTGACCCTAAATTAGGGACGGGCGACTGCTTATAGCCCATTGAGTTGCTCACGGTGGTCGTTAAACACCCAATCAAAAAAAAAAAAAAAAAAAAGAAATTTTCATTAATTCCAGACGGTGTGGGGAACAAACATTACACATTTTTCGAAGATCCCAACGGGCAGTAGATTCATTTTCCACAGTGAGGCGCCAATGTGAAAAAAGAAAAGTTTGCCCGTGGTGGAGATCGATCGAAACCACGCTTCCTTGCTCCGGGGCCAGTTGTTCTGACCGACTAAACTACACCGGCGGAATGTATCGTTGCAAATTTGTCGTTTTAACACGTGCTTCAGTACTGTAGTAAACGTCATGCAATAACTTGCAGAATGGGGGAGGAATTCCATTCCATGTGATATTGACGGATAGTTGCTTTCGTGTATCAAACGTCCATTCTATGTATTTTGCGGTTGTATACTTGAGACATATGTTTGTCGGTTTGTATGTGCCTTTGTTTTCTCATTCTTGTAACCCTATAGTGTATAAAACAGTGTACTATGTTATTAAGTTTAACTGAAATTAGCTAACTGCTTTTTGAACTATGCCCATTTTTCCATTCCGTGCTAAACTCTGGACGAGACGAGTAAGTGTATTATGAAACTCAAACACAACGTCAAGCTTAGTGCAAGTAGAGTTGCTTCCAAGCCACTTGAAGGAACTGCTAATATGACCAGCTTTTCCATGTACGAGGTATTTAAATTAAGGCCAGTATTGTACTAAAATAAGAGATTTTTCCCGACTCCAACTGGAGCACTGAGAAAGACAACCAAAAGCGTGCGTACTTCAATCGCATTTAAAATTACGTCTCAGATGTGGCGTCGAACAAAATATCAAAAATACCGTCTGCACGCGATAATTAACTTCCCTTTTGAGAGCACTTCCTGCTTACATCACTTCCGTTGCGAATAAGAAATAAATACACTAAAGTTTCAGTGGGAGAATCAGAACTGCACGAATATGAACAGATGCATGTAATAGCCCCACGCGCCAGTAATCAAGTTTACATTGTTCATACACACAAAAAAAAAAAAAAAAAAAAAACGAGAGGGAACCTTTCGCAAAAAATTGCTTCATTACAAAAAATAAATAAATAAATACTGCTCGTCTTTCTGATTCATTTTGAGCAGAATCTAACTTAATGTCTGAAGCTGGGAGAATAATGTGATTCATAAGCTATTTTATTTAGCTATTTTTATTTCTTTAAGCTATTTTTACATATTTTTATTCTTCTTTTTACTTCTCTTTTTAGCTATTTTTATTTCTCTGTGCATCGAAGCTTTTTCAGCAGTAGTTCACTGCTGCCCTTCAACAAGATGTTTTCGCAAAAAGTTTGTATGAAATTACACTGTAAAAAAACGAAATTTATTTGAATTTCTCAGTACTAAACTTAATCCTTCTCTTTGTCTACTGGCTTTTCATGAATAGGAAAACAATATTTTTAAATATTTATACTAATAATCGACCTATTGGCCGAAATACGGAATCCTTAATTCATTCAGATGATCTTGCATTCCTTTGAAATCCTTTGAAGGACACGAAAAAAAAACTTGCAATTTTATTAAACGTTTGTTCCATCCACGATTAAAGCAATCAGTTATCACAAAATCCTCTGGAACTTCATACATGTGCCACCTTAGGAGTCAGAGCGTTAACAGGAAGTTACACTCACGGACAATTAAATTTGCGCACCTAGAAGAAATCATGCTACAACCGCGAAATTTTGCAAATAGCTAGAGTGCGTGCTGCTATGCAAATAATTCACGTTTGGTGCGAGTGCTCATGACCGCACACCCTGTGGTTGTGCTGCAAGCACGAACCGACAGCCTTATAAACCGGCGTGTAGTCGATGCTTCATGAAAGCGGAAAACACCAGCCGACGCAAGCAAGAGTACAAAGTGACAATAATGCCGAGTAGACGCCATAGAAGTCGATTTACGCAATTTACGGATTTGGAGAGAGGCCGGATCATCAGGCTGAAAACCACAGGGTGTTCGGCGCGCTGTATAGCCCGCCACGTGGATTGTTCTAACCATACCGTCCGACTGTGATGAGAGCAGTGGACATGACTGCACTGCCACACGGTGGAGCGGCTCCGGACTGACCAGGAGAACCACCGGTAGAGAAAATCGACGAATCGTGCGCCAGGCATGAACGGATCCCACAGGACCTGGTCCACTATACAGGCAAATGTAGCAGCTCCTGTCTGCCCACGCACCATTTCCCGACGCCTAACGGAAGCGCAGCTGCGATCCCAGCGCCTCTTACGTGTGCTGCAATTAACACCGGAACATCGACGGCTCCGTGTGCAGTGGTGCCAGGCCAGAGCGACGTGTGGTGTTTAGCGATGAGTGCCGCTTCGGTTTTGGGACAGATGATCATCGTGTCCGGGTGTGGAGGTCCACGAGTCAACGGCACAATCCCAACCTCGCTATCGAGCGCCACACCTCCCCCACTGCAGGCATTATGGTCTGGGGAGCCGATTTGCTCTAGTAGTGGTACGTGGATCATTAATGGGCCAGCGCCATGCCTACGATAGCCGATTAGCTCTAGTAGTGGTACGTGGATAACTGACGGGCCAGCGGTATGTGGATGAGATCTTACTGCCCCATGTGCTCCCATTCCTGCCAGGATTCTAGGTGATCTATACCAGCAGGATAATGCCCGCCCGCACACGGCTCGGGTTTCCCACCGTGATATGCCTTTAGATTATCAAAGAGGTGATAGTCCGAAGATGCAAGGTCCGGACTGTATGCAGGATATGGTAGAACGTTCCATTTCAGTTTCTGGATGATTTCCATGGTCTGAGCAGCCACGTGTGGATGGACGTTATCCTGGAGAAATGGCAAAGATGTTTGCGCAGTTTTCGCTTGTTCCTGATGGCTGTCTTTACTGGGCCTTCGAGAAGTGTCGAGTAATATTCAGCGTTCATTGTGCGACGATCTGTGAGGAAATCCACCCACACCACACCTTTAGTGTCCCAGAAAACGGTGGCTATAATCTTTCAGGCAGAGAACGTGGCTCTGATGAGGTTTATTCTCCAACATTTCCCTTCCATTTTTAAACGCACTGTTCCACTTACAGGCACTCACATTGGACATTATATTCTCACCGTACTGTCTACTCAATCCTGAACAGATTTCCGACGGTTTACAACCTTCTTTCGTCAGCAATTTGATTATAATGCGCTGTTCCACGCTAACGTGTACCTTCGCTTCGCTCATCTTCCTCCCAAATGACCAACGACGCCGTAGCACACACGTGGTGGGTGAAAGACCTTGGAACAGTGCTGCCGCCTGCCACGTATTAGCGCTTTCAATGCACCTCGCTGCATTGTTGAACTACGAACAAATTATAATTCATATTTGCCAGCACCATTTTAAAGTTAAATGCTTGGTTTTTTTATGCCATTTACTTACGAATTACTAGAACTAAGATACACTGACTGAAACTGAACTTCAAAACTTGACCTGTAACAAGTTTCATAATTTCCCTTATCGGTATATTTTGCCTTGTCGGTGCTGGTACAAGATCTTACGAAAAGCATCAACTGCTGTCCTATTATAAAGAGACACTGGAAATAAACTGTAAACTGGAGTAAACTGTCTGACATCTTCATTCAGTGGATTATTGTTCTTTTTCTAAGAAAATAAGACGAACAGGTATTTTTCAGGAATTTTGTTTAGGCTTTGAAGATCTTAATGACCAGCTACGACCAACAGAAATGTTCTCTCTATAATTCTGAACTAATGGCTCTAAGAAAAGCAGACAGCAGTGTCGTAAGGAAGAACGCAACATCGATGTTTTATTCAGGATTGTCACTCAGGCCAAGCAAAGGTAATTCTTTCTTACCAGTTTACCAGGGGCCAATTATGGCTGCAGGGATGCTTCTGGAAACATACTTCCCCATTCTTCCTGACAGCTCGCTACCGACTACCGATGGATTGCTTGTCCACGAATCACTATTTTAAACAGCAATGAGCTAAATCTCTCAGTCATCTGATGAACCTTGGAAGGGGGAGTTTTTATCATTAGGTCATCATTTTGTGCAATAATTTCAGATTTTTCTTCCATTTGAAGTATTTTCAAGATATTATACTGCCCATGGATTGGAAATGGAAACTAGTCACGGGTCAACGGGTCAACAATTAGTAGCGGATCAAACGCGTAGGGTCAAGGTGTTCCTGACCCGATTTCGACCCGGTTTTATTTCCGTTTTATTTTTGAAAAGCAAAAAAAAAAAAAAATTTTTTTTTTCAAAGAAAAATGCGCACTGTGGAATTTTGTGCTAGATACTGGTGCCCATGGACTGAAAAATGATTTGTCATGCAATATAAAGGAAGAGGGTCCTCAGAAGGAAAAGTGTCCCTTCCTTCTGAAGGGCAATGACGAAAACTACATCCACATTTTGGAAACTTTCAACTCATCATAAATTTGTGAAAATTAGTGTTGTTGTGAAACATATTCTGAAGCTTGATATGTTATCAACAAAACACCAGAAACTGAAATTTAACATACAACAAGTTGCATAATTCAAAAATTTTAACTGTAGCCCCATCAAATTAGGTGGAACAGCCTTTAACATTACTGCGGAGAACGTTTTGACTCTCACAGATGTGTTTGAAAACATGGGTAGAACAGTTACGTTATATCTTACAAATGAAGGACAACGGTTTCAATACTTACTGTAAGTAAGTGAGTAAATTATACGTACCTGTAATATATTTGATTTCCATATACCGTAAGCAAATCACTGCGGAGAGACTTTTTGAACGCCTTATATACTCGCATGTACAGGGCTATAGCCATAAAAAGGGTGCCTAGGTATAGTAAAGTGGCTATGCGCTATTCGACGAGACTGCTTACAGCGTCTAATAGCGGCGAAGTCAGGAGTTAGCGTGCCGATCTCGAAAACTATACGAGATACGGGAAAATTGTCAACTACAAAGTTGTAGAGCAGCATCGATTTAGTACAAAAAGACACCTTGCGCCCATGAATGCTAATAATAGAACGCTTACAACTCTCGTTTTTTTGTTCACCATGTCGAATACTGTAACATCACGAAACGCGTCAGAAAGGAAATAATATCGCCTTCCGCAAAGCACTAGCCCGACTCAATTGCGGAATGTTTGGTCCCAACATGACGGCGCCCCTCCGCCCGAGCCAGGAAACGTAAGAAGGTATCTGGTCGAGATATTCGAGCAACAAATCATCGGCTATGGTGGTTGCGTAGAGTGGCCTGCACGCTCACCGGACCTCACCCTATTGGACTTCTTCCTGTGGGGCTACCTCAAAGAGTAGGTGTATCAGTCCCCTCCAACAACGTTGCAGGACCTTCGACGCCGTATAACTGATGCTTGTTCGAGCGTGTCACCTAACATGCTGCAAAATGTGCAGCGCGAGATTCAATCTAGAGTCCAAATGTGTATTGTGGCTGAAGGAGAGCACATCGAGCACCGACGGTAAATATGCCTAGTGACAACTAATTGCTCCTTTCTGACGCGTTTCGTGATGTAACAGTGTTCGACATCTCGAACAAACAAACGAGCGTTGTATGTGTACTATTCTTAGCATTCATGTGCGCAAGATGTCTTTTCGTACTAAATCGTTGCTGCTCTACAACTTTATAATTGACTATTTTTCCGTATCTCGTATAATTTTCGAGATCGGCACGCTAACTCCTGACTTTACCGCTAGGAGACGCTGTAAGCGGTCTCGTCGAATAGCGCATAGCCACTTTACTATACCTAGACACCGTTTTCATGGTTATAGCTGTCGGCGTTCTAAAGTTACGTGGCTGAGAAAGGACTTTACTGGACACCCTGTATATTATAGTTCAAAGCAGATTTGTTCTGGTCGAGTCCAATTATGGGACATCCGGGTCCAGGTCGTGTCCGTGTCCAAAATTGTTGACCCTTAACCAACTCTGCTATGGATATACTGTATTAGAACACTAAGGTCAAGAGACTTTCCAGAAAAACACTTGACTCTTGCGGAACTCGAACCCGAGCTGGGCATGAACTTGAGCCCAGGATGAGACATGGATGTTGCATTAGTCTCACGTCGCAAGGTCTCTTCACTTCACTGAAACCAGTGGCCCCAAATTAGTTCAAATGATCACCGACAGAGGGCGATAACGGCTAAAAAGTTTGGAAATACAGTGAAAATCAATGAAAATACATACATTGTATTAATTTGGCCCCACTAACACAACAGTAATTGTTCAACATGTCCTCCACCACAAAGCATTACACCATTCAAGGTGTGACATCTCCAGTGACCGCCGAATGTGGGATGTTAGGGTGAATGTAAGACTTAGCGGTGAATAGCTTTCTTCAGTTGTGGCAGTGTGGGAGGTCTTTTCTCGTACACTATGAACTTTAAATATCCCCACCAACAGAAATCTACGGGCGTCAGATCTGGAGACCGAGGGGGCCACATGATGCTCAGTTCCTTCTGATTAGTCTTTCTGCGCCAAATGTGGTAGCATGAAGGTTCTTTATTGGAAATGCGACGTGAGCTAACGCTGCATCCTGCATTAACGTGACTGTGTACAGCATAGTTTGTTCTTTCAAATCAGGCTTGACGTTTTGTAAGAACAAACACAGTAGTTTTAAGTAGAGTTTGGCATTTACTTAGCAAGTCTTCCAGCCGTTTCTGGGGCACGGTTCCTCAAAGAAAAAGGCCAAAGAATGAAAGATGCAGTGAATTCACACCACACCGCAACTCGTGGTGAATGCAATGATTCCTCTTCGTACGCATTTGGATTACCCTGTGCCTATATTCTGCAATTATGCAAGTCGGCTGACCCACGTAGCAAAAAATGAGCTTCGCCTGTGCACAAAACACAACAAATTGAACAACCGCTGGGGATTCATAGCGATCTTTGCCAAAATCATTTTGGCAGATTCCTCCCGCTGTGTGGTATCTGCCAGGTAACAGCTGACGTAAAGTTTGAAGTTTGTATCGGTACTGATTCAATACACCGTGAAGGATACGATTTATCTATGCTCTCCGTATGCCTAAACACCTTGCTGTTTCACGAGCATTGTTTGTTCCACTTGTCATCTGAGATGCCAGTTCGTCCATTTGGGATGCCACACCATTCGAACGGGACTCACTTAACCCTGATCTCCCACGTCGAGGGCAATACTGAAAACTTTCAGTTTTCTCAAATCACCTCACCAGACCCTGAAAACCGGCACAGGTGATTCTTTAATCCTTTCTGTGTTCGGAATTTCCGCAAGGCTTCTGTTGTTGATCATGGCCGGATTAAGACCTTAGTGGGCCTCTACGCTAAAGACATTTGAGTGGGCCCTCAAAGAATTATTACGATGAATCATTATGAAATCCGCTCAAACACGAAACTGTAGCAATATACACTGCTGGCCATCTAAAATGCAGCACCAGGAAGGATGCATCCGATTGTCCTGAAATTCGCAGCATGCGTCGCCCGCGAAAGGACATGCAAACTATCAGCATTGCAGGACATATGCAAATCATGTGCGCCCGACACGCCACCGAGAAGTACTATAAGAAGGATGCAAGAAGTAAGTAGTGGAAGTGTGTTGTGCTGCCGGACTTGTGCGTGGGAAGCTTCCTGAAGCCTCGTCGCAGAATACGGAAGTCATTCCAGCACGTTTCGGAGTTCGACAGAGGACGAATAGTGGCTTTTCGCGACAGCGGTTAATAACACCGAGACATCGGTGTCCGTGTGGGACGACATCCAGCCACAGTGAGGCGAGTATGGATTCGGTGGGTGCTGGAGGGACGGACGGACGTACCGACGTGAGTGATTGCTGCAGACGCGGCACACCCCCGAACGAGAGGACCGGCATGTTGTGTGACGGGAATTGATGGCTCGCACCGCCACATCACGAAAGCGCAGGAATTAGGGTGTTTTTTTTTATTTTTTGTCTAGCCCATTGAGTTGCTCACGGTGGTCGTTAAAATCACTACCACAACAACAACGACAACAAAAAAGGAATAAAATTCTTACCATGAATCAGTTAGACATCTATGACTAAAGTAATGATCATGATAAAGGGTTAAATAAATTTTATAAAGCTATTATCAGAGCACCAAATTTAGTATACACTACATTTACAAAAGTCACCGGACACCTAAAAGAGAAACACAACATAGCATTTATTCACATACATTAGTACGATGTCGGTCCACCTTTGGCCTTAATGCGTGCACTGACCCTTCGGGACTTGCTTTCGACAAGGTTTTGGAACGCAGCGATAGGTATGCACTTCCATTCACTACATAATGCTGCCGCTAACTGTTGCTTAGTTGCAGACCTTGGTTCCAAACTTCTTATGCGGCGCTCTAATTCATCCTATAGGTACTCTATGGGATTAATATCAGGGCTCTGTGCTGGCCAGTCAACACACGATAGGGAATTATCGTCAAACCACGACGTAACAGTCCTTGCTTTATGGCTGGGTGCATTATCTGCTGGTACCAACATGGCTCGGTTCCATAGTATTGACATAGAGTTGGTAGGGCATAATTGTCCAGAATATCGAGGCAGACATGCTGGTTAACAGGGTTGTACACGATAACCAATGGGCCGTGACCATACCACGAAAAACACCCCCACACGAGTACACTTTACACTTCTAGCTCCAAACGTGACTGTAGGAACAATACACCGTGGTAAATAGCGTTCCTCTGGCTGCCACCAAACCCCTACACAGCCATCAGACTCATGGATCGTGTATCTGGATTCATCAGTCCATAGGACCCGTTTCCCATTGATCTACGGTCCACGATAGATGTTCTTTACACCATGCTAAACGACGAGTAGCATTCCGAGTGGAGATGAAAGGCTTATAAGCAGCCGCACGACCACGGTAACAAATGGAATGAAGTTCTCTGCGAATTGTACGTGTACATACCGAGGTTCCGGCATTTTTACTCACCTGTACACTGAGGTCTTGTTAAGTACTCCGTCGATTAGCTGTAACGACTCTCCTGAGGCTTCGACGTCCTCTGTCACTGATTTTCTTTGGTCTGCCCGTACGTTTTGCTGCTTCAAGCACGCCATGTGTCTTGCAGTTATTCAGTACATCCAAAACAGTTGACTTGGGTATGTTTAAACGCCTCTCGGTTTCTCTTATGGACAACCCACTAATATAACGCCCAACAATTTTTCCTTTCTCAAAGTCAGTTTTCTCCCGCCGCTACATTTTCACTCAACCTCACAGTGCGATATGACCGCGGTCAGCTGCTGGAGTGTATCTATATCGTTTGCAGCTGTACCGCGCATCTTAACAGCGCAGCGGATGTGTGCATTTGCTTTTGAAGGAGTGCCCGGTGACTTTTGTCAATATAATGTATATTATAAAAGTTATTAGTTGCATTATGGTTTAAGCATATTTGCCGAGATAGTAATTATTGTAGTCACTGAAATATGCATATGAGCTTATATATATATATATATATATATATATATCTCGCTATCATTGTCTGCTGTTGAACAATCGGTAATGGACATTTCTCCATTTCTAGTGAGACGATAAATATATTTGAACTTCTAAGAATTTTCTATTTGATCAGCAAATAAGAAAACTGCAAAACGCTGTTGAGGAAATTCTCAGAGATAAGATAACAATGCTGTTTATGGAGGACATGGTGAAAAAAAAAGCTTTTTCCATTTCGGGAAGTCAGTACAAGGTAATTTAACCGTAGTCTGTACTTCACAGAAGATCGTCGTTTCTAATTGATTCATCCTTTCCACTTTCATTACTGTGTTTTCTGTGAAACCAAATTATTACGAAGGGAAGTTTCTACCAAAAACATTTTTCGCGTTTTTCAACGCACTTTTCCGCCTTCTGATTTGAGAGGAACCTGGTGATGTTATCTGGCAATCAGACCTCATTGCGTTAAACAACAGAACAATACAAAAGAGAATCCAATCCATTTAATTTTTCCCGTTTAGTAATTTTATTCTTTCTTCTATTGATTTGTTTTCAGCATTTGTGAGTTCCTTCCTAACCTTTCATTATCTTTGCAGGTACATCCATTATAAAAATTACGTGTGGACATTTATAAAGATTCTTTTGTTTGTGTTTCGAAAAACTCGCAAAGCACGATTTCATATCATGTCTGGAAAGCAGCGCAGTGAGGCCTTACATAATGGAATAGCTGCGTTTATCAAAACTTGAGCCCCAAACAAATTAATGGGGAGACGAGTTTTCCATTAAAAATAATGGACAACGTAAGGTGAAGATAATAGCTCTTGCAGCTGTTATTTCACACTTTTATTTTATTTCAGTTGTGTTATTTCAGTTGTGTTATTTTCAGGGACATAAATATGTGTTGGTATACCGTTAAACGCACAAAGATCGTATTCCTTTAGAATATTCCAAGCAAACAGAATATAAATTCTGAATTTGCTTGTACCACATACTGAACATCCATGTAACACCTCTCAGAAAACATGAAAATTTCATCACCCTGGAGCGGAAATCGAATCCGCATTTCCCGATTTTCGTTTGAGTATGCTAACCGTTATACACTCGAACGGAAATCGGGAGATGTGGGTTCGATTCCCGCTCCAGGGCGATGAAATTTTCAAGTTTTCGGAGAGGTGTTACATTCTTTTAGATTGAATGTTTAACGACCACCGTGAGCAACTCAATGGGCTATAAGCAGTCGCCCGTTCCTAATTTAGGGTCACTAGTTCCAGGGAAGGGAGAGAGCCAGTACCGTAAGACAAACACAACATCCATGCTTCACCGGGATTCGCAGCCGGACCCCCTTTCGGACGAATGATCAGAGGCCATCGCTTAGACCACTGCGCCACAGGGGAAGTGTTACATGGATGACCAGTAAGTGTCACAGCAATTTCAGAATTTCTATTCTGTTTGCTTTGAATATTCTATCGATTTCCGATGTATTATGAGGAATATTTCTTCCTTCATTGATTTCTCTGTGGATGACCAGTAAGTGGTACAAGCAAATTAAGAATTTATATTCTGTTTGCTTTGAACATTCTATCGATTTCCCATGTATTATGAGGAATATTTCTTCCGTCATTTATTTATCTGTGCATGACCAGTAAGTGGTACAAGCAAATTCAGAGTTTATATTCTGTTTGCTTTGAATATTCTATCGATTTCTCATGTATTATGAGGAATGTTTCTTCCTTCATTGATTTATCTGTGCATGACCAGTAAGTGGTACAAGCAAATTCAGAGTTTATATTCTGTTTGCTTTGAATATTCTATCGATTTCTCATGTATTATGAGGAATGTTTCTTCCTTCATTGATTTATCTGTGCATGACCAGTAAGTGGTACAAGCAAATTCAGAGTTTATATTCTGTTTGCTTTGAATATTCTATCGATTTCTCATGTATTATGAGGAATGTTTCTTCCTTCATTGATTTATCTGTGCATGACCAGTAAGTGGTACAAGCAAATTCAGAGTTTATATTCTGTTTGCTTTGAATATTCTATCGATTTCTCATGTATTATGAGGAATGTTTCTTCCTTCATTGATTTATCTGTGCATGACCAGTAAGTGGTACAAGCAAATTCAGAGTTTATATTCTGTTTGCTTTGAATATTCTATCGATTTCTCATGTATTATGAGGAATGTTTCTTCCTTCATTGATTTATCTGTGCATGACCAGTAAGTGGTACAAGCAAATTCAGAGTTTATATTCTGTTTGCTTTGAATATTCTATCGATTTCTCATGTATTATGAGGAATGTTTCTTCCTTCATTGATTTATCTGTGCATGACCAGTAAGTGGTACAAGCAAATTCAGAGTTTATATTCTGTTTGCTTTGAATATTCTATCGATTTCTCATGTATTATGAGGAATGTTTCTTCCTTCATTTATTTATCTGTGCATGACCAGTAAGTGGTACAAGCAAATTCAGAGTTTATATTCTGTTTGCTTTGAATATTCTATCGATTTCTCATGTATTATGAGGAATGTTTCTTCCTTCATTGATTTATCTGTGCATGACCAGTAAGTGGTACAAGCAAATTCAGAGTTTATATTCTGTTTGCTTTGAATATTCTATCGATTTCTCATGTATTATGAGGAATGTTTCTTCCTTCATTTATTTATCTGTGCATGACCAGTAAGTGGTACAAGCAAATTCAGAGTTTATATTCTGTTTGCTTTGAATATTCTATCGATTTCTCATGTATTATGAGGAATATTTCTTCCTTCATTTATTTATCTGTGCATGACCAGTAAGTGGTACAAGCAAATTCAGAGTTTATATTCTGTTTGCTTTGAATATTCTATCGATTTCTCATGTATTATGGGGGATATTTCTTCCTTCATTGATTTCCCTGTCGCATGCCTTTGTTGAATATGCACCTATCGAATGTCATTATACACCGAAGAGACAAAACGTTATGACTAGCGCGTCTTTATGCAAATGGCAACAACTTCAGGTAAACGACAGGCGTGTGAAGGTCATGAAACGGTATAAGTAACACCTGATACTGAGCTCAGTTAATCAGTGTTGTTCTTGTTTTTCAGATGGGAAAGGCAGCAAGTTTGACAAAGGGCAAAATGTAATGGACATACGACTGGGTGAGAGCATTTCCGAGACGGCAAGGCTTGAGGGGGCTCACGGTCAGCTGTGGATAGAACCCTTAAAAAGTGGTCCCAGGTGAGAACAACCACGAACTGCCGGTAAGACTCCTCGATGTTAGAAATGAGCGAAGTCTATCCAGCATAGTATGAGCCAACAGAAGGGATACTGTGTTGCAATTCGCCGGTAATTTGAATGCTGGTGACGGGAGTAATGTGTCACAACAGACAATACATAGAACCCTATTGAAAATGGGACTGTGGCCCCTGCGAGTTCCCATGCTAACCTCCGCTTACCGTTGAAAGCGCCCACAACGGGCACGTGAGCACCAAAACTGGACGTTCAGTGATTGGAAGAAGGTCTTCTGGTATGATGAGTCTCATTTCCTGTTGCCCCATGTGGACGGCCGGGTACGTGTGCGTCGTTTACCTGGGGAAGTGTTGGCGCCAGGATTCAGAGTTGGACGAAAACACACCGGTGGAGGAAGTGTAATGCTTTGGCCAATATTTCGCTGGGAAAGCCTGGATCCAGTCATTCATGTGCAGAGAACTACGACCACTTACCTTAATATCATTACAGACCAGGTACATCCTTTCATAGCAATTATATTCTTCTCTAATAATGCCTTCTTTCATCAGGGTAATGCGCCTTGCCACACTTCTCGGATTGTTTGATAATGGTTCGCGAAACATGAAGACTTCCAAGTACAGCCCTGGCCTTCAAATTCTCCTAATCAAGCATCTGTTGTTTGTGTTGGAACATCAAACCCGATCTGAGGGTGCTCAACCACGCAACTTACAAGAGTTAAAGGATCTGCTGGAAACTTGTTGGTACCAGGTACACCAAGACACCTTTACAATTTTTTTGTGTCAATTCTTCGTCTGATAACAGCTGTTTTGGCCGCATCGGCGGGGGGGGCAACATCATATTAGGAAGGTGATCATAATGTTTTGGATCTTCGAAGTACGTGCATAGATGAGTGACCGCCATTACAATGTCTGGCTTAAATATAATAAAGCTTGTGTTATAACATGAAAATAAGGAATACAGGAATTCAACGTGGGATTTTCTTGCTGCAATAGCTGTTTTATTGTGTTGCGGAAAAATGAAGAAATTGGAAAAGGATTAAGGTACTTTTTTTACCAGTGGTCGAAGTGACACAAAACAACAGCTGGGAAGGTATTTTGGTATTAGTCGAGAATAGAACTGGAGAATGTCACACAAAAAAGCGAAGTGTTCAGAGTAACGACCCCGTCCCCCAAGCAATCTACACACCAGCATTTTTGTCGATAACCTTTGTGGTTTTTTTTAATAACACAACCATATTTGCTCAAGCACTCGGGGTAACCTAACAAGCAATCTCTATTTGCCTACAAAAGCTGGGGGAAAATTTAAAAGGCGGGCCGTTGGGTTCCTCACGTGCTTTCTCCTGATAACAAAGAGCGACGCTACGACACAGCTGCTTCCATATTGTCCAGGTTGAACCGGAAGGATATTTTGTACAGAATAGTGATTGGCGATGAAAAGTTGGTGTTGTACGACAATTCCAAAAGGCGAAAATCGTGGGTCAACCCTGGTGAAACATTGATTGCGAAACCCAATATTCATGGCAACAAACTCTTATTGTGCATTTGGTGGGACATGAAGGGTGTATTGTCTTATGAGTTGCTTAAACCAAGTGAAATCGTCAATGCTGAACGTTATCAACGGCAACTTCATCGTTTGAGGGACGCAATGGAGCACAAACGACCGTTTACCGGCAATGGAACTCGGCAAGTGATACTGCTGCAGGACAACGCAAGGCCTCACACGGCGGAAACCACCAAGGACACCCTAACTGCGTTCAATTGGGAAGTTCTACCGCACCTGGCGTATTCTCCAGACGTAGCCACATCGTATTACCATTTGTTTCTGTCCCTCTAACACCACTTAGTGGATTCGAACTTCAAAACACCCGACGATGTCGCTCAATGCATTGCCGATTTCATCGACTCCAAACCGCCGTGCTTTTACCAAGATGCGATTCGCCAGCTAACCAGTTGTTTGCAGAAGTGTATAGATGCCGGCAGAGATTATTTTGCATGTTAAAATGTAAGTTAATCATTACAAAATAAACACTGACTTTGTAGGGAAAAGGCCGCGAATTAATTTGTACACCTGCACCACGCGCTGTATCTTATTTCTCCTGGAGTTCCACACCCGGAGAACAAAGAGGGGGTACCCATGATGACGTCCGCTCATCGCAAACAATGCATCACATGGGCCAAGGAACTTCGGCAATGCGCCCTCGACAGATGAGAGAAGGTCGTCTGTAGTGATGAGTCCTGTTTCCTGCTGCCCCATGGTGATGGCCTAGTTCGCATATGGTGTAAAGAGCATGAAGCCCTATCACCTTCTTGCACAGTTTGGATTTAACACGCGGGTGGAGGTGGTTTTCTGGTCTGGGGAGCTTTTTCCTCGCAAGCTCTAGGTCTGTTGGTTATCATCCCACATTCACTGAATGGTGAACGACCACCATCTCCATCATAGGCGTAGCGTAGCGTCAAGGTTAGTGCCCCCTCAACTTAAAAATTGTAAAAAATAATAACTAATCGTTTGCCTTTTAAATGTTATAAAGTGTGACATACAGCCAAGGGAACAACGATACGTAATAGCGAACATTGTTGTAACTGCTTTCCAGCAGTGATTCCATACACAATAGCATGCAGTCATCTGATGATGGTATCAGATGACTGCATGAGGTGCTTTGAAAGGCATGTTTTTTTTTCATCCTCATTAGGGTGAAACAACCAAGCCTGGTAAAAAAATGTGCAACATTATTAACTTGACTTTTTATGTAAACCTTATGAACATGAGTTCGTACGATTAAAATTGGGTAAAAAGGCCTAAGGTAAGACCCAGGGACCTAAAATTGATTCTTTTGACTGAAAAATGTGCAACATTATTAATTTTACTTTTTATGTGAACTCTATGAACATGAGTACTGAACATGACTTTTATGTAAATCTTATGGACATGATTAAAATTTTCTAAAAAGTCCTAAGCCGAGGCCTAGGGACTTAAAATTAATTATTTTTGTCTTAAAACTAAATCTTTGTGTTCTCTGTGACACGGAGAAATCAAAAGTACAATTTGACTGTGATCCTCTAACGTTTTGGTGGTCTGTCTGCCGAACTTGCACCATGCTTCAACAGATCCTGTAATGAAATCCAAAGTTTTCGATAAACTGACCCTTCGGTGAAATGACCTTTCGATGAAATGAACTTTTAGGTAAAGAGACTTTCGGTGAAAGGAGCTTTTCGATTTAGTGACCCTTTGGTGAAATGTATCTTTCAATCAAGTGATCCTTCGGTGAAATGAACGTTTCGATTAAGTGAGCTTTCGGTGAAACAATCTTTTCGGTGAAGTGATTTTCGGTCAAGTGATCCTTCGGTGAAGTAAACGTCGGACAAATGAATCAGACCCTGCAGAATCTGTTCCTGGGCATTTCCGAGCCGTGATTAAATAGAAAGGTGAACCAACACGGTATTAGGTAGGTGTTTTTAATGCAAGGCAAACTCAGTGTACATATTGCACGAATATACAATATATTGTACCCGCGCAACGTAGGGTGGTAACACAGTAACAAGTACTTTACTGTATACAACACTTTCAGGATTTAAAATGCAAATCGCACAAGTCTTTTTCCTTGAAATCAACTTCTTCTTTGACAGAATGAGGTGAAAATTTCGCTTATTTGTCCCAATGTCTGGCTCTTCTTGCTATGGGTGCTAATAACAGCTGCAATTTTCAGAGATGCAGTGAAATTTGTTAAAATTTAAAAAATCTGAGACTCGATCTTTCGTTAAGCATTTTTATTACGGACACTGACCTCGCTTGGACAATGACCTCATACATTGGCAACAGCACTGACATGAGGAATTTCGCACACCCAGTCATTAGCATTATTCTTTTAGTTATTTCACTGGAAGAAAAAGAGAAAGAGAGCGAGAGAGAACTGATTGATGTCTTAAGCTCAGCTAAAAGCCTCACTGGCACGCGAAGATCGTGTTTCACTCAAACTTAAAACTTTCAGTTTTGCTCCTCGAACAATGGAATCATACGAACATGAGGTAACAAGGAAACGCCCTATGAGAATTCTTGTTCTTTCCTTTTCTCCTGTTATTGATCTTAATAAAACAACTCTTTTTCTATTACGGAAAGATATGAGCTTTTGAATCTTAATTAGAATATGTTATAGTAAAGGTCTGGTCAAGCTATAGTTATATCACCCTTTTGTTTCTGACATAGGCATAGAGTCGGGGTTGGGGTCACATCTTCCAAAATTTAAAAATCAAAATGCAGGGGAAAGTCTAAGGTGGGGCAATAAATGCGTGGAAAGTTTAATGGAGCAGCTACGAAGTTCAAAGAGGAAGCACCTAGAACTTTATTTGCACATTGTCACGGGCGTCTAGATATCCCTACACCTAAGCCTATCCATCTTTTGAGCAAACATTAGTTATACAGGGTAGGGATCATAGGAGAAATTAGGACTGTCAGTACGGGTGTGAACAGCTTTTCTTTCAGTTTTGTTTTACTTTACATCGCATGCTGTTCCGTTATTCCATTGCCAGACAACTTTTTAAATCATTTTTTAAGAAGGCGATATAAAAAAATGTAAATGATATTTAAATAAATACAAAGGGCATCCTGAAAATAATGCTTCGTCCCTCATAAGAGTTTTATTTGTAGCAGCAAAAATTTGAAAATTGGTGGCAAAATACTTGCACATATTATCAATAATGCTAGCCTATTCAAAGTATTGTCCATCACTTTCCATACATTTCTGCCATCTTAGAATCCATTGGTAAAATCCATTTTGGAAAGATTCCTGAGGCTGTCGTTTCACCCATGAGTTCACAGCCAGTTTAACATCTGTCACATTGTCGAAACGTTCCCCATGAAGGGTATTTTTCAAAGACACAAACAGTAAGAAGTCTGAGGGAGCCAAATCAGGACTGTAGGGGCGTCCACCCCATTTTGGCAATAGTCTGTGTTGTCTCCATTGCGACGTTCGTTATCATGGTGTAAAACAACACCATAAAGTGGAATCTCACGTCTTTTTCTTCTGATACCTTCCTTTAACTTCTTCAAAATCTGCACATAGTGGGCACTGTTTGTTGTTGCAACTCCTGGATGGTGACACGACGATCAGCTGTGATGAGGCCTTTCACTCGTTTCCTGTTGGCATTTATCACTGCAGTTGCGGGTCTTCCACTCTGTTGCTTGCCCGACACTGAACTTTCTCCCTCTCGAAACCTCTTCATCCATCTTCGGACATTAATGATATCGATTGTGCCAGCTCCATACACCTCCAGGTGTCTACTGTGTATTTCTGCAGCCTCTCATCCCTCTTTTTCCAGGAATTCAAGTACGGTTCGCTGCTTTTTTCTGTCATTCATGGTCTTTATTTCAGGTTCTGATAAAATATTTGTTCCCAAATTGGTAACATATTGTAATACATGTTAGCAAAATTTGAAAAGTTATGAAGGAGGTGGCATTACTTTCAGGATGTCCTTTGTACAATAAATTCATTATGTTTTTTAAACCTAACAAAAATCGAATAGTGCTGTGCGGTAAACCAGCAACGCAGATGAATTTTATCTTTAATGTGCATTTAGTTTAGACTCTTAGAAAATTCGAGGTGGATTATTTAAGTACCGTATTTTTCGGCGTATAAGACGAGACTTTTTCTTCAGAAGTCCAGGCTTCGACCTGTTCGCCACATCGACTTATCTATTAATAAATCATTAAAATGTGTTAATGGAAAAAATTGTGCCTGAAATTGGGTCGTGATCTGAGCAACCGAAACGCAATATTACGTTCGCAAGAGCACGAAATGTAATACAGAGGACATTTCTAGAACGTTTTTGATAAGAAATTACAGAAAATAAAAGAAGTTCAAAGAATTGAAACTGGCAACAGCGTGCTAGACGAACACGAAAGAAATATCTGCTGCAGTTCAATATTGTCTGCTAAGAAAATGGCGCACAAGCTGTGGATAGGTTATGTTTTTGTTTTTACGAATAGAAATATTTGTATTCTGTAATTAAAAAGTTTTGTGAAAATTATGGAATTGGCATTTCTAAATGTAAAATAAGCAATATTATTAATAATTGAGGTAAAAAACGCCAAGCATTGGGTGGTGATCATTTGGTATTCTTTTTCCTATTAAAAACTTTGTCTTTAACAGAAAAAAGAAAGCCAAATGAATATTCAAAGAAGGTACGTACTTTTTACCGGTAACCGGTAAATTCCCCCACATTCGGTAAATTGCCCCACATTGGAAAACTGCCCCATACGAAAATTTCTCCACGGAAATCTCCCCTACATTTTTCAGTCAGGGACCGTGCACAAATTGAATTTTACACAAAATATCGAATGTGGGGAGATTTCCGGGATCACCAATTCCATTTTCAAGCACTTCAAATCAAACGACAGCCTTCAAAGTAGCACAAATATGTGGGGCAAATTTCCGGTTTCGGCATTTCGATTTATACTGCAATTTACAGATGTTTTGCAAGTATTATTATCATGTAGGGGAAATTTCAAGGTTTGGCATTTGGATTTTTAACTCAGTGCATACACTGCGTGCCATTAAAATCGCAACACCAAGAAGGAAGCATCCAACAGACCTGAAATTTGCATGATGCGTACCGTATGGTAGCGCAAGCATATGAGTAGCAGTATAGCGCAGATGCAAATTATTTGCGCCAGTAACGCCACCTAGAAACAGTGTAAGAGGGGAGATTACAGAGCTGGTTTTCCATAGCGGAATTGTGTTTGCTCAAGGATTTTTCTCTCAGAAGGTCTCAGGATGCCTCATGTAAGAAGACGCTTCCCAGCACGTGTCGGAATTCGATCGCGGCAGAATCGTAGCGCACCGGGACTGTGGATTATCGTGCCGCAAAACTGGTACTCGCGTTGGGCGAAATCCGACCACTGTGATGCGAATTTGGAATCGATGGGTCCAGGAGGGTACGACGGAGCGATGGGAAGGATCACAACGGCCCCGACACACCAACGCCCGAGAGGACAGACATGTTGTGCGCATGGTCCTTAGGAATCCAACCAGCACATCATGGACCCTAGCACACGAATTAGGTTCTGTGGCACGACTACAAGTATCCGGAGGTACGGTGTGACGTCTTTTGCAGCGGTATGGACTGTTTGCAGGGCGCCCATTGCTGCGCCTACCTTTAACTCTACAGCACAGGCGTCTGAGGCACCAATGGTGCGCTGAACGACAAAGATGGACGTGGGAATTGCATGACATCGTATTTTCAGACGAATCCCGCTTTTGCATCCAGCACCATGATTGCCGTATCCGTGGACACCCGCTCCTGGAGTCTTGCATTTTGCACTATCATACCGGCCCAGAACCTGGAGTAATGGTATGGGGTGCCATTGGATATGCATCCCGCACGCGTCTAGTACGCATAGACGGAAATTTGAACAGCCACCGTTACATCTCCGAAGTGTTGGAGCCTGAGGCTGTTTCATATGTATAGGGCCACCGGGTGGCCACCTACCAACAAGAAAATGCGCGACCGCACGTCGCAGGCAGCGTCCGACATTTCCATGATGCCCAGCATGTTCCACGCGATCACCAGGTCTTTCGCCTATTGAAAACGTCTTGTCCCAGGTCGTGGAGTGAGTAGCCCGGCAACGACCACCGGCAACTACAGCAGATGAACTCTGGCACAGAACTGAAGCTTCATGGAATGCAATACCCCAAGGTGACATCCAGAGTCTCTTCGACTCTATGCCGATTCGTCTGGCAGCGGTTATTCATGCCCATGGTGGCTACACTCCGTACTGATTTTTGTACGTTCTATGCATCCGAATTATCTCAAATTTTAATCACTTCATCCTTGTACTATAAGGTATAAATAAAATCAGTTTGGCTATTTTATCTTTTGTCCTTCTTGGTGCTGCTATTTTAATGGCCAGCAGTGTGCACACTGAGTTAAAAATCCAAATGCCGAACCCGGAAATTCCCCCCACATGATAATAACACTTGCAAAACATCAGTAAATTGCAGTAAAAATCGAAATGCCGAACCCGGAAATTTGCCCCACATATTTGTGCTACTTGTAAAGCTGTCTCTTGATTTGAAGTGAATGAAAATGGAATTGGTGAAGCCGGAAATCTCCCCCACATTCGATATTTTGTGTAAAATTCGATTTGTGCACGGTCCTTGACTGAAAAAGGTGGGTGAGATTTCCGCGGGGGAAGTTTCCTAATGTGGGGCAGTTTACCGAATGTGGAGAAATTTTCCGGGGGGGGAATGTAACGGGATTCACTTTTACCACTATTTAAAAAATGAGGTCTCTGGTCTTAAAAGAAAATCCACCGACAAAGAGCTGTCGCTAAGTCGTTAAAAATCTCTGTATCAACTTTAAACAAGGTAATAAACAAAGATTTCAAACTGAAAAAACAAACAAACAAACAAAATGTTCACCGCCTTTTACCTAGCCACCTACCTGGCTGAGCGCAAAACACGGTGCAAATTTCTTTATGAAAATCACTTAGCCTGAGACAGACGGAAATTTTTTGTGACTGTTGTTGAAGTATGAATTCACCTAAATGACTACAATAATAATAATAATAAAAAAGGTCTATTTACTACCGCGAAAGAGCAGAAAAAGAATTACAAGCTTGATTCCAAGAATCCAAAGAAATTTCAGTGAAGGATTCACGATTATTGCTGGTTTCCCGTACAATGGGAAATTGAAGTTAAAAAAAGATGAAAAGAATGTTAAATTTCAGTTCTACATATTATCAAAATAATGTTTTAACTCCTATATTTAAAAAGGAGATACCATTCCTTTATCCACAGAGCCTTCAAAGAGTAAAACTCCATCAGGTTAAGACTACCAGTCATACATCCAAATCTTCCACTCTATTTCTTGAAAAAATGCAGAATAAAACGGGTATGAAGTCTATACCTTTTGCTCATATT
Organism: Macrothele yani; assembly: GCA_039090855.1. Lineage (NCBI taxonomy): Eukaryota > Metazoa > Arthropoda > Arachnida > Araneae > Macrothelidae > Macrothele > Macrothele yani. The sequence goes on from CM076990.1 coordinate 203,140,490, forward strand.
CCTTCAAAGTCCCCTGATGTGTCACCAAAGGACTATTGTGCTTTCGGACTGCTAAAAAAAGGGCTTTCTAAATGCAGACTTAAAAATGATTGGACTACGGAAAGCAGTGGAAGAGGAGTGGAATCAAATACCACTACCAATTTTAAGAAATACCCTGTTATCTTAGAAATCTAGATGTAGGTTCATATCCAGAGAAATGACTATCAGATAGAACATTTAAAAACAAATAATTTTACTTTTAAACATTAATTATTTTGCTGGAAAAGCGATCTAAAAATGTGTGAACATCCTTTGCCCTCTATTCACTAAGAATTTGTTTTAAAGCTACTAAAACGGAAATTTCTGTTCAACAGGTCTTCATTAAAACTGCCGTGACCGGTTTGGAGTGGCAGCTGCAGTATGTTAACTGCATCCCCCTCGCGATCGCTCCAAGAACCTCAGGGTGGCATTCACCCCTGGCTTTGCAAAGACGACAGAACTACAATTGGTGCAGCCACGCTTGCTGGTGACTTGCTGGTGACAATCGTGACGACAGTCGACGGCGCATGCGCTTTGAGAACAGCAATGACCAGCAGCTAGCGAAGGCAGTCTTTTTCGCTTTGTCACATTCCCGGAATTTTATCTCCCAAATGAATTGAAATAAACGATTGTTTCCATGTTTTATACTTATCTTAATTTGCTTCCTGTTTCTAATTAAAATCAAAAACTTCTTTGGCTTCTGATTTCGGTCGGACTCTGAAAGCAGTGAACGGTAGCTCACGCTACATGTACCACTTTGATTTGGCCCACTTTACTTTTTTCACCTTTGCGCGGCTGCTTTTCCTGCTGCTTAGTGGAAGGGAAGGAATATCGTAGCGCCAGTTTCTAAGAAAAAATAAGCTTATGAAATTCAACTTTTTGCTGAAAAGAAAATTCGGAAGTTACCATACTTTTCCTTTCAATATTTCTTGAAACATACAAAATATAGTTAAAGAATTCCGTTTTATTTTCATCTTTGCGCGGCGGCTTCTTCGACTGGTCGCTCGGAGGGAAAGAATACGGTAGAGTCAGCACGTGAGGAAAAATAAGCGTAGGGAATTCAACTTTTCCCCAAAAAGATATATATGGTATGTTACCTCACTTCCTCTTCCTTTTACTATTAACCGAAACATTTGAAATATAGTTATAGAAATTCGGAACGCTAACTGTATTTGTTCTACCCTCGTCGTATATTTAGGATTGACTTATCTATGAATGAAGATCAGGAAATTGAGAAATTTAACATACTCGACTTATACTCCATATCGACTTATAAGTCGAAAAACACGGTACGTAAAAATTGAGCTGTGCTGTAAAATGTACTGTAATTGAGCTGTACTGTAAAATGGAGGTGTTCCTGGAGACTAAACACGTAAAGCAGTTTTGCACTTCATTGGTAAAACAAACTACAAACTCTTGAAATCTGTTGCAATTCTTTGTAAATCTTAGTTTGGTCTATGACTGACTTTTGTTTCTGCTCTAGTTACTTCACAGGAGTTGCATATCAGAATTCAGAACTGTGATGTTACCGTTCTTAAAATTGTATAACTACACCGATGAGCTATTACGTTATGACCACATACCTAATAAGCTGTAGGGCACCCTTTAGCCCACAAAACAGCGGCTACTCGGCGAGGCATAGATTCGATGAGATAGCAGTAGATATCCTGGGGTGTCTGGTACCATAATGTCAACAGAAAGTCCTCCAGTTCCCGTACATTTCGGGGTGGTGGTGATTTAGCGCGAACACGCTTTTCCAAGTCGAACCACAAATGTTCGATTGGGTTCATGTCAGATGAATTTGAAGGCCAGGGCATTAACAGAAAGTCACCAGTATGATTTTCCGACAACACCTTGGCGATTCTGGCAGTGTGGCATGGTACATTATCCTGTTATTAATGGCCACCATTAGCAGGAAACACAGTTGCCATGAATGGGGGAACTTGGTCCGCAACGACCTTCAGATAACTGACAGCTGTCAAGGGTTGTGCTATTGGGATAATGGAGCCTGAAGTGTCCCAAGGAAACATGACTCACAGCATAACACCGCACCGCCGGCCTGTTTCCGCCCAACAATGCATTCAGGTACCATAGCCTCCATTGGTAATCGGCGCATCCGCGCTGGGCCGTCTACATGATGCACCACGAATCTTGATTCGTCAGACCCGGCCACTTTATTCCAATCATCCATGGTCCAATCTTGATGATCTTGGGACCATTTCATGCGTTGTTGGCGATGACGTGCAGTGAACATGGGGATCCGGCTGGGTCTTCAGCTACGCAGGCCCATGCGCAGAAGGCTGTGTGCTGTGAGACATTGTCCTGATCACTACTGTTCTAGCTGCGGATGATTTTGTCGCACTGTGGTCCTGCGGTTGCTGTGAACAATGCGCTACAGTCTTCGCTCCCCTCTGGCATCAATGAGCTGAGGACGAACATGGCTGGACGACGGTTCGTCGTTTAGCCCTCTGTGCACCATGTTTGATACGTACTCACTACAGCGTCATGTGAACAACCCACAAGCCACGCCGTTTCCGAGATCGTAGTTCAGAGGCACCGTGCAATCACAATTTGTCTTTTATCAAACTCCGATTAATCGGCAGCTCTTCCCATTCTGATTCCGAACACTCTACTAACCAAAAGCCGGTCTTCCGGTTGTATATATACTGCTCTGTGAACTTCGCCTGCTCCACCGTTCGGTCCCCAGGCGTTATCATTTCTCTAGGCTAGGGGTGGCCATAATGGAACGGCTCATTGGTGTGTACTAATGATCCAAATTTCTTGGCGTAGAATAGAAATTCGAATCATTAGTATAACTGTACTATTTTGAATATAATTGGTGTACAGTTCCTGTTTATTAGTTACCGTTCTTATTATTTTGAATAACTGTTTTACTGTTGCAATGCTACACTGTAAAAAAGTGTGTTACGTTATTAACAATAATCTGTAACATGGGAACAGTAATCTGCGCATGCCGCCGTGGTGGCCGAGTAGTCAGATGCGTTGGTCTCTGACCATTCGTACGAGATAGGCTCCGGTTCGAGTCAGGATGAAGGTGAGTTGAAAAATCTTGCAAGAGACTCTTGTCGGCAATTGTTAATGAATAAATAAAGTTCCTGGATATGTATGCTTTCTTAGTTTTCATAGATCTTCCGTTGAAGATATGATGCAATCTTGTTGAACTTATCGTTACGTCAGCTTTACTGTAGAAAACAACAGGGTTAGAGCTCGTTAGGCGTATCTTACTGTAACTTTTGTTGACCCTGATAGCTGATATCGTAAGAGCTGAAAAGTTCTTAAGTAGACGTAGAAGCAACTTCTAAAGGTCAATAAGGAAACAGATGATTTACGTTAACAGTCCAATAGCCGCCCCGATGGTGCAGTGGTCTAAGCGATGGTCTCTGATCATTCGTCCGAAGGGGTCCGGGTTCGAATCCCGGTGAGGCATGGGTGTTGTGTTTGTCTTACGGAGCCTGGCTCTTTGCCTTCCCCTGGAACCAGTGACCCTAAATTAGGAACGGACGACTGCTTATAGCCAATTGAGTTGCTCGCGGTGGTCGTTAAACCTCCAATAAAAAAAAACAAAAACAGTCCAGTTCTTTATTGTAAAGATATGTCATTAATCACGCACTTTATAGAGCACACAAATTGTCTTTAATTCAAATTCACCAAGATACGTAGTTTAATCCACATTGTGACGTACTATAGAGGTGAAGCACGTGTCAAGATGACAAATCTGCAGCGATACATTCCTCCCATGTAGCTTACTTAGTTGGGAGAGAAACTTACTCCGGAGTGAGGGGGCGCGATTTGAATACCGTCACGGACAAATTCCTGTCTTCACAACATTCCAGAACACTTGTCATCTGAACAACTTCAGCATAAGCACGTTCGCTCGCTGAGTAGTTCGCTCGCTGAACAATCATCAAAGGTTGGCTAACACAGATTACTAACGGAAGCTCGTTTTAACACCATATCATCAACATGACTTTAAATAACATTGCGTGAACATCATAGCCTAATACACTGATTGATAACAAACTGCCTGAGATAAGACTGCTTTCCGCGACTGTTTATAGCAGCTTTGTTCACTGCGGTCGTTAAACTTTCGATTGAAAAGAAATATATATATATATACTGCTTTCCGATAACTGATTATCTCTTGTCTCTCAAAGACTGAACACTTTAGTTCTCATCTCTAGCTTTCGATTACGTAATTGCACTTTCACCTGTTTTCAGGTGTTGCGAAAGCGAAATTCATCGGATCGGAATCCGTAGCGTTCAGATAGGAAAACGTTTAACAAGGATAAACCAAATTACATAAGAATACAGGAATTTAAAAGGAAGGTCAAATTAGAGTATACAAAGCGCACATGTTATTTGTAGTCATTTATTAATTGCTTGCTTTATAAAACACATTCGTCGATTTTTTCTTTAGATTTATGTACTAGCAACCTTTTAAATAAGGAAATTTCTTATGACAGAATATGAAAAATTATTACTACAGGGCTTAAAATGGTTTAAACTTTCAAATATGTATATTAAATATACATATTTAAAGTTCTAAAATATTCAGCCACTTTTGAGACATCTGTTTATAAGAGTCAAAATAAACAATGAAATACTGTGAAGCATTCTCTAATTCAGCCTTTCATTTTAGTTCCTGTCTTCCTATGTACGTAAATTTGAGTTTTTTTCTAGTGAAACTTTGTAAATTCTGAACGCTGCATTTTTAGCACGTCTTTTGTAAAAAGATCGTGCTTCTGTTATCGGTATGTCCGTCCGTCCGTACCCACGATATCTCAGCAACTATTAGTCCTATTTGAAAAATTCTTTTTGCATTGGGAAGCTTGAAATATGAAAATGATGATCCTTTATTTCGTTTTTTTTCACGATGTACAATTTCGCCAGTAGAGGGCATAAATGCTGATGATGTCGAATTCAAAAATACGTTTTATTCCACATATTTGCTTCTAAACATCCGATTGAAAAAAAATTTATATCTTTCGATTCCATTGATGTCGAAGAGTATTTTAGATATAGTTACTTTTTCAAATTACGCATAGATTTTCCGCTAGGGGGCGTAAAAGTAAATTACATTTTCCCCGATAACTCTTCTTCTAAAACTCCGATTTGAGAAATTTTTCCTTCAGCGGATACATCTCCTAGTGGAAAATCTTATGCATATAATTTCAAATTTTTGGTAAAAAATACTTTGGCCACCAGGGGGCGTAAGTGTTAATTGCCATAAAATCGTAGCTTCTAAAAGATCGATTAAAAAATTCTTTCATGGACTGATGCCACTCACTTCGATGAACTTTTTCGGAATATTTTCTTCTTAAAATATTCCACAGTTTCTCCGCCAGGGGGCGTAGATGTACATCTTATTTTTGTCAATATCTCTACTTCTAGGAGTCCGATTTGAAAAATTCCTTCTTTGTTGGATAGTATTTTCTCTGTGACATGTTTCTCATATAATTTCAAATTTTTCAAGTAATTCATAGACTTTCCGCTAGGGGGCGTAGCGGTAAATTGCGTTTCCCCTATATCTCTGCTTCTAAATCTCCGATTTGAAAAATTCGTTCTGCACCGGATACAGCTCATGATGGGAAATCCTTTGCACATAATTTCAAATTTTTGAAAAAAAAATGGTTTGGCCACCAGAGGGCGCAAATCTTAATTTCCGCTTCTGTTGTATTTGCAGCAAAATATGAGCTTCTAAATTCTCGATTGAAAAATACGTCGTTTGTTGACCGATACTACTCATGTCGACAAACCTTTTAGGAAAATTTTCTTCTTGAAAAATGCATGGTTTCTGCGCCAGGGGGCGTAGATGTATATCTTATTTTTGTCAACATCTCTACTTCTAACAGTACGATTTGAAAAATTCCTTCTTTGTTGGATAGTGTTTCCGATGCGAAATGTTTTCCCTATAAATTTAACATTTTCAAGTAAATCATACATTTTTCGGTAGGGGGCACAAAGGTAAATTGCGTTTTCTGCGTTGTTTCTGATCCTAAAACTTCGATTTGAAAAATTCTTCCTGTATCGCATACAAGACCTGATGGAAAATATTTTTCACATAATTTCTACTGTTTGGTAAAGAATGGTTTAGCCAACGTGGGTCATATATGTTAATTTCTGCTTCTGAAGTATTTGTTGCAAAATTTGGGCTCCTGAAAACTCGACTAATTTTTTTTTTCTTCGACCGATACCGCATACGGATAAACCTTTTGAGAATACTTTCTTCCTAAAATAATGCATGGTTTTCACACCAGGGGACGTAAAGTCACATCTTATTTTTGTCGATATCTCTGTTTCTGAGAGTTCGCAAAGTCACGATTCCGTTTACAGCAATATCTGAGGGATTAAAAACCCGATTGAAAATATTCTTTCTTTGGTCAAATCTATTGTTTTACATACCGGTTCCATTGACTTTGAATAGCTTTGATAAATTTCATTTGCCTCAGAACGGATTCAGAAGACGAGCTTATTACATCCGAAAATTCGGTGTCAACTTTCTTGTTTCTTTCTCGGCGAATTTGTATTTGCCAAACTGACAATAAGTCAAAGTATTATAATGACGTATGCGCAAGCTGATGATAAGATTTGCTGTTTTAAAATGTATCGGGGGATCTGATTTGAGGGTATTCATGAATTTACGTTGATTTGAGCAGTGACTCACGCTCTCAGTTATTAATGTTTACACTTCCTTGTTCTCAGGCAGAGGTGGGGAACCTTTTCATGCTGGAAAGCCGAGTTAAGTTAGCTGTAATCTAACAAGGCCGCATTCAAGAAACTTCAATTAGATGTACTTTGAAATGTACATTATTTTGTAAAAATCTTACTATGTACTAATTAACTTCAAAAGAAAACTGTTAATTCTAAAGTTAACTAATCTTTTAATGACTTTGCTGCGACTGGAAAACATTTGCATATTTGGTTGCAATATGGAGGTTCGCACTTTTACCTGATCCTCTAGATGGGTATCCGTCATTTGTGACCTTAAAGGCGTCTTCATTTGGGTTAGGTAGGAGAATGTAGATTCGCAGAAATAAGTGCTTGAAAAGCAAGAAAGTATTTTTCGTTTATGTTGCCGAAGGCATAGGTGTTCCATTGCATTTTCCAAATTTCAACTGGATCTTTCTTAGCGTCAAATAAGGACTTTAAAATTCCATCTTCTGAGAGCTCAATCAGTTTCATCTCCAGTTCTTAGAAGCCAAAAAAACGAAATTATGAGCGTAAGGTGTTAAAATAGCCCTTATGACTTATAAATGTTTTATTGTGGCCGTCACTCGGAGAGCATTATTTCGTTGAATCTTCTTTTACTCTTTGGTATTTTAAATACAGTCATTTTAAGATTAAAATAAAAATAATAATAGACATAAAAACATCAATAAAAATAAAAGCATTTGTGTTCTGCAAAATTTGGATACACTCAAAAGGCCGCACTTAATAGCGTAGAAGGCCGCATGCTGTCTTAAGGCCGAAGGTTCCTCACACCTGTTCTAGAGACTGACTTGTTTGTCAAACGTTGGCGATATTTTACGATTTTACTGTTTCGGAGTAGACGTTGCTAATTTCCGTGAATTGCTAAAGTATCAAAGAAACTCAGTATTGTGTATTGACGAAAGATAGAGGATTGTTTCTCATTGCATATGTTCTGCGACTAAGCGGTTTGACTGAGCAGAGTGTTTTACCATACTACTTCTTGACGAGTAAAGAGACTGAACTTTGTAAGTACGAGTCATTTGAAATTCTTCTGGGCGTTTTGGTTTTAGCACCTAATTAATTGTGTCATGTAAGTTAAGTACACAACTGCATGAAGTGAATCTATACGGGATTCAGTTGAGTAATTCAGTAAGCTTTACAGGGAAGCAAGTTTCTGCAGAGAGCTTACGTTTTAGTCAGAATAAAGCTTTGCAGTGAAATTCATGTTTGAAACCTAAACCTAAACAGTGAAACTGCTAATATTCCACAGTACGTGAGACTTAAAAGCTTAGGTTATCCTTAATTCCTGCTTAAAGCAAGTCGACAGCTGTTTACGTGGGAAAAAGTTTGTTGTCTTGAACAAAATATAATGGTTACGTACTTAACAAATTTCACATCTTGATTTGATGATGGAATGATCACAAAATCTCTACATGGGAAATCGGTGGCGGATTTTCATTTCGTTAAAACAACAAAATCTTTCCATGCCAAACATCTTTCACTATCGATTTATTGGGCTTGGTTAATCCGTGCAATCACTAGTCTAAAAACTATGTATCTATTTATTGAAGAGCAACGAGACATCTTGTTGTGTCTTGTACTATGATATGCGTTACTGTGGTGCACCTCTACTTACCTTGTTTAGTATCTGATATTTAAAGTACCTACACCAGTTTTTCACTAATGGCTCCGAATACCTGTATTCGCATTGAAACCTATAAAACGCTTTGCCTTTTTTATTCCCCTGAGATCAAGCATCTTTGCAGCCATCCTAGTTCAGGTATTGTAATAATATGATGAAGCTTTTGTAATTTGCATTGTATTGATAGTAATTTTTTTTAAAATTTATTTTTTGGATAAAAGAAATAGTGAGTTGGCCCCCTTTCCAATGAGATCAGTAACGCATGTCTCCTTGGTTGATGTTTTGCAGCAATTGCGGGATGACCTTCAGATGGTGGACGCCCCCAAGCCGACACGGACGAAGCTCTGTTCGCCGGTGGCTGTCTCCTACCTCACTGTTAGTCAGTCATTTTCCATTTCATTTAAATAGCTGTCTTCTTCTTCTTTCTGTGTTGTCTTTTTAAACGTAATTTCGGATAGAACGGATGAGACTTTTGATATTGCTTATCTTTCTCTCTTTTCTCTCCCCTATTGTGCTTTTCTTGTTTCTTTCTAAGTGTCTTTGTGTCCGTATTTTTATCATACAGATATATGAAATATAGATTTTTCTAGATGAATAAAGGTCTCTACTTATTTATAATTCTGGCTTGCTTAAAAGAATTTTGCTTGTCAAAGAATTTTTAAGTAAAATTATTATTTTCCCCAATTGTTGAATGTGAATGCGTCTGTATATTTCGTAACCCTTAAGGTGGACGTCAAGTAATTTTACTTCCTATACTTCCAATGGAAAAACTTCTGTACACATTTCCTTCACAATTAGTGTGTTCCCAAGGATGAAGATTTGAACATCGATTATAATAGCTTCATTTTATAACTTGGAATACTTAATATTTTCTAAAACATAACCATAATTATGCAATCGAACATTTGTTTGTCTACTGACGTCATCAATGTACAGGTCGTGCCATCTTTTTCTTCACAATTAATGTGTTCCCAAGGATGAAAATTTGAACATCGATTAAAATAGCTTCATTTTATAACTTGGAATACTTAATATTTTCTAAAACATAACCATAATTATGCAATCCAACATTTGTTTGTCTACTGATGTCATCAATGTACAGGTCGTTCCATCTTTTTCTTCACAATTAATGCGTTCCAAAGGATGAAAATTTGAACATCGATTAAAATAGCTTCATTTTATAACTTGGAATACTTAATATTTTCTAAAACATAACCATAATTATGCAATCCAACATTTGTTTGTCTACTGACGTCATCAATGTACAGGTCGTTCCATCTTTTTCTTCACAATTAATGCGTTCCCAAGGATGAAAATTTGAACATCGATTAAAATAGCTTCATTTTATAACTTGGAATACTTAATATTTTCTAAAACATAACTATAATTATGCAATCCAACATTTGTTTGTCTACTGACGTCATCAAAGTACAGGTCGCGCCATCTTTTTTCTGGTTCCAACACCACCAAAGGAAAAGTTATTGATTTTTAATATAATTATGGTTATGTTTTAGAAAATATTAAGTATTCCAAGTTATAAAATGAAGTTATTTTGATCGATGTTCAAATTTTCATCCTTGGGAACACATTAATTGTGAAGGAAATGTGTACAAAAGTTTTTTCATTGGAAGTATAGGAAGCAAAATTACTTGACGTCCACCTTAATTTCGGAACTTTACTACAAGTAACCGAACTTACACTTTAATGGGCGATTCCTGGCTAAGTTAGGGCATTTGTTGGCATCACAAAGATATGTATTTATATTTAGAACCCTATCAGAAGCGTAAGTAGCTTTTGATCGCAAGTTATAGTTTTCTGTTCATTTTTCAGTATAGAAAAGAGAGTGATTTCTTAGACCCTTTCACACCTCTCACACTACTAACTTAGATCCTCTCACCTCGTATTTAAGATTAGTCCACATGTCCTTATGTTCTGCATTTGAACTTATGATAACAGAACGTTGGAGAAATGTATACACACAACACGATACACCGATGAATCATTACATTATGACCACCCCCATCCTAGAAAAATGAGCGTGCCTGGAGGACGAACGGTGGCACAGGTGAAGTTCACAGAGCAGTATACGCGCAACCCGAAGACCGGCTTTCGGTTAGTACAGTGTTCGGAGTCAGAATAGGAAAAGCTGTCGATTTATCGGAGTTTAATAAAGGATAAATTGTGATGGCTCGGAGCCTCGGAACTAAGATGTCAGAAACTGCTCGGTTTCTTCACGTGCCGCTGTAGTGAGTAGGTATCAAAAGTGGTGTACAGATGGCCAAACGACGAACCATCATCCAGCCGTGTGTCGTCCGCAGCTTATTGACTCCAGAGGGGAAGGCAGACTGTCGCGCATTGTTCACAGCGATGGCAGGGCCACAGTGCGACAAATCAACCGCAGCTACAAGAGTGGTGATCAGGGCAATGCGTCACAGCACACAGTTCATCGCAACCTTCTGTGCCTTGCCGAAGACCCAGCCGGATCCCCATTCTAACTTCACGTCATCGCCAACAACGCATGAAATGGGCCCAAGATCATCGAGATTGTACCGTGGATGATTGGAAGAAAGTGGCCTGGTCTGACGAATCAAGATTCCTAGTGCATCACGTAGACGACCGAGCGCGGATACTCCGATTATCAACGGAGACTATGGCACCTAGATGCACCGTTGGGTTGAAAAATGCCGACGGCGGCGGTCGTATGCTGTGAGCGATGTTTTCTTGCGATACGTTAGGCCCCATTATCCCAATAGCACAATCCCTGACAGCTTTCAGGTATCTGAACATCGTTGCGGGCCAAGTTCACCCATTCATGGCAACTGTGTTCCCTGCTGGTGATGGGAATTACCAACAGGAAAATGCGCCATGCTGCCAGAATCGTCAAGGAGTGGTTTGAGCAACATGCTGGTGACTTTCTCTTTATGCCCTGGTCTTCAAATTCGCCTGACATGAACCCAATCAAACATTTGTGGTTCGACTTCGAAAAGCATGTTCGTGCTAAATCACCACCACTCCGAAATGTACGGGAAATGAAGAACTTATTGTTGACATTATGGTACCAGGTACCGTAGGATACCTATCGCCACCTCATCGAATCGATGCCTCACCGAGTGGCAGCTGTTTTGTGGTTTTGTGAGCTAAAGGGGGGTCCTACAGCTTATTAGGTAGGGGGTCACAATGTAATAGCTCTTCGGTGTACATTCATTACATGTGCACTTTCCACTACAACTATAGCTTATTTCTCACAGGCAGATCAACTACAGTTTTTCACAGATCACTAACACATGAAAATGCAAGTATTCTTTTCACATTTGTTCTCTTCCTGATGCGTCTTCACTCATCATCATGCAACTCGCACTTTCGCTTCTTTCCAGGATAGGCTCTCCGAAGTGGAAACGATTTACCTCTACAGGTGGAAATGGGTAGAGCAGAAACCAATTTGTTTCGTTCCATAAACTGTGATAAGGTTTTCTTTTTCTTGTGTGATGATTCAGTTTCTGAAGGCATCGCCCTTGTTTCATTATGAGCTGTTGAGACTACTTTCAACAACTTTAACAAAACGTCAGCGTTCTTTGTAAGACGAGCTCTACTTTCGAATTCTTGGAAAAACGCACCTAAATAATCACGGCTTCATTTCAGCATTTTCACTCCCCGAATCCAAACGTACTCGTCTGATCTCCCGAGAGAATCACGTGACCAAGTGACGCCCTGAATTCTGCATGGGAACAGAAAGATTCTATTGTTGCGTTAAAAGGCAGTCTGAGACCAAATTCTAAATGTCAGCATGTATTTAATTTATACTGTATTTTAATACAAAGCCGAAGTGCAACAGTGTTTGATTGCTTTCTCCGCATTTCAACTGTTTTGAATCGTGCAGCGAAACAAAAGAATGTTTTCTGGTTCCGGTGGTTCCGGTGGTCCCGGATCAAAGTGGCACTACATTTACACCCAACTATAGAAAAAGGAATCTTCTGCCTCATCTGACGGTTGGAGCTGATAGCTGAAAAAAAATTAAAGAAAATAATGAAACACTAGAAGCGTCCACACGGGCTTACCCAAACTGGACAACTGATGTGCTGATTAGAAACAACGTAGAAAGAAGCAAAAAATACACCGAACGCAGCAGTGAAGGGTCACAGTTGATCGAACAAGTGCAGCACCGCCAAATGGGCAATATATGTTCTTCTGGACGTCATTTTGAAAATAATGAAACTGATATGACCACAATTAATCGCTTAGTGAGAATCTTGATTTAATCGCCTTTTCGAGTGAGCCACTTGAACAAGGTTGGTGCAGCACATTTTTCGACTTTAATGAGCACGACTTTATGCAAAAATTCTTGGACTAAGAATAGCAAAAGAATTTTTATTTATTTTACAAAGGTATATACCCAATACTTGGCTTAAAACTGATGATTCTTTCAATTTGTTTAAATTTTCTAGACACAACTACACACGTACCTCATCTAGTGAGAAGTTTGTGCAATATAGAAATCAAAAATTGACGTATCGTAGTGGTAAGGGTTGCAGCAACAGAAGAAAAAAAATTGTGCTCATATTTTGAAAGCAGAGATGTTGTGCTATATAGAAATTCACATGCTCACATATGGAAGGAATATGCATGTAAACATCAAGTCGGAAAACTATAGCAGGAAAAGTACAAATTTTACGATAAATCTTGGTTGTGCTGTCAAATATCCGATGCAATTGTTTCCGAATGAAGTTGTCAGCAAGAAATATATTGTACAAAGCACAAATATGCATTTTATGTTTCCCAGCGCGAAAGGCAATAAACAGATGTTAATAATTATGTAGCTTTGGCTTTCTCCTTTCGTTGATGGTTTAACGATTGCCATGAGTAGTTCAATGGGCTATAATAAGCAGTCGCCCGTCCATTATTGAGGGCGACTGGTTCCAGAGAAGGAAGAGAGAGCCAGCACCGTAAGACAAACACAACATCCATGCCTCATCGAGATTCAAACCCGGACCCATCACGGACGAATGGTCATAAGCCAGCGCTTATTCCACTGCTCCACCAGGGCGGCCCTTTCGGTGTTCTAGTTTAACGATAGGTGTATATGAGCGAATGAGATATTTATAGGGGTGCACTAAAAAGTATTGTCTTCTCTTCTAGTTTTTGTTTTGTTTTGAGGTTGAAGGCCCCAAAACAAGCAGTCGCTTGTCCCTAATTTGGCACCACTTCCAGGGAAGGGAAAGAGCCAGTGCCGTAGGATAAACACACCACACATGCTTCATCTAGGTCCACTCGAACGAGCGTTCAGTAGTCAACGTTTAGAATACTCCGCCACCGGGACGGCTGCTTGTACACACACCGGCCACTAAATTAGAAACCTTTATGCAAATGTACATAACGTAATTTTCGCTTTACGCAGCATATGTACAAAATACGTAGTCGCGGGCATTATCACGAGGTCTAGGTAACTATTTAAGATTTCTGCTCGTCAGTTAAGTATCGTCAGCCGCATTGATTACAATGGGAAAAACAAAGGATCTTTTGAAAAAGTTTTTTTGTGGGTGCCCGTCTGGCTAGAGCGACGATTTTGAAAACAGCAGAGCTGACTCATTTCTCGAAAGGTGAGATATTCCGAGTCTTTAATCTGAGGAAAAATAACCTCCATTGCTTGTCTAAGAGGCGTAACTTTGGCGCGGCGACAATTTGTTAGGAACAAGATCGCCGTCATCTGAGAAGGCTTGTACGGAGAAGCAGAACTTGCTGTGTGCAGCAGTTGACCGAAGCATTCCCAGAACGCCAGACCCATGTCTCAGCGAACTATGCGCGTGGAATCGTAAAAAAGTCGCATGCCTATACGAAGACCACTAATTTCTGCGAAGGACCAGAAATTTCGTTTACATTGGCATCAGGAACATCGTGACTAGACACTGGAAAACTTGAAGAAATTCATGTGGTCTCGTGATACACCTTGTGCTGCACCTACGGTAGACAGAGAGCTTGGCGGAATCCCCATGAAGCAGTGGACCTAGCTTGCTTTGTAAACACAACTCAAGGTCCATGTGGGGATGTCATGGTGTGGAGTACGTTCTGGTGGTACTGCACGGATCCCCTGATTTTGCTAAAAGATAGGGTGTCCTTCGAGGATTATTTGAACACTTTTGTCTCTCAAGCTCATCCTGCAATATCACTTTTTATTTATCCAACAGGTGACGGCTGTTTCATGGACGACAGTCTATCTCGCACAATGTGTTCAGCAGTGGTTCAGCGAGCATGGCAGTGACTTCCACCATCTTCTCTGGCCACCACAAAAGTCGGATCTGAACCCCATTGAGAATGCATAGGACATGTTAGAATAAAAAGATCCAGGAGCAAAGTCCTCTTCCCTCAAATCTGAGCCATTTAAAGGATTATCTAGTGAATACCTGGTATGCTGTAAACGTATATGCACTGTAACACCTTGTAGAATCTATGCCAAACAGCATACGTGCTGTAAGTCGGGCTAAACGAGGTCCAACCCGGTACTGAATAAAGATTTCTTATTCAATGGCCGGTGTCTGTAGTTCCGTGTGCTATTGCAGTTAATCAGGGATTTCCTATTAGAAGAATCCATACATGCAGACATATTATTTATGGGGTGAATTAAATAATTCTGAGCACACGCTAAACCCTATTACGCGGGAGATGATATGTTTCCTGTAGTACAGAGCACGAGCAAGTGATTCTTGGAATACAAAAACGTACCACGAAGAGTAAGATACAGGATAAGGAAGAAATAAAAAAAGGCATATAAAATTAGCTAGCAACGATTTCTGGCCACTAGTATGTAGCTAATCGATTCACTGTGGCATCAATCGATCACATGCTTAGGTTTCCCAGGTTATTTGTTTTAAACTGCACATACGTTGTGAATAGTAATAACATTTGCTCACAAATATGTAGTTTTCTTTGCTTTTGTAAATACGAGGTATTGTGGTTGAGAATGCTGCTGCTGTGTGTGTGTGTGTGTGTGTTGCCATAGCTGAGTGAATCACTTCGAGCTAAAACCTATAACCGACTTAACTTTACAAATGCAGTCTGGCCGCCCCAGTAACGCAGTGGTCTAATCACTAGCTCGTGACCGCTCGTCCGAGCAGGTACGGGTTCGAATGGCGCGGATGTCGTGTTTGTCTTACTTCCCTGTATCTCTCCCTTTCCTGGAACTAGTGACCCTAAATTAGGGACGAGCGACTGCTTATAGCCCATTGAGTTACTCACGATGGTCGTTAAATCCTTGACAAAAGAACAGTCTTAATCGTTTTGTTATGCTGTCCAGAAAATCTGTAAACATGGCTGGAAAATATTTGTTTCATTGCATGGAGTGTTTGCTAAGTTCTCATCTGTTGTCGTTCTTAACCCTTTAACAGTTCGGAACGAATTAACTCGGGGTCAGCAAAATGGGCTGAAATCAGGCCGATCGAATATATTCGCTGTTTAAGCATTGGGTCGAACGCGGCTGGAATGGGCGAACCTGCTCATTACAGATCATTTAGGGAAATGAATGATATTAATACTTTCTGACTTACCTGCTGAAAGAGCTATAACGATGGCGACGAACCTAAAAAACGAGAAAGAAGATCGTGAATGGAATACGGGATTATACCATACAATATAAATATTGAAGATGTGAATCCGTTTTTTGGTGTCAATATGACATGGATGGTAAGTCACAAAATATCCGAAAACTTGAAAATTTTGTCGTCCTAGAGCAGGAATCTACACCATCCAGAACGACCAAGTGTCAAGTTTCCGATTAATTTAAATATAGACATCACAGGATTCGCTAGTCGAAGCAACCGGCATCAACGTTTAGCGAATCTGGAGGTTAAGAATTCTATCCCGTGACTGCCCGGAGGAACAGATAAATCATGAATGGAATACGGGGTTACACCACACAATACAAATTTTGAAGATGTGAATTTGTATTCTGGTGTAAATATGACAAGGCTGGAAAGTCAGATAATATCCGAAAACTTAAAAAAAAAATAATCGAAAACTTGAGACTTGGTCGTTATGGGTGGTGTAGTGGTTAGCATACTCGGGCGCTATCCGGGAGGCGCGGACTCGATTTACGCTCCAAGACGACGAAATTTTCAAGTTTTCGGATATTGCCTGACTTACCATCTTTGTTATATTTATACCAAAAAACGAATTAACAGCTGCAAAATTTGGAGAGAGAAGATGTTTGAATAACATGTTTTGACCTAGTGGCGTGATGACCGTGTTAAGGGAAATAGCCTTTCCTCATGATGTCGTGCGTCATGGAACAGAGAATAATGGACTAGAAGGGAGCAGTTGTCATGGTTAAGGATTTAAGAACGGTACTGATGAGATAGGAAGAGGAAAGGAAAAGTGTTTTGCTTTAGATTTCTTAAATCCCGGCTGCTATCTATATATTTTTGTTTAGAGAACGCAGAAAATTTTGGGCGCCATTTAGTTTTGGTACATTGGCCGTTTAAAAGGTATAAAAAAAAGGGAAAACCATGATGTTTTGATTTATATAAATGTGTTATGCACCTAGCATTGTACTTTGGGTTCTAGAAATGGGACTGGAAAATTTCTTTTTCTGTATGATACAGATGAAGTGCCAAAAGTCAAAAGTCACATGAAGTGCCAAAAGTCAAAAGTCACATGAAGTGCCAAAAGTCAAAAGTCAGATTATGCATACACAGAAGTGCCAAAAGTCATGAGATAGCACTATGCAAATTTTTAACTGGAGCTGCCCGTCGTCTAGAGGCTTCGACGCACGCCACAGTTGCGAGGTGTAATCTCGTGAGTCAGGTCGAACAACCGCTAGTAGGATTATGTTAAGCCGACGTGAATTATCGTAGTTTGAAAGAAGCATGATAGTAGGAGCCAGATGGATGGGACATGTAATTTCTGAAGTTGTACGAATATTCATCATTCCTCGATACATGGTGTCACGAGTGTACCAAGAATATCTCATGGAAGGCATTACCACCCACCGTGAAACAGCGTAGTGGCCCATCACGGGTGCTGAATGACCGCGACCACCGGTGTCTGACCAATATTGTTCATACTAACCAGACAAGCGATACTGGCTCAAATAGCATCCAATTCAATGCAGGAGGTACCAGAGACATATTGATCAGGTCAGTGTAGCGTAATTTAACGTCCATGAGGTATGGAAGCAGAAGATCCACCAGAGTGCCTTTGTTAATACCACAACATTGGACACAGATCCTCACCTGGGCTCGCGAGCACGGCAATTGGACCCTGGAAGGCTGGTAACATGTGGCATGGTCCTCTGAAGCATGCTACCAGTTGTTACAAGCTGATGTAGGGTTCGGGTATGGTGCAGACCCCATGAGGCCATGGGCCTAAGCTGTCAACAAGGCACTATGCCAGCTGGTGGTGGTTCCATCCATGTGTGGGGTGTCTTTACGTGACACGGTTTACGTCCTCTGGTCCTCGTAAACACGTCATTAACTGGTAATCGCTTTGTTACTCTGCTGGGTGACCATTTGCACCCTTCATGGATTTCACGTACTCCAACAACGATGGGATTTACCAGGTGGACAACGTACCATGTCATCGGGCGCAAGTTGTCCAAAATTTATTCGAGGAGCATTCTGGACAGTTCCGACGGATGCTGTGGCCACCACGTTCTCCCGACATGTACCCAATAGAGTACTTATGGGACGTGGTGGAAAGGTTCATTCGTACCGAAGATCCTGCGTCTACAAATACCAGGGAACTGCGGGCATATATTTAGACGGCATGGCTCAATATCTCTCCAGAAGTCTTCTGGTCACTTATGGAATCGATGCCACGTCGAGTTGCTGCACTTCGCCGGGCTAGAGGAGGTCCTACACGATACTAGGTACGTATTCCATTACTTTTGGCACTTCAGTGTAGAACAGACCCTGGCAATCTTAATCACGTTAAGTGAATCATAGTTTGGCCCACCTAAACAAAGATACTTGCAGAATAAAAACATTGAGCGCCATAAATACGATAGTCTTGAAATTTGATAGATAAGAATTTATAAATTTAAGGAAAGATAGATTTCCTCTGTTCAGTATTTAGATCAGAACTGTTCTTAGTTACAGATTGGACCTAAACTGCTTTCAGTAACTGTCAGCTACGAGTGTTCCTTTCCATAGTAGTAATGTGTATAGAACCTTTATGACAACCTAAGGCAGAAAATTTTTAAAGCTCACAGAACTAAAATGGTGACCTCGTTAGCAAAACGGTTTCAATTTAGAACAGTCACTTAGTTTGGTGCAGATTCTCACTATAAAGCCATTAAAGAGGTCGTTGCACCGAGATCTGTTCCCCCCTGTTATTCAATCGAAAAGTGAAAGACCAATCAGTGATGACTGACATCAAGGAAATTAAAAAAATTACATTCTTTGAAGGGAGCTGTTAAATGCTGGACAAACTGTATTTGCGCTCTCAAAGAAGGGCACGGAAGTCGCAAGCAAAGCGTTCCGTATCGCTCATTGAGTAGCTGAATGCGTGACAACACTAGACGGCACTCCATTAGAAGAACGGCATAACAACAACGTGCTGTGGAGAGTAAACACGAACGTCACTGTGGCTCCGGGTTACCAACACAAGTTTCTTTAAGCCTAAATGGCCCAACACGAAAGTTAGTTCCTGGATTGCTAACTCGTTTCTTTGTTCCATTTTTCTCCCGGGGCGGGGGGGGTTAATGATCATGGTGAGCGACTCAATTGTTTTGTAAACTGTTTAGCTGTATCCATACCTTATTTTGGGGCCACTAGTGCGAGGGAGTGGGAGAGCCAGTACCATAAGTCAGGCACAAAATCCGTGCCTCAACTGAAATTCGAGCCTAGTCCCATCTCGGATGAATATTTACAAGCCAGGGCCCCGTACCACTCGGCCACCGCGACCCTGTTCCTCAAGCTTATATGACCCAAGCTTAGACCACTGCCCCGGTGGCGCAGTGGTCTAAGAGATGGCCTCTGATCATTTGTCCGAATGGGGTCCGGGTTCGAATCCCGGTGAGGCATGGATGTTGTGTTTGTGTTACGGCACTGGCTCTCTCCCTTCCCTGGAACCAGTGACCCTAAATTAGGGACGGGCGACTGCTTATAGCCCATTGAGTTGATCACGGTGGTCGTTAAACCTCCAATCAAAAAAAAATATATACATATGACCCAAAACGAAAATTAGTGTGGTTCGTTCAAATGATTTAACACGAACGCAAGTTACTTTGTTTCTTAAACTTAAATGACCTAACACGAATATTACTACGGCTTCGGGCGTCAACATTCTTAACACTGTTGATTTAAAACACAAGTCTGTGAGGTTCCTGCTCAGGTTTCTTTGGTTTCCTTGTTGCTTAAACTTAAGGGGCCTACACATATTCATCAAATTTGTGGTGTGAATGGAGATGACAAAAATAATATTCATCCATGTGGCGTACACAGTCGTATCAGAATAATCTAGCCACTCCCGGAATCACGGTGTACCCGCCCAGGTGCATCACAGAGTGCACGTGTCAAGGTCGAACACACAGAGATAGTGCGTAGTGTGTGACGTAAGCACAATGGGCAGAGGTAGTGATTTGACGGACGTTTTAAAAAGGAATGATCATCGGCTACCTCACCTAGGATGGAAACATCTCAGAAATAGCTGACTTCGTAGACTGTTCGCGAGGTGCTGTAGTAAGGGTGTACCAAAAATGGACCGCTGGCCCACTGAGTACCTCCCGATGTCAAAACTGTGGATCCCCAAAGACCATCGACCCCAGAGAAGAAAGTCGCCTCCGTCGACTCGTAAAGGGCAATCGACGGGCAACAGTGCAGCAATCGACCATGCAAATAAAGGTTGGGCACCCAGATACGTGTTCCCGATAACAGTAGAGTGAACCCTGTGATGAGTCAAAGCGCTCATGTTAACTTAGGTCCATCGGAAACGTTGCCTCCAGTTCGCATGGGACTACAGTCATTGGACAGTAGAAGAGTGGAAAAGGGTTGCCTTCTCCGACGAATCGAGTGACGGGCTGTGGTGGATACGGTGCCATACACACGAGAACCAACATCAGGACACGCTTGTCAGTCAAACATACGCCGGCGGTGGCAGTGTGCAACTCTGGGGGATGCTTTCCTGCTTTGACCTGGGACCGGTGGTACCACTGAATGGGTCACTGAAGGACAATGACTACCTGTCCATCCTCGCTGACCACATGGCTCCCTTCATTTTGGACGTATACCCTGGTGGTGGTAGTGTCTATCAACAGACAATGCGCCCCGCCACGTCGCTAAGAGGGTGCGTGACTGGTTCCAGGAAGACGACAGCGTTGCATCCGTTTTTCCTTCGCCGGCGAAATCACCCGATCTCAATCTCATAGAGCACTTGTGGGACTGTTTGGATCCACAGGTTCGACATGCCGACCCACCACCACGTCATCTCCGGTACCTCCGTGCTCTGCTGCAGTCCGAATAGGCACGTGTGCCTCGGGCAACCTTCCAGGGCCTCATTGCGTTCATGCCACGCCATCGCGTTGCTGTCATCCGGACCTAGGGTGGTTATTCCCATTATTAGGTAGGTGGTTATATTATTCTGATAGGACCGTGTATTTACCTCAGAGGTGGCGCATATGGCAAGACGGCAAAGTTGCAGCGACAAACTTCGTCGGTGTAGGTTAAATGGGAAAGCATTCGGCTTCGGACCAGAAGGATGTGAGTTCGATTTCCGCCACTGGCAAATGGTTTTTACGCTATACCTAATAAAGCTAAAGTACTTTATTTACTTTCGCATATACACCCTGGTAGCAAATTACAGTGAGACTTCGGTTATACGTTTTCCAGTTATACGTTTTTTACGCTTTCCAACCGTAGGTTGAAGAAGCTTTGTCCGTCTGTCTGTCTGTTTGTCAGCACGATAACTCGGGTAAAAATGATTCTATTTCGATGAAATTTTAGTATGTGGTAGGAGATAACTTGGGGACGAACCTTATTGAAAATGGGCGAAATGGGGTCAAAGGTCAGGACATAGGAGCTGGAACCATTCCATCGCCCTTATGCGTCATAACGTACGTAAAAATGCTTCGATTGCGACAAAACTTTATCATGCTGTTCCGGAGGTATACTGAACCGGTTCTGTTGAATAATTAATGCAGACAAGTGACGTGGATTAGGAACATCAAACAAAGTAGTCGCTCTTTCCACGTTTTTATCTATTGAATATAATCAGAATGGGGTCAAAGGGCACAGGAGAGAGCTTTATTCCCCAGCCATTATCCTCATAACTTGAGTAAAAATGCTTTTATTGCGACAAAACTTTAGGATGTTGTTCCGGAGGTATTCTGAACGAATCGATAGTCAGGGTAGGGAGGAGGGTTTGTCTGCGCGTGATTTCTGGTATTTTGGAAAGTGTATCATAATCAATGCATTGCATAATTTTACTAACTTGTTTACTTTTATATGTAACTATGCCCTGGTCCCCCACATCTTACTGTAGTTTGTAACGCTTTTCAGTTCGGTTATGTATAATTCCTTTATATGCTTTTCACGTTTACACGTCAAAATTTTAATTTCAGATTACCAAAACTACGCAGTTCTTTGACTGTTTTATAGGCTACCTGGTATGTTACAATTGTAAGAGAAATGAGACAGTTGTAGTCATGAAATAGATGATGCAACTAGTAATTTACTAAACAGCGTTTGCATTTTTTTTTCTCTGAATTCAAGAAATAAGAAACAAACAAAGATTAGAGAATATTTTACTCGGCACTAATGTTAAATCAAGTAGCGGACAGAAAAGAGCGATACTTATAAGTAAAGGATGTGTAATAGGGATATTGAATAATAAACAAAACATATTCGCATTTACCACCTGCTGTAGTATTTCAAAGGCAAGGTTTTTTTATCATATGTATTGAAAATATGAAGTCTTACAGAACTTTTTAACCTAGTTTTTATAATGAAATTAGAACAAAAGAATTAATACAAAAGTCAAAATACACGTTGGCTTAAGGTAACAGACGAAGTTGGTATGTATGCCTTACATTACTTACTTCCTAGAGGCATTCGAACTTTCATAATCTCTCTCTCTCTCTTCACCTCGTCCGTCCATGACGGGTTGAATCCTAAAAAGACGATTATGCGCCTTTGAGGTTTATTGGCAAATTAATACAGTCGGCTTGCCACACCTTTGCTGCATGTGGGTAAGGTGCATCCGGGACCGACTTCACAGGGAACCATCTACTCATTCGCGTCCTCAAGCACAGGGAGTCAGCGGAAAACCCCGGAAAAATCGCAGAGTAGAATGCCGGCAGAACCGGGATTCGAACACGCGACAGAAACGTCCGCCTCACACACTGCACACAGCGCGTTAACCAACTGCGCGATTCCGGTGGTACTTCCCTAATAGTATTTAACATTTTGAAATTTATTTCATACCTTTTTAAGGTCATCTAGAAAAGCGTATGACCGAGATTTCACAGTATTAAGAACATCCGATAGCAATAAGACATGTGCCATCCTTATTTGCGTACGTAACTATGACGTTCACATGACTTTATAAACAGCTCAGTGCAAATAATTCAGGCCGCCCCTTTGACGCAGTGGTTTAAGCGATGGTTCCTGATCATTCGTCCGAGATGGGTCTGGGTTCGAATCCCTTTGTGGTGCATCGTTTTGTAGGTGTCCATCATTGTTACTGCGCTTCGTACTGCAAGTTATGTAAATTTTATCCATGTAATGTGATATTGTATGAACTTTACCTTTCCACTTCGCACTTTTGGTAGCTGCCACCAGACCAGATAATGTTTGCGTGAACTGATCACCTTACTTCTGTTAGCCAATCGTCCGAGGCATGGTGAAGGATCTGTTGAATTATATTACACAGAGCTGAGATGCTGTACAACCATTTATACGGTTTTATTTACATTTCTGGCATAAATGAGAATTTTCACTTCAGAGTATTTGTATCTTACTCTTGAGCAGATTCAGCACACAGTTGCATCCGCCACGATGCCCTATGAATTATTTATACAGTCATAGTTGCACATACCAGCATGTTGTATATGCGGTTTCAGTCCTCGGGTGAGATACAGTGCCAAGTATTCAGCGTTCCACGTATCTTACATGAAAAACACAGGTGGAGAGAGGACTCCGTTTACTCAGACCGCGGTCTGATTTCTTGACGTTTTTATTAGTTACCCTGAGGTACTAGAACGACTTCCTCTTCAAACCTTCCCGCAGGTCTGTTTTATCAGAGCTATTCCACCGCAACGGAACAGCTATCTTAACGGCTGGATTTCATCGTCCACGCAGCGACGACCGAAAACTACATTTATATGTGCTTACGTTCCGAGACCCAAGACAGTGAAAAATCCGTTGCATTTTCGCGCCTCTTCGAACTTCTCATCCCTGGATCTTGCTCGACCAATCACATGCACGCGCGCCTTGCTGCATCCGGTCATCTGGTTGTTCTCACCGTCCCAGCGTCCAGCAAAACTTTCTGTGACCATCCCAGTCTCGCGTATTTTTGGAGCCTCTCATCCACGCAGAATTCACTGAGGAAAGGATTTTTTGTTTTTTCCCTTCTTCCTTCCACCGGCCCTGACACACACCATGGCCGAAGTGTTGCTGTCTTCCTTCTCACCAAAAAGAAATGGCGTCCCATCTCTCAGCTTGGATTTATTTCCACCTTTCTGACCCTAAAAATCTCGCAATTTTTCTCACGTCATCACACCGGTGAGGCATGCATGTTGTGTTTGTCTGACGGCGCTGGCTCTCTTCCTTCCCTAGAACCAGTGGATCTAAATTAGGGACGGGCGACTACTTATAGCCCAATGAGTTGCTCACGGTGGTCGTTAAACTTCTATTAAAAAAATTCAGACGTGTACGATGCATGGAAACTGGAAATACAGAACAAAACATATGATTAAGCTAATTTAAGGCATGACAGTGAACGCTAGGCGGGTAAGTATAAGAATCACACAAACAGCAAACCTTCTCGCCTATGCAAGAACAACTGTATTGAGGGTGAACAATGAGTGGTGTACAAACAACAAAACCAGAAGCCCACAGTCCTTATGTTGGCGAAACGACTTTTGTTCGAGAGCAACGACAGCTGGTGAGGATTGTACGAGGTAACAGATGTGCTTGAGTAACCGCGGAGTACAACAATAGTATCGAGAGGAGGAGCATTTAAGCATATATAGAGCCCACTGCACATTGGACTTGACTAGGCTGTGACAGTAGTCGTTCTCTTCGGGTACCACACGTCTCTGCTAAAACCCGAAAAATAGATCCTTGGGGACTGGAAGAAAAAGGTCACTCTGTCCGGTTAATCACGTTTCCAGTCAATACACACCGATGGATGTGCCCGAATGTGGAGCCAGCATCACGGATTGATGAATCCCAGCTGCCTAGGGTTCACTGTTCAAACTGGCGGAGGCGGTGTAATGGTGTGGGGTATGTTTATATCGCAAGCATTGGGTTCCATAATATTTTTGGAACAGCATTTGGATGCCACTAGGTATCTTAATATCTATCCGGACCAGGAACACCCGTAAATGTTCATGGTGCTTCAAAATGGAGATGATTACTTCCGGTAGGAAAATGCGCCATCCCACAAGGCTCGGATCGTCACACAATGATTCCAAGAGCACGACAATGACTTCAGAGTGCCAAAACTGCCTCAAAGAATCCGTCCCCAGATCTCAACCCAATTGAACATCTCTTGGATGAGATTGAGAGAGCTATTCGCAACACTGGTCCTCCTCCAACAAAAATTCGGCAATTAATGGACGCCATTCCATCCGCTTGGCTGAACATACCTGTAGAAATATAATACTACGTCGCCGTCGCAGTGGCGCAGTGGTCGAAGCAATGGCTACTGACCATTCGTCCGCGATGGGTCCCGGTGAGGCATGGATGTTATGTTTGTCTTACGGCGCTGGCTCTCTCCCTTCCCTGGAACTAGTAGCCCTAAATTAGGGACGGGCGACTACTTATAGCCCTAATATTAAAAGAAATCCGTCTTGTTGCACGATGATATTTATTCATCTAAAAAACGAAATCTATGAACAGGTTAAAAAACACATGAGCACTTTCGGTGTCACATTGACACCTCCATCAGATGTGATTTCACCATGTGGTTACATGTTGGTCTTAAGTACGTGGAGCAGATGCATCACGGGAAAGGTAATGTCAGTGTCACAAGTTAAACCCGGTAACAAGACAGTGAAAAAAGCATAATAAGCTAATGATAATTACTTAACAGAAACAATAGTTATTGTGCTGTCCATCCCAATAAGATTGCTCCAGGATTCAGGTAAAACACAAGGATAACAGTCATTACAGCAACGTGTATTATAAGCCGAAATATAGAGGCTTTCTGTAAATAACAAGGAATAAACAGAGTTAGGTGTATTTATGATCTTAGAGTTGTCCCAGTCTGGGATGGAATTTCCAGCACTTACAGTTCTTGCAAAAGAGGTGCTTTGGTGATTCATTTTTAAATCATATCTGTATTTATTTAATCTCAAATCCAAATTTCTTTTGGTTGAACCCACATAATGATTATTTAGTTCATCAGATATAGTGTCGAGCATAGGAATAACATACACACCCCATTTTTTCGATCGTTGCGGATAATGGAATATAGATTGCATGATCGTATTCCAAATTGTATTTTATGACATCATGATCAAAGCCTGAAGCTGCATCTTGCTTATAGCTAACTGAGTTGCTCACGGTGGTCTTTAAACCCCAAATAAAAAAATAATAGCACGTCTTTGAATCCATGCCATATGTTATCGAGGGTATTTCTAGTGCCAAAGTACGCCTCTACACTTTATTAGGTAGCCGTTCCTAATATATTGCCACTTCAGTGCATATAGTAATTGAAGAAGAAATTAATAACTGTACAACACTTGGCAGGAGTGCATTTAGAAAAATGAGTGTAGTTTTGAAAATCTATTTGCTGTTACCTCTTAAAATGAAAGTGTTCAATCAATGCATCCCTCCAGTTTATAATTATGGATCAGAGACATGGATACAGACATACAGAGGCTGCGACCTATTAGCTATCAAGCCTACGAGTCGCGAAAATTTGCGTTTGTCTCGGAGCTATCGTACTGTTGAAAGGGTCATTGATCTTTCTCCAGTGCTTCGAAGAGAGAGTTTGTTTATACTAACGCAAATAATCTAAACAAGCTATTCAGAGCATACTTTTCTACACAAAAGTATGCTCTGAATAGATTTCTAATTTAAGCCGCCAGCGTGCGGTTCGGAATAATGATGTCTGCACCCAGCTTTTATGTAGAGAAGAACCCAATTAATATTTTTTGGTTATTTCAATTAACGCAAAACCCGCAACATTATTTTCATTCTTGTTTCTCGCATAACATCAGAATAATGCTTTTGCCATATTCGGGCTGCAAACATCTTGCGTGCGTGTTACATTAAAACCGCTTCATCATTGAATATTGGGTACACGAGTTGTGAGCAGCCAAAATACGTTTTTGTTTCGTTTTGCATGATGGGAAGCCATTATGAATAGATTCACGCTGTGTCCTCCAAACGTAGCTGCTGGTCTCGTTATGGTCTGACACGAACAACTCATAAAAGCATGGAGGGATGCTTGCTTTTTGTAATCATGAAAGATAGGAAAAGGAACTCATGGATCATGAAAGTGACATGAGTGTATCCCATCATGATCAAAGCCTGAAGCTGCAACTATGCCGGGCATATTGCTAGAAGAACTGACCATCGTTGGACAACGGAAATACGAGACTGGATTCCAAGGTACAGGAAAAGGTCCAGAAAAGACCACGTAGGAGATGGCCATTTTAGTTGTGAAATTTAAAAGTATTCTGGAATCATATGGAAGGGAATTAGTCAAGGCAGAGAATTGTAGAAAAGACTAAAGGAGACCATCATCCAGTAGTGGATTGAAAATGGATGTTGTTGTTGATGGTGACATATAGTAGTTTGAAGTTATACAGTGGTGTGCAAAGTATTTGCATCACCTACAAAAACCGTGAATTTTTAAGTTTAACTTTTTTTACTAACTAATTTTCATAGTTATTTCATTGTTTATATAACATTAGATGCGAAATTTAATGAATATTTAAAAAATGTCTTAGCTTTTCCTGTAGCTACTAATGTTCTTAAGATATGACATAAAGTACGGGGTTTGACAAATGCATTGATATTCACGTTAGCTGCGTATCAGTTGTTACAGCCAATCATTGACATTGTTTTACCTGATTGGCTGCTTCCTCATGCTATCCTAATCCTACTCCAGCCATTATAAGGGTTAAAAGCCACTAGAGCATTGTAGACGCCGCTTTTTGTTGTTTTAGGGTATAATTTGTGTACATTCTAAATAATGGTTAATACTGCAGAATTGTCCACAGCGGACAGAGTAAAAATAGTTGTTCTGCATGAAGAGGGATATTCTTCAAGACAAATCGCTGAAATAATGGGCTGTAATCAATCTACAGTTATTAAGCTACCGAAGAAAGTAGAAGACACTGCTCATATTAAAAACATGCGTCTCTGTGGAAGGCCCAGATCCGCTACAACCAGGTCTGGCAGAGTGTTCAGAAAGCTAAGCTTGGCAGACAAGAGGCTCATTTCCCCTGAATTGCTTAAAAGATGGTCTGAAGAAATATGTTCAGACGGGTTAAATTGCATAAAGCGAATTTTCCCTTTCGTCCTCTGGTGTCAGGCTATGTTAGCCCCACCAGACCATTGGAAAAAGCCTTGGCCCAATATCTAGCTACTTATACTGTGGATTCACTTTATTCTATTAAATGTTCCACAAAGGCTATGGAAAGACTGCGATCGCTTCAGCCACAATCGCAGCTTTTCATTTTGGCATCTCTTGATGTGGTCTCATTGTACTCTAATATACCTGTTGAGGCCACACATCAGATTATTGAGGCAAAACTTGCTGCTACCCATATCCCGAGTTCGGAAATTAATGCTATTATGAACGCACTTCGTCTTGTTAAGAAACATTCATATTTCAAATTTAAAGACCGCATTTATCAACAGTTGGAGGGCACCCCAATGGGTTCCTCCTGTCTGCTGTTCCAGCTGAAATTTTATTACAGCACAGGTCCTTAGTTCTTTCCCTCACCGTCCGTTGCTTTATTTAAGGTACGTTGACAACATCCTGGTTGCATGGCCTCACAGCCGGGATGATTTATACTTATTCGCGAACGAACTATCATCCATGTTCCCAACTATCAGGCTCACGATAGAATTTGAAGCTAATAACTCTAATAACACATTTAACGAGAGCCTTAACACAACTATGTAAACCATATTCTTATTCGTAAGGACTATAGCCTTAATTACATTACCACTTGTGTATATAGAAAACCCTGTCATACACATGTTTTAATACCTTATTATTCATCACACCCTAAACAACATAAGTTGACAGCATTATTCTATTTGTTTAGAAGAGCTCACTCACATTCATCAACTACTGAATCATTTCAGCAAGAAGTTAACTACATTTTTGATTTAGCTGAGCAATATGAGTTCCCTAAATATCTGATTAGGCAAGTGTTTGGCAAGGTCAAATACGCCCTACATACCACCCTGTTAAGAAACTCCAACTGCAATTCCATATATGTTGGCTCTATGCATTATAATCCACATTTAACGAGAGCCTTAACACAACTATGTAAACCATATGGCTTGAAATTTGGTTCACGAACAAGAAACATATTTTCAGTAGTTCGTAAGGATCATGAACAGAACAGCAAAATGGGACAGTGGGGTATTTACAATATCCCGCTGGTTAAGGCAACTACAGGACAAGCAACCTCTAATTATGTGGGTTCTACAAAACGTAATATTGAATTACGAATTAAAGAACATAAATACAATATTAAAACAGGCATGTATTGTACATCCCTAGCCAAATCTGTTATACAAGATGATCTTAATCCCGACTGGAATAATGTAAGAATAATTAATACTCCTAGTAAACATGGTGACCTTTTAATTGCATAAAGTGTATATATAGATGCTTCCGGTGAACAATGTTGTAATGAACATGCCCCCTATGAGTTACATAACGTTTGGAAATCACTTATTAAAACAGTAAATTATAAATTGTAATATAAACTTAAAATTGAATTTTCACCCCACCCTACACCATTTCTTATTTCTATAATATATTTCCATGATTTCTTCACAGACCATTGGGCCAACAGTATACGCAACGTTTTGGCGCATGTAGATTACTATTGGCGAATAACTTACCATGATTCCCACAATGCAATGATCTATATTACATATAGATTAAATGTGTCTCTATTTATTACATCTGAAGAAGAAGCAGCCGCTGCCTCGAAAGTGCTCATGGTTTTAATTGTATATATTTCTCATCTTTTAATCATTAAATCGTGCTAAAGACGGAAAACTTTCATCGTTTCAGTCACTGATGTTAGTATTAGTGCATTTGCTGTTAGCAGGAGCCTGCTTCACTATGACTTACGTGGCTGCAAAGGTAGGCGTAAACCACTGTTAACTGCAAATCAAAGATAGTGTAGACTTCAGTTGGTAAAACATCATGTCTCATGGTCAACCAAGCAATGGGAAAATGTTCTTTTCAGTGATGAAACAGAATTTTGCTATGATGGAAATCAGAGTAGTGCCTATGTAAGGAGATTCAAGCATGAAAAATTCCATCCAAGTTGCTTAGTGACTACTTTGGAGCTGCATGTGTACACAAGGCATTGGGAACCACCATATTGTCGATGGTACGGTAAATGCCCAGAAATACATTTGGATACTAGAAAACAAGGTGCTACCACCATTTAAAAGATTTTATGATGGAAATTTTATTTTTCAAGATGACAATTCTCCCTGTCATCGTGCTAAAGTAGTGAAAAAGTGGTTTCAGGACAAAATGTTGAGCATCTTGTGATTGACCACCATATTCACTGGACTTAAACACTACCAAAGATTTGTGGTTCAAAGTGTTGTATGAACTATCAAAAAGGAAGCCAACAACTAAAATTCAACTCATTGAAGATGTAATTCAAATTTGGAATCGTATTGTTGAACCCACTCTTTTACAAAACCTTGTTCACAGTAAGACAGAAAGATGCAAAGCGGTGATTAAAGCTAAAGGCTGGGAAACAAAATATTAGGTACATTTTATAATTTTGCTTCACTATACTTCTGTATTTAAATGTTATTTCATTCCTTATGAATTACAAAAACGATTTATTGCTGTAAACCTATTGGATAAATGATCCTTTTCATAATAATTTCGACTTGTTCATGATTTTTGTAACATATCTTAAGAACATAAGTAGATACAGGTAAAACTAAGACATTTTTGAAATCTCCATTAGCTTTCGCATGGAATCATATAAATGATGAATTAAAAATTTACGGTTTTTTCAGGTGAAGCAATAGTTTTTGTACACCACTGTACATGCACAGTAGCTTGAAGTCTGTGTATTTTTCTCAGACACGGTAATATTTCTGCCGAGAATCGTTCATTGGAAATAATTAGTCAATGAAATTTGCGCAACTGTGTGTTTGGTGATTCGTTGGCATTATTGAACCAATAAAGAAGACAAATTAACGCTTACTTCGTTTGAGTGTTCAACCTTCTGTCTCTCAGCAACAGAAAAAGTGCAAATGTCATTCGAATGAGCGAACTCTCCTAGAAAGTTTTCGCACAAAATGGAAATGTTCGCAAAATGCCATCATGATTTGCTTCTCTCTGTCTTTCTAAAGAGAAAGTGAACTTCATTTTCGACCCTGCGGCATGGCGTGACTCACGAAAAGTTGCCAGAGAAACGCAAGGGCTCCAGTCAGTTGTAATAAGGTTTAATAGGAAGCATGACTTCCTTTTCCAGAATTTCTCTGGGAACCTAATAACCTGTAGACCATCAAATGCCATCGAAGTTTCTAACCTAGTTTCTCGGAAGAATTTATATTCATGACTGGGTGTGGCGCGTTTACCTTAACATGCGTTCATGTGGAATTACCAGAGCTCCTGCCGCCCCTTCTCAAAATAAGGAAAAAAATAAACAATAATAATGATAAATCCATTTTCCACCGAAACAGTATACACAAACTGATAAACACCCCTGTATTTATCAGTCTGTGTGCATGCCATATGTTATATATTTATACGTAAGATGTGTTCTTCGTAAAGCTAAGTAGCACTAATTTTAAGTTAAAAAGGGTATCAGTTTTTGTACTGATAGGAATAATTTTTGCAAGTAGTATAGGATTTTCGCCTTCTTTTAATTTCAGTGCAGTGCTTTAAATTAAGTGAAAATGAAAGTGCTATGCTAACCGTATTTAAGCAGAAAAACTTGACTGTATTTTGATTTAGTGTGAAGTGAACAAAAAAGAGAGAATTTGAAAACTCTTTCACTTTGGGTTCTAGGATTTATCGTGAGCTTTAATAGAGCTATATTCACCAGAATAAACTACATCTTTCCAAGGATATGAGACATGTTCATGAATGCTTAAACCGGATTAAATAAAGCAAAGAGCAGGAATTTTACCAATGGCTGATGTCCCCTTCTCCAAGGTATTAGGGTAGATGATTAAATCGCCATTTGTTTCATGATTGTCACTTCGGAATTTCATCTCGTCATTGATGACAGCAGAATTCTGAACGCAGAGATTCTGGTTATTGTAAAGACAATCTAGACCTAGTTTTGGATGTGCATCTGCAGGTTTCAAAGACAGAAATGAAAAAACCGAGAATAATTTCGAGTGAATATGGTTTACAGAGACTGAGGTTGGAAATCCTGTGAGGAATTAAACACTATTTACAGAGAGCCTGGAAAATGTAAGAAGAGAAAAAATCAACACATGAAATTTAGACAAAAGATAGCGAACAAAAATGGAAAGTTAAATATGTAATACACGTCACATCTAATTTGCACATTTGAGACTTTGGGAGTAAGAAATGTGGTCTTGATTTTTTGTCATTATTTCACCATGTTCTATACAAGACCAGCTGACCATACCTGCTCATCCGATTTATACAGCTAATATCCAGAGTAACCGCCGTGTCAGCGCGGGCAGCAGCTAGACGGGCTGGTAGTGACTCAGTAAGGTGTGGAAGGTGTTCACCGGTATGTGGAGCCATGCTGACTGTAGTGCATCTGACAGCTGCTGGAGGGCACGTGGTGGAGGATCCATAGAGCGAACAACACGATCGAGGTAGTCCCGCAGATGCGCAATTGGGTTTAAGTCTAGGGAATTAGGGGGCCAGGGAAGTACTTTGAAGTCAGGGTGCTCTTCGAACCAATCTCGGACATTTCTAACTGTGTGACACGTCGCATTGTCGTTATGGAAGATCTCATCCTCCCCAGGACAAACAGCATGTATGGGTGTACGTGGTCTGCAAAGATGGATTCATAACGAATTCGACCCATACCGCTTTGCACAGGTATGAGTGGACCCTAGAGAATGCCACGAAAACATTCCCTAGACCATAACGCTGCCCCCACCAGCTTGTGTTCTTCCAGCAATGGTTGAAGAGTGTTGGTTCTCCGATGTTTCTCACCTTATACGCCAACGTCCGTTCGTTCCATGAAGCAGAAATTGTGACTCATCGGAGGAGGCAATCCTTTGCCAATTAGCGGAGGTCCAATTCCGATACTGCCGTGCAAATGTAAGCCTTTTCTGCCTATGCACCTTCGTTAGCATAGGTGCAGCGACCATCCGTCTGCATCGGATCCCCATACGTTGCAGGGTTCGCTGAACTGTCATTTTAGACACACTTTCGGTAGTCCCCTGGTTCATTCGGCCAGTGAGTTGCTCCACTGTAGCGTGTCGATCGGCCCTCACGCACCTTCGAAACCGCCGTTCACATCTCTTATCAATGGCACGTGGTGATCCGCAGTTTCCACGTCGCTTATTTGCAATGGTATCATTTCTCCAATCACGATACACTTTAATCACAGCAGCACACAAACAGTTCACAAACTGCGCTGTTTCAGAAGTACTGTCACTCTTGGCCAGAAAGCCGATAATCATCCCTTTTCGCAAATCTGATAAATCGCTCCTTTTATTCATGACAGCAACGAGTGATATGCTTTCAGATTGCCTACAGCATATCTTATATACCTTCCAAGCCAGCTCGCGACGCGTGCCTTCTGTCATTGGCTACGCGCTGTTGACGTTAAAAGTAGGAGGTGGTCACAATAATGTGACTCGACTGTGTATTTTGGAATATTAAGAGAAAGTCAAGTATAAAAATCTGACCCTTTTGAATATTTCCATTGATGGAAGTTACATGAACTTGAAGGTTGACTTTATCATTCTGAGATTGTCTCTTGAAATAGACTAGAATTGATTTGGAATACAATTTTATCGAAGGACTCAAAGATTCTTTAAAAACAGCTGTAACAAAAACAAAAAGCCACCCCGGTGGAGCAGTGGTCTAAGCGAAGACTTCTGATCATTCGTCCGAAAGGGGTCCAGGTTCGAATCCCGGTGAGGCATGGATGTTGTGTGTGTCTCATGGCAGTGGCTCTCTCCGTTCCGTGGAACCGGTGGCCCTGCATTAGGGACGGGCGACTGCTTATAGCTCACATTGCCCTGATCACCACTGTTGTAGCTGCGATGATTTGTCGCACTGTGGCCCTGCAGTTGCTGTGAACAATGCGCGATAGTCTTCGCTCCCCTGTGGCATCAATGAGCTGCGGATGACACAAGGCTGGACGACGATTCATCGTTTGGCCATCTGTACACCACTTTTGATACGTACTCACTACAGCGGCACGTGAACAACTCACAAGCCCCCACCCCTTTCCGAGATCGCAGTTCTGAGGCGCCGTGCCGTCACAATTTGTTGTTTATCAAATTCCGATAAATCGGCAGCTTTACCCAGCCTCACTCCAAACACTCTACTAACCGAAAGCCGGTCCTCGGGTTGTATATATACTGCTATGTGAACTTCCCCTGCACCACCGTTTGTTCTCCAGGCGCGCTCATTTCTCTAGGCTGGGGATGGTCGTAATGTAATGGATCATCGGTGTAGATTTTCAGTTCTTGTAAAAGATTTTCAGTTCTTGTAAAAGCCTTGTAGATCAATTTTTTTTTTCTGTAAGTTCATCTTCGATCCCCTTTCTTTGATCTTTTCAGGAAGTTCCTCTCATATTTCCCAGTTCTGAGGTAGCAGAGGCGGTGCCTACAAAAATGACTTTGTCGTCAGCAAAATGAAGGTTAAACATTCTCCCTTAATGTTTTACTCCTTGTCTTGCAAGTTCAATGATGAAAGACATTCTGGAATATGGCGCTGAAGAGTTCTTAAGAGCTTGTAGATGTGGCGCTGAAGAGTTCTTAAGATCTTGTAGATGTGGCGCTGAAGAGTTCTTAAGAGCTTGTAGATGTGGCGCTGAAGAGTTCTTAAGAGCTTGTAGATGTGGCGCTGAAGAGTTCTTAAGAGCTTGTAGATGTGGCGCTGAAGAGTTCTTAAGAGCTTGTAGATGTGGCGCTGAAGAGTTCTTAAGAGCTTGTAGATGTGGCGCTGAAGAGTTCTTAAGAGCTTGTAGATGTGGCGCTGAAGAGTTCTTAAGAGCTTGTAGATGTGGCGCTGAAGAGTTCTTAAGAGCTTGTAGATGTGGCGCTGAAGAGTTTGCACATAAAATAATACTGATTTTTATTATAGATTTTCAATTTTTGTTGCATCATATTGTACGACATTTAAATATTTAGAATGCATTTTGGTATGCAAATTATGTAAACCATTTATGGTATAAGAATCGAAATGTTCGTCCGTCCGTCCATGGACAACATACTTCTGCACCAATTCATCCGATCTGAAAAATTCTTTTTGTGTTGGGTAACTTAAATTACGAAACGATCATACATACAACTGAGTCTTTTCCTGAAACACGCTGTTGTAGTTAGAAGGCGTAAATGCACATTTATAAATCAATGAAGGAAGATATATTCTTCAAACAATATTTAATAAAAATGTAAATGCTCGAGATGTATTTCATTTCATGTCAATTCGTGTAAAAATCCGATTGAGAAAAAAATTGTTTTTGTTGAAAACTATTTACTACGAACACTTTGCGAGCGTTTTCTGCTTTAAACAATGCAGTTTTCCTGCCAA
This sequence comes from Macrothele yani, assembly GCA_039090855.1. NCBI lineage: Eukaryota > Metazoa > Arthropoda > Arachnida > Araneae > Macrothelidae > Macrothele > Macrothele yani. The sequence goes on from CM076990.1 coordinate 203,175,951, forward strand.
AGACATAAATGCATATCCCATTTTCCTTGCGTTCTTCACTTCTAAGTGATCTCTCCAAATATAATTTTTTGCGTCCGAAATTCCACACTGTGAGGAACATTTTGCATGTTATCCAAGATGATCTTAATCCCGACTGGAGTAATGCAAGAATAATTAATACTCCTAGTAAACTTGGTGACCTTTTAATTGCAGAAAGTGTATATACAGGGGCTTCCGGAGAGCAATGTGTAATGAACATGCCCCCTATGAGTTACATAACGTTTGGAAATCACTTATTAAAACAGTAAATTATAAATTGTAATATAAAATTACAATTGAACGTTTACCCACCCTACACCATTTCTTATTTCTATTATATATGTTACCATGATTTCTTCACAGACCATTGGGCCAACAGTTTACGCAACAGTTTGGCGCATGTAGATTACTATTGGCTATTAACTTACCATGCTTCCCAGAATGCAATGATCTATATTATATATAGATTAAATGTGTCTTTATTTATTACATCTGAGGATGAGACAGCCGCTGCCTCGAAAGTGCTCATGGTTTTAATTGTATATATTTCTCATCTTTTATCATTAAATCGTGCTAAAGACGGACAACCTACATCGTTTCAGTCATTTTGCATACGTTTTCTAATTTCATAATTCGATAATTTCTACCGTCAGAAGTCGTAAGCTTATATTTCTATTTGAACAGTACATCTGCTTCAAAAAGCACAATTAAAAATATTATTTTTGCAACCGACTAAGAACTTTGCGCATATTGTCTACTTATATAATACATGGTTTCTCGCTAGAGTGCGTTCCCTCACTAAATATCGGCCTTTAAAATTCTGACTTGAACACATTTTTTGCGTCAAATAAGTTTCCAATATGAGTAATATTTTGGATGTTCTTAAATTTTTATCCAGTACAGCTCCTTCGCTTCTCTAGGGCGCACAGGAAGTGCACGTTACGAAAACTATTTTTATTTGATCTGTATCACCGATTCTACAAACTCAACTGAAATACGTAGGTCATTTAAAAGTTTTTTCGCAGTTCGCAGGCGCTCGGATGATGTAATCACTCCAATCGTTGCGCCAGTTGTGAATCGGACTTCAGTACACAAAGTTGTGTTAACGTTTGCTGGCTAATTTGTTCCTGTTCCAAAAAATTCTACTTAGAAATGAGGAAGAAAGTGAGTCAGGTCAGATCTCGCGATTCAACATTAAAATTGAAACTTTGCGAGGAAAATTCTCTACTGAAATTCAGAAAGATTTGTGTGAAGTTTGTGGGGTTAGTGTAGTGGGTCGTAGCACAGTGTCGCAGTTGGCTTCTCGTTTTCGCCAAGGTTGGGAAAGCATCGAAGACGACACAAGAAGCTTCCGGCCATCAGATGGAAAGTACGACACTTTTGTCAACAGAATTTTGGAAGAAGATCGACGGAAAACATACGAAGAGATTGCATATGAAGCAAACATGTCTACCGCTTCTTGTCTACAAAAGATATGCATGTCTACCCAAAGATTCGCCAAAGAAGGCCCGACATGCTCGAAGCTGGTGCCATTATTTTGCACGACAATGCGAGGCCGCATGTTGCACGTACAGTAAGGGACATTCTAGAAAAGTACAGATGGGAATTGCTTCCCTACGCGCCATACAATCCTGACATGAGACCACCAGAATATGACTTGTTCCCAAAACAGAAGAAGCCACTCCACGGAAAACAATTCAGGATGTTTCTAATGAGATGACCCGAGTAATCCGACGCCTCAACAACGGAGGTATCCTGACTGGAATAAAAGATTTACCCAAACGTTGGGCCGCTGTCATAAAGAAACATGGATTACTTCGAGAGCCTGTAAAGGTATGTTATGAAATAAATTCGTTTTTTAAGAGATAGCCTACAGTGTGCAACACTTTTGAAATTACCATTCTATTTCCTTCTTACCCAGGATACGATTTACTATGCAAAAAATATTGCTGACATTGTTTTCTTGAAATAGTGCGTAGTTCGTACCCTATAAGGAATAAATTTACATTCTAAGCCTCTAAAAGTCCGATTTGAGAATTTGCGTCTGCGTTGAATAGCGCCTACTATGAGACACAATTCATGCGTACTTTCTGCTTTCCCGTAATTCACAGTTATCCACGAGGACGCTGAAATCCATGTCTCCATTTGACGTCTTATCCTCCCTTTTAAAGACAGATTGAAGTTTTCTTTCGTATCGGGTACCAGTCGCTGTGCAAATGCTTACATGCGTTATTTTTACACCGAATGTTGCAGAGGTTTACGGCTGCGAGACGTAAATGTGTGATTACCTGTGCGATCACATCTCCGTTTCTAAAATAAACGGAAATGCACAGACTTAATTCTCGGTGACGTTATGTTATTATTCATTACAAGCCTCAGATGATAGGTTTCCATTTTCCGATTGATGTTCTGCCATTACTTAGTTTTGCGCTACTAAACAATCTTTTGAATTAAAAGATTTAGTTATTACACTATAAAATTTTGCAGCACTAGCAGTTATGCCCGTTCTCCGAACGGTGAATCTGTAATTTTTTGTACATAAAATTAAAGAAAGGAAAAGTAATTAAGGGAAAGAAAAGTAATTTAAGATCCGTAACTGTTTCACGATTTAGAACAGGGTCGTGACGTCAATGCATACGGTTTGACGTAAACCGGATCAGGCTTTGGCGCCCCTTAATTTTAAAACAAAATATCACGGAATTTTTACAGCATTTCAACGTTTCTGGCATAATTATCTTTAAACCTAATTTTCAGCAGTAAAGCTAAGCCTCCCTTTTAAACTGTTTAGTTTTTAGACTTTTTAGGTATCCGGGCTTTAAGGACTATCAGCATGCCAATTTTTAGATCTCAAAGTTATTGAGAAGTGGCCGAACAATTCGTGGAAAATTCAAGCAGAGAATGTTCCAAAGCCGCCATTTTTACTTTTATTTTTTTTATGCCGGCGGAAAACGCCAAATTTTAAAAGCGTCGCTACGTCATTAAGCATTGCGTCATTACTAGTTTGATTGTAGCCTGTCCTTTCACCCAATGAGAAGAGAGTGCTAAAAATAGCTGCGCCACCATGGTAGCAGATCATGGGACCAGAACTTTCCTGTGTGCTACCATTGAAGACAGAGGAGGCCGTTTGTCCTTTTCCTTTGCGTCTTTAAAAATGCTTAAAAATCAGAAAATGATTTTTCTTAATTTTTTTAAAAGAGGGATGATAGTTGAGGGTTTATGCTGTAAAAATTGCAATGCGTTATGATTTATAGTTTGCCATATATCCGTTTTTTAAAATGGCGCGCATCGCGAAATAGAGAATTTTGTGAAATTTAAAATTTTAATTTCTCGTAAACTAAATCGAAATTCAAAAAAAGGGCGACGAGGTGCAAAAATTCAGCCAAGGCCCTACATGCCTACAAAGTTTCGTGGTTCTGTTGCTGTTAGTGTGTCCGGAACACGAACTGATAGCACTTTTTGATTGCCTTAATTTTGAAATACAATAGCTCTTGAAATATCGCCAACATCGAAAAACGGTTTATTTCAGCCTATTCTCCAAACAATTCTCTACAAACGATGTAAATTCCCTATTTTTGTGTTCAATACTTTTTACGCTGCGAGCTAGGAAAGCCCGAATGTCGCGAAATTTCTAAAACAGCGGCGGCAGTTACTTTTTTTAGAATAGATAGATTCCTATAAATAAATAACTTCCGTAGTTAGGTGTAACTAATCATTTATTTATTTACTAGCCGAGCTTTCGCCCCTCAACGGAGGGCTTTTTAAAACAAGGCTTCATACAACTGTATGAAAACTTCAAAAAGCTGTAGTATGCCTTGAAAAAGATCTATGTAGTCTTGAAAAACAGATGTATGAAGCCTTGAAAAAGCCCTTCGTTGAGGTGTGAAAGCTCGGCTAGTAAATAAACAAATGATTAGTTACACCTAACTACGGAAGTTATTTATTGATAGATATGGGTGTGTTATATTTTATTACAGATAGATTCTTCTTGTTTGAGGTACCGAGGAGAAGCAGATGCATGTGATTATTCCTTTAAAGAGGTAACAAAGTGTCACCAAAAATACTTTTACTGATTTGAAAAAGTATGGAGACGTGTCAATCACGACGACTGAATATAATATCGAGTCACGTATTACGTCACTGCTTGTTCAGGTGACAAGGGTGGAGCTTTCAAAGAAACGAGAAGGAAGCCATGCATTTGAAATAGGAAAACATTAGAATGTTGCTTGCGTGGAGAGAAAAATTTAAAAACAACAAACTATTCTTCATGCATTCAAACAAAAACAGCCTCCCTTGTGCCCGAGTGGTCAGAAGCGTAGGTTTCCGGCTAGTCGGGATCGGGTTCAAGCTGTGAATGAGGCGTTGGTGGTGTGTTTATCGTACGGCGCTGGATCTCCCCTCTTTCTGGAACCAGTTGCCCTAAATTAGGAATGCAAGAGTGTTCATAGCCCTTAAAGAGAGTGCTCATAGCTCTTAAAGTTGTTCATGGTCACTAACCCCCAGCTCAAAAAAGATCCCTTCAATGGCGCTTTTAAATATAGTCTTTAACACCTCTCTATCAAACCCCCAATGATACTGTGCTCCTTCTAGAATTATTTAGTACTAGCTTTTAGCCCATCGCTTTGCTGACGCTGCTTGTTGGTGTAGGCTTTGTTCAGCTAGAGAACGGAACTCAATGACTGCATTTAGGGTAATCGGAACTCAACGTCCCAGATTACCCTAAATGCAGTCAAATTACCCTAAATTCGAATAACAAAATACTCTGTTTTAAAGCTGTTTCCAAATTAAAAACTAAAACTAGGTTTTCTACCTTTTCTTTCACATATTTTACAATAAGCTAGATCTTTTTCTTTTTTAAATGCTCAGATTGGCTTACTGGATTTCTGTAACCACAGTTTCAAATTTGCTTCTTGCAACCAGCTGCTACTAAATAGTTGCGAGTACTTTTCATTAGCAATACCTAGACATTGGCGGAGTTGCATGGATATTCACTCCTCTTCCACATTCATATTAAGAATAATCAAATCAGCCATTGTTTCTCTTTCAACACTTACTCAACAACATGTTAAAGTGCACTTCATTCATAGTAAAATTCGTCAGCTTTATCTTAAGTTAAAAACAATCGCAGAGCTTACTAATGCTATAATACTGAATAATAGCTGTATGAAATTAGCCTTTGAAATCAAAGAAACAGTTGACACGTTTTACTACTCTCACCACAGTCTTAGATTTAATAAGGTCAGGTACTAAAACTATGTGTCACAGTCACGGAGATGTACTACTGGTCGACGCAGTAGTTGTCAGATGCAAACTGAAATTTTCACTTTGTCCAACTGTTCGGTTAAGGGCACTTGCAAAAACCCAAAACCAAAAAAAAAAAAAAAAGAAAAAAAGAAAAAAACACGTACTGAAAAAGCTTCAAATTACCCTAAAATACCCTAAAACCCTATAAAAATTATTTTTACCCCAAGAGGACCACAAATTACTCCAAAACAGGGTAATTACCCTAAATGTGGAAGCACTGGCTTGAAGTTAAATAGACATAGTTTCTTTTTTAATTTTAAAAAAATTAGTAGAGAGAAAAATGGATATTAAGCCAATGCTTCTTGGTATACGATGTTGCGAGTTCTCCCATGTGACACTAAAATATAGATTTTGTTTGCTGCGAACTCTGGAACATCCAACTTAAAGTTGTCCATGTGAAAAGCAAGAGCTTTGCAAATTTAAGCCAACAACTTTGAACGGCTGAATTTGTTTAAAATTGAAGGGCACATCTGTCGGAATGGTGGGTATTCGGGGAATGAACACATCTTGCCCCGCACTAGCGTCTCGAGGTAGAGACATCCACATGTATCGAGTTATCTCATTGGCAGCAATACAACTGGGACCCACCAATTGGCGAACGGCATCGTAACGGCTTTAACAGTTTGGCGGAAATCTATAAAAAGAACACTGATTTCTCACAGTCTGGTGATTGGTGATTACAGTAAGCTGCAAAACATAAAAGCACATCAAATAAATCCAATTTCACCTTAAAATATCAATTGTACAGGACTATCGACAACCGCCAACGAAGAAACTAATGTTAACTAAGATGTAAACAACCTGTGTCACGACTTCGACGACGTATATCTGGCTCAAATTGTATTTCTACCCGAATGAAAGAGTACAAATCGAACAACTTAACCTGTTCGCAGTATCCATCCAAATATAATTATTAACTAGATAGAAGTTTTAAAGAAAACTACTTACTTATTCTCTCAAACTTACCTCTTCGCAGCGTAGCAGTAGCCATTATTAACCATTATTACCGCCAAACTATTAAAGCCGTTACGATGCCGTTCGCCAATTGGTGGGTCCCAGTTGTATTGCTGCCAACGAGATAACTCGATACATGTGGATGTCTCTACCTCGAGACGCTAGTCTTGCCCCGCTGCCTGGCCAGTCATAATCGTACCTTCAATGACGTGTGGCATGAGACGTTTGAAAGTATCACTTTAGAAAAATGAATCTTTTCAAGCATTTATATATATACGTTGAAACTTAACACAACCGTTAATTAATTAAATAAATTTTTTTTGAATAATTATACATTAAATGTAATTTGATGAAATGCAGTGAAAAGAGCTTGTCCACGCCATCTTGTGAGAACATGTTGAACGTCATTTTTTAAACATTTCATCACCGTAGCTAGACGTTAGTATCAATGTAGTTAAAAACTATAACGTCAGAAGTGAATGAATTAACGTTATTTGTAGCTCACTTTCTTTGACGAAAGTGCTAATTAAATTATAAAAATACCGCTGTACTACCGAATCAGAACGATTTCAAGTAGTTCCCGATTTCCTGCGTATCGTTCCGCTTTGTTTACATACAACCTGATAACACCCAACGTGAAAGAAAATAATTCAAGATAATATACCAATTTTTTTTACCATTTTCATCGAAATAAATATTATTGTAATGGAAAAAAAATCATAGGTATTTATTTTCATATCTCAAATTTATCGTCTTGTGCCTGTCTCGGAATCTTTGGCTGCATCCAGCAGCGATCGCGACCAATTCTACATGGGCAAAATTTACAAAGTCCGAATAAATACTGTACTATCAAAAAATGAGGCGTCAGTTTTAGCCACTTTGACTTCCAGAACAAAAGTTCGGAATACGCTAGCTCCGGATAAAAAAAACAAAATAAAAAAAACAGACGTAGTAGTACTGTTATTCGATATATTTCCTTCATAAAATAAAAACACAGACGTAGTAGTACTGTTATTCGATATATTTCCTTCATAAAATGTATTTACAAATAAAAATAGTCTTTAAGGCGTCTATTATAACGAAATTCTAAAAAAGAAACGCGTAAAATTTACCGTGAACTACTTTTCTTCACGTTGGGTGTGATCAGGTTGTTGGTAAACAGGGCGGAAAGATACACGGGAAAATCAGAACGCTTTCAAGTAGTTCCCGATTTCCCGTGTATCGTTCCGCTTCGTTTACATACCGCCTGATTAGGCTACACCCAACGTGAAATAAAGTAGTTAATGATAATATACGGAATTTTTTGTATTATTTTCATCGAAATAAATCATATTGTAATGGAAATAATCATAGGCATTTATTTTATTATGGAAGATAATAATACATTTTTTTTTCATATTCATATCACAAATTTATGCGTCCAATTCCACAATTCCATCTCGTGTCAGCAAAAGTTCCAAATAGCTTCGCTTACAGAATACGATAGCTCCGGATAAAAACTAAAAAAAACCGTAGTACTGTTATTCGATATATTTCCTCCATAAAATACATTGCAAATAAAAAAAGTCATTAAAGCGTCTATTATAACGAAATTCCAAAAGAAACGCGTAAAATTTATCGTGAACTACTTTCCCACCCGTTGGGTGTGATCAGGTTGTTTGTAAACAAAGCGGAACGACACACGGCAAATTGAGAACCACGTTTTTCTCAAAAATATCTAAAACACATCGTCGGTTCGTAATCTACTGATAAGAAGGTAAGGCTCAGCGAGACGTAACTAGCGCCACTATATTATGCGGCAAAGAATTACTACACAGAAGCCAACATTACAGGCTGATGCCGCAGGATGCCGAGCAGACTGAGTTAGACTGAGCATGCGTGTTTGTGTTCAAAGAATATAAACGCTTGTTTGTGTTGGCGTTTTGTTCAAAGGTTTTGTTGTTCTCATCTAGATCTGCGTTTATATTACAGTCATGAAATACACCCACTCCATTCCGATGAATAACAATTCATGGAATGGAGTGGATGAATAACAAGAACAAATTTGAAACCGTTTGAAACAAATATCCTGGAAAACCATTAAAACAACGTTTGCTGAAAAAAAAAGCTATCGTTACGTTGAAAAAATTAATTTATCAATTATATGAAACTGACTTTTATGAAAAATACCTCGTAATATTGTAAAATGAAAGAGGGAAGCATTCGATTACACAATGCATACCAAACAGACAGCTTTAAGCATACACTCAATCGTGGCGAGTTAGTCCGGTCGGTAGAGAGCTCAGCTATCACGCCAGCGGCCCAGGTTCGAACCTACTCAGATACGAACGGATGTTTTCCCGATCTGTTGAGAAAATTTCTCCAGCGCAGTGCGTTTAATTTACAAACTTCGGAAGGGTAGAAAAAAAATTGTAGCTTTGGGAAACTGCGGTTGTCTTTGCTTTTTTATTATTATGGCTGCTACTGGGAAACCAGCCTCAGCATTTTTGACATTTAAGGTATATTGTAAATATGAAATTCATGCCAAGCAACCTGGTATTACTACGGTGCTTAAAGTGAGAATAAAACTGCTAAAATTTCCTTAAAATAATATTAATTGCTAATGTATATATTTGTTTCACCAAAAGAAGGGACAGGTGGGATACTCAGAAAAGAACAACAAAAAAAAAAATGCTTTAGTAGACCCAATGAGACCGAAGGAAACAGTCGCAGATCAAAGCTTAGCTTCCTTTCCGTGAAATAGGCTTCCCGTCCCGTGTCTCCTACGCTTTTTGCGCCTGAATGTTAACTTTCCCGCAGAGCATCTGCTGCCGCATTACATGGTGGCACTGCTGTCGCCTGTTTTACATTATCTCTACGAGAGTTGAGCTTCTTCACGCGAAGCGTTTATATTCTTTGATCTACCTTCGTGCAAAATTTCAGGTTTCTAGGTTGAGTAGTTTTTTGTATCGCGAAGGGCACACATACACTTCGTTTCATTAATATACAAGAGATCTTCAAACATCTGCTTTCCGTATAAATCTCATGGCTTTTTATAATATAAAATAATCCCCGAGAAGGATTCGGGTTATAATATAAAATCATTCGTCCGAGAAGGATTCGGGTTCGAATCCCGTGAGGCGTGGATGTTGTGTTCGTCTTATGGCACTGGTTCTCTTCCTTCCATTAAACCACTGGCCCTAAATTAGGGAAGGGCGACTGTTTGCAGCCAATTAAGTTGCTCACGGTTGTCGTTAAACCTTCAATAAAAAAAAAATATATATATATATTTCAATTCGGCTACAGACAGTAGTATTGACGTCCCGAAACCGCGGTTCGCGTCACTTTTTCGTCTGCTGCTTACTTGCAGAACAACTGGTGTACAAGTGAGATCAAAGATGCATTGCATGAGCTACGTTAGTGGGTCATCTGGTGATCAAAAACAGCTTTATTCTGATAAATTAAAGTTATTGGGCAATTGTGGTGACCCATATAAAATTCCATCCTCACTTTTCCTGAACAATATTGTACGAAGGGGAATGTTTTTGCTTGAAAGGAACTCAAAATTCTGCATTCCAGCAAATTAATTGTGTGACTGTGCTAACAGCATAGTCACACAGTTAATTAAAATAAAAACATCGTGTCACATTTTGCTAATTATTTAATTTAAAAGTTACTTTTCAATAATTTAGATATTCCCCAACCTGAAACTAAGGTAAAAATCCTCAGCTTTACACAGGTAAGGCTATAATAGTAATAATAATAATAATTATTATTTTGGCGTGTAGCACTAAGCCTCTCTATCTTATATATAATAGTGACAATAATAATAAACTGCATGGTGAATGTTATCATGAGATGATTTTTCTAAAATCGGCCTGGAAACCCAACATATGAAGGTTCCATAAGATATTCGCTCCCCCTATAGCAGTGGATACATTCACGATAAAGAATAGCATAATCTTACTCGTAAGAAAGGTTAATTCTAGTCTAAAGATCTTCATAGAGTTTTCGTAGATAATGCATCAGTAATTTTTATGAACATACCTGTAAACTACACACTCTAATATAGATTAAGACAATACAACGTAGTTGTCACACATTTTTATTTTTTCAAGCTGACCATAGTTTCGCTGGGCATTGCCCTAGCTTCATCAGGACGAATGGTACGTAAATATTCAAATTGTATGTGACATCATAAATGGTGTTTACAGTCGCGTGTTTTGGTTAGATGCTTCCACGCGTTTGATAGAAATGGCGTGGATGCCATGTCATTAACAATTTGCGAAGGCTTCTGATATATATGGAAAGCTTCCAAAATATTAAGTTTGGTGGTTGAATCTGGCTTGTCAATAACTTTTGCTTCTTCAAAGAGAAATTTGTGGTCCTTTTCGTAACAGTGTTTAGCCATTGATGACTTCTTTAGGTCACAATTCCGAATGTAGGTCTTGTGTTCCTTCAATCGAAAACGCAAGGCTCTACGGGTCTGTCCTATATACGAAGCGCCACATTCACATGGAATTTGATAAATTCCCCAAGAGTTTTTGTCTTCAACATAGTCCTTTGATCCTAAAAATCTCATTTTGTTTATGGGTTTAAAAGGATGGTTTACCTCATTGTGCCGTCATATGCATACGGTCTATAACATCATCGGCATAAGCCTGAAACTCTATATCTGACTCAGAGAAGGGGAGTCTATTGAAATGCTCCATATTAACGAACGCCCGAGTACCCACAGTTGGACAAACATTTCGATACTAAGTTCGCAAAGTTTGGCACAGTTCTTATTGGAAAAGATGTGCAAAAATTACATAATTTGCGCATCCTGAAGTAAGGGATGTATTCGTTTGATACAAGTAATACTGGGAGAAACTTTCGAACGAAACTGAAATCAAGATACAGGGGCAAATGAGTGATAGGATAAGAATTCTTTTTTATGTGTGACCAACAATCTAGGTCAGCAGCAGTTGGAATGGTCCAATTATTATTGCCAATAAATTCCTTTACGTGCCTACATGATAGTTCTGAAAAGATTATTACGCTGAGAAGTGCATTATACTTAAAAGAAATAATTTCTGTGTCATTTCTAAATAATGTTTTTTTTAATTTGAATATTAATTTTTCTACGTAATATATTCATTAGATTATTTCTTCTCTTTGGGATTTAAGGTGGTTCCACCTAAAATCTCTGCCTTATGTTGAATGGTAAAACTTCTTTACATATTTTCTTCGCAATTATTGCATTTCTAAGGATGAAAATTTGCACATCGATAAAACTAACTTTAAGTTATAGCATGGAATACTTAATACTTGCTAAAACATAACAATAATTAAGCAGTTCAGCATTTGTTTGTCTACTGACGTCATCAATGTACAGGTCGCGCCATCTATTAACAGTCTGAACATCACTCAAAGACAAATGATTGATTTTTTACGCTTTCCAACCGAAGGTAGAAGCGTATATGCTTCAGCTTTTTCCGTCCGTTTTTCCGTCTGTCTGTCGGCACGATAACTCACGTAAAAATGGTTCGATTTCGATGAAATTTTAGTATGTGGTAGGGGACCACCAGGGGACGAACCCTATTGAAAATGGGTGAAGTGGGGTCAAAGGTCACGCCATAAGAGCGGGATCCATTTCATTGCCTTTATGCGTCATAACATGCGTAAATATGGTTCGATTTCGATGAAATTTCAGTATGTGGTAGGGAACTACCTGCACACGAACCCTATTGAAAATTGGCAAATTGGGGTCAAAGATCAGGTAGGGCATAAGAGCGGGATTTATGCGTCATAACTTGCGTAAAAATGCGTCAAAACTTGCGTAAAAATGGTTCGATTTCGATGAAATTTTGGTATGTGGTAAGGAACCACTGGGGACGAAACCTATTGAAAATGGGTGGAATGGGGTCAAAGGTCAGGACATAAAAGAGGGATCCATTTCATTGCCTTGATGCGTCATAACATGCGTAAATATGGTTCGATTTCGATGAAAATTTAGTATGTGGTAGGGAAAAGCAGGATTTGTTCCATTGCCCTTATGCGTCATAACCAGCGTAAATATGGTTCGATTTCGAGGAAATTTTAGTATGTGGTTGGGAGCCACTGGGGACGAACCCTATTGAAAATGGGCGAAATGGGGTCAAAGGTCAGGTCATCTATTCCATTGCACTTGTGCATCATAACTTACCAAAAAATGTTTCGATTGCGACAAAACGTTATCATGTTGTTCCGGAGGTATAATGAACCGGTTCTGTTGAATATCAACGAAATGGGGACAAAGGTCATTGCACAAAAGCAAGATTTATTCCACAGCCATTATTTTCATAACTTGCGTAAAACTGCTTCTATTGCGACAAACATTAGTATGCTATTCTTGAGGTGTACTGAACCGGTTCTGTTGAATATCATCGAAATGGGGTCAAAGGTCAGGACACAGGAGCGAGATTTATTCCACAGTCATTATCCTTATAACTTGAGTAATAATTTCTGGTATGTTGGAAAGCGTATCATAATCAATGCATTGCATGATTTTACTAACTTGTTAATATAATTATGGTTATGTTTTAGCAAGTATTAAGTATCCCATGCTATAACTTAAAGTTAGTTTTATCGATGTGCAAATTTTCATCTTTGGGAATACATTAATTGCGAAGAAAATCTGTAAAGAAGTTTTACCACTGGAAACATAAGGCAGAGATTTTGGGTGGAACCACTTAAAACAATCTCTTTTTCAACAAGAATGCTGCATTGTAATGAAAAATAATTAACTTCCAGATTTCTGTCGTTTTTCTTAAACCAGTTTCGAAATACTCTTTCGTTATGCTTCGTAAGAAATGTTCACTTTGGGACTGAGTGTTTAATTGCGATTCTTAACATTGATTTCATATGTTCAGTGCATGCGTTCTAATGACTTTTCCCTGTACGCTTCGCTTGTAACGTATTAGAAAACGCTCATCCTGTTCTTTCCGCTGATCATTCATTTCTTTCTTCATCAAGAAACTCATGTCAACCTCTCGCTCTAGAACAAAAGCAGATCGATCGAAATAAACAAATAAAAAAATCGCCAGGCATGGCTGTGCCTAAATTTATAACTTCAGTCACGCACTTTCTAAGGTAAAGGTATTTTTTAACACTGGTCACTTTAGACGGTTTTTATCACTGATCTGTATGTTTTGGCATTTGTAATAAATTAATTTTTATCTGTTGATCTTCATGATCAGACCAGCTCCTTCTACATTTAGCGCTGTTTATAAAAAGAATGCTGACGTAATTACTTTTTTGATGAATGGATTATGAATTATTTAACTAACAACGTGTTTTTGTATCATTTTTTCGTGTTCCACTTTTCTCATATTCAGTGCCAACTGGGTAATTTTCAAATGAGTTCATAAATTCATTTTTCTGTTGATGTGTACGCCTTTCAGTTGTTTTTTCACTCCACGTAATTTCGTGCGGAAGCCTGTAATTCCCGCGTGGAAAATCCTACCTGCTAAATGTATTCCGATTATATCGACAATAAGTGTTTCACTGAATGTGAGGCCAGACGACATGGAAAAATCCATTTCCTGCGCCGTTGGTTGTACTCGAACATAATTTATACCCATCTGAGATTAGTCTGTTTGAGCAAAACAACTTCAGTCGTTGCGGTTGTTTTTCTTTATATTGACAAGCTGCGTCAAGCCATTTCACTAGAAACAGCCAAAATAGAAATGAAACTGAATGATTTCGTGCTCGGTGATTATTGATCTTTTACTTTCACCAAATGTACAGTATGTTGCAGCGGGCTGGTGCTCGTAGTGCAGCTCGTCCGAACTGATGGTTTTACTCTAGAGAAATATTATTAGTTATTATTTAGACTTCGTTTAAGTAGATACTCATCTAAGCAATACCCACATGTTAGCGACAGGAAAACTGGCGTTTTTATTTTTCTTCGGATAACTAGACTTTTTGTATTACAGTTTTTGGTATACCAACACAAAACATCGGTTTTCAACCTAGGGCTCTGATTATATAGTTCAGAATTTCAAGAGGTCTTAACTACATGCACGAACTGAGAGAATATAAGAGAATAACGTCCCGGGATTACTTACAAGTCATATTCTCCTGTAGGATATTATCCTCTTTGACGGGTGGGGAGTGGCCCGACAATCATCGCCGGGCTTGATCTCGTGCTGAGGTTCCCTTCTCAACTAGCTGCTTACGACTAAATGCGTCCTTTCCTCTAAAATGGAATTCATATATCTCTTTTGAATCCAATTTTTAGCACGTCTTTTGTAAAAAAAGATCGTGCTTATGTTACCAGTTTGTACGTCCGTCCGTCCGTCTGTACCCACGATATCTTTGCAACTATTAGTCCGATTTGAAAAATTCTTTTTGCATTGGGAAGCTTGAAATATGCGAATCATGATCCTTTATTTCGATTTTTTTTTACGATGTACAATTTCGCTACTAGAAGGCGTAATGCAGATGATGTCGAATTCAGAAATGCGTTTTATTCCACATATTTGCTTTTAAACATCCGATTGAAAAAATTCTTTTGATCCTTCGATTCCATTTATGTCGAAGAGTATATTAAATATAGTTACTTTTTTAAATTACGCATAGATTTTCCGCTAGGAGGCGTAAAAGTAAATAACATTTTCCATGATAATTCTTCTTCTAAAACTCCGATTTGAAAATTTTTTTCTTCAGCGGATACACCTCCTGATAGAAAATCTTTTGCATATAATTTAAATTTTTTGGTAAATAATACTTTCGCAACCAGGGGGCGTAAGTGTTAATTTTTGCTTCTGATGTATTTGCCATAAAATCTGAGCTTCTAAAATATCGATTGAAAAAATATTTCGTGGACTGATGATACTCACATAGATAAACCTTTTTGGAATATTTTCTTCTTAAAATATTCCACAGTTTCTCCGCCAGGGGCGTAGATGTATATATTATTTTCGTCAATATCTCTACTTCTAGGAGTCCGATTTGAAAAATTTCTTCTTTGTTGGATAGTGTTTTCAGTGTGACATGCTTTCCATATAATTTCAAAATTTTCAAGTAATTCATAGGCTTTCCGCTAGGGGGCGTAGAGGTAAATTGCGTTTCCCCCTATATCTCTGCTTCTAAATGTCCGATTTAAAAAATATTTTCTGCATCGGATACAGCTCCTGATGGGAAATCGTTTGCACATAATTTATATTTTTGGTAAAAAAATAGTTTGGCCACCAGGTGACGTAAATCTTAATTTCCGCTTCTGATGTATTTGCAGGAAAATAAAAAAGAAAAATATGAGCTTCTAAATTCACGATTGAAAAAAACGTCGTTTGTAGACAGATAGTACTCATGTCGACAAACCTTTTAGAAACATGTTTTTCTTAAAATAATGCATGGTTTCTACGCCAGGGGCGTAGATGTATATCTTATTTTTGTCAATATCTCTACTTCTAGGACTCCGATTCGAAAAATTCCTTCTTTGTTGGATAGTGTCTCCAGTGTGACATGTTTTTCATATAATTTCAAAATTTTCCAAGTGATTCATAGATTTTCCGCTAGGGGCGTAAAGGTAAATTGCTTCCCCCATCTATATCTCTGCTTCTAAATCTCCGATTTGAAAAATTATTTCTGCACCGGATACAGCTCCTGATGGGAAATCCTTTGCACATAATTTCAAATTTTTGAAAAAAAAAATGGTTTGGCCACCAGGTGGCGTAAGTCTTAATTTCCGCTTCTGATGTATTTGCAGCAAAATATGAGCTTCTAAAATCTCGATTGATAAAAAAGTCTTTTGTTGACCGATACTACGCATGTCGACAAATCTTTTAGGAACATTTTCTTCTTGAAATAATGCATAATTTCTACGCCAGGGGGCGTAGATGTATATATTATTTTTGTCAATATCTCTATTTCAAGGAGTCCAATTTGAAAAATTCCTTCTTTGTTGGATAGTGTTTCCGATGCGAAAGGTTTTTCCTATAAATTCAAAATTTTCAAGCAAATCATAGACTTTCCGCTAGGGGGCACAAAGGTAAATTGCGTTTTCTGCGATATTTCTGCTTCTAAAACTCCGATTTGAAAAATTCTTCCTGCATCGCATACAAGGCCTGATGGAAAATATTTTTCACATAATTTCTAATGTTTGGTAAAGAATGGTTTGGCCATCAGGGGGCATAAGTGTTAATTTCTGCTTCTGATATATTTGTAGCAAAATCTGGGCTCCTGAAAACTCGACTAAATTTTTTTTTTTTGGACTTATACCGCTCCTATGGAAAAACCTTTTGAGAATTCTTTCTTCCTAAAATAATGCATGGTTTTTCCTCCGGAGGACGTAAAGTCACATCTTATTTTTGTCGATATCTCTGTTTCTAAGAGTTCGATTTGAAAAATTCTCTGTGTTGGAGAGCCTTTCCGATGAGAAATGTTTCTCATATAAATTCATGTTTTTCTTAACGCACAAGTCTGCAACCAGAGAGCGTAAGCTCCCGATTCCGTTTACAGCAATATCTTAGGGATTAAAAACCCTATTGAAAAACTTCTTTCTTCCGTCAGATATTATTGTTTTCCATATCGGTTCCTTTGACTTTGAATAGTTTTGATAAATTTAATTTGCATCAGAACGGATTCAAAAGACGCGCTTATTACACCCAAAAATTCGGCGTCATCTTTCTTGTTATAAATGTGGTTGTAGCAGAAGGTAATGGCATTCCATCCCTTGTTAGCGGATTACCAGACTCAGGCAGCAGAAAACCAAGAAAAGTGTAGATTGAAAACTGCTTTGTTTAAGGTGGTTCTGCCTAAAATCTCTGCTTTATATTTCCAATGGTAAAACTTCTTTACATATTTTCTTCGCAATTAATGTATTCCCAAAGGATGAAAATTAGCAAATCGATAAAACTAACTTTAAGTTATAGCATGGGATACTTAATACTTGTTAAAACATAACCATAATTATATTAAAAATCAATCATTTTTCTAAGGTGTTGTCGAAAGCAAATATGCAAACGATTACAATTGCAGCGCATATGCAAATGTGAGGCGCGCGTTACACAATCGGAAACGTCACTCTAGTGGGTTATAAAAGAAGGCGTACAGAGAGTAGGATTTTAAACTTGTTATCGCTAAACTCGACCGTTCCCAGTTAACATGTAAACATGCCGCGTAGGAGGACGAGACAACCATACGAACACTTGACGGAGTTTGAAAGAGGTTGAATCGTTGGACTCATAGAAGGTGGTTTATCATACCGTGATATTGCTGAACGCATTAGGCGTAACACAACTATCGTTATGCTTACATGGCGTCAATGGACAGCAGAAGGTTCTACGCATCGTCGTGCAGAGTCTGGAGCTCGAAATCTCACGACAAGCAGGATGACAGGCACTTGCGCCATATGCCAGTGACGTCGCGCACAACACCGTCCACGACACTTGCGCAGCAATGTAGGATGGTCACACATCGCCCGATGTCTGCATGCACTGTTCGTCACCGATTGCCGCAGAGAGGACTCGTTTCTCGCCCTCCATTGCTGCGACTTCCTTTGACTCTGAACCACAGGCGCCAGCGATTGCAGTGGTGCAGCGAACGCCGAAATTCGAGTGCTGAATGGGAGCATATTGTGTTTTCGGACGAATCCAGATTCAATCTAATACATCACGAGGGGCGAATCCTTGTTCGCAGATACCGTGAGGAACAGCATCTGGAAGGCTGCACTGTGCAGCGCCATACCGGTCCCACGCTGAGCGTGATGGTGTGGAGCGCTATCGCGTTTCATTCACGCACTCGCCTGCTACGCATCAGGGACATATTGAACAGCCAACGCTACGTCACGGAAGTGTTGGAAGCAGGACTTCTACCGTTCCTTCAGACGATCCCGGGAGCCGTCTTCCAACAAGAAGAGGCTCGAACCCGTGTTACACGTACTGTCCAAGACGTACTCTGTGCACATCAAGTCGCTTGTCTTTTCTGGCGTGCTCCTTCGCTAGGTATGTCGTCTGTAGAGAACGTCTGGGGTTTCATCGCGCAACGACTGGCTCGCATTGACTCGCGGTCTGTCACAACCAACGAATTGCTGATGCGTGTAGAAGCAGAATGGAATGCAATACCACAGACGACCATCCAATTTCTTTTCATTCAAACCCATGGCGTGTGGGGTCGGTTATAACCGCCCATGGTGGATTTAGGTATTAATAATTTTTTGGTCTTCCTCATCACGGACCTGTATGTAATTGTGGTTGTTTGCAGCTTGTACCATAACTAATCATTCCCATAAATTTCATTGTGATTGCTTCTTTCTTTCTTGGTGTTGCAATTTCTATTGACATGAGTGTATTAAAGTAGAAATTTAGATAGTAGAAAATTTAGGTAACGATGGACAACACATTTAATTTTTACTTTCGCCTCAAAGAATCAATACTGCCTCGGATCCTTAATAAGAACAAGATTTCTTAGTTTTAACAGAAGTCATCGTTCTTTCCACGTTAATAAGTGAGTCACGGAAAAACTCTCATCGGTCGCCACCGGGAATTGAACCCAGAGTTTTCCAGTTACGCGCCGGACATGCTACCACTGCACCACAACGGCTTCGAATGACTTCAGTTTGGTGTTTCTGATCCACGTGATGACTTCCGATCCTAGCGATGATTTCTGTTTGGTGTTCCTGATCCACGTGATGACTTCCGATCCTAGCGATGACTTCTGTTTGGTGTTCCTGATCCACGTCGAGTGTTTAAATTAATTTCTTAATTTTGTAATCATTATCTTGCTACATTTGTATTTTCCCGTAAAGGATGTTAACTTTGGGTCGAAAAGTAAACGGTACTCTCACGATTTTGTGTGTTAAAAGATTATGAATGGGAACTGATTTTTATTACTACTGCCGACAGTTACTTGTAATAACATACGTTTCAAACTTAGGAGCATTTTGTTTCATAGTGCTCTCTGTCTTTTCAGGTTGAATTTGATGACGTCATAGCCGAGCCTGAAGGAACCTACTCACCAAACTGTGTGTGGAGAAATGCCAGATATATTTTCACGTGTTCAAAGAACTGTTGTTACAAGTTCTTAGCCATAGTGTGCGCCTTACCAATTGCCCTAGTGGTGGGATGCAGCTTCGCGTGCATCAGTTTCCAGCACATCTGGTGCATCGGTCCTGCCCTCAGGCAGTTCGCTATCAATTGCCACGCTGTCCGCCAGTTCATGAGGACTGCTCTAGATTCGTGCCTTGGACCATGCTGCTCCACTGTTGGACTCATCTGCAGCCGTATAAGAGTCGCCCAGACTTCAGAGAGAAATGTTGTGTGAATAAATTTTCGTCGCATGTTTCCTCAAGGCAGTTTACCTGTCATCTCAATGTAAATTCCCTCCGATTTCTAGCAAGGATCACACTAGGTCTGATTTGTGTTCATGACGGTTTTCAAAAATGTCATCCTGCAGTTCATTATGAAATTCCACCTGCCTGAAGAAACATGTTTTTGAAGATATTTCAGCTAATATATCGTAAATGCGACTCGGCAGACACTGAATACTGTTGTAAAAGCATTCTTTATTCGGATACCAGAATTTCTATAAGATGGACTTGAGAGATAAGGCAAGAAAGTTGAAGAACATAATTCAAAAGAATCTTTGAACTGAGGAGTGTCAAAACCAAAATTATCACACCTTCTAAATAATGTACTATATGTTAGTATGGTCCAAATTATATTTTTATATAAGTGTCACATTTCAGCGACAAGAAACATTTTATTATAAGCTTCAGTTAGCGAGTTACTTATTTATATCTTCCTTACTTTTCTTGATGGTATATCATCATTTGTGGCAGATGTAATTTTTGTAATCTAATGTTTAAGAATAATATACCATGCATCCTTTGATCAGATATCATTCATTTACATTTTCGATATGCACTCAAGCGATACATGAATGTTGAATCCATAGTATTGTTACACTGGTGGGAGCCAAACTATTGGAAAATGCAATTTTAAGAATTATCCCCGTAGTCGGTCGTTCATTGGCTAAAGACCCAGATGTAATCATTCGAATTCATGATAACTAGTCGTAAGATTTTTTGACTGCCAAAATCTTATTGACCGGATAAGAGAGCCTGTCCTACAGATTTTGTTAGCCAATAAAAATCAATAAATTCTTCTGACACAAGAAAACGAGTAATTTAACTTTAGGACTGGCACGAGAAAACAGAAATGTGTTAATCAAAATAGAAATAGAGCTATACTGAAGGAACTAATGTTTTTTACACAGAAAAAAGGTGGTGCATCATCTGATTTCGCTCCCTTTTAACAGCTTCAGCTGACGATGTACCTGAACCAAATGATGCCCTAAATGTTTTGTTTTTTTTTGATTGGAGGTTTAGCAACTCAATGGGCTATAAGCAGTTGCTCGTCCCTAATTTAGGGTCATTGGTTCCAGGGAAGGGAGAGAACCAGTGCCGTAAGACACACACAACATCCATGCCTCACCGGGATTCGAACCCGGACCCCGTTCGGACGAATGATCAGAGGCCATCGCTTAGACCACTGCGCCACCGGGGCGGCCCAAAGTGTTCTGTGCTTCCCAAACAAAATGTTCACACAGAAGCCGGGATTTACGAAAGGTACGACAAAATAATTACTTTCCTCTTCTCATTTTAGTAATGCCGACCATAAACCTGCTACTGATCCCTTCTAGGCATGATGGCGAAAGAATAGTCTTCCTGACACGGACATCATGCCTCTGCGTAGAAACAAGTGACTCAAATATCTTTTTGTCTCTCTTTTGTTTCTTTGCCGTCATTGTCATAGCCCTTTTAGCATGCAATCAGTTAGAAACGATTAGTGTCAATCATCCTTCTAAATGACAACTTTGAATAACAAAACTAAAAGGACAGCAGCGCTTTCTGATATGCATTTTCACTCGTTCCAGCTGTGTTCGGCCCAGTTCTGAGACAGCCAATATATTCGTTCGAGCTGATTTCAGGCCATTTTGTTATCCCTGAGTTAATTCGTTCCAGTCGGTTAAAGGGTGAAATTAGAGCTCTCAGGGTAAATGTATTGTTACAGTTCAGCAAACTTTCACAAGTTTAAACTGTCCTGTTTTTGTACAGTTTTCAGCCGATAGTATTCCATACAGGATGATCGGAGCCTACTTATTCAGAAATCGCGGCCATGTATAAAAAATGTAAGAGGCTACTTACAGTGATCTTGCGTGTCTGTCCTGTTACGATGTTAATCCACATAATCCATATTTGGTGCACAAACACTTATATTTGCTACACTCTCTTATGGTGTTCTTGAGCTTATCTGCTTTACGCTCGCCCATTTAAAGCACACATTGTTTCGATATCACACACAGAACCGTTTCTCGCTTTAACATACGTACTACAGTTGATTTAAAATAGAGAGTTTTTCATTCTCTCTCCCTTTCGCATGTCTCGGTATAGCCCCCGAAGAGGGTGGTAACATTTGTAGATCGTGACATCCGGAAGCGCTGCATTTTAGCTCCGACTTCCCTCTAGGAATAAGGCTTTCTTTCGTAACTTAGAGGAGTATGCTGGTCCCCCAGTTTAGAGCAGAATTTAAGGTTGTATACATTCTTCAAACACAAACCATCTAATAAGACCGGCTTCTCGGAGAGAACCATTCTTTGTCGATCTCCAATGGCTCTCATTCAGCCATGCATCGGACATAAGTATATTCAACCTCCTTATCCAGCGTTAAAATTAACCGCCTGTTTTCCCCAAGGTAAAACTTTCTTCAACCACGGGCGCTGTAGAACTGCATTCTTTCTTTGCTCTTTACTTTTCGCCACTTTTTCAGCTGGGGCTTTGTTTTCTACCAAGTGTCCTTTTAATTGCAGACAGCTTTTAAGGAGCATAATAGATGTAACACACACTTCGTTCGAAATATTGCGGTAACGACCTTCTCAGTAACTTCGTGCTTAAATCATCGAGCAATTTCCTTGTGTTGTAATTTTGATCCTCGGAAATACCTATAAAGTTCAGTTAATTTTTCTCACTTGACATTTTAACTGTCGCATTACATCCTTATTCCTCACATGATCACAGAGTGTAATGCCAGACAGAGTGTAATGCCCAGTGTATAACGCATCTCACCAGCATATGAACGACTCCTATGTCTTTCCTAGGTACTGCAGACGGGACACAGGGGTCGTTTGTGTGCTCGGGAGATGAGTTATTTACTGCGGGTTTGTGGCATAACTCTCTCTGATCATTTGAGGAACGAGGATGTGTTGCAGTTTTTCTTAGGTGGATTGGCCATGTTGAAAGAATGAGTGATGAGATGCTTACTAAGAAATTTTTTTAGCCCAAGTAGCAGGAAAGAAAGGTAGACGGACGCCAAGGAAATCATGGGGGGACCAGATTCAGGAATGTATGCATGAGAAAAAGATTATGAGTATGCTATACAGAAGGTCTTGTGTACGTCGTGTGATGGATGTCAGTGAAGCTGTGTGCGAAGATCGCTGTAAATGGAGACGTTTGATACGGCAACAGTAAGTAAATACTCAGTTAAACATATGTCTGGCGGATTATCTTTCTTTGTGGAGCTAACCTCTGCATCTCAGAGAACAGCTTAGTGCTATGTATGTATGTACCAACTCTCTCACAGCGCTTTACCTTCTGCCGGGACCTTCCAGCTCGTATGAAGCGCTGAAAGTTGGAATGTCTGTCTGAGTTATATATCACTTAGTTCCCCCCCAACGACAAGCTGCTTTACGGATACGTACTCCCCCTCTATAGGAGGAAAGCTACGAGCATTGATTTGTTTTACGAAAATTAATGTTAATAAAAATAATTTTTTTCATTTAATCAAAAATGAATTTAATTAAATTAAAAAAAACAAATTAATAAAGGCATCCTATGTCTCTAACAGTATTATCAACATCTTTAGAAAGTGTGACGTAACTCAAGACAAAAATATTTACCACTAAGTATTTAAGGTCAGGTGATGCGTAACATCACAGCCTCTCCTTGACAAATGTCAACCCCGCCTTCTCGTGGTGCATCCTGTTCCCACTAAAGGGGCTCTGACGACCGCCAATAGCTGTATAACTATACCATCGGGATTAGAGGAAATTCTATCCCACACTCACCAACCCGCTTGGCCAGCGTGGTGAGTTATGGCCAAACACCTCCAAAATGACTCCACAACTTAAATCTTGGCCCTCAGTCTCCGGCAGCTGGAATGTACCTGGCCAAGGCAGCGGCCAGTGCGACATGAAGGCAGAGGGTGCTAAGAATCCCCGGAGGACCGGACTAGGCTGCCATTTGATGCTGACCTTGGCTACGTACAATGGACGCTCCCTATCTTCTGATTCAAGGCTTCTTGAATTGGAAGAGGAACTACAAAGGATCAAGTGGGACATCGTGGGGCTAAGTGAGGTAAGGAGAAAAGGAGAAGATCTCATTGAACTGAAAAGTGGACATCTCTTCTACTATCGTGGGACAGATACTGGCAGAACTAGTGGTGTTGGATTTATAATAAACAAGAAACTGAAGGATAAAGTTGTAGAAGTTGAAAGTTCCTCTGACAGAGCTGCACGACTTGTTATCCAACTCTCGAAAAGATGCCAGGCTCAGATTATTCAAACTTATGCACCCACCACAAGTCATCCTGAAGAAGAAATTGAAGAATTTTATGAGGAAATTTGTCATCTAAATAATAAAGGTAAGCAGCACTTGAAAATAATTATGGGAGATTTCAATGCAAAAATAGGGCAACGGCAACAGAATGATACTTCAGTATATAAATTCGGCCACGGCAACAGAAACCAGCGTGGAAATACTCTCGTTGAGTTTGCAGAGGCAGAAGGGTTTTTCATCTTGAACTCCTTCTTCAAGAAAAAGCCACACAGGAAATGGACATGGAGACATCCAAATGGGACGACAAGTGAAATTGATTTTATTATGTGCAACAGAAAATTCGTCATAGAAGACTGCAGTGTGCTAAACAAGTTCAACACAGGTAGTGACCATAGATTGGTGAGATGTAAGATGCACCTCAACACTAAACTTGAACGTGGCAAGCTCATAAGACAAACAAAATCTATTGACATAACCAACCTTAAAAAACACCATAATACCTTCAAGTTGGAACTGAAGAACAGGTTCTCTGCTTTAGAAGGCCTAACATCGGAAGAAGTGGACATCTCTGAAGTTAACAGAAAAGTAACCAAAGCTCTTATGGAAACAGCAACAAAATTAGCTGGGTCTAAGAACAAGTTGCATGTAAATAAATTATCAGGAAAAACGAAAATATTGATGCAAAAAAGAAGAGAGATGAGGACAACTAAAGAAGATGTAACTTCCAAAGTGGAATATATAGAGCTATGCAAGACAGTAAGGAAAAGTATCACTGAAGACGTAAGAAAATTCAACTGTGAACTAGTGAGGAAAGCAATTGAAAACAACCAAAGCCTAAAGATAGCAAAGGGACATATCAGTAAGGGAAGAAAACAGATTATGGCACTGAGAAAAGAAGATGGTTCTGTAACAAGAAATAGAGGCGAAATTTTGACAAGAGTGAAAGATTTCTACTCCAAATTATATGAAAGGGATGATACATGCACTCCAGACATCATGAAAGATACCAGTACCAGAGTTCCTCCAGTCCTTCCAGCAGAAGTTACACATGCAATCAAGAACATGAAGAGGGGAAAAGCTCCAGGAGAAGATGGAATTACTGTAGACATCATACAAGAAGCAAGTGGAGAAATCGAAACAGTACTCGCCCAAATTTTCACTCGATACCTTAATGAAGGAAAGATTCCTGAGGATTGGAACACCGCTGCAATGATCCTGCTACATAAGAAAGGTGACATTGAGGATCTTGGAAACTACAGACCTATCATCCTCCTATCAGTAGTTTATAAAATCTTCACTAAAGTTCTTTCACACCGCTTGAAGGTAACACTGGACATATCTCAACCGAGAGAACAAGCTGGATTCAGGAGTGGCTACAGCACAATAGATCATATCCACGTACTGAGAGAACTAATTGAAAGAGCGAGGGAATATGAACTTCCATTGTGCATGGCTTTTATCGATTATGAAAAAGCTTTTGATTCGGTGAAACCATCAGCAGTTACAATGGCTCTGAAAACCTGCGGTATTGAAGATGCATACATTAATATTATTAATAACATCTATGAAAATGCAAGTGCAAAGATTAGGCTGTTTGAAAATACAACACACGTAAAAATTGGAAAGGGAGTGAGACAAGGTGACACCATATCTCCGAAGCTCTTTAATGCCACATTGGAGGGTGTTTTTCAGTCGCTGAGCTGGGAAAACAAGGGGATAAAGATTAATGGAGATTATCTAACCCACCTTCGTTTTGCTGATGACGTAGTCATTTTTGCAACTACCCCATCAGAGCTGCAGAGTATGATCCAGGAACTTGCTGACAAGAGTAAAGAAGTGGGATTAAAAATGAACTTTCAGAAGACAAAAGTGATGTTCAATGCTTTTACAAGAAATGAAGATTTATCGATTGATGGAGAAAAGCTGGAGATAACAGACACGTACGTTTATCTTGGACAGCAGATATCAAGTGAGGGTCACATTGATGAAGAAATTAATCGGCGTACAAAACTTGCCTGGAGAGCTTTTGGAAGAAACAGCATAATTTTCAAGAGCAATATGCCATTATGTCTTAAAAGAAAAGTGTTTGATCAATGCATCCTTCCAGTGCTTACGTATGGTGCAGAGACGTGGACCTTAACTAAAAGAGACATACAAAGGCTGCAGACAACTCAAAGCAGCATGGAGAGGTGCATACTTGGTGTAACCAGGAGAGATAAGAAGAGGAACTCGTGGATCCGAAAAATGACAAGAGTGGAAGACATCATGATCAGAGTTAAATCCCTGAAATGGCAATGGGCTGGACATACTGCCAGAAGCACAGATCATCGATGGACAGCCGAAATTTTAGATTGGATTCCAAGGGACAGGAAAAGACCCAGAAGAAGACCACATGGGAGATGGGTGGATGAAATTCGAAAGTATACAGGGGTGACATGGAGGAGACTGGCACAAGACAGACCGTTGTGGAGGAAACTTGGGGGAGACCTTCGTCCAGCAGTGGATTGATAATGGTTGACAATGATGATGATGATGATGATTTATTACACGAAATCTTAAAGCATGATCGGGAAAGCCAACTCCCATTCCTGTGAGTATTTGTTTCTCTTTCTGTAGATTTGTTTATACGAAGCTTAAGAATTGTAGATCTCGTTAGCAGCTTTGGGGCATCTCTTTGTGTTTGGTTCATTGTTTTCAATTACACTAGTCTCACCGTCAGTGTGCTTAAGTGGTTGCGGATTTGTGTTGTTAAAAGGTATTTAGAAGACTCAATATAGTGTTCATCATATTCTTCATTTAAGTCTTCCTCCAGTTTGAGATATTTATCAGTGAGCTCCTCTGTGTTAGATCGAACATTGGCCTCACATACATCTTCTAACCCAACTGTTGTAATGATAACGACGCCATTAATCCGACTTGAAAGCTCTAATTCAAGATTTAGTTAAAGAGCTTCAGTGAAATCAGGATAAATCGTTTTCCAATCACCCTTGTGCAAGACAGAGTATTCTTCTTGTACGCACTTTCGAATTGCATCATATGATGTGTACCACTCTACCACATAGACACAGGGTTCCTAATTTGCCTTTGTTACTTCAGTAGTTACGCATAAATAAATTTACTTCTCAGCATCACAAACTCGAATTTTACTCAACTACTTAAATTGGCAAATATGTTTCTCCTATAACAACAGAGATAACTTTATGATATGGGGGTGGTAAGCACTTAGTTTTTCCTAGGCCGCTTCAAGCTTAAAATTTCGTAAACATATTTAGGATATCCCCCGCGGGGATCCTTAATATTATTTGCACAATCGGTCCCATGGATTGAATATCGTAAGATGTTGAACTACTGGACGAAGGACGTTTTTCGAAAACAAAAATGAAACAATTAACTGAAAACTGGTTTCTTGAAAACCTGAAGAATTTTTTTTATTAAACAAAACGTTACTTGCGTGAATTATGCAAACCTAGAAAAGCACGCTTTGGGGTAATTTTTCTCAAAGTTTTTGTACCTGGATTCACATTCTGCAAAACTCAACATTTAACGATTAACTACATTTTTAACATTCTTTGTCGCGAGATAAATAATTATTGATATACAGGGTAATCAGAATCGACCGCACAATAAACCTACCGGATGATTCCTCGTGGAGAAAGAAGCCGAAAATTGTTGTCCGTTGTCCAATCGGACGTCGCATTCCGGAGATATACGCGCCGAAAGTTCGTGATGTCACATCCGGTAAGAATACAGACATTAGAAATAACTTACCCAATCACTTTGACAGAAAACATGGAATTTATTGATGTGTACCACTACAACATACATGATAAAACACGTGGATTCGTGTCAGATTACAACATGTGTTCAAAATGATCACCTTGTAGTGCGGAACAGGCGGCAGCCCTCCGAGGAATAGACATCTGCACGCGTTGCAGCATAGCAGGGCTTACAGTTGTGAGAGATGCGTGTAAGGTGGCCACTAGGTCGTGCAGGCTGTTGATAGGCCGTCGACATACCAGTTCCTTTAGATGATCCCATAGGAAGAAGTCCAATGGGTAAAGATCCGGCGATCTAGCGGGCCATGCGACTGGACCACCACGGCCAAGCCATCGAACGGGATATTCCGTATCCTGCTACTGGCGAACATTTGCAGCGTAGTGCGCCGGTCTCCATCATGATGGAACCATAGATTGCTAAGAACAGCCAATGGTAAGTTTCCAGTAAGTCCGACAGAACATCACGTAGGAACACCATGTAGTTGGCAGCTGTGACACGTTCGGGAAGAAGATATGGTCCCACTAGGATATCGCCCACAACACCACACCAGATATTAACACCCCAACGGACTTGGTGAGCGTGTTCACGTGCTGCGTGCTGATTATCCAATGCCCAAACATGACTATTATGGGTGTTGCAGATACCCTGCCGTATAAACCTTGCTTCATCAGTCCACAAGATCCGGCGGATGAAACTATTATCGGCAGCATGTTGCTGCAGCAGCCATTCACAGCATGCCTGTCTTCGAGGATAATCCTGTGGTAATAGGCCTTGCACTCGTGGGATGTGATATGAATGCAGGTGTTCGTCGTGTAGAACGGCAAGAACGGTACTTTGGTGCACACCGAACTGTCGCGCGATCGCACGGGTGCTTTCCGTTGGCTCCTCCTCTATGAACTCTAGTATGGCGTCCTCGAGGGATGGTGTTCTCACAGAGGGTCCAGCGCCACTGTCTGCCCTTGAACGTGTTGCGACATTGCCTGTGTCGCGCATTCGAGCGTCAAGCCGCTGAATGACCTGGGAGTCCGGGTGCCGTCGTGCTGGGTATCGCTCGCTGTAAACCCTTGCTGCACGCAATGCTGAACCATGGCATTCCCCAATAGGAGATACATGTCACAATACTCTCTCAAACTGTACGACATATCGCTACCCACACTACTGTCAAATGTACCAACGCATTATGAGCTTACCTGCTACCGTCTCCAACCCTTTTTATCCCTACTTGCCGTATCGCGCAGGCGTACAACTGATGGTTTCACGCCACCACGTCCTTCGAATCAGCATACCCACCCCGTGCCACATTTTAAAATGCTGATTGCCTTTTTTTTTTCTTCATTTTTTTTGATTGGAGGAGCAACTCAGCGGGCTAGAAGTAGTTGCCCGTCCTGAATTTAGGACCACTGGTTCCAGGGAAGGGAGAGAATCAGTGCCGTAGGACAAGCACAACATCCATGCTTCACCGGGATTCGAACCGGGACACCTCCCGGACAAATGATCAGAAGTCATCACCTTAGACCACTGCGCCACCAGGGCGGCTTGATTGCCTTGTGATACGTACGTCTGTATAACTATCCACGTCGCTCTTCAAGTAGCATGTGCGTTTTTTTTTTTTTGATTGGAGGTTTAACGACCACCGTGAGCAACTCAAGTGGGCTATAAGCAGTCGCCCGTCCCTAATTTAGGGTCACTGGTTCCAGGGAAGGGAGAGAGCCAGTGCCGTAAGACAAACACAACATCCATGCCTGACCGGGATTCGAACCCGGACCCCTTACGGACGAATGATCAGAGGCCAACGCCTTAGACCACTGCGCCACCGGGGCGGCAGCATGTGCGTTACCGGATGTGACGTCACGAAACTTTCGGCGCGTATATCTCCTGAATGCGACGTCCAATCGGACAACGGACAACGGTTTTCGGCTTCTTTCTCCACAAGGAATCGTCCGGTAGGTTTATTGTGCGGTTGATTCTGATCACCCTGTAAAATTTAGAAATGTCCGGTGCTCACAAAAGTGGAAAGCTGCAAAAATGATTTACTTGTAAGAGCGAAAATTTTATCACATCGATATGTTCTTCCCATATTGATTAAGAATTCATTTATTTCTTCCGAGGTTTAAAGATTATCACGAGCAGCTCTATGGGCAATAAGCAGTCTCACGTCTTTAATGTGAGGCCGCAGGTTCCGAGAAACAGGAAAAGTCAAGCGAGGTGGAATAAGTGCGCTCCCCATTCCTTACCACCTGGAACTCAAGTCCAGGGCCATCGTGGAACCGATTGCTAAAAATACTACACCTCTGACCAGCCGGCTAACGGGAACGGCTGTATGACAGCCGCTACTTTCGACAAAATATCAACATTAGTACAATAGGCTTAGATTCATCAACTCGGTTTTCCGTAGCACACGATGTGTGCAATTTTCTCCCTTGATGACTGACATGATTCTAGATTTCATACTACTGTGTGCGAAAATTGCAACGCCAAGAAGGAACCCTCCTATTAAAATGAAATTTATATCACAGATTACTCACGTTACAGGAGATAACTGATTAAATCTGTAGAGCTGTTCAAGATTTTTCGCTTCAAACCCCAATATCGCGTGAAGCCACCTTGAGCAACAATAACAGACTCTACACGTCGTGGCATTGAATGGAAAAGGTTTCTGATATCGTCCTGGGGAATAGCCCGCCACAGGCTACTTCTATGCGAGACCAGAGTTCATTTTTAGTGACGGGCGGAGGCGCTTGACGGGTCAGTCGCTTGACGGGTCAGTCGCTTAGCTACCATGTCCCAGACTTGCTCTATCGGGGATATATCCGTCAAACGTGCAGGTCAGGGAAGAATCTGTATCTTCCGTGCGTGGAAGAGGTCTTGGACATTCCAGGACACATATAGCCGAGCACTGTCCTGTTAGAATACAGCGCCAGAACCAGAGTTGGAAACGGGTCAAAAATTTTGAACCTGGACCCGGACGTTACATAATTAGACCCGACCCGGATCTGTAAATAACCCGGACCCGACCCCGACAAATGTGGTACAGCTGCAAACGATATAAAATAGTCAGATGCGTGGTACAGCTGCAAACGGTATAAAAACAAGTCTGCAGCTGACTGCGATCATATCGCACTGTGAGGGTGAGTGAAAATGTCGCGGCGGGAGAGGACTGACTTTGAGAAAACAAAAATCATTGGGTGTTATATTAGTGGGTTGTCCATAAGAGAAACCGTGAGGCGTTTAAACATGCCCAAGTCAACTGTTTTGGATGTACTGAATAAGTGGAAGACACATGGCGTGCTTGAAGCAGCAAAACCTACCGGCAGACCAAAGAAAATCAGTGATAGAGGACGCCGAAGCCTCACGAGAGTCGTTACTGCTAATTCACGTAGTACTGCACAGGGCCTCAGTGTACAGGTGAGTAAACATACCGAAAACTCGGTATGAACACATACCATTCGCAGAGAACTTCATTCCCTGGGTTACTGTGGTCGTGCGGCTGCTCATAAGCCTTTCGTCTCCACTCAGAATGGTACTCGTCGTTTTGCATGGTGTAAAGAAAACTTATCGTGGACCGTAGATCAATGGAAACGGATCCTATGGACGGATGAATCCGGATACACGATCCACCAGTCTGATGGCCGTGTGTAGGTATGGCGGCAGCCGGGGAAACGCCATTTACCACAGTGTACTGTTCCTATGGTCAACTTTGGAGCTGGCAGTATACTCGTGTGGGTGTGTTTTTCGTGGTATGGTCCCAGCCCATTGGTCATCATGGGCAAACCTGTTAACTAGCACGTCTACCTCGATATTCTGGACAAGTATGACCTACCAACTCTGTGGCAATACTATGGAACTGAGCCTTGTTGGTACCAGCAGGATAATGCACCGAACCATTAAGCAAGGACTGTTATGGCGTGGTTTCACGATAATTCCGTATAGTGTGTGGACTGGCCAGCATAGAGCATTGATCTTAATCCCATAGAGCACCTATGGGATAAATTAGAGCGTCGCATAAGAAGATTGGAACCAAGGCCTACTGTTAAGCAACAGTTAGCTGCATCATTATGTACTGAATGGAAACGCATACCTATCGTTGTATTCCAAAACCTTGTGGGAAGCATGTCTGGAAGTGTTAGTGCATGGATTAAGGCCAAAGGTGGATCGACACTGTACTAATGTATGCCAATATATGCTGTGTTGTGTTTCTGTTCTAGGTGTCCGGTGACTTTTGCCAATATAGTGTATATACAGGGCGTTCGAAAAACGTTTTTCCGCAGTGGGTACCTTAGGTTTGATGGAACTCAAACAAATGAATTATAAGAACGTATAATGTACTCACTTACAGGAAGTATTGGAACTGTTGTCCTTCATTTGCAAGACATAACCTGACTTACTGTTTTACACATATCTTCAAACACATTTGCGAGAGTCAAACAGTTCCTCTGAAGTAATTTTAAGGCTTTCCCACCTAATTTAGAATTAATCAACTTGTTGTATGTTTAATTTCAGTTTTCCTGTTTTCTTGACACCATACCAAGCTTGAGAATATGTTTCACAGCAACACCAATTTTTACAAGTTTATGACGAGTTGAAAGTTTCCAAAATGTGGATGTTGTTTTCATCACTGTCCCTCAGAAGGAAGGGACACTTTTCCTTCTGAAGACACTCTTCCTTCATATTGCATGACAAAACATATTTCAGTCCGCGGGAACCAGTATCGAGCACAAAATTCCACAGTGCGCATTTTTCTTAAAAACAAAACAAAAAAAATGTTTTTTTGCTTTTCGAAAATAAAACTGAAATGAAACCGGGTCGAAATCGGGTCAGGAACACCTTGACTCGACCCGTTTGACCTGCTCAAAATTGTCAACCCGTTGACCTGTGACCCGTTTCAATCTCTGGCCAGGACAACTCTGAAGGAAGTGTATCACTTCTGCCTCTAAAACAACTTGGATGTATCGCTGGCTGGTGAGGGTTCCCCACAATTTATATCAGGAGAGATCGCGATTTAACACAATGGCAGCCCCAAACTATGACGCGTGGCGTTGGGCCGGTATGGCGCAGCAAGGTGCGGTTCACAACGATGTCTTCGAACACATATGCAACCAACATGGTGCATCAATTTGAATCGTGACTAGTCGGAAAACACGACATGTTCCCAATCAGCGCGTGAATGTCTGTGTTCGAGACTCCCCATTGTAGCCTGAGGCGTCTCTCAAAGGAAATGTACGGTAATGGGTTGGGTGCTAGAGACCAGTCGTTTATTAAGCAGACCACGTCGAACTGTGCCGGAAGGCAAAGCCTAACCTGCGACAGTGTTTCAGTGCTGCGCTAGCATCGTAGATGTCGCCGTACGACTGGTCACTGTCATGCGGCATAGGTGTCTGTCATCCCGTTCAGTCTGCGATTTTGTGGCCCATTTCCTGGATTTCGGTGCTCTTGAGCCTCATCTGTCCACCGACGCCACATTCGCATCACTGTATTGGCGTTTTGTCCCTTACGAGTGGTAATTTCACGGTAAGAAAATCCATCTTCTCTCGTCCCAACAATCCTTCCTCGCTTGAAGTCGGTCAGTTTTTCATAATTCGACTTTCTTCGGCAGCGACGGGGCACAGTGAGACACAAGAAGCACCCTTTCGACTTTTTGCCACTTAAATTCTTCTAATTTCGGGCACATTGCTTTTGGTAAAGAAATGC
This sequence comes from Macrothele yani, assembly GCA_039090855.1. Lineage (NCBI taxonomy): Eukaryota > Metazoa > Arthropoda > Arachnida > Araneae > Macrothelidae > Macrothele > Macrothele yani. The sequence continues at coordinate 203,209,246 of CM076990.1, forward strand.
CCAAATTCGAGATTTAATTACATTAATTATGTCAATTAATTAACATAATTAATTAACAATTTCTTTAATTAGAGTAATCCCTGATTGAGTTTGCAGGGGGTGTTATCCGCCCCAGGTCGCAGAAGGATTTGATGGTTTCTTTGCCTGTTTTTTCCTTCTCGCTTTTCCTTCGCGTGGGACGGAGATCAGAACGCAAACGGTGCAGAATTTCGTAAACGAAGTGAAAGTTATTTTCGTTGCCAGGCATTTGCGAAGAACCAGCACGTCGGATTACATAATACAGACTTAGCTAACAATACGCCAGTGGCGACTATACGGCGAAAGTCAAAGAAAGAAGCCTAAATCTGGTAAGAAGGTAAAGCTTATGTAATAGCTGTCACCTAGGCTCTGTGTCGGGGAACACAATTCAGACGAGCATACGTGCCTTCGAGCATATTTAAAGATTTAAAAAGGGTTTCTCGGATGGTCTGATAATAGAACTACGAAACAGGGTGACAGTTAGGGCCAAATGAATTTTTAAAGGGCTTAGCTCGGCAGATGGTCAGCTGACAAGGAGAACATCTGCTCGAAATAGCAACTGGTCAACGTCCACCGGACGGCGGACCACTGCTGGACGAGGGGGTAGGGTCAGAAACAAATGAAGGTGAGGGTGACACCTCCAAGAGCTGAGGACACGCCTAGGAGCACGGCAGAAAGCGGCACAAAAGTGGGAATAAAATGAGGAAACTTTGAAAAATCAGGGCTGGAAGTGGGTTGGCAAAATGCTGTCCGTGCGTGGGTCAAAAAGTCGCCCTCACAAATTTCGTAATATGTGTTAGGTGTCTTTGGGAGGTAGGAGTGGAAAGGATGCCAAGTTGATGGTAGGGAAAAAAGCGTTAGGAGAAGCTGTACAAGTATCAAGGTCTCCAAGGCTGCGTTTTATCCACGGAGGATACCAGTCCCGTATCGCGGACACCAGATGGCACGCTGCGGGATAAGAACACCCATCATCAACTCCAAGTGCGGAGCAGCAGAGGATGCAGGGTAAGACGGACATCATCCAAATATTTTAAATCTCTTACATGCTGAGTAATCATTGAAATTTGAAAATGAAATATCATTGCTTACCTCGTACTAGTTGGATTGCTGGGAAATGTTATAGGCTTAACCTTAACCATTTTTACAGTGACGTTTTAATTTAATTTAATCTGGTCCCACCATTAATTTGTACCTAAATTAAGAAATATGCTACGATAAACTTTACAGTTGTTTCTTTAAACAAACGTGTTTTTCTTCGCTGCTGCTCTGCAAAAGAGTATGGGTGTCTGGTTCTGGTTTATGTTAAGATAAACAGTTTTCTTTCTCTTGAAGGTGCCACGATTCAAAACATGATACTGAAAGGCTAGTTTTTAAAAGTTAATTTTTTTGCGGCATATGAGTTCTTGCAACAACCTCGTACGAGCTTGTAAGAAACACAACGCGTACAGGTCCCAACGATGAGACTGGATCGCCTATACTAGGAAACCCAATGTCATTGTTGCCACTTTAGACGATCGGAATTAATTAACAAAATTTATGCCCGCAAGTTCCCAAACTGGATCTTGGCGCGGTAAAAGACTCAATGTTGGCTCTTCACTGATTGCAACATCTCATTTGAGCCAGTTCTTTATACCGAAGACCGGACAGTTCAAATCACACTGTTCGGAAAGCGCATGCGCATTTTCAGGGATATTTTAATCATGCGTGTTCCAACCTGTAGTACATATCTAGTAAGTTTCAAGCTTCATGCTGCTGCGAGCAATATTTTGTACCACAAACGTTAGTGTAAACTATAATTACTTGTTTCATGAAATTATACACAGTCGAGTCACATTAATGTGAGCACCTCCTACTTTTGACGTCAACAGCGCGTACCCAATGAAAGAAGGCACGTGTCGTGAGCTGGTTTGGAGGGTATATAAGGTATTCTGAAAACATATCACGCGTTGCTGCCATGGATAAAAGGAGCGATTTATCAGATTTGCAAAAAGGAATGATTACCGGCTTTCGGACCAAGGGTGGCAGTATTTCCGAAACAGCGCAGTTTATGAACTGTTCGCGTGCTGCTGTGATTAAAATGTATCGTGATTGGAGGAATGGCACCATTGCGAATAAGAGACGTGGAAACTGCGGAGCACCACGTGCCATGGATGTGAGAGGTGAATGTCGGCTTCTAAGGTGCGTGAGGGCCGATCGACACGCTACAGTGGAGCAACTCACTGGCGAAATAAACTAGGGAGCCACCGGAAGTGTGTCTAAAACGACAGTTCAGCGAACTCTGCTGCGTATGGGGCTCCGATGCAGACGGGTGGTCACTGCACCTATGCTAACGAAGGTGCATTGGCAGAAAAGGCTTACATTTGCACGGAAGTATCGGAATTGCGCCTCCGCATTGGCAAAGGATTGCCTTCTCCGATGAGTCATGTTTTCTGCTTCATCGAACGGATGAACGTTGGCATATAAGGCGAGAAACATCGGAGAACAAACACTCTTCAACCATTGCTGGAAGAACACAAGCTAGTGGGAACAACGTTATGGTCTTAGGAATGTTTTCGTGGCATTCTCTGAGTTCACTCGTACCTGTGGAAGGCAGTATGGGCCGAATTCGTTGTGAATCTATCCTTGCAGACCACGTACTCCCATACATGCTGATTGTCTTCTCTGGGGCGGATGGAATCTTCCTGCACGACAATGCGACGTGTCACACGGATAGAAATGTCCGAGAGTCGTTGGAAGATCGCGATGAAGACTTCAAAGAACTTCCCTGTCCCCCTAATTTCCTAGACTTATATCTATTTGAGCATCTGTGTGACCACCTCGATCGTATTGTTCGCTCTATGGATTCTCCACCACGTACCCTCCAGCAGCTGTCAGATGCACTGCAGTCAGCATGGCTCCACGTACCTGTGAACACCCCTCATCACCTTGTTGGGTCACTTCCAGCCCGTCCAGCTGCTTTACTCAGGATGTTCGCTGGTAGTCACAATAATGTGACTGGACCGTGTATTACTTTAATGTTTTTAATTCGGTACATAAACTCTGGATTGCAGAGTTCTGTTTTTTAGCACCTGCGGTTGTATGAAACAAGATCGATAGTTAACTAACATCTTGTATTGATTTCTGTGTCTTTTGTAGTGTAAATTTGTATGGCAGTGTAAAAAAGTATTCAGAATGCTCTCTTTTTTGTTTACACGCAGGTAAATAAGCGCCGATATTACTTCACGTGATAGCTTACGAAAAACCGTTATGCTGTATTTTCCTCTCTGTCACGAGAAACAGATTCAGGCAACTCGCTACTTGTCCAGTGAAAATGCTTCGCTTGAATGTACTGTTACATCATTATTTAACAATACTTGCATCACCCTAATAGCCATTCTTACGCGCGTGCGAATCTCCACTTTTGTTCCTGTTTGAATCAATGGACAAAATATTCCATCTTGTGGTCCGAATAATATTTTGGTTTCTGTTTTCGTTTCTTAAACAAAATGTGCTGAGTTAGCGCATGAAGAACACGGATACTATTTATTCATCGCGACATGGTACTCAAACAGGTGAGGAAATTTATTATTCGTTGTAAAGGGAACACGTCATTCGTTCCTTTCGCAACCCTAGTAGTCTCTTTACGCATTCCCTCCTACATGTTTTTCTTTTACTTTCCTAACTTTGTGGTATACAAAACACTTGGCGTGACTGCTCTTGCGTGACGTCATAACATTTAGTCCATACACACTTCATTGTCCGCATATCACAAAAAGAGAGACAGACTGTCGATCAAAGCTTCGAATAAATAAAGAAATAACGCAGAGTGATTCAAAAGGGTCAAAACGTATATTTACTCAAAAACGCTAATCTGATCAAAATCAATAAGTTGATGTGGCACAAAAACTCCCAAATTAGGTCAAATAATGGAAGACCAATAGGTTGTAGCACATTTTCATTAAAGACAACCAAGTAGAAAGTTCCAGAAACGTATAAGTTGAATAGAATAGAGCACATGTAGTGAGACGGCATAAAGTACACGTATGGGGCATTTGCGTGTACCGTTTCTGAAAATAGAAAGGAAATATTCATGGCGTCTGAACTTGTGAACTTGTGTAATCTTACCACTTCTAACTGACTACTGTGTCAGCTAGAAGTGTATGTTTTTTGCATGATATTTTGTATCGCCGTTAAAAGTGAGTGGTCTTTATTTAGATCAAAGAAAAATGCATCGAGTTTTGCGTAAGTTAAGCACGAGTATAAGACAAACATTGTCGTTATATTAAAATGCGTGAGCCGCGGATGGCTTAGTGGTTAGTGTTTCAGACTATCGATGCTGGGTCCCCAGGTTCAAGCCTGGGCTGATCTTTCAGAGATGGTGTGATTTACTAACAATCGCTGAATATCCGCCGTGCATCGGACGAGCACGTAAAGTGACGGCCCCCAGGCTGGACCCACTGGTTAAATGGGTATCCTTTCCTATGTCCTCCCTGAAATTCTCTCACCCATCTATGTGCAATATCGTACTTGTACGGTGGCGCCATCTACTGTACTCTAATCTCACTACAAACTGTTCTGTCAAAAGTCGCTAGACTTTCTCTCATTCCTTCCGTTTCTGTGTCCTGCCCAAAAGGCGATCTCGCTGTAGGTGGCTGGGACCTAAACTCTACTACCTGTGGACGAAAGTCCTACATGAAAATGACAAAAACCCGATGCCATGCGTATTAAAATGCGTTTACGGGACGAAGCAACGACAGAAATGCCGTCCCGAGAATTGAGTGGTCAGGGATTCCGGTCTCAGGCAAATCGCCGAGATGGGCCGGGGTTTCAGACCAGGATGATGCATAGGTGACGTTTTTGTCCAATGGTGCTAAATGTTTTCCCTACTTTGGAATCAGTGAATCTAAATTAGAGACTGACGAATGCTTATGTATAATGCTTATATACAGGGTGCATAGGAAAGTCCCTTTAGCTTGGAATAACTTGCAAACGGAAAGAGGTACAGTTATGCAAGTGAGCTAACGGTATAGTAAAGCGAATACGAGCCGCCCCGGTGGCGCAGTGGTCTAAGGCGCTGGCCTCTGATCATTCGTCCGTAAGGGGTCCGGGTTCGAATCCCGGTTGAGACATGGATGTTGTTTTTGTCTTACGGCACTGGCTCTCTCCCTTCCCTGGAACCAGTGACCCTAAATTAGGGACGGGCGACTGCTTATAGCCCATTGAGTTGCTCACGGTGGTCGTTAAACCGCCAATCAAAAAAAAAAAAAAAGCGAATACGCACGATAGATTGCAACCAAAAGTAGCGTCCCTAGTGGCGAAATGCGGAAGTTAGCCATTGCAAATCAAAAATGAAAAGAGATAGAGCAAAATTTCCAATTAAAAAGTTGTAAAACATCAATTAATTAGTACAAAACAACCTTTGTTTCACACGGATAAAATAAATTGTTGCCTGAATACCCTAAAATGTCCGAAATCGATGCCCGACCTTTTGTGTGAACGTTTGAAGGGAGCAGGCATAGGTATGAGCAAATACACACAATGTATTGCATAAATGCGTACTTATGTCAATGCAGTTTGATGACGTCAGACAAAACAAAAACAAAAAAGGCAAACTGGCGCACAGTGATAAAAAGTCAATGTCGAGTATGTTCGAAGAGTTCGCCATTGCCCACGATACACATTTGTATTCGTGAAAATAACTCTGCATGCACATTCCTCAGCAAGGAAGGTGTCACACTATTGCAAGCATCTGTAACACGACGACGTACATGCAGCAGACGTGTAGGCGCTGTAGCATACACCTGATTTTTTTCGTAACCCCAGAAACCCAAGCTCGCCATTCTCACACAGCGTACGTAGACCTAAACGTCTGATCAGGGTACATCCTGCTACTGGTTTTTATATCGTAGGTACAGTACAACGTCACAATCTGCATTTGCATACGGCTACATTTGCGAAATGTGAATATGCAGATTCGAATCGTCGCACATCGATTTTGGGCATTTTAGGGTATTCAGGTGACAATTTAACTTATCCGTGTAAAACAATGTCATTTTGTACTAATTAATTGATGCTATACAACTTTGTAATTAGAAACTTTGCTCTATCTTTTTTTTTTTTTTCGATTTGCAGTAGCTAGCTTCCGCATTTCGCCACTAGGGGCGTTGCTATTGGTTGCATTCGATCGGGCGTAGTCACTATACTGTTGCGTTATCTCACTTGCATAACTGTACCTGTCTCCGTTCGCAAGTAAAAGGCTAAAAGGACCCTGTATAAGTCGTCCGTCTCTAAAGGGTAGTAATTTTGTCACTGGAAAAAAGGCAAAATTCGCGGGGTAAATCGCGAAATTTCGCGAAAAGTATGCTGCTTTTCACGAAATACCGTATTTCCTCAAACATTCGGCTTTCAGTCTCTTTCCCCACGCTTTGGATATGTAAGATGCATTGTCTGTCACAGATGCAGTTATATTCGCAAAAGGTTTTTCATACTTATTAACGCACTGAAGAATTGCCTCGCTGACTGCTTTAAAAATTTACGGATGGTGCACTCGAGGAAGATTGAATTCTAAGAGATTTCAGCATTACAGCCCTCAACATTCGTTTCAGCTGATGGAACAGTAAGAATACTCAAAATGTACGTGTCTTCTGAATCAGTTGTTTCGTTTGCTATGACGCTTACACCGGAAAATGATTTAAAAGAAAATCGGGTAGGCTGTGTCGGAGCACGGCCGCAAGGTTTTAGGTGAATACGTTTCGTTAGCTCCTAGTATTTATTTGGGTCTAGTAAATGAAAGAAGGACAAATTCAGTAGTCAATTGCGCAGAATTTGGTATCGTTTTGAGGAATATCAAATTCTTCTCCATGCACTCCTCAAGGAAACCCCTGCCGTCGAACATCTTGCGAGTGATGTTGTCTGTTTGCTGCACACATCTGAGCACATTGTAAATGCCCTCGACTACTCTCAAAATCTTCATCGCCATATACAAAATACACTGAAGAGCAATTGAATTAGAGACGGCTGGCGTTATGCAAATGTGGCGCTGTGGGCGGCCCTGTAAACGGAAACGACATGACGTATGCAGCGATTCGACAATATAAGGAGTGATGCGACGGGAATCAATAAGAGTCGGACGCAGTATGGGTAATACGAAGGATCTAAGCGCATTTGATCGTGGGCAAATTGTCCGGGACTGACGAATGGGTCACTCCATCTCGGAAATCGTGCATGCACATGGATTTTCACGAACCACTGCGTCACGGGTGCACCGTGAGTACACCGAATTCGGTAAAACCATCCCTGCAAGGACCAACTGCCGTGGACAACAGCGTGTGGATGAGCGGGGTCATTGTCGGCTAGCTCGCATTGTAACAGCGGATAGACGTGCCACAGTGCAAGAAATCACTCGGCAATTTAACGCTGGTGCACAAAAACATGTAAGCAGCCACACCATCCAGAACCATCTCCTTGCTATGGGGTACAGAAGCCATCGTCCCACGAGGGTACAGCTGCTGACAGCACATCACAGGGTGCAAAGATTAGCATGGGCGTGGGAACATCGTCACTGGACCCTAGACATGTGGAAAAATGTTGCCTGGACTGATGAGTCGAGATTCACGTTGGTACATGCGAATGGCAGGATACGAGTAGGGCGCAAACCACATGAAGTGATGGAACCTTCTTGCCAGCAGGGTACTCTTCAAGCTGGTGGGGTTGGCATTCTCGTCTGGGGTCTGTTTACGTGGACTGAAATGGGACCTCTGGTACGTGTGACATCGTCCCTTACAGGTAAACGTTACCGGGATATCCTGGACGACCATTTGCTTCCGTTTGTGCGTCTTCAACATCCCACTGGGGACCTCATCCTGCAACAAGACAATGCACCGTGCCATCGCTCCCGAATTGTATCCGAATGGTTGGATGAACACTCCACCGGCGTGACCTCGCTTCCTTGGCCAGCTGGGTCACCTGACCTCAATCCCATCGAGCACATCTGGGATGCCCTCGAGAGAGATGTTCGAGGCTCTGACCCCCCTGCATCAAATCTTCGTGAACTGTGGGAGCTTGTTCAGGGATCGTGGATCCGTATCGCTTCCCAACGCTTCCGGTGTCTTGTCGAGACGAATCGCCGTCGTCATCAGGGCGAAAGGGGGTGCTACACGTTACTAAACAGGTATCTCTAATACAATTGCTCTTCAGTGTATGATCCGGTGTAACTCCGCGCCGATCGCTTTTAAGAATCTTGCTGGTAGCCACCATGTTCGGAGTTACCCGTACGTCGAGATTGAAATGACGGTGAACGCCGTAATATATCGCCGGAAAGGACAACCCTTCTGCGTGCACTTCGTACACCAAGTTGATCGGAGTCGCGTGCTTACCTGGCGCAATATCCAAGCATTGCTCTTCGTTCCAGAGCATCTTGTGTTGTCTCGCAAGCAGAACTTTACACTCTGGCACCGAATCCTGCTCAATGGATTCGATCGGACACTCACTATTCACCTGCTCGCTGTCGTCGAATGCTTCCTAATTGATTTTGGGTCTTGTAATGCTTGTTGATCTGGGTCTTGTAATGCTCGTTCACTACGAATCGAAGTCAAGCCTTCACCACCGACTTCTTTTGTTTCGATTGGAGGTGGGGGTTTTTTTGTAAATGATTTATGGGACCTGCTGGTACAGACATGACAAACAAGTAGACATATACAAGATACAGATATTTCACAGCAACAAGTACAAATGATACATGGTTTACAGCATGCCAAATGATCAATTTACACAGATATGGCCAGTACTGATTATGTAATACATCTTGAACAAGTATACATCAAACATGGATTTGACAGTATGATAAATGACAAATGCACACAGATAACCAGTGTTGAACAAGTAACACATTGAGAGCCAGTGCCGAAAGACAAACATAAACATCCATGCCTTACCGGGATTCGAACCTGGACCCAACTCGGGCGAATGGTCAGAAGCCAGAGCCTTAGACCACTGCGCCACCGGGGCGACCCACCGACTTCTTTACGAAACCACTCATGTACGTCGACTTGTGGACCAAGTTCTTCTTGATATTGACGTTGAAAGCGTGATCATTGTCCAGACGTCGTGGCAACTGCTGCACCATTATGTTAACATCCACCGGGATGTTTGTCACTTGGCCAACATTTCCATAGTTGCTCTCGTAGCGAAGTTGTCGGATCTGCATGAATCGAAGACACGGAGAAATCAATCTGGTACTTTTCGGTTCCAACGGTGGCAAACCGAGCGGTTTCGTTGGATATTTGAAACCGTTCGATCGCGACAACTTCGGAATCTTGTTGCTGTCCAATGATTTACGACACGTACTGCCAAACTTGAACTCCTCTACGTTATCGCCAGAAGACGTGTTTTCGAGCAATTCCACATGTTTTAGCTTCACGGGCTTCAAATCCTTCAGAAACCACAGTATGTCGCAAACCCCGCACGAATGACCGAACGAATTGCTCACAAACGTGTTCTCGAAACGTTCACTCGCCGATCTCTAACACTTCTCAAACCGCGCTGATCTCTCAAAATCAACTTTCATTTCGTCGTTTTCGTGTTCCGAAGCATGGGAAGGATCGTTTTCATGCTCCACGTCCATGGGCTCATGCGTCGCTGCCGCCGAAGTGCTCGCGCGCTGCGCCGCAGCAATTTTCTTTCGGTCCCGATACTTTTTCATGCGTTTAGCCGCGCACATTGAGGTGTTTATCGACAGCTGACGAGTTGCTCTTCTTCATAGATTACGTTCGATGTATTTCTGCTTGGCGTTTTGACGAGTATATGCCGACATTGCGAATTTTTTTAATATTTCAACTGCTATCTAAAGCTGCACAACCAATACTGTATTCGATGTCACTTCTGATGTCGTAAATCGACAGATCTCGACATTAGCTTTCGTTTGAGACCAATTTCGACGTCGTAGCGCTTCGTAGTTCCGAGCTATACTAATTTGAAATTTGCGCCGCGCAGCAGAATGCCCCCAAAACCACGCTCCCACCTCTGCTCCCCGCTTATCGCGACGCGCAAAGTCAAGGTCGCTAACAAGTCTGTGTTCCCTTAGCTATCGAATGTCAGTAGGTTGGTTTGGTTCGCGTTGATAATATAGAAATTATTAAACCGAACTCGATGCCCATTTTTTCGTAAGTCTCAACTTTCAGTACTGGCCACCTAATACTGGTCTGATTTTAAAGACGTATTCACTTCAAAAATCTTCCACTTATTGCTTGTAAATATCATATATTTTCGACAAATAACATTTCCAAATCCAATTTGCATTTAGAATAACACCAATATCTTACAAAGAATTTTCTAAGTATTAACAATTTTTGATGTAGGGTTATCTAGTTTGGAAAATGTTGTGTCAGTTGTACAAAAGGCACCAGTTAATTTCGAAAGTACAGTTGAGTCGTACTGTTCTTGTTTAGTTCTTTTCTCAATTAATTCATGAACACATTTCTGCATTATTTTCGGCTGACTGTTCGTGAACAAGCTTTTTTATGCAACTTGCTAGTTAAATGCTTTTTACAACACTCCTTTCTTGAAAAATCCGCTGGTATGTTGCAACGCCAATAGAACAATAGATTTTTGTGCACATGAAGCTTTTCCTTGCCGTACTGCTTGCATCTTTCAGATGCACTCAGTGTACTCACGTGGCTTATTCTCAGAATTAATAAACAACATCCAGAAACTTTATAATCTAAATACTCACACGAAACCACAATAATTTTCTAAGCTAAGCGTCTGCGAAACTCAAACACTCTTTTCTGTTAGCTGATTTTCCCAGCTAAAACTGCTAATACAATTGACGACATCCAGTTTACGGTTTACGTCACGTCGCCAGGGTCATTCAACAGTAGCAGAGGATGGAAATCACGAAAGACCACACGTGCATTCTTCAACAGAATGCATGTGATCTGGAACTACCCGTCAAGCTTGTTCAATAAGAGTCTCTTCGTAACGAACAATCTTAAGAGGTAATTCAAGGTTTTAAGTTCTGGTTTGGACTTTGGAGTAGGATTACTTTGCGGTATATCTTTTGCGTAAATTCTAATAAAGGCAGTAATAAAATTATTTAAATATGAAAAATATTTGGAAATTATAATAGAAATTCGGCAAAAATAGGTAAAAAATCTGAAATTCGCGGATATATTTGATATTCGCGAAATTACAGAAAACCCCCTAAAATTCGCGAAAACAATTGCAAAAATGTGCGCCGCAAAGCAGCTACTTATAGCCCGGAACAGTTAATCACTGTGGTCGCTAAACCCAGAACCAAACAAACCTCTGCTGGTGTTCAGCGAACTGGTTTTGTAAATTAATGCCTGCCTTAAAAATTTCATCCACAAAATTTCACCTGCCTTTTAAGTTACACCCCACGTCATTACTAATCGACACGTTTTGCATATGCATAAGTTAACCTAGCTTATGCATTACTTTTTTGTTTGGTGGTATAACGAAGTAAATTTCTCCGTCATTTTCATCCACGCCGGGGCTCGAACCCGGGTCCCCTCATTCCGGAATAAGTCATTCTACCAATTGAGCTACGCGGACGTTCGTTCTGACTGCTATCTGCCTTTATGTCGTGTGCGTCCTGCTGGCAGGTACGTCAAATCTTCCCCCCCCCCGAAAGGGGGCCGAGGGCATGGCCCACGGGTCAGCCGTGACAACGAATTGTTGCAGGCAGCCATCCGCTGTGAACGTGCACTTGAGAACTCCCAGTCAATCTGGTGTGTGGAATGCAACGTCACACACGTTTCTTTTTCGAAGCGCTGCAGAAGGGATTCTCTTATTTTTCCTATCTCGCGGTGTGGAAAGAACATCACACTATTGCGAGATTTTGAACGGCCGGTTCATCCGGAAAGTTCGGGCGCCATTACAACGAAGTAAATTTCTCCGTCATTTTTGTCCACGCTGGCGCTCGAACCCAGTTCCCTCACTCCGGAATAAGTCACACTACCAATTGAGCTACGCGGACGTTCGTTCTGACTGCTATCTGCCTTTATGTCGTGTGCGTCCTGCTGGCAGGTACGTCACATCTCGTTTACGACCTCCGTGAGCAACTTGATGAGAATTATTCTATTAAGTGTGCCAAATCAGAGTGTGTATTATTTCCCTTAATGATACCCCTAAATTTCTTCCAAGAGAATACACACCAACGAATTAGTGCTTTGGTACGCCCCTCCTAGGGAAACTAAAAGTATTAATTTAGAAAAAATAAATAAATAAAGGACAGGAAGTAATGCTGTAGTTTGCATGCAGATTCAGAAGTAAGATTTCAACGTGAAGACATGCACACGATTCTCCTATCGAACCCATCTGGCAAAGTTGTATCTGTTACAACAGCATGAATGTGTGACCAGTGATTAAGAATTAGACATATCTCTCCGAGTAGCATTGACACAAATTGTTGAAAAGTGACTCCTGCAGAAAAACTGACACAGGTAGAATGCTGTCAACCCATTATTGTCATCATTATCCTCAGCTAATGCACTTTTATGAGGACGCATTATATCTGAATGAAGCCGCTTGATAACTGATCATCTGATAATATGTAGAGGATTTTAGGAAGGGAGTGTCTGACCCCAGGTCTTAAACAATCCTTAGAAATAGGAAGCTAGGAGATTAGGGCTAGAGTGCCCGATAGGAAAGTGACACGGAAGCGAAGTAGAAAGGGGGAGGAAGACGCCCTTATTTATTGCCGGGGGGCCAGTACCCGGGGTCCGACTGCTTAACGTGCACATCCGACGCACGGCGGATATTTAGTGAAACGAGCGTACTAGCTGGAATCAAACCTGAGGTCCTTTCCGCGGCAGTCACGAACGTTGCCCACTAGGCCACCCGCGGCCCAAGCCGCTTGATAAAATTCGCGTTATACCTTATATGTCAGCCACCACAATTTTTATTTTGTTTTTTCTTTGGTGGTCTAACGACCACCATGAGCAATTCAATGAGCTATCAGCATTCGCCCGTCTCTAATTTAAGAACACTGGTTCCAGCGAAGGGAGAGAGACAGTGCCGTGCGATGAACACAACATCCATGCCTCACCGGGATTCGAAATCGGACCCATTTCACACGAAAGGCCAAAGCGAATGTACCACTGCGCCATCGGGGCGGCCCATCATAATTGCACAGTCCATCGTTGTTGTAAGTGATGGATGATACAAGGCATTCACAGCCACCGGTATGGATGCAGTCGTCAGAGCGACTACACGACGAGAAGACCGTTCATTTCGGTGACAAGCCTTACAGAATCGACGGCTTCGCCCTCAGTCATAAGAAGAACGGTGACAGCGAGGATGAGTCACCCAGTCACAGAACAAGCTATTTCAAACCGTCTAAGGGCAGCAGCAGTCTTGTACGCACGACGTGTATCCTTGGCCTACCATCAACCTACCATCATGGTGGCCTACCATCATGGTGTCTGTAACAAAATCTCAGACGACTTGTTGCTATGTCGAAGAAATCCTCGAACCCGTTGCAATACCGTATGTTACAGGGTTAAACTGCACATTATTTCAGCAGGCAAATGCACGTTTCAAATGCATTGACGCAGCGTCTACAAGGTGTCAACAAGCTGTTTTGGTTAGCCTTATTTACCCAGAACATGTCTGAGACATGCTTGAATGACACCTTCAGATTCTGCCTCAACCACTTCTGACAACAAATGCTTTTTGAAACTATCTCGACGAAGAGTGGTGGTCAGTGCCTCCGGACTCTACAATCCTACTCCGCGGAGTGTGCATAAATGATTTGATCATCTTACTTCGTACTATTATGGCCCTGTAAGTCTTTTTTCTCCAGCATTACTTTCATTTCCTTTTATCTGGAGGAGGTTTAACGATTTAACGACCACCGTGAGCAACTCAATGGGCTCTCTTTAGGGTCAGGTCAGGCAGGGGAGAGAGCCAGTGTCGCAATACCTCACAGGGATTCGAACCCGGACCCCTTTAGGACGAATGATCAGAGGCTATCGCTTAGACCACTGCGCCACCGGGGCGGCTCCTTTTTTCTGAAAATGTTATCGTTTCTTACTTACTACCTTGTGTATACAGTAAGTTGCGCAGAAATGGTTTGCTGTCCTACTTTCTGGAGTCTCAATTTTTTTTTTGATTGGGGGTTTAACGACCACCGTGAGCAACTCAGTGGGCTATAAGCAGTCGCCCGTCCCTAATTTAGGACAACTGGTTCCATTGAAGGGAGAGAGCCAGTGCCGTAAGACAAACACAACATCCATGCCTCACCAGGGTTCGGACCCGGACCCCTTTCGGAAGTATGATCAGAAGCCGTTGCTTAGACCACTGCTCCATCGGGGAGGCCTCAATTCTTCTTACGGAGTGTATTTCAAAAAAAAAAAAAAAAGCATGGTTCTGATCCCATATGCACTTATTTTCCACATGCACTCAGAAATATTTAGAATAACTTACCTAATAATCGTTGGACCTTCCTTGCCTTACAGAGCAGAAGTTATTTGCTTTGGGATTGATTCGACTAAAGTTTGGTACCGTTTCAGCGAAATATTAGTCCACGCATTTCGAATAAAATCTTCCATTTAACGTAGATAAGACAGCAGTAGATCCAGACGACTGCTGTTGAATTTGACGTATCCCAGATATGCTCCATAGAATTCAGATCTGGAGAATGAGGTGGCCAGTGAAACAAAAAGTATTATCCATCATGTTTCCGAAACGAGTCCAAGAAAATGTTGGGATTATGGAATGGCACGTTGCTCTTCTGGATGAGAACATCACAATGAGTTAGAAAATGACAATAATTAAATGAATTTAATTCGCAAAAATGATTTAATACATTTGGGCATACAGGCGTTGGTACACTTGAATCAAAAAAAGCCTAAAGACTCCAAAACGACATGGACGGCACCATTACACTCCCTCCGCCGTCCTGGAGAGTCGTAACCATGAAAATGGGTCCATGTTGTTGTCTCCAAATTCTCACCCTCTGATTGGTATGATGCAATATTCGTCAGACTATGTGACCTTTTCCTAATACAGTAACCATCTGAGGTGTCCCCGATCCCACTACAGACGTTTTATACCATTTGTTGAAGGCAGCAGAGGTGTACGAATAAGTCTTTGGCAGGTGCAACCCAGATTTGCGCATCGTAGCTTGAATGCCATTTTTGCATTGTGCACGATACAAATTCCCTGTTGTTTGACTCACTGTTGCGCACCTGTTATCTCGCACAAATATAGTTATACCGCGCTCACCTCGGAATTTGACTAGCCGTTTCGGACCACAGGGCATGTGCTCACTTCCGGTTTATACTGCGTCCACCCAACTATGTATTCTCTAACTATTGTTGGTCTTCCAAAGTTGTGCTGATACTTGCTCAGAACACCCGCTATCATCTCACGTTCAAAATTCATTCGATCCCGCTGCTCACCCATTAGATCTTTGGAACTATTATGCAGTTTCTCCTTTTGCCACCTTCGTGACCGAATAATCAGAGGCGCAAGTTCCTGGCTAGTCGTCCGAGTTGAGCCAGGTTGGAGTTTCGGATAAGGCAAGTGTGGTGTGTTTTTCTTTCCGCTCTGCCTCTTTCTCCCTTTCCTGGATGGCTCTAAATGAGAAACTATCGACTTCTTATAGCACTTAAAAATTCTAATTATGGTCGTTAAATTACGGAACGAAACAAGAAGTGTCCCCGTTCAACTAATTGTGTAGTAAATGTGGCGTAACTACAACGGATGATGTAGCAGCCGTTTTGCACAAAATGGTTTACTGGTCTTAATGAACTGCCCACTCGGTGTAAGTTTAAAATTTTGGATGATGACCCTAAATCAAGGTTTAAGGGTCAACATTTTACCTTAATAATAACTCTTTGAAGAAATACTGTGTAGAAACAGCAATCATACAACATGTGCAGACTCTTCAAATCAAGGAGGCCGCCTCCGTGGCCTAGTTGTCAGAAGCGTAAGCTTTAGGCTAGTGGTTGACATCCCGAATGACAAGTGCAGCTGTCCCACAACGCTCTGGCTCTTCCTCCTCCATGGAACCACGGCCTTAAATTAGGGACAGGTGACTGCTTCAGACCTTAGAGTTGCTCATGTGGGTGGTTAAACCCTAAAACAAACAAACATACAAAAAATCAAGCAAAATCAAAGTACAAGTAAACGATGGAGGAAAGGAAGGAATTGCTCTAAGAAACGTATTAACCCAAAGCGGATTACATTCTTTTAATTCATAATACAAAATCTTTAATAGACAAAGTCATCGCTCTTTCCACGTTTTTCTTTAACCAACACACAGCAGCCGAAAAATTGTATTTCGACACCGCTGGGATCGAACCTCAGATCTATCGATAACTAGCAGAATGCGTTCGCCTTACTCTACGGGGACAACAATCCACGGCGCTATGTGGGTTTATTTGTCAGCATCTGACTTCACAAATCCGTAGGAATGGGCTCAGGAACTGAGACGTCTCCATGTGGTGGGGTTTAATGGCACAAGTCATTTAATTATCTCTAATAATAATCTGCTAGAGGCCTCCTCCTCCCCCGTGCCACTTTTTAAGTCGTCATAGCAACAACGTTGAAACAAATGTTTGTGACGTCAAGCTTAGCTTTTTGTGTAGGTGACGTCATCACTTACACGCGTATGCCACTTTGTTTTGTTGTAATAGCTACAAAGAACACAGCTGCTGGTGTGACGTCATCTAATTCTAATCATTCTCACATGACGTCAGCAATGCTTTACGTCACACGGTCAACTCTATAGATACGAAAACTTTTTATTTTTATTTTGGTTGGAGGTTTAACGACCACCGAGAGCTACCCAGTGGGCTGTAAGCTGTCGCCCGTTCCTAATGTAGGGTCACTAGTTCCAGGGAAGAGAGAAAGCCGGTGCCGTAAGACGAACACAACATATATGCCTCTCCCGGATGCGAACCCGGACCCCTTTTGGACGAATGATCAGAGGCCATCACTTAGACCACTGCGCCACCGGGGCGGCTACGAAAAACTACACATCAGGAATTTTGGTTCACTACCTGAACCAGTCTTTAGCCATCTGTATGTGGCAACGTCAAGAGTACGACGATCTGACGACGTCAATATAAAAATAGTTCACGGAAGAGAACAGGGGAAATTGATACTGGGTTCACAGTCAGTGTATAAGAAAAATGTTGTGTACAAGGAAGTGTTGACGAAATAGGTACTAAAGGTTTTACAAAGCACATAACAAACAGAAGCCCGTCGTATCAAATTCCATAACCGACTACTCGGGAAATTTTCAGAAAGTTGTGAGCCAAAGTCGCCATCTATTGATGTGGAACTCAAAAACTCAATAAATAAATGTCAATAATTTTTGTACCATAAATTTTATTTCCCCCGTTATTATTGACGAGTTTTCATCTAGTAGCTAATAAATCCAAATGGCGAGAGAAATGGTGAAAATCTTCCAAATACGTGGAAACAATGTAAGCTGTGTCGAATAACAATTTTTCGGCTAATGTGCGTTGGTTAAAGAAAAACGTGGAAAGAGCGATAACTTTGTCTATTTACATTATCTCCACGTAATTGGAAGATTTTCACCATTTCATGCAAAATCTTTAAAATATAATTTGACGCAAATGCATCCAACCTTTTCTACGTAAGGCTTACGACCTACATAAACATTTGTAGGACTTCTGGGAGAAAGAGGTGGAAATGTAAGACATAATTTATGCCAACATCTGTGTAGAGGTTCCGCGACTTATTATTAACACGTTCCTTAAGTTTCCTGCTTAAAATTCAGGGTGCGGCTGAAAACTTCTCTGCTTGGTTTTTCCTATATTTATGCGGCTGCTGTATGCAGGAAATGAGCTCATTGGCAGGAAGTATCGCGTGCTTTCTGGTACCGCGTCATTTGTATAAGACGTATTTCCATCCGTTGGGAATCCATGTAATGATTCCATGGTAGAAAAATAATAAATGAGAATGAAAATGACGCAAAATTTGCTTATGTTTTGCCTTAAAGGAAGGAATGAATTTTGTTTTCGCCTTAAGTGGCTTAAAACGCAAAACTATTTCTTAATTATAGTGACGTTTTAATTCGTGCTCTAGTTTAATGGCATTACGCACTTCCCAAAAACGTTTTCAGTTAATTTTATTTAACAAAGAATTAGTATTATTACTGCGCTTCCTCGAATCACTAAGGCTTAATAAGAAACAAAAGCATGCTTTCTTTATTTCTGACGCAGCATTTACTCGGCCTTTTAGAAAGCACGGGGCCATTAACGATTGACCACCATTAAAAAATTATGTAACGTGTATACCAGTAATGAGTTTTGAGGGAAAACCAAAGATAATTTAAGTTTATGTCGACACTGAAGACTCTAGTTAGAGAACGATTGGAATGCAGTACAGGAGAACCTCACATCCAGCAGTCTATCGTCTAGCACAATTTCAGTTATGAGTACTGCCGGTTATTGCTACCAAATCTAGATTCTCGTGTTTGATCGTAATTTGTTTGAAACCGTCAGCAGTAGCATTGAGGGCACACAATATTGATACCAGTGTTTTGATTTACACGTTCTTCTTCGTTTGCTTCCTCGCTGAGATGCTGCAGCATCCCGAACAAAATTTTCTACGATGGTTTATTTACTTATTTTGCTACCGGTGCAAGTTCAGCGGCAGTACTGCAGATCGCCATTGGTAAAATCTCTGCTTATGCAGGGTGCTTCATTAGGTAGTTCCCCCCCAAAGAACCAACTATTGTCTTCTTCTACATAGAAACACGAAGTTTAGTTTACAAGTGACCTTGATTCTTAAGAAATGCGCGGGGTGATTTTCTTGATAACGCGATGACTCATTGTGACGTCACCTCAGCAGATGGCCGGGCAAGCTATTTCTGTCCGGAGGCAATCCGCGTGTTTTACTGTGTCATTCAACGTCTTTCAGGACGGCTGTGTATACCGTTGTGGAGCTGGTGTTTAGTGTGAAAGGTTATTGGATGACAAAGTCTCTAAATGTAACACAGCGTGAATTCCTGCATAAGTTTGAGGGAAGAAATGTACCAGGCAAACGTTAGATCTCTAGGTTAACGAAGAAATTGGAAACCACGGGTGGTGTCTTGAACCAATACAGTGGAACGTCCTCTTTTAGCGGAAGAAAAACCGAAGAGGTGAAGCACAGGCTTCCGGCACCATCGAAGAAGTAACTATGACGTTTGTCACCAGGAACTTGGTATTCTGTTTGCACCTGCCAAAGAGCCGCGAAGAAAGCGTTGTTTCATCCGTATCGTATGATAGCTATGCAAGAGTTGCAAGAACCGGATCTTGAAAAGCGTGTGTCTTATTTTCACTGGTTTCTGACATTTTTACTCGCAATTCCGAACATTTTGGATTTCACATAGTTCACTGACGAAGCATGGTCTCATTTGGACGGGTATGCTAATTCCCAAAACTCTCGCATCTGTACTACAGATTAAAGATCTGAACGGGCCTTACTTGGCGACCCCGGCCCAGCCCAAGCCCGAGCGTTTAAGGCCCGGCCCGGCCCGTTTCAAATATTAGACACTCGACCCGGTCCGTCCCGGGCCAATCAACTGCAGCTCTTATGTGCCATTTGGTATTATTTTGTCTTTATATTGTATTTTATTAACTTGTGAAAATTAAAGAATGAAATATTATTGAAAATATTTAGTTGAATGTAACCCTAAAAGTAAGAACTAAACTTTAACAATTATCGAAGAATATAACATTTAAAGAGATACAAATGAGTAAAATCATGTATATGACACTCTTTCTAACATACCAGAAATCATTACTCAAGTTATGAGGATAATGGCTGTGGTATAAATCTCGCTCCTGTGCCCTGACCTTTGACCCCATTTCTATGATATTCAATAGAACCTGTTCAGTATATGTCCGGAACAACATGATACATTTTTGTCGCAATCAAAGCATTTTTACGTAAGTTATGACGCATAAGGGCGATGGAATGGATCCCGCTCCTATGTCCTGACCTTTGACCCCATTTCGTTCATTTTCAACAGGGTTCTTTCCCAGGTTGTTCCCTACTACGAACTGAAATTTCATCAATAAATACACAGTTGACGTGGATTAGGAACATCAAAAAGAAGTCATCTATAAAACGTGGAAAGAGCGATGATATAAAATTTCATAGAAATCGAGCAATTTTTACGGGGGTTATCGTGCGGACAGATAGACAGACCGACGGACAAAGCTGGAGCATATACGCTTCTTCAACCTACGGTTGGAAAGTGTAAAAAAACACTTCATTCACTTTTCAACCTAATGAAATCAAAACGAGTTGGGTGTTTCTTTGATTAAATTCAGGCTTTCTTCGGGGAACTCGATGCTTTTCGTATCGCAATCTTTTTTAGCTCATAAGCTTTCATATAGGACAGTTATGGAGAGGAGGGGGGGGAATCATTGTGATTTGGAAACTACCAGGCGGAAAGACTTTTACCCTTTTGGGGTCTTCCTTGAAAAAGTCATCTGGTTAATGTGGGAAAGCTTGGAACATTTGATCTTTATTTTAGGCCAATAAATTCGGATTACTAGTATATTTTCACTATTTTAAATGTGAATTTTGACAAGTTTTGAGTTTTATATTTTTTTCTTTAGGAAAGGGTAAACAGTTTTACTACAAAATAATAAACACGGCCAACAAAACAGCTTTAAAGATTTGAGATACTACAATTCTTGTCTGTTTGGTAAATAGAAGCGTCGAAATATGAAATAAGTTTGTATGTTTAACCTGCATACTTAACGACGATATTAAGAGACTCAGGTTTGAGGTTGATCTTTCGTTCCTTACACATTCAGATCATTCGTTTCTTTATTCTGCCTTTGCAGTTTGCTTAAATAATCTTGAAGTATTTTAGTTCTTCAGAAAGGCAAGAAAATATACGAAAATGTAGCAGTACAATTTTCCAACTTTCCTCTGAAACAACCACGAGATAGCAGATGCTCACCGGCAAAAGAAAACGAGCTTTCCATTGGCTGACGCAACTCTCTGTTTCGCATTTCGACAAGTTTTCGATGGCAGATAACGAAGGCCCCAACCCGAGTGGAATTAAACAGTGGGGATGGAGAGAACAGTCTCCGGTTCTCTGATTGGTTGACTGCCCAAGGCCTGAATGCAAAAAAAAAAAAAAAAAAAATCTCGCATACAGTGGATTTTTCTCTGCCGTTCTTATTTACCTGGCAAGGATACGCTTACTCTAACGGCACAAACTCATATGAGTACGGTCATACGAAGTTAGGTTTCTCTTCCGTCTAAAATGCACACAAATATGTGAATTTGGTTTTAAATAAACCTCTTTTAAAACCGAGTTCTTAGTTTAAAATTTCCCGTAAAAACTGCGGCACAAAGCTTTTCTCCATATAATTCCTTTTTTTCCAGACAGTAAAGTTTTGCACGTAATTAGGGCACGCAACGCACGCGTCGCGTTTTCGCCCCGGTGGCGCAGTGATCTAAGCGATAGCCTCTGATCATTCATCCGAAAGGGGTCCGGTTTCGAATCCCGGTGAGGCATGGATGTTTTGTTTGTCTTACGGCACTGGCTCTCTCCCTTCCCTGGAACCAGTGACCCTAAATTAGGGACGGGCGACTGCTTATTGCCCATTAAGTTGCTCATAGTGGTCGTTAAACATCCATTAAAAAATGAATGCGTTGCATACAGTGACCGGACGTCACTGCTTAAAACTTCAATTAAAGTAAACTGGATGGAGATATCCGAAATTGAATCGACGTTCAGCAAAAGTAATCAAATTTTCCTACTTTCCTAAAACACACTAGAACTCAGAACATACATGTATATACATCTTTATGGGGGCGAGGTGATGTCCTAATAAAGACACCTTTGAAATCCACCGACACCTGCAGCTGAGCTTCGCGGCGTAAAGCGCTGGCGGGCATGGCATCTCATGTCGCGGACGACCGTCGTCTCTCGTAGCCTTAAGGGGACCGTAAACAAATTGCAAATGTAACAATCACCTAGGAAACGAAGACGGTTTCTCTTAAGGGACCATCTACAAATTGAAAAGGGACTTACCACGGTCGCGCGAAAGCATATTTCTTAACAAGTAAGTAACCGATTTGCACGCAAATGGTCTCTTACTACTCAGGAACGAATCACCTATGCGATATTATCTTTCATCCGTCCGCCGTCTGTCCCGAAGAATAAAAACAAACAGCTCCTCCGAGAAACAACCGATTTGAACGGAAATGATTTTTTCTACTCAGGGACGCCTCACAACTATCAGATACGATATAAAATTACATTCCATCTGTCCTCCGTCTGTCTGTCTGTCCGCCCGGAAGTATAAAAACACGTAACCCCACCGAGAAGCAACCGATTTGTACGGAAATGCTTTCTTTCTACTCAGGGACGAACCACACCTATCAGATACGATAAATCCGTATATTATTCTTCCGGACGGACGTACAGACACACGACGAAGGGATGGAAGATGGAACGAAATTTTCTATCGTATGTGATTGGTGTGAGGCGTTCCTGAGTAGAAAGAAATCATTTCCGTTCAAATCGGCTGTTTCTCGGAGGAGATATTTGTTTTTATTCTTCGGGACAGACAGCGGACGGATGGAACGTTATTCAGTATCGTACCTCATGGGTGATTCGTTTCTAAGTAGAAATAGACCATTTGCATGCAAATAGGTTACTTACTTGTTAAGAAACATGCTTTCGTGTGGCCGTGGTAAGTCCCTTTTTAATTTGTAGATGATCATTTAAGAGAACCCGTCTTGGTTTAACTAGGTGATTGTTACATTTGCAATTTGTTTACGGTCCCCTTAAGGCTACGAGAGGTGACGGTCGTCCGCGACGTGAGATGCCATGCCCGCCAGCGCTTTACGCCGCAAAGCTTAGCTGCAGATGTCGGGGGATTTCAAAGGTGTCTGTATTAGGACATTACCGGAGGGCGATAGCCTACAAGAATCATTAGTTTTGAAAAAAGTCCTTCACTAAAACTATGGAGCAAACGAAAATATTCGTTATTGACACGTGGTTTCATTTCTAAATATTATTTACAAATTTTGGCAATCGACATTCCAATTTCACACGAAGTTTAAGATATGGCTGGCTGTAGTACGAGCTGAGTCCACGTGAACGTTTTGATTTACAGTTTTATATGGAGTTTAATGATCTTGAAAACATCAGATACTAAAAGGAATCGCCCGTCATTAATTTAGGGACATTCTTTCTGAGAAAAGAAGAAAGCTGGTGACGTAAAAGCAAACACCAGAACTATAACTTTTACCCACGATCATAACCTGGTCTGGTATTAAAAGCTGGACAAAGGCTCTAGCAGCAAAGTAGACTTATTAGTACCGGCTAAAAACCCTGCACCGTCTAAATGCAAACTTTGCAGGGATTTATGGAACACTCTCAAGGTTTAGAAAATTGACCGCGCTGCGCGAGCAAGCCCGTCAGTAACCGGGAACCACCATCTTTCACTCGGACAGGATCCGTCTTGGGACCTGTGGTGGTCTGCCGCCCCCACGGGACCAGTATTTTACACCCTTTGGCCATAGCCGGTGTGTGTGTGTGTGTGACGTGCTAATGGGCGGGGGCAAGCAATAGTAATTTCCACATCACTGGCTGGGAGACCTGTTTGCCAACGCGATTTTTTGGGACATACGTCCTTTAATGGTATCTAGTAAAAACAGGTACACGCACATTTATCAAATTGAGGTTATCATGGAACCCCTCTCACAAGATTCAGTATAATTAAAATCACACACAGAAATTCACAGAAATATTTATTTACATGGTCCGCAGTACTAGGGCCTGTGCTGCGGTGATGACTCCGGGCCAGAGTCATCAGAAACCCCTCGGTCATAGACCAACAAACGTTGTATTCAAGAGCCACGTGCCACTGAATAGTTCAACAGGCTATCAACCATAGTTGACGCGCTTTATAATCTGCTCAAGTTCACGTGCTGGGACAGGTCTTATTGAAGCTGGAGTGGGCTTCTTCCAGCTTCAGACGGAACTTGATGGTCGCAGCCGAGCAATTGCTGCACTTAGATGTGGCTGCACACTTGCGGTGCTGGTGCCCAACCTCACCATATTTGCCACACCTATCTTCAGACTCAGTGCAGTTGCTTCGGAAAGGGCCAAAGCCATTGCAGGGGAAGCACCTGACTTCACGCAAAAACTCTTTCAGACGGAGGACTGACCGACCTAGGCTCAATCTAACCGGCAAGTAAATTATGTAAAACAGTACCCAAGCATATTTTAGCCAGGCTGAGAAACGACAGCTCACTATCCTGTGTATGACCATAATTTGTCTTGCAAGGGTTATCTTATGACGCGCCTACTTCAGAGCTGACGCAAATGTGAAGACGGCAAGTTGCAATGATAAAACTTTCCTGCTTAATTAGGAAAGCATTCGACTCCGGAGCAAAAGGAATGTAGTTGAGCCCCTCCACCAGCAAATTTAGGTTTTAACATTCGCGCCAATACAGGGACAAAGGAATCTCCTGAAAGTTGAGTTCTTCGAAAAATGTGTGATATTCCTCCCACACATCGTCTGAAATTAGTCAGAATTCCTTCTTCTACAGCGAACTCTCCTTAAAGCGTGGTTTGCCGGCTGACCCAGAAACCTATGATTTCATTCCAGCCCTTTCTCAAGGGGACATACGTATCTTAGAGGCGACGTATGTATATGTCAAGACTACAAGTAGCAGTGATAAGCCCTTGGTGGTGTTGCTTAATTAATTCTACACATCGTCTGAAATTAGTCAGAATTCCTTCTTCTTCAGCGAACTCTCCTTAAAGAGTGGTTTGCCGGCTGACTCGAAAACCTATGATTTCATTTCAGCCCTTTCTTAAGGGGACGTGCCTATCTTAGAGGTGACGTATGCATATGTCAAGACTACAAGTAGCAGTGATAAGCCCTTGGTGGTGTTGCTGAATTAATTCTACACATCGTCTGAAATTAGTCAGAATTCCTTCTTCTACAGCGAACTCTCCTTAAAGCGTGGTTTGCCGGCTGACCCAGAAACCTATGATTTCATTCCAGCCCTTTCTCAAGGGGACATGCGTATCTTAGAGGCGACGTATGTATATGTCAAGACTACAAGTAGCAGTGATAAGCCCTTGGTGGTGTTGCTTAATTAATTCTACACATCGTCTGAAATTAGTCAGAATTCCTTCTTCTACAGCGAACTCTCCTTAAAGAGTGGTTTGCCGGCTGACTCGAAAACCTATGATTTCATTTCAGCCCTTTCTTAAGGGGACGTGCCTATCTTAGAGGTGACCTATGCATATGTCAAGACTACAAGTAGCAGTGATAAGCCCTTGGTGGTGTTACTTAATAAATTCTACACATCGTCTGAAATTAGTCAGAATTCCTTCTTCTACAGCGAACTCTCCTTAAAGAGTGGTTTGCCGGCCGACTCGAAAACCTATGATTTCATTTCAGCCCTTTCTTAAAGGGACGTGCCTGTGAGAGGGTTGCTTCGAGCGATTAGAATAACATAGTGTAAACATATGCATATAATACTTTTTTTTTTTCCGAGAGAGAGAGAGAGAGAGAGAGATTTACCTTTCACATACTTAAGTTGCACACCATGTTAAAGCAAGTGTTTGTGCTGTGCGGTGTAATTCAATGAAATTCTGGTATTTATATTCTGTTTTGGTACGGTGACTAGTGCGATAATTTCATCGAAGACTCTAAGCTGTCAGATGTTTATTGTTTTTTGGCCCAGTGGCCGGGTTTGAAATTGTGTCCAAAATGTAGTCTCACACTTGTTAAGTTTTACAATAAATATAGGCCAAGTGGCCTTTCAAAAACCTAAACCTTAGTGCTGTGAAGTTTTAGATATTTTCAGTTTAAATTTTCATCACATGGTTTAAGTGCATCCCCCTCAGCAATGACTGAGGTGGGAAAGTAATCTTATGTTATTGTGGTAAAATCAATGTTTTGTCCTAACTATCTCATTTGATCATCGTCACTTCCAAAAGGTTATTTACACGTGTACATTGTATACCATTAAATTTTAGTGTTTACAAATTTGGTACACATGCAAACAATAGTTACCTTTCTTACACTTTCAGGTGTATCTACACAGCAAACGCAAACAACGCAAACAATACAATAGTAACTTTTGGAAGTTACCAAATTCAGTGGTGCATTTTTTTTAATTTTGTTTCATGGCCTTATTCAGAATTTCAGTTTTTGTTTCGAAATGCATCCACACTTCTCCCAAGTTTTAATTTTTCTATAATTTACTTAGAAATTTCAATATTAGCATAAAAATAGAGTCATTTTTCCTTTTGTTAATAACCACCTAAAATCTCAATATAACACCTGTCTTAGAGGTGACCTATGCATATGTCAAGACTACAAGTAGCAGTGATCAGCCTTGGTGGTGTTGCTTAATTAATTCTACACATCGTCTGAAATTAGTCAGAATTCCTTCTTCTACAGCGAACTCTCCTTAAAGCGTGGTTTGCCGGCTGACCCGAAAACCTATTATTTAATTTCAGCCCTTTCTTAAGGAGACGTGCCTATCTTAGAGGTGACGTATGCATATGTCAAGACTACAAGTAGCAGTGATAAGCCCTTGGGGGTGTTGCTTAACTAATTCTGCACATCGTCTGAAATTAGTCCGAATTCCTTCTTCTACAGCGAACTCTCCTTAAAGCGTGGTTTGCCGGCTGACTCGAAAACCTATGATTTCATTTCAGCCCTTTCTTAAGAGGACGTGCCTATCTTAGAGGAGAGATATGTATATGTTAAGACTACAAGTAGCAGTGATAAGCCCTTGGTGGTGTTGCTTTACTAATTCTACACATCGTCTGAAATTAGTCAGAATTCCTTCTTCTACAGCGAACTCTCCTTAAAGCGTTTTTTGCCGGCTGACTCGAAAACCTATGATTTCATTTCAAGCCTTTCTTAAGGGGACGTGCCTATCTTAGAGGTGACGTATGCATATGTCAAAACTACAAGTAGCAGTGATATGCCCTTGGTGGTGTTACTTAATAAATTTTACACATCGTCTGAAATTAGTCAGAATTCCTTCTTCTACAGCGAACTCTCCTTAAAGCGTGGTTTACCGGCTGACCCGAAAACCTATTATTTAATTTCAAGCCTTTCTTAAGGGGACGTGCCTATCTTAGAGGTGACGTATGCATATGTCAAGACTACAAGTAGCAGTGATAAGCCCTTGGGGGTGTTGCTTAACTAATTCTGCACATCGTCTGAAATTAGTCCGAATTCCTTCTTCTTAATATATATAATATATATCAAATACGTGGAGATAATGTGAATGGACGATGTCATCGCTCTTTCCACGTTATTTATTAAACAACGCATAGCGACTGAAAAATTGTATTCCGGCACCACTGGGATCGAACCCCAGAACTCTCGATAACTAGTCGAGTGCGTTCGAATTTACGCTACAGCGCCAACAATTCTCAGCGCCATGCATGGTATATCAGTCAGCATCTGACTACACGAATACGTATTGATGGTCTCAGCAACTGAGATGGCGTCATCTGGTGGCATTTAACACAACAGCCATTTAATTTGTGGCTGATAAATTCAAAGGGCGATAGAAATGGTTAATATATATCAAATACGTGGAGATAATGTGAATGGACGATGTCATCGCTCTTTCCACGTTATTTATTAAACAACGCATAGCGACTGAAAAATTGTATTCCAGCACCACTGGGATCGAACCCCAGAACTCTCGATAACTAGTCGAGTGCGTTCGAATTTACGCTACAGCGCCAACAATTCTCAGCGCCATGCACGTATATCAGTCAGCATCTGACTACACGAATACGTATTGATGGTCTCAGCAACTGAGATGGCGTCATCTGGTGGCATTTAACACAACAGCCATTTAATTTGTGGCTGATAAATTCAAAGGGCGATAGAAATGGTTAATATATATCAAATACGTGGAGATAATGTGAATGGACGATGTCATCGCTCTTTCCACGTTATTTATTAAACAACGCATAGCGACTGAAAAATTGTATTCCGGCACCACTGGGATCGAACCCCAGAACTCTCGATAACTAGTCGAGTGCGTTCGAATTTACGCTACAGCGCCAACAATTCTCAGCGCCATGCATGGTATATCAGTCAGCATCTGACTACACGAATACGTATTGATGGTCTCAGCAACTGAGATGGCGTCATCTGGTGGCATTTAACACAACAGCCATTTAATTTGTGGCTGATAAATTCAAAGGGCGATAGAAATGGTTAATATATATCAAATACGTGGAGATAATGTGAATGGACGATGTCATCGCTCTTTCCACGTTATTTATTAAACAACGCATAGCGACTGAAAAATTGCATTCCGGCACCACTGGGATCGAACCCCAGAACTCTCGATAACTAGTCGAGTGCGTTCGAATTTACGCTACAGCGCCAACAATTCTCAGCGCCATGCATGGTATATCAGTCAGCATCTGACTACACGAATACGTATTGATGGTCTCAGCAACTGAGATGGCGTCATCTGGTGGCATTTAACACAACAGCCATTTAATTTGTGGCTGATAAATTCAAAGGGCGATAGAAATGGTTAATATATATCAAATACGTGGAGATAATGTGAATGGACGATGTCATCGCTCTTTCCACGTTATTTATTAAACAACGCATAGCGACTGAAAAATTGTATTCCGGCACCACTGGGATCGAACCCCAGAACTCTCGATAACTAGTCGAGTGCGTTCGAATTTACGCTACAGCGCCAACAATTCTCAGCGCCATGCATGGTATATCAGTCAGCATCTGACTACACGAATACGTATTGATGGTCTCAGCAACTGAGATGGCGTCATCTGGTGGCATTTAACACAACAGCCATTTAATTTGTGGCTGATAAATTCAAAGGGCGATAGAAATGGTTAATATATATCATAAATGGCTGTTGTGTTAAATGCCACCAGATGACGCCATCTCAGTTGCTGAGACCATCAATACGTATTCGTGTAGTCAGATGCTGACTGATATACCATGCATGGCGCTGAGAATTGTTGGCGCTGTAGCGTAAATTCGAACGCACTCGACTAGTTATCGAGAGTTCTGGGGTTCGATCCCAGTGGTGCCGGAATACAATTTTTCAGTCGCTATGCGTTGTTTAATAAATAACGTGGAAAGAGCGATGACATCGTCCATTCACATTCCTTCTTCTACAGCGAACTCTCCTTAAAGCGTGGTTTGCCGGCTGACTCGAAAACCTATGATTTTATTTCAAGCCTTTCTTAAGGGGACGTGCCTATCTTAGAGGTGACGTATGCATATGTCAAGACTACAAGTAGCAGTGATAAGCTCTTGGTGGTGTTGCTTAACTAATTTTTACATCGTCTGGTATTAGTCAGAATTCCTTCTTCCACAGCGAACTCTCCTTAAAGCGTGGTTTGCCGGCTGACCAGGAAACCTATGATTTCATTCCAGCCCTTTCTGAAGGAGACGTGCCTATCTTAGAGGGGAGGCATGTATATGTTAAGACTACAAGTAGCAGTAATAAGCCCTTGGTGATGTTGCTTAATTAGGAAAGCATTCGGCTCCGGAGCAGATAGATGTTGGGTTGCGTTTCATCACCGGCAAATTTAGGATTTCACTTTAGCAACTTGTGCAGACAAATTAGAGATTTATATAGATTTTTTATTGCTGCACAATCCACTAATATCAAGCTTCAGAGCGATCCCGAAGCTTGAAAATTGAGAAATAAGAAGTTAAACTGAATAGTAAATTTTCATGCATTACGTAAAGGTAATGTGATAATGTAGGCATTACAGTAACACCATGGCGTCATTTATCTCTTCTTGCTAGCGTAATGTATTTTTTTTTATATGACAAATGTGTTAAGAGATAACATTGTTTATGAAGAACAAAGAATCGATAACAGAGATAAAGTACGTTTTGGAAGAAAAGCAGAACACCTGCAACACGATTTTACAAAAATGTATCATATTTCTTCAGTAAGTTTAGTTATCCTTCTCTAATTTCTATAAATATATGAGGTGTCGGGCATTTAAATTAGCTGCCTCAACGGCAAAATCTAAGGGATGATATAGCGTTTCGAATACCCGTCATTATTTTTTTGAAGTAGTGGCTCTGGTATTCTCGTTATTGCATTTCTGACTTTGGAAAAGCACAAACAAATTGCGAGGCCAATTGCGAAATTGAATTATTGTATTTTTTTATTGGGGGGGGGGCGGGTTAACGACCACCGTGAGGAACTCAGTTGGCTATAGGTCCGCAATTTAGAGCCACTGGTTCCAGGGTAAGAAGAGAGCCAGTGCCGAAAGGCAAACACAATATCCATGCCTCGCCGGGATTCGAACACGGACCAATCTCGAACGACTGATCAGAAGCCATCGTTTAGGCTACTGCGCGACAAGAGCGAAGAATTATTGTTTCTAAAGTTCAATTTGTTTTTCTAATTTTGAAGAGAAGAGTACAGGCTTTCAGTACTTGTCGCAATATGTAACTAGATAGCTTGAATTTTCTTTATTTTTTTTTGCCGCCCCGGTGGCGCAGTTGTCTAAGCGCTGACTTATGACCATTCGTCCGCGAAGGGTCCGGGTTCGAATCCCGGTGAGGCATGGATGTCGTGTTTGTCTGACGGCCCTGTTTCTCTCACTTCCCTGGAACCAGAGACCCTAAATTACGGACGGGCGACTGCTGATAGCCCATTGAGTTGCTCATAGTGGTCGTTAAACCTTCATTCAAAAAAATAAATAAATAGATATTTAAAAAAAATATTCTTCCTTCTGAAAAAGGAAGAAACGCGAAGCCCTTAGTTTCCCCTGTGCACGCTTCTTTCTTTTTAATGACAAGGTTTACGCAAGCACGATCTTCGAAATCAGGAGGGCCGCCCCGGTGGCGCAGTGGTCTAAGGCGCTGGCCTATGATCATTCGTCTGAACGGGGTCCGGGTTCGAATCCCGGTCAGGCATGGATGTTGTGTTTGTCTTACGGCACTGGCTCTCTCCCTTCCCTGGAACCAGTGACCCTAAATTAGGGACGGGCGACTGCTTATAGCCCATTGAGTTGCTCATGGTAGTCGTTAAACCTCAAAAAAAAAAAAAAAATCAGGAGGATTTGTTTGTAAGTTTTAGTAACGTCGTTTTCATAGCGAATTTTGTGATGTATGAGTCAAATAAACAAGGAAGCAGCGGAAAGCCTACTGGTGTATGGTGTATTTCTGCTGCACAACAACCACTCCGGAATAGGAAGAAGTGGCTTCGAATTCCACTGTTGGCAAAAGAAAGGTTATATTGGCGCCTGAACTAAAAGGGATTTCCTGGCCGTCAGAGGCAAAAAAATAAAACTATGTGATGTTTCTTCTGAAATGAAATGGTCGCCAAGTGTTGCCCGGTTGACCCGAAACCTGCTGACCGATTGCGTTGCCCCCGCCTTTCTCAAGCGGGGCACGAACTTCTTAAGGGGGATATAATCCATCTTTCTTAAGGGGATACATTACAATGTAACGTATGAGTCAAACGAACAATGAAGCAGAGAAAAGCCTGCTGACATAGTTCAATTATCGAAATTTCATTTACATTGCTCTACAGTTTGCTGTTGCAAAACCATTATTGCACGATTTACGTTCCAAATCATACCTAAGCTTTACTGTGGAAGTTAACTGAAATTGGGGCTTTCACTTTTTTAATTGGAGGTTTAACGACCACCGTGAGCAACTCAGTAATCTATAAGCAGTCGCCCGTCCCTAATGTAAGGCCACTGGTTCCAGGGGAAGGCAAAGAGCCAGCTCCGTAAGAAAAACACAGCATCCATGTCTCACCCGATTCGACCCCGGACCCGTCGCCGACGAATGATCAAAAGCCATCTCTTAGACAATGCATGAACTGAAAGATAAAAATGTCCATTCACAAAAACACAAATTTTTGCATGGAGTCATCAGTCCATGCCAAAGTCTGTTCCTATGTGAATAGATCTTTAACGTGTTACGCGCAGGCCCATAGCTAACGGGGAGCTAGAGGGAACTCAGCTACCCCTGAAAGGCAAAAGAGCCCGACCTGGAAAATGGTCGTTCTTGTAAATTCTCTAAACTTTTATTTTTGGTGATTTATGAACATTTCTTTGCCGCCCGGGTGGGGCAGTGGTTTAAGCGATGGCTCCTGATCATTCGTCCGAAAACGGTCCGGATTCGAATCCTGGTGAGGTATAGATGTTGTGTTTGTCTTACGGCAACTGGCTCTCTCCCTTCCCTGGAACCAGTGTCCCTAAAATAGGGACGGACGACTGCTTATAGCCCACTGAGTTGCTCACGGTGTTCGTTAAACCTCTAATCAAAAGAAAACAAACATTTCTTTTGATTTCGTTATAAGTATAAATAGTTTACAATATAAATTCCTATATTACACGTTTAAATAAATCAAATATCAAATGATACAGTACGAACGATGAATAACTCTAAAGAAATTACTTGTTAAAGGGAATTAGTATGTAAATACTCTGAACTTTTACGTTCGGTGATTTATGAACATTTCTTTTGCATTTCATTATAAGCATAAATATTTAACAATGTTTATTCTTAAATTACACGTTTAAAAATCAAATATGGAATGATACAGTACGAACGATGAATAAATCTAAAGAAATTACTTGTTAAAGTGAATCAGTACGAGCAGCTACGTCAGTGATTCTTTGCCACATGTGAACCCGACATGTTGTTGCGAAGAGTCAGGGAAGAAGAAATCCTTTTATTTTTACATTGTCTTTTGGGAAAACGTAAAATATAAAATGACATTACAAAGAGAGAGAGAGAGAGAGAGAGAGAGAGAGAGAGAGAGAGAGAGAGAGAGAGAGAGAGCTTTCAACGTCTTCCTGTTCATTGTTTTTAGTGAGTAAGAGTGGTTTGCGATGGGAGAAGAAACGTTTATTTTGCGGGAATCTGAGAGATTTTGGTTTTTGAGTGGAGACAAAAAGTTTGACTGTTGACTACAGTAAGAAGAGACTACCTCCGAGCGCCTGCAAAGAAGAGTACGTGGTTAAAGATGGAGAAGAAAGAGTTGAAATTCGGCATCATTAACCCCTCGATGTCATTGCGTGGATCCACGGAAAGTTTTTGATTGGAGGTTTAACGACCACCGTGAGCAACTCAATGGGCTATAAGCAGTCGCTCGTCCCTAATTTAGGGTCACTGGTTCCAGGGAAGGGAGAGAGAGACAGTGCCGTAAGACAAACACAACATCCATGCCTAACCGGGATTCGAACCTGGACCCCTTACGGACGAATGATCAGAGGCCAGCGTCTTAGACCACTGCGCTACCGGGGCGGCCCCAGAACTAAAAAACAAACGAAAACAATTTCATTCTAGTTGGGAGTTATCTTTCCCTCAGCGATCATGACCCCGAAACTAAGCCGCCGTCAAAAAACTTCTAATAATGACATTTATTTTTTATATTTCAAGAGGGTTCAGTTTTCCCCGCCCCCTCTTTTTCATATTGTGATTTTTTTTAAATTTTGCGTATGAAGAAATTGTTCGTTAGTGAAGTAAGTTAACAAAAGGAACGAATATGCAACGTAAAACTTGCATCCACATTCATGGATGAATATATATAACTTGCACCTGCATTCATGGATGAATATATATAACTTGCACCTGCATTCATGAATGAATTAATTTGTCGTTGAACACAGTGCTCCCCAGATGAGTCTTCAGCCCCCAGTTCTGAGACCTAGCTACTGCCCCGGAGGATTTATTACCGTACATACTACTAGAAATGAATGTTTCAGTAAAGAGTGCACGAAATTTTTTCTGAGAAGCGTACCGTAGCGAAAGTTTCAGCTACATCAAATAAACAAGGACTGCTCACGAAAACAATTCCACATCATGGTAGAGACACCTGAGATCTTTGAAGTTAAGATAATGGAGGTTCCCAAGTGGTGTTTTACCAGTCCTGACTGAGATTGTGGTGTAAATGCTGCAATTGCTTCTTCTAATACTGTAGTACTCTGGCCATAATTTCATTAATGGTGGAGTTCAATAAGAATAATGTATTTGACCTAAGAAACTTAGGTAATTTTTATTACTTTAAAACCAGGCTACATATTCTTTTGGATGCATTATTTGAAAAGGTGTAATGAATGCCAAATCAAATGAAGAATGGCATGATTTTGTTAAATTTTCTTCCTATCAGTCAAATCCTTTACGAAAATTCATTCTGCCTAATGAGTAATGATCCAAAGCTTTCCTTTATTGAGGACGTAATAAATTTTCATAATAATACTAATAGCACTGGTTTCAAGGAATTTGAAAAATCGCTTCTATGAGAAGAAACCCAGAATTCTCGCCTTACGCAGAACTCGAAGCTAAGTTAGGCGGTACAAGAAAACTTATTGTGTGGTTGTTAACCACGGAACCGGCACCACTTGGGTTACGCAGAGGCTGAATGATCCGGGCGAAAGCCTTAATAGAAGCGCGGTAGGCTTGTTCATAACGAGGCTTTAATAAGACTTCTGAACCTGTTAGTAAATTATTCTAGACCTCCAATGAGTTATACATGCAGTTCGAACTCCACGAGTGCTTTCAGAGAACTAAAAATAACAAAAGTATTTCCCCCAGGTCGACCACTCTGAAAATTCTCCGCCGATCTCTATCGCCGAAGTAAAAATGTATCAGGTTGTAAAGAAAGTTTTGGGAAAAAATCGTATGTGGCATGTGTCATGCAAGATACCGCGGGCCTGCGGTGACGTACACATGCCAGAGTGTTGTGTGCGAAAGAAGAGATTCTAAGAACAGAACGTACGCTGTTGAGGTGAAGATTAGGTACACGTGGCAACGATACGATGGCGATATTGAAGGAAGGTGTACATGCAATATTGCTCTATGAATATCTGAATGCCATGAAAGTTACGGAATCACCTGGAAAATTGCGAAATGAGTTTGGTGAAGATATTATCGGACAGAGTGCATGCTATGACTGGTACAGGAAATTTGTCACTGGTGTATGGGGTCTGTCTGATGCGCCCAGAAGTGGCAAACTCAATAAGGTTGAAGATGATACACTGCAACACTGGTATCGACCAAGCCTGGTGCAATACTACGGGAATCGGCAGAGGAACTGAAGATCTCTCATATGACCATCAACACCCAACTTAGGAAGTTGGGATATTCGTGTAAACTGTGCAAATGGGTACCCCATGCTTTGTCTGACCAGAATCGGATGCAACGCTACTCCATTGCTGTTTCTCTGCGTGAAAGAGAAAGTTGGGATATTCGTGTAAACTGGGCAAATGGGTACCCCATGCATTGTCTGTCCAGAATCGGATGCAACGCTACTCCATCGACGTTTCTCTGCGTGAAAGAGAAAGTTGGGATATTGGTGTAAACTGTGAAAATGGGTACCCCATGCATTGTCTGACCAGAATCGAATGCAACGTCACTGCATTGCTGTTTCTCTGCGTGAAAGAGAAAGTTGGGATATTCGTGTAAACTGTGCAAATGGGTACCCCATGCATTTTCTGTCCAGAATTAGATGCAACGCTACTCCATTGACGTTGCTCTGCGTGAAAGTGAAAGTTGGGATATTCGTGTAAACTGTGCAAATGGGTACCCCAGGCTTTGTCTGACCAGAATCGGATGCAACGCTACTCCAATGATGTTGCTCTGCGTGAAAGTGAAAGTTGGGATATTCGTGTAAACTGTGCAAATGGGTACCCCATACTTTGTCTGACCAGAATCGGATGCAACGCTACTCCATTGCTGTTGCTCTCCACGAAAGAAAGAAACGGAGAGGCTTTCTGCATCGGTTGGTCACGGGTAACGAAAAATGGGTCACATACGTGAATGTTACGCGACAAAGAACATGGACCAAGCAAGGACAACTCCCACAGAAGGTCGCTAAGCCACCCCTTCCTAGACGGAAGGGGATGTTGAGTTGCTGTTGGGATTGTCGCAATGTGATTCACTATGAACTGTTACCGCGGGACAATACCATCACACTGGATGCTGACATGCAACAATTGGACCGTCTCCATACTGCACTGCAAGAAAAACGCCCAGTGTTGATTAATCGCCATGAAGTGGATTTTCACCAAGATAACGCTCGTCCACATGTCGCTTTACAAACCCCGCAAAAATTGCACGAGGTGGAATCGAAAATATTTCGCATCCCCCTTATTTCCCAGACCTTGCCCCGTCCGAATTTTCCGGTCTTTGCCGAATTTTCTCGCTGAGAAAAACTTTGCTAATGACGATGAGTGAAACGTTGCATGGATGACTTCTTCAATTCTCGCTCGCCAAACTTCTAATGCAGTGGAATATTTCAACTCGTAGATCGATGGAACAAGGTCATCAGTTGCAATGGGACTACCTGGACGATTAGGTTAAGTGTTTTGTACGATTTTATAAGCTTGAAATACATGCTTCTCGATTTTCCAGATACTTTCTTACAACCTGGTATATTAAACAAGAAAGATAGCACTGAATTTACGGGTGTAATGAGCACGTCTTTTGAATTCTTTCTGACACACACAAAAATAATATTGGCCGATCCGGTGGCGCAGTGGTCTAAGCGATGGCTTCTGATCATTCGTCGAAGATGAGTTCGGGTCCGAATCTCGGTTAGGCATGGATGTTGCATTTGTCTTACGGCACTGGATCTCTCCCTTACCT
The DNA here is from genome assembly GCA_039090855.1 of Macrothele yani. Taxonomy (NCBI): domain Eukaryota; kingdom Metazoa; phylum Arthropoda; class Arachnida; order Araneae; family Macrothelidae; genus Macrothele; species Macrothele yani. Next base: position 203,245,878 of record CM076990.1, read on the forward strand.
GGAAGAGAAATTCAGAGAAAAAGATCATGCCTTTACGCCTCTTAGAAAAAATGTGCTCATAATTTAAAATGCGTCATGTAAGCAGCGTTTTTTATAGTGTATTAAACTGAGTACAAAGATAAAAATAAAATCAATCGAATTTTTACAAAATCGGTAAAACATCGAGAAATAGGAATCGTTACTTTCGGCCTCCAGTGACTGAAATATGTGCTACGAAAAATCACAAACTGCGCACAAGAAGCTTCTCATAGCGGAACATATCTAAGGCAAAGGAGATTTTTCAAAGTGGTTTCTTAGAAACGAAGATACGGTTTCAAATATGGTACAAACAGATATGAAAAGTTACACCCCCTAGTGGCAAAACTGTTTGGTAAAGAAATTGGCAAATACATTAAAAATTGTTCCTCGCCACAAACGCTACCCAGTAGCGAAAATAGTGTTTTAAATCTGACTTTTAGAAGCAGATATATCATCGTTACAGAGATGTACCTTAACGCCTCTACCGGAAAAAGTAAACATTATATTTTAGAAAAACAAAAGAACACATAAATGTTTTCCGCTGTGAGTGGCGTCTGATTGAAAAACGAATTTTTTCAGTTGGAATTTTAGAAGCGAAGGCACACGATTGCAAACAAGTAAAAAACAGGAATATCCACTTACGCCCTAGTGCCAAAGCATTTTGTCACAAAATATTGCAAAATGCATGCAGAATATTAATCGTCATGATTTGTATCCTACGAAAAAAAAAATAATTATCCGATTTTTAGAAGGAGAGGTTTCGGAAAAAACAGAAGATAAATTTACGCTTCCTAACGGTGACACCATATACTGTTTTTAACAGAAACTGTGTGTAAATGCATTGGAAAAAGAACAAAACACATAGATCGTTGGTCTCACAGTTCAAGCTTTTGGCAGCAAAAATAATTTTTCGATTCGTTCTAATAGTTGCACAGATACGGTGCCTACAGACAGATGGATGGACGTAGGGATATAAGCACGTCCTTTTTTTTTTACGCTTTCCAACCGTAGGTTGAAGAAGCGTATAACCGATATAGTCACGTTCCTTTCGAGCTCTGTGTTTGTGCCCAGTTTTTGGAAGTATATAGTGAGTGTTTGTTCCTATTTTTGTGTTCCCCTTCAAGAAGAAGATCTGTACATTCTTTTAGCTCAGCTCCCAAGTCGGTGAGTTGCATATTTTGTTTGCATTCAGCGTTTTATTATTTTCGATCAAGCTGATCGATCCTTAAGTTAATCCTCGCCATTTTCAATGGCAGGCACTGAGAAGAGTGATGTCCACGCCCACATCAGTGATGCTCATTCAACCTCCTCCTCCTCCTCACTCTCAGGAGACCAATCAGCATTTATGCACGTCAGAGACGTCATACGCATACAAGATGTGACGCGCGACTCCTCTGCAAAAGCTCAAGCTGATATCCCTGTCCAGGAGAGTGACGTCACCTTGACGCACGTCCCTGGTTCATTTGCCGAAGCTATGGATGTGACCGATTGCACGGTCGCGTTGCCTTCAACTGGCTCAACTCAGTTTACCAAGCCGCTACCAGCAATCAGCACTGTGTCGTATCCTTCCGCTGACAACTCTACGTCTCTCATTTACTCCACAGTGACCTCCGGAGCGAGAGTTCCTTCCAAGTTTATTGCTCCCGTTTTTCCTGACTCTTACGTCAGTGTTGAGGGTAGTTCTGCCACCATCGATATCCCAGAGGATTCCCCAGCCGGGAAACAATGTTTCTCCACAATGGATTTCGGTGTCTGTTTTGATGCATTACCAGACACGAAACTCAAGGAATATAGTATTGCCCTAAAGAAGATGCTTCCTACAGGAGCTTATATCACTCATATGGCTCGAAAGCCACGGGCCGTATTAGTGTATTTTGCCCGTAAAGAACATGCAGACCTTGTGATGACTGCTGGCTTATCCATCAAAGATGTGCATCTTCTGGCTGAACCTGTGGCGCAGCGACCTATCCAGGTCACTTTCCACCCAATCCCGCCTGAAATCTCAGATGTCGCTCTATGCACTTTACTCAGCAAATTTGGCCGAGTGGTTGGACCAATAACGACCCTTTCGGCGGCGCCCAGAGATCCCGATGACAAATCCATTGCAGGGTTTCGTCGAAGTGCCCGTGTCATATTTCCGTCGGACGATCATCTGCTTGCGTGCCCGAAGATCCTAACCGTACGGTGTGGCCAGCAACGTCGGAGAATCGACGTAATTACCTCCTTGCACTGCACGTTTTGTCATGGCGAAAACCATCTTCGCGTGCACTGCCCACATCAAGTTCCACCGACTCGGACTGGCGCTCCTACAGGTACTGTTCCTACCTCGAAGCGTACTACACCATCTACTTCAGCACAACAGGCCTCGAAGCCAAGATATGATGAAAAAAGTTCGCTTACAGACGTTGGTCAAGGCAACGCTCCCACAGCCGCTTCCTCTTTGTCACTAGAGGACTTTCCTACAATTGCCTCCTCACTCCCGCAACGTCGTCGCTCCACCACTGAGTCCATTTCAGAAGGTTTACAACCAGCTATTACCACTGGAACCTCCGAAACAGCTGATATGGAGTCCGTTGGTCCAGAGACGCAGTGTGAGGATGAGACGACCGAGCCTCCACTGAAGTGCTGCGGCTCTGGCCGCAGCAGGCGAGTAGCGAAGAAGCAAAACTCTACTTCACCTCGTTCAACCTCCCTCTCCAGCAGTTCTCCTCGACACACCTCGCCAGCCGAAGTCTCCTTTCCCACGGTCGAAGAGTTCGCTGCATTTCTCCAGACAGCCAATATACCTCCCGTACCACTCTCATACATTGATCTCCATACATACTTAACGAATCCGACAAGCTACGCAATAGTGCGTGCCTTAGCAGTCAAGAATCCATCGCTTCGCCAACTTGTGCCGGAGCAGATCTTCAATGTGTCGCATTTCTGCCGCCAGAATGTTCCCACCCATCCGTGGGCACAAATCTTCTATAATCGTCTCAAGTCTTTTCCTCCAGCTCTGAAAGATCTTCAGCTAGAGGCAAGGAACCCCGCAATTCAAGATCGTGTCACTTAATTGCAGGGGATTCGCTTCCCCCTCAGCAACTCTCTGGCATATGAAGACCTCAACCCGTTGGGGGCTGATATTCTCCTCCTTCAAGAGACAAATTGCAAACCAACTACCGTCTATTCTCGATGGCGCCAGTGGAACTTTGTGTTTCATCACGCCTATGGACTAACATCTCATAGCGGTCTTGCCATCGGCATTAGTCATACTCTCAATTCTATTATCACACCCCTCTCTGTGCGAAATATTTGTCGAGATCTCTTACAGCATGCATCCTTTACCATCGCATCTTCCAGATATCATTTATTCAATATCTATATTCCAAGCACTACAACACATTTATCAATTCTCTTCATGCGTCTTCGCAGAGCACTCGACCGTATCTCACCGTCTGACCATGTTCTCGTTGGTGGGGATTTTAACTGTACCCTGGATCTTCTTCTGGGTAGGTCTTCTACAAATAGAGAGCGCCGCCATGCCCTGGCGAACCTGCTCCAGACAGTTGTCACCAACAACGCTCTTCATGATATACATCGGCATATTCATCCATGGTCGACTAATTACACTTGGCGCTCCTCTCATGCGCAAAATCCTTTCTTAGCCTGCCTTGACAGGTTTTATGCCTCCAGTACTCTACTACCTGCCGTGACAGAATCGAGTGTGCATCCCACGGCCTCATCTGACCACTGCGCCATTGCCATCATAGTCCATACTGCACCATTCAAACCCAGGATAATTCGCCCGTGGACATTTGATGATGCACTTCTCTCCGACCCGGCATTCTGCACTTCGGTCCGGTCATTCCTGATTGACAGACGACCGCAGCTTCAATCTGCACTCTGCGGATTAAATTCTTGGTTGGAGATCAAGCAACAGCTCGTTCTGCATGTCCGAAACTACTCTTTCCAATTAAAGACACTCCAGAACATGCGTCTAGACTATGTTCGTTCAATGCTATCCATGCTCAGTCTCAGTGATCCTCTCTTCTCCTCCTTTCAAGAAGAGCTTCAATCTCTTCTCACTCCTCTGGCGCAACTAGCTCTCCGCCGACTTCATTTGCAACACCTGACGCCGGATGCTCACAACTATGAGTTCCTGACGTCGGTGGAAAACACCCGACGAGCTTCGTCCATACTTCATCATCTACGCTTTTCTTCTGGAGAGGTATCAGATGAGGCGATTGCGCTTTGTTCCCATGTCCGTCAGTACTTTTCCATGAAGTTCAGTGAACCTCCTCAACAATCCTCTGCAGCAATGGATTCTCTCCTTTCTAGTCTACCTCAGGTCCCCCCCCATCTCGCTTCTTCTCTTCTCCTTTCCATCACGCCCTCTGAACTAAACACTACATTCTTTTCTCTGAATTCTAGTGCCGCTCCGGGTCCGGACGGCCTAACCTTTAGCTTTTATAAAACTTTTCTGCCTCTTCTTCTTCCGTTTCTCCTATCCGCTTTCTCTGCTGCCTTTACTTACTCTCCTCTCCCGAGGGGATTCACAAATGCATACGTTGTCCTTTTCCCCAAGAAAGGTGATCTCCTTGACTTGGTGAACTGGCGCCCAATTTCCCTACTGAATCTCGACTACAAACTTTATACCAAGCTTCTTTCACAACGACTAAATCCCATCCTCACTTACATCCTCTCCCCTAACCAGACTTACACAGTTCCCGGCCGTTCCCTATCTCACAACATCCATCTTCTGACTGATCTAATTCACCTTGCGCGCTCCCGCTCTGAACCCCTCGCCCTCCTCTCTTTAGACCAACAGTCCGCCTTTGATAATATCTCCCACACTTATCTCTCCGCCACACCTCCGATTTGGATTTCCATCTCCGTTTATTTCTCTCCTCACCTCCCTATACCAGGACGCCAGCTTCCAGGTCAAGTTGCCCACCTTTCTTACAGCACCAATCCTCTTCCGCCGTGGAGTGAGGCAAGGCTGCCCACTCTCCGGTCAACTTTTCGCTATAGCCTTAGAACCTTTTTTCCGCTCCGTTCAACGTTCCTTTCAAGCCACCCTGCCGCCACTCATCACTCGCACGAGACACCATGTCACCACTTCCGTGGCGTATGCAGACGACGTTACCTTCTGTATACGCCTGGATTCACAGTTCTCTTTGCTCCAAAGTCTTTTCGCCGATTACGCCTCCTGCTCCGGAGCTGCGATTAATACAACCAAAAGCACAAGCCTGTGGTGCGGCTCATGGGTTGACCGCTTGGATTCCCCATGGGGAGCGCACTGGTCTTCAGCCTCTCAACGTTTCCTTGGTGTACATCTTGGCGTCCCAGGTGAAGCCTCCAGCACAACGTGGAATACCATCCAGCCACGTCTTCATCGGTCAACTCCGTTTTGGCGAAAAGCGCAGTTCTGCACCTCATATTTTCAACGTGCACGTCTTGCGCAAACCTATCTTCTCTCCATGTGCACACATTCCTGGCTTGCTACTAAATCCCCACTTCTTCGTCTCAATGATATCACTCGCTGCTTCACCTCAGTTATCTGGACCGGACACCACTGACTCAGTGCCCCCAAGCTCAGCCTTCCTCCTGACCAAGGTGGCATTGGCCTAATTGATACACGACTGTACTATCAAGCTCTCCGGATTACTTCGTTCCTCCGTCTTCATACCTCACCTGTTGCCGACGCCGTTACCGCAAGGAATGTCATCACCTCTTCGAGCAACACTAATTTCACTTTCACTTCTTTCATTCTAATGGACCTCCGTACTACCACTCACTCTCGCCTTCCTCCTGCCTTACGGGAGACTCTTACCTTTCTCCGCTCTCTCCCGCTCACTCGATCCCCACCCGATTCCACCACTGAACTCCTTGCCGAACCCCTGTTCTTCTCCTCTCTTCTTCACCCCCTCATCTTTCATGCTTCGCCTATCCTTCTTGGCTCCAAGTCGGAGTTGTAACCGTCAAAGACCTCGTAACCTCAGATCTGTCCTGGCGACCCTACGCCAGCCTCCCACCCACCGTTCTACTTTCACCCTCCTCTCGCTCTGTCTATGACTCCCTACTCTCTACCATCATTGCTAAGTTTCCTCATCTCGCAACGACCACCGGCCTGACCTTTGTTCCTTCCGCCTCCCTCCCCCTTCCTTTCTTTCTTTCAGTCGGCAGATCTACACTTCCACTATCCTCTCTTTCAACCTCAGTTCTCTATCGGTTACTTTTAAAATCCCACTCTCCTTCTCCCCTTCACATCCCTGATGTCTCCCAATCCTCTCTCACCGCTGTCTGGTCTGCCACAGTTTTTCCTCTTTCAGCTCCTCTTGAAATAAACACTCACTGGCTTTTTCTCCATCGCCGTCTTCCCGTTCCATCCATCCTCCACCGCATGACCAGTCTTGACACACCTCTTTGCCCCTTCTGTGCTCAAGAAGCTGATGTCTCTCACGTTTATCTACATTGTGTCATCCTCCTTCCACTATTCCATCTTGCAGTTTCCATTGCTCAACGTTCAGCCACAACTGATCTTCCTTTCGATGCCTATAAGACACTCCTCCTGCAGGTCTCTCCGCCAGTCAAGCTTCCACCCATCTGCTCATATATTTTCATCCTGGTGAAACATGTCATTTACGTATTTCATCAGCGCTGCCGAGATATCTCATCTCCTTATACCATCCACCAAGCTTCTGTGGAACTACTGTGCCACTTTCGTGAGCGTCTCCTCTCAAGACTTCGTCTAGAGAACCTTGTGGCCGTCGCCCAACAGAGAGAACAACATTTCCGTTCCACCTGGTCTCCGGCCGCTTCCTGGTTCGCCGGCATGCCAGCGACGTTACGACTGACTGTCGGTAGTTTATAACCTCGTTGCTCCTAGCTCTGTTGAACTTCAGTTCAACGTGCATGCTCACCATTGGTTTTCGGAATCAAACTTCAACATAAAGCTTATATCTTCTAACAAATGTGAATATAATATGCACCATACTGTACAAATGTATATAGTCTTACTTGTTTTCTCTTTGATTATCATTTTTTCTACCAGTACTAAGACATCGTAATTCCGTTTGCCTTAGGATTCACATTGTCTACTTTGTCATCCACAGTTCTCCTTTTGTACAGTGCTTCATTATAATATTCTCGTTCTGTTATTTGTCAGCACTATAATATACTTATACTTCGAGACGAAATGTTTCGACAATCTCTCTTATTGTTCTTGTGCAAAATGCCTGTACCTCTTACCACGAGGCTCCTTTGTGAATCAATACATCGTGCTGTATATAATGTACATAAAATTTTAGAGTTTGTATATTTTACCGTACAATATATGTACCAGGACGCCCATGTTCGCCTCCTGAACCCAACCTTGTTAATAAAATTGTGTTGAACTGAACAAGCGCATATGCTCCAGCTTTGCCCGTCTGCACGATAACTGGCGTAAAAATGGTTCGATTTCGATGAAATTTTAGTATGTGGTAGGGGACCGCCTGGGGAGGAACCCTATTGAAAATGGGACAAATAGGGTCAAAGGTCACGACGTAAGAGTGGGATCCTTCCATTGCCTTTATGCGTCATAACTTGCGTAAATATAGTTCGATTTCAATGAAAGTATACTATGTGGTAGGGGACCACCTGGGGACTAACCCTATTGAAAATGGGACAAATGGGGTCAAAGGTCAGGACGTAGGAGCGGGATCATTCCATTGCTCTTATGCGTCATAACTTGCGTAAATATGGTTCGATTTCAATGAAATTTTACTATGTGGTAGGGGACCGCCTGGGGACGAATTTTATTCAAAATGGGTGACGTGGGGTTAAAGGTATAACATAAGAGTGGGATGCATTCCATTGCCCTTATGCGTCATAACGTGCGTAAAAATGGTTCGATTTCGATGAAATTTCAGTATGTGGTAGGGGACAACCTGGGGACGAACCCTATTGAATGTGGACAAAATGGGGGTCAAAGGTCAGGGCATAGGATTGCGATCCATTCCATCGCTCTTATCCCATATTATTAAGGTGAACGTCAAGTAATTTTGCTTCCTATACTTCCAATGGAAAAACTTTTGTACACATTTCCTTCACAATTAATGTGTTCCCAAGGATGGAAATTTGAACATCGATTAAAATAACTTTATTATAACTTGGAATACTTAATATTTTCTAAAACATAACCATAATTATATTAAAAGTCAATAACTTTTCCTTTGGTGGTGTTGAAACCAGAAAAAGGATGGCGCGACCTGTACTTTGATGACGTCAGTAGACAAACAAATGTTGGATTGCATAATTATGGTTATGTTTTAGAAAATATAAGGTATTCCAAGTTATAAAATGAAGCTATTTTAATCGATGTTCAAATTTTCATCCTTGTGAACGCATTAATTGTCCAGAAAAAAGATGGCGCGACCTGTATTTTCATGACGTCAGTAGACAAAAAAATGTTGGATTGCATAATTATGGTTATGTTTTAGAAAATATTAAGAATATTCCAAGTTACAAAATAAAGATATGTTAATCGATGTTCAAATTTTCATCCTTGGGAACGCATTAATTGGGAAGAAAATGTGTACAGAAATTTTTCCATTCAAAGTACAGGAAGCAAAATTACTTGACGTTCACCTTAAAGGAGTAATTCTTGTATGTATGTAAATTTTATTTTGAAAACGGCTAGAAGGATTTTGATGAAAGTCGTTAACTTACCGTTTCCTGGTACTAGAAATCGATTTAGCTTGATCTCGACTTTAAGAAAATTTGTTTAGTGGATTAAATAACCACCCCGAATTACCAAGTCTGTAGTGTGGTGTCATGGCGTCGCCCCATTAGATGTTGGCGCGCGGTCATGCCATCTATCTCATTACGTCACGCGTTGTTTGTTGATCCTATCAAAGTTTTATGACGTCACACCTTGGTAGCAGATGGTCGCGATTCCCATCTGCCTCATTACGTCACGGGTTGTGTGCGTATGCTCGTCTGCACGATAAAATGAGTAAAAATCGTTCGATTTCGATGAAATTTTAGTATGTATTAGGGGAACACCTGTGAAGGAACCCTATTGAAAGTGAACGAAATGGGGTCAAAGGTCAGGACATAAGAGCGGGATCCATTCCACTGTTTTTTTGCGTCATAACTAACGTAAAAAAGGTTCGATTTCGATTAAATTTTAGTATGTGGTAGGAGACCACCTGAGGACAAACCCTATTGAAAATTGGCGAAATGGGGGTCAAAGGTCAGGACATAGAAGCGGAATCACTTCCATCGCCATTATGAGTCATAACTTACGTAAAAATGTTTCGATTTGGATGAAATGTTGGTATGTTGTAGGGACCTGTCTGAGGACGAATCCTATTGAAAATGGGCGAAATGGGGGGAAAGGTTAGGACACAGGAGCGGGACCTATTCCACAACGCTTATGCATCATAACAAGTAAAATTGCTTCGATTGCGACAAAATTTTATCACGTTATTTCGGAGATATACTGAAATAGTTCTGTTGAATATCATCCAAATGAATTAAAGGTCAGGGCACTGGGGTGAGATTTATTCCACATCCATTTTCCTCATAACTTGAGTAATAGCTTGAGTAATGATTTCTAGTATATTGGAAAGCGTATCATAATCAATGCATTGCATGAGTTTACTAACTTGTTTTTCAAAAGAATGCTAAAACCTAAAGCCCATGAAAGCTTCCGGCAAAGAAGGTAATACAAATACACAAAATTTTAAAACTCCCTCTCGAGCCCTACATTGTAGTAATTACCGATATTATTAACATGGCCGTTTATCCCAGATACTATACAGATACATTAAAGATGGCGGATGTAATATTTATTCATCAGGCGGGCACCTATCCCACTTTTCTGAGAAACCACAGACCAATTTATAAGGGCCATCCAGAATTAAGTACCGTTCGCGCATCACTCCCGCGCAAGTATTTGCTTCAGAGTCGCCTCATCCATTAGCCACGCCAATACCTCCATTTTGTGAGGTTGTGCTAATGTCAAAGGTTTGTGCTATGCGATAATAATGTTTAAATTAATAGAACGACCTGCCGACTGCGAAGTCTGGTCTGTGATAAGGTTTCTGAATGCGAGAAATGTCAGACCAAGTAAGATTCATCGGCAAATTTGTGAAATTTATGGACAAAACGCAACGAGTGAAGGAATGGTGGGAAGTGGGTTCGAATGTTTAGTGAAGGACGACAGAGCGTTCATGAAGAATTGCGCTGTGATAGTCCTCTGGTCGCGGAAGATTTGGGGGAGAGAGTGTATGAAAAAATTAGGGAGAACTGACGCTTCACAATTTTTGATCTTTCAGAACATTTCCCTGAAGTTCTGAAATCATTACTACTCGAAATCATTGCGTTCAGTACCGCGAAGTGTGTGCACGATGAGTATGCTCGATCGCCTCATCCATTAGCTACACCCTGGCGCCATTTTTGTGAGGTTGTGATAATGTTAAAGGTTTGTGCTATGCGATAATAATGTTTAAATTAATAGAACGACCTGCCGACTAGGAAGTCTGGTCTGTGATAAGGTTTCTGAATGCGAGAAATGTCAGACCAAGTAAGATTCATCGGCAAATTTGTGAAATTTATGGAAAAACGCAATGAGTGCAGGAATGGTGCGGAAGTGGGTTCGAATGCTTAATGAAGGACGACAGAGCGTTCTTGACGAATTGCGCAGTGGTAAGCCTTCTCTGGTCACGGAAGATTTGGTGGAGAGAGTGAATGAAAACACATTAGGGAGAGCCGACGCTCCACAATTTCTGATCTTTCAGAACATTTCTTTGAAGATTCGGAATCATTACTGCTCGAAATCATTGCATAAAACCTTCAGCAACCCAAGTGTGTGCAAGATGGGGGCCAAACATTTTGACGGAAGAGCATAAAAGGAAGTGCATGGGACCTGCTGTGGAATTTTTTGGGGCCATACGCGGAGAAAGGTGGTGATCTTTTAAGTCGCGTGGTGACCAGAAATAAGACTTTGGTCCCTCACATCACACGCGAATCGAAACAGCAATCCTTGCAATGGCAACACATCATTCGTCCGACAATGCCATGAAAACGAAGGTTAAGTGGTGGTTCAAAATCCAGGCGAGGCGGCAGACTTCTATGAGAAGGGTATCCAGAAACGTGTGCCACGATATGAAAAATGCCTCAGCATCCACGGGAAATATGTTGAAAAGTACATTCACGGACAATGAAATTTGCGCACCTAGAAGAAAACATGCTACAACCGCGAAACTTTGCAAATAGCTAGAGTGCATGCTGGTATGCAAATGATCCACGTTTGGTGCGATTGTGCATGACCGCACACCCTGTGGTGTGCGGTATAAACACCCTGTGGTCAGCCTTATAAACTGGCGTGTAGTACACCCTGTGGTCAGCCTTATAAACCGGCGTGTAGTACACCCTCTGGTCAGCCTTATAAACCGGCGTGTAGTACACCCTGTGGTCAGCCTTATAAACTGGTGTGTAGTTGATGCCCCATGAAAGCGAAAAGCACTGGCTGACGCAAGAGTGACAAGAATGCCGGGTAGACCCCAGAGACGTCGATTTATTCAAATTACGGATTTTGAGAGAAACCTGATCATCGGGCTGAAAACCGCAGGGTGGTAAGCGCGCCGTATAGCCCGCCTTGTGGATCGTTCTGACCATACCGTCCGATTGTGTTGAGAGCAGTGGACACGTGACGGCACTGCCACACGGCAGAGAGGCTGCGGACGGACCAGGAGGGCGACCGGTAGAGACGATCGACGGATCGTGTGCCAGGCACGAACGGATCCCACGGGGACCCGGTCCACTATATAGGCACATGTAGCGGCTCCTGTGTGCCCACGAACCATTTACAGATACCTCACGGAAGGGAATCTGTGACCCCAACGCCCTTTATGTGTGCTGCCATTAACACCGGTACATCGCCGCCTCCGTGTGCAGTGGTGCCAGGCTAGAGCGACATGGAACGCCATAAACTATCGACGTGTGGTGTTTAGCGATCAGTGCCGCTTCGTTTTGGGGACAGGTGATCATCGCGTCCGTGTGTGGAGGTCCTCGGGTCAACGGCACAATCCCAACCTCGCTATCGAGCGCCACACCTCCCCCACTGCAGACATTATGGTCTGGGAGCCGTTGCCTACGATAGCTGATCAGCTCTATACTCGGGGCAAAGCTATCCTGGCAATGGGGCCAAAGCTACGGTGACCTTTTCACTCCCAGTATTACTCCGCACTAATGGTGTGTAATTAACCTTCACTCGGAAAACTTCTCCCACAAGCCCTCAGGGCTGGCTGTCTGTCACCGTGATCCCTTACCAAACCCCTCTATTTTAACCCCCTCTCCACCGCCGCGCGCTTTGCAGACCGGTAGACAAGCAGTTTATTTCTCCCTCTCTTATCTTTTTTTTTTTTTTGGAGATGTTACAGAACGTGTAACGTTTCTTTCTTTCTTACTTTTAAAATGAAATTATCTTTGCTAAACACGGGAAGCAGTCTTAAGTGGCCTAATTTTGTTTTCACATATTTTTCCATTTTTTGTTTATATATTTCATATATTTATACTTATTGCTTGAAGATTACCAACTGCGGGATTTAATTAAAAGTAATTTTACCATGTCATCAGTTATGCGTAAAATTTCGTTCTTTCAAAAATTTTGCCTTGATTAGATTTTTTTTTTATAACAGACATCCGTTAAATGTGTATGCATTTTTAACTACCCCGTGTTGCCATAAGTACTGGACAAGAGCCCGTCTCTGTGGTAAATGATATTTTAGGGTTCACTGTAAACTGCCACACATCTTTCAGCAACTTGGAAAATTGCCACACATTGGAAAATTGCCACATGTTTTTCATTGATGGGCCGGGCACAAATTGCTGTTCCTCCGAGGAACACTTTGAATGTGTGGCAGTTTTCCAAGTTTCCGAATTATGTGTGGCTGGGGAAGGAAATCTTTCATTTGTCTGAATTTTCATGCCGGTTCATGCGCGTTTAAGGCAACTGCGCACAAAAGTTCAAAAGGAAAAGATGGCCGTTTCTTGGCCTATATTGAGAACTGAATTGGGAACTCCAAACTAATTTCGAGAAAACGTTCTATGTAAGCCAAGCGAGAATTGTATTTTAATTTGAAGAAATAAATTGCCAATGGATCTGAGGTACTTCAGTACTAAATTCAACCTTCATTCTCGCAATGGTGCGACTTGAAACGCCAGTGAGTTCTGCCGTAAGAACTGTTAATTCATTTGATTTATTCGGCGAATGTTTTTCCATCAATTTAGTGAAAACATTCATAACGATCACCTTAGCAGAGCTTCGTAGTGATTTCCCACGTTTATGCGGCTGAAATACACTCGAGTGACCGGCAGATGCCATTCGAAAAAACCGAAAAGACAGAAGAGTGTTTTAAAACAACAATCAAGAAGGAGAAACGCGAAATGACCTCGGAAACACTTTTTTCGCCCTCATCCTTCCACTAATGACCCCCCACCCCCACAGCAATAAATATCCCCTGGGTTGACAGCTTAACTCTGACCCAAACAAGAATGCTGTGACAGAGAACCATCAGTGACGTCACCAAAGCACGAATATATGTATTTTTTAGAAATGCCGCTGAAACTGAGATCTGAATTTTTTAAATGCACACACACACAACGTATTGAACATCTGTGTCATTTCTAAGTGCCAGTTGAAGCTGGAGTACGAGCTTTTAGACCGGAACTATTTTATGCAGTGGAAGTATACACTCTGTAGCCTTCCTTCCAATGACAGGTTAAGCTTGCCCCGAGTATAGTAGTGGCTCGTATATCATTGACGGGACAGCGGTATGTGGATCAGATCCAACGGCCCCATGTGCTCCCATTCCTGACCACGACTCCAGGTGCATTATACCGGCAGGATAATGCCCGCCCGCACACGGCTCGGGTTGCCCAGTACTGCTTACGTCATGTCCAGACAGTTTCATGGCCTGCCCGCTCCCCGGACATGTTCCCTATCGAGCATGTGTGGGACCAGTTGAAACGCCGGCTGCCGGTGTGCCGCACTATCCGGGATTTGGAACACACCGTCCAACACGTGTGGGTCAGTCTGCCACAGGACAACATCAGGCGTCTGTTCCCGTCCATGCAGGACGGTATTGCAGCATGTATCGCCGCACGAGGAGGTGCCACGCGCTATTAAAGATGACCGGACTGCGTGCCACAGATCCCTCTGCAATTGTCCTGCAGCTTTGGTTTTGCCATCATGCGTATCATTCATCAGCATCATTACGTCTATAAAATTTCAGTTCAATGCTTCCTTCGTGGTGCGCAAATTTCATTGTCCGTGAGTGTATGTTAAGATTGTAGAATTCATCGCACATAAAAAATTAGTTATAAATATTATTTGTTTTATCTTCAAACGGTACTTACTTTCTGAATGGCTCTAGTATTTCCCTACTTCCTTGCATGAGTAAAATCCTGGAAAGAGTACTTTAAATATAATTTTAGAAGTCTGCAAAAAAACGAATTTAGTTTTCGTTCAGTTTGGATTGAGACCCAGACATTGCCCGATTCACCAGGTCTCCAGAAAAGCTTACACATCCTTCAGTATCAAAAAGAGTACTGACGTAACTTCCCTTAATACAGATAAGGCCGACACAAAACTGAAAACGGGTCTGATTTACGAACTCAGTAAATTTCAATTTACCAGCTGGATTATTCAAATCATAAACTACTTCACCTGCCTCCGAAGAAAAGAAAATTTTCCGCGTATCATGTCGAAGCAAAAATTAATTTCCGCTGTGGGTTGTACTGGATCCTATATACAACAAAGATTCTTCGGCAACAGCTCGCTACGAAAGTGCAAAAGTACATCAATATGCTCGAAATATAGGCGCCCCCTTTCTTTTCTTTTTTTTTTTTTGATTGGAGGTTTAACGTCCACCGTGAGCAACTCAATGGGCTAAAAGCAGTCGTCCGTCCCTAATTTAGGACCACTGGTTCCAGGAAAGGGAGAGTGCCGTAAGAGAAACACAACATCCATGCCTCACAGGACTCGAACCCGGACTCCTTTCGGACGAATGGTCATAAGTCATCGCTTAGACCAGTGCGCCACCGCAGGAACACGTCCCTTTTGAGTAGCGGATTTGCGCATACACCTCACAGCTCCGTTCTTACTCATCGATCACAAACTTAGGCTAGAGGCCATGAAAGACACGAAGAAATCACAGAAAGCAGTTAGAGATATTTCATTCGTGTGGTCAGAAAGAATTTGAAAAGAAACACGTAGATAAGAAATTATTTATGGACTACAAATGTTTGTTTAGATCTTGCAATTACACACATTGAAAACTTACAGTGATATGAGAATGCAATACACCAGGAGGAATCGGAACATATTGGATGTAAGACTATTACCCCTATCAGATGTAAGAAAAGAAATTCAATATATAAAATATATAAAGGCAAGTAAGATGGTTATAACAGAAACGCCACTGTTAGCAGCATAGCTTGGGACTACAATTTAATGATAGGGTTGAGATTCATGATGGAGATCAGGATGATTTAAAAGTAATTTCGCAGAGACAAGGAAAACTTTTTGATATTTACTAGAGATCTGATGCTCTCTGGGATATTATTTCATAGGATTTATACATTAAGCTGTTTAAACCATAATAAAGTCTAACAGACAGTAGACATAATTTCTTGTTAGCAACAGATCTGGTGAAGACAGCATCCACATATCTGATGTCAGATTGAAAAATAGGCAGTTTAAGATGCATTATTTTCAAAAACATGATACCTAGTTTCAAGGTAAAAATTTCATAATTTTTAAAATATTTAGTTTTAGAAATAATGGTTTTGAATGAGACATGTAATCTGTGTTCATCATATAGCTAACAGATTTCTTCTGTAATTTGAGCAAGCATAACTTAATGTTTGCGCTTATATTTAAATCCAGGATTCCAGACAATAGGAGAGATGGGTATAAATAAAAGCATAGTAAAATGTTTTTAGGACATTGATGGGGAAGAGATGCTTAATTTTACTAAATAGGCCAACCTGTAAGGAAACTTTTTTTAAAAAAGAAACTGAACATGAGTGTTCCAGTTAAAGAATTCATTAAACCAAACACCAAGATACTGAACTTTGTCTACAATTTTAAGTGGGAGATTATTAATCCTGATTGAAAAGTTATTGACGTCATCTTTTTTTTATACCACGCTTCATCTAAAATTGGGATATTCCCATTGTGTGTTGTAGTAGTGCTGATGATGAGGGGGAGGGGGATTTCATATATTTGATAAAAAAAAACCGAAACCTTCGACCGTCCACTTATAAAATATCTTCGATGCCTTACGCGCAGCGGTGTAGTTGAAACTCAATGCATCTTTCATAAATGCTGCCATGGGTGCTGTTGTATAAATTCTACAGCAGTCTTCAACGCCAAAAGAAGAAATCTTGTCATTTCACATCCATATTGTGCCTTATCGAGTGGCATTACTTTACTAAAGGTATTCGGACACCCAAGGAACACAACGATCTAAGTGCACATTTTTAAAAGAGCAAGTCCGTCTTTTGCAGCTATCACAACTTTTGATTTACGTGGTGAGCTGTCTAGCTCTGGCAAAGTTTCATAATAAGTTCGATTTCGTTTGCAATGTAGGATAAAGTTTTTGTTAATTTTTCCTGTTCAGTCCGTTTATATAGGGCAGGGATGGACAAACCTTTTGGGTCTGGGGCTACTTTCGGTCTTAGTAGACATTGGCGGTCGACTAATAAATTAACTGACGAAATTCGTAGGGGAGGGGGAGACCTAGAAAGGACATCATAATAAACAAAACAAAATGAAATAATTACTTACACTGTTATGACAAAAGTCACCGGACACCCAAAAGAGAAACACAACATATCATTTATTGACATACATCTGTACGGTGCCGATCCACCTTTGACCTTAATGCATGCACTGACCCTTCGAGACAGGCTTCCGTCAAGGTTTTGGAACACAGCGACAGGTATGCGCTTCCATTCAGTACATAATGCCGCCACTAACTGTTGCTTGGTAGTAGGCCTTGGTTCCAAATTTCTTATGCAGCGCTCTAATTCCTCACATAGGTGCTCTGTGGGATTAAGATCAGGGCTCTGTGCGGGCCAGTCCAAACGCGATACAGAAGTTTTCGGCAAACTACGCCGTAACAGTCCATGCTTTATGGCTCGGTGCATTATCCTGCTGGTACCAACTAGGCTCGGTTCCATAGTATTGCCACAGAGTTGGAAGGGCATAATTGTCCATAATATCTAGGTAGACATGTTAGTTAACAGGTTTGTCCATGATAACCAATGGGCCGGAACCATCCCACGAAAAACACCCCCACACTAGTACACTGCCAGGTCCAAACTTGACCGTAGGAACAGTAAACTGTGGTGAATAGCGTTCCCCCAGCTGCCGCCATACCCACACACGGCCATCAGACTGATGGATCGTGTATCTGGATTCATCTGTCCATAGGTCCCGTTTTCATTGATCTACGGTCCACGATAAATTTTCTTTACACCATGCTAAACGACGAGTAGCATTCCGAGTAGAGATGAAAAACTTATGAGCAGCCACACGACCACGGTAACCCATGGAATGAGGTTCTCTGCGAATGGTACGTGTACATACCGAGGTGTCAGCATTTTTACTCACCAGTACACTGAAGTCTTGTGTAGTACTCCGTCGATTAGCTGTAACGACTCTCCCGAGGCTTCGACGTCCTCTATCACTGATTTTATTTGGTTTGCCGATAGGTTTTGCTGCTTCAGTCACGCCATGTGTCTTCCACTTATTCAGTACATCCAAAACAGTTGACTTGGGTATGTTTAAGCGCCTCTCGGTTTCTCTTATGGAAAACCCACTAATATAACACCCAACAATCTTTCATTTCTCAAAGTCAGTTCTCTCCTGCCGCGACGTTTCCACTCGACCTCACAATGCGATATGATCGCGGTCAGCTGCAGGCTTATTTTTATAACGTTTGTAGCTGTACCGTGCATCTTAACAACTCAGCGGATCCGTTCATTTGCTTTTGAAGGGGTGTGCGATGACTTTTGTCAATATAGTGTATATTTGAAGCGTAGAAAATGTATTTAAAATAATACAAAAAAGAATAATAAAAAAAAAAGGGAACAATGAAACTCCTCTTCGATCAGCCTGAAAAAGGAAATGTGTTCAAAATAAAAGCGGCGAAATTGCGGCAACTGTAACGGAGTAAAAAAGGGCAAATTTTTTTAGGTGTAAGTTCCATTACATTGCTATTTTCCATGCATATCTCTTTAAAAAAGTTAATACTTCGACAAAACACAAGCTTCTTTTAATAAAACTTGAAACCAAACAAACCAATTAAATTAATAACAGAATTTTAATTTTTTGAAATAAAATTCAAAAGATATTAAATTTGTCTTTCAGATGTAGGCGACTTAAGTTCACGAACTTTAGTCTTTTGAAGTTCACTACCACTTATGTTCTGTGAACGGTTTCAAAATGTCTTTCTACATTCCCTTTCTTACGCAACGCAACACTGGAGATACAAATAAGACAATCACACCTACCTTTAACCATAACAAATAAAAACTCTTCCTCCCATTCACTGTGATAGTGATAAGTTTTTGCTTTCTTACTATTATCGCCTGTTGCATTCATTGGTCAGAGTGTACCGAATAACGCGGAACTCCGAGTATCACACACAAACAGCAACAATATACTCCACTGACCAGTAAGTGCCGCCCCGGTGGCGCAGTGGTCTAAGCGATGGCCTCTGATCATTCGTCCGAACGGGGTCCGGGTTCGAATCCCGGTGAGGCATGGATGTTGTGTTTGTCTTACGGCACTGGCTCTCTCCCTTCCTTGCAACCAGTGACCCTAAATTAGGGACGGGCGACTGCTTATAGCCCATTGAGTTGCTCACGGTGGTCGTTAAACCTCCAATAAAAAACAAAAAACAAAACAACAGTAAGTCCAATGCAACGTGCCTCTCGGCGCCAAATCTCAGTCGCGCATGCCTACTGCGTAGTGCGAGAGCGCAGCAGTCAGGGAAAAAGGAAAAGATTTGGCGCAGCTGCTGTCGTAACGTATTTTTATAGCACTAAAAACCAAGAAAATCCGTTGCGTTTCCAGAGGCCATGATCCCACGTTTGAGTTGCCTTCAGAAACGTGACCATTCTGGAATTCCACAAATAATAGTCTAAGATTTTTCACTTCGGGCTACCATTTTTCGTCCTGCTGCCGACTAGTAGACAGCGGTCGAAGTTTTGGCCATCCCTGATATAGGGTCTCTGAGCATCTGCGTAAAGCTGTTATTCTAAAAAGAGCTGATATTAGACTTCTTCTCTAACAGGAAGTGCTATTTTTCTGGATCCTTTACCCAAACTTCCAAATTGCAACTTTAAACGTTTCCAGTTGCTGATAGTATCAGTAAAAACTAGTGAGCCAATTCTAACACTACAGAGCCTTCAGAATCACAATTTGATCGCACTGTACTGCTCTGCACTGTGAACGATTTTCAAGAACGCACTAATTACCGTAGCTGTATACCAGGAATACAGGGAAATAGGTACACTTCCAGAATTTAGCATTTCCGTTTTCGCGCGAAGCTAATATTTATATTTTTCTGGTTATATTCTTTATACTGCATTAAACGTGCAGAACTGAATCCACGTTTAGTATTATCGCTTAATTTGCGACTTTCTTTCAGATTTAAAAGCAAGATGGCATCCAGAACAAAAAGCATTCCTTTTTATCAGGACGTAGAGGGATTCCGCCTGCCAGGATTTTCTCTCCGGAAGCTTATCGCTCAGCTCTTGCTTACAAACCACGCTCAGATGACTTAATCCTCGTATCATACCCAAAGTGTGGTTCCACATGGATGCAGAATATTATATCGTACATTTTTAGAAAAGGGGAGGCCTTTCAAAGCGCCGTCGAATTACTAACACAAGCGCCGGTCCTCGAAATGACTGGCGCTGAGGCAGCAAAGACTATGCAGAGACCTGGAGTAAAGACTATGCAGAGAGCCCGGACGCCAAGTACATTTTCGTGACCAGGAATCCCAAGGACTGCTGTGTATCATTCTATCATCACACCAAATCCATTCTGGGATACCAATTTGCCGATGGAGAATTTGATGTCTATTTCGAGCTCTTCTTAAATGGTGAAACAGACTTCGGAGACTACTATGACACCCTTCTTTCCTGGTACGAGCACAGAAATGACCCCAATGTACTCTTCATTACTTATGAGCAACTCAAAGGTGACATTCAGAAATACGTCCTAGAGATAGCAGGGTTCATTGGTGCTAAATACAGAGAAGAACTGGAGAAAGACCGAGAGTTCTTGAAAAAATAATCAAACACAGCAGCTTCGCTTACATGAAGGAAACCCTCAATCGACACCTTGCAGAGTTCTCCGCACTTGATCCAGAAATAATCGCAAATCATCCAGATCTTCCGGAGGAAATCAGGAAATCGTTCATAGCGAAAGACGCAGTCTTCAGTTCGGACGTTTCTTCTGTGGAATTTGTGCGGAAAGATATTGTTGGTGATTGGAGAAATCACTTCTCAGACGAACAGAATGAACGCTTCGAAAAGCAATACCGCGAAAAAACTGCAGGGACCGATATTCCTGAATTTTGGAAGGATTGAATGTAAAATCAAGTATGGATTGCGTTCTAAAAAGCTTTAATCCTGCGATCGTTTAATTTCTAATGTACTAATTATTTCATAAGCGCAATGCTGTTAAGTAAAAAGTGCGAGGCAGGCCTTTTCACAAGAAAATTCTGGTATGATATATTGTGTATTGATTTCGAGCAAGATTTCTAGGATCTTTTGTATAAACAGTAATTAACAAATATGTTATGCTTTAACAGGTATTCCATTACTTGTTGAAAATTTATGCTCCAATAAGAGGTAATATATTAAAGATAACATCAAATAAAGAAAATAGAACTTGTTTAATTTAAGATGATTAGTATCTCTGAGTACAAGACGGATTTCGTAAGTACACTGTATTGACAAAAGTCACCGGAAACCTAGAAGAGAAGTACAACATAGCATTTATTGACACTCATTAGTACGGCGTCGGTCCACCTTTGACCTTAATGCATTTACTGATCCTTGGAGACATGTTTTGAATAAGGTTTTGGAACACAGCAATTGGTTTACGCTTCCATTAAGTACATAATGCTGCCTCTAGCTGTTGCTTAGTAGTAGGCCATGGTTCCAAACTTCTTTTGCGGCGCTTTAATTCATCCCATAGGTGCTCTATGGGATTTAAATCAGGGATCTGTGCTGGACAGTCCACACACGATACGTAAGTATCGTCAAACCACGCCGTAACAGTCCTTGATTTATGGCTCTGTGCATTATCCTGATGGTACCAACAAGGCTGGGTCCCATAGTATATTGCCACAGAGTTGATAGGGCACAATTGTCCAGAATATCGAGGTAGATGTGCTGGTTAACAGGTTTGTCAACGATAACCAATGGGCCGGGACCATACCACGAAAAACATCCCCACACTAGTACACTGCCAGCTCCAAACTTGACCGTAGGAACAGTACACTGTGGTAAATAGCATTCCCCCGGCTTCCAACATACCTACACACGGCCCTCAGACTGATAGATCGTGTATCTGGATTCATCAGTCCATAGGACCCGTTTCCATTGATCTACGGTCCACGATAAACGTTCTTTACACGATGCTAAACGGCGAGTAACATTCGGAGTGGAGATGAAACATTTATGAGGAGCTGAACGACCACGTTATCCCATGGGATGAAGTTCTCTTCGAATGGTACGTGTACATACCGAGGTTCTAGCATTATCACTCACCTGTACACTGAGATCTTGTGCAGTACTCCGTCGATTAGCTGTAACGACTCTCGTGAGGCTCCGACGTCCTCTGTCACTGATTTTCTTTGGTCTGTCGGTACGTTTTTCTGCTTCAGGCACGCCATGTGTCTTCCAGTTATTCAGTACATCCAAGACGGTTGACTTGGGTATGTTCAAACGCCTCTCGGTTTCTCTTATGGAAAACCCACTAATATAACACCCAACAATCTATCCTTTCTCAAAGTCAGTTCTCTCTGGCCGCGACATTTTCACTCAACCTCATAGTGCGATATCGCGGTGAGCTGCAGGCTTGTTTATATACCGTTTGCAGCTGTACCGCGCATCTTAACAACGCAGCGGATCCATTCATTTGCTTTTGAAGGGGTGTCCGGTGACTTTTGTCAATACAGTGTATATGAAACAGAAGCGTCGGCTCTTATCAACAAAATTTATTGCCATAGAAAAACTAAAATGCTTTTAAAGCTGCATTTAATCTGTTGTACAATAACGAACTGAAAGTTTTGTCGTTGTAACTGCATTGCTCTACATTGACTGATAGTGTTTTTTACCTATAATATGCTGCAGATCCAATGTTTTTAGAACGACTAAATAAAGGACGTGCTTGTAGCGCAGTGTTATCCATCTGTCCGTAACAACATCTCTGTATCGGCTATTTCCATTCGAAAAATTACTTTGGCGTCCAACAGCGCTAACCAGGGAAGTAAAGGAGTTATCAGAAGCAGTGCATAAAGGAAATGAGCCGAGTGTATAGAGTTTGCCACGCTGAGTAAGAAAATGCCAATTAAAAATGCCCAATCGAACTAGTAAACGCACAAAGCTCTGGCCAAGGTGGAAACAGAAATGCGAAAAATGTGTACCACATGACGTGTGATTAAGCCACCTAATCTTGTAATTGAGTGCACATCAAATGGGATCATGAAAAAAGATGGACTGCGAGAATTTGTTCAACACGTTTTCGGCAAAGCGGCTGCGTCAGGAGGAGACAATCTCCTTGTTGTGGATCAGTGGGCACCTTTTCGCGATCACAACGCTGTATTTATCTGCAATGACTGAAGGCACAACAATTACGGTGATCAACATTCCAGCGCATGCTAACCGAACTTGTCAGCCTCTCGATGTTTACGGTTTCGGACCAATGAAAAACTACTTGAAACAACTATCCAATATTATTCCTATGCGTCAGTTCGATATCCGCCTGTCACAACGACATGTCTTGCAATCTGTTTTGCCCAATCAATTCCGTTCTCCGCGTCTCCGTGGTTTGTTCTAATATCCTTTCACGAAGTCAGACTTACGTTCTGGTAATTACATCCGTTTTCCGTTACCGACAACATTTGCCTTCCACTTTGAAATCGGAAATTCTGGCCTTTGTTCCAGTCTTGCCTGTGGTGCACAAAGCGGTTCTGTCTGCAACATTTCACTCCAGATCATCCATCAGAGCTGAACTATCATTTTTGTTCAGCCTATGTTCCATAATTGTCCTTTTTCATTGCTTTCCGATGTGGTTTGCTAATTAAAAATTTACACCATTGCCAGCGCTTTGTGCGTTTACTATTTCGATTGGGCATTTTTCATTGTCATTTTCTTACTCAGCGTTGCAAACTCTATACAATCGGCTCATTTCCTTTATGCCCCGCTTCTGAAAACTCATTTACTTTCCTGATAAGCATGAGTACGATGATCCACCTACTTTCGAATTTTCGTGAGACGCAAATCTCTGACGCCAAATATTTTAATATTTTGCATAAAAGTTTTCTTCTAAAAGTCGGATTGAAAAACTTCTGTTTGCATTTGAAAGCTGAAAGCTATGTGAAAATGTTCCCAAACATTTTGCGATGTACTATACATTGCATACAGGGGCGTATTGGCCCACCGGGACGCCGGGATATTTCACGGTGGACCCCTCAAGAAATAGCCCACCGGGACGCCGGGACATTTCCCGGTGGACTACTCAAGAAATATCCTGCCCGAACGCCGGGACAATTCCCTGTGGACCACTCAAGAAATAGCCCACCGGGACGCCGGGACATTTCCAGGTGGACCACACAAGAAATAGCCCACCGAGAAGCCGGGACATTTCCTGGTGGACCACTCAAGAAATAGCCCGCCGGGACGCCGGAACATTTCCCGGTAGACCACTCAAGAAATAGCCCACCGGGACGCCGGAACATTTCCCGGTGGACCACTCAAGAAATAGCCCACCGGGACGCCGGGAAATTTCCAGGTGGACCACACAAGAAATAGCCCACCGAGAAGCCGGGGCATTTCCTGGTGGACCACTCAAGAAATAGCCCACCGGGAAGCCGGGACATTTCCCGTTGGACCACTCAAGAAATAGCCCGCCGGGACGCCGGAACATTTCCCGTTGGACCACTCAAGAAATAGCCCACCGGGAAGCCGGGACATTTCCCGTTGGACCACTCAAGAAATAGCCCGCCGGAACGCCGGGACATTTCCCGGTAGACCACTCAAGAAATAGCCCACCGGGACGCCGGGACATTTCCCGGTGGACCATTCAAAAGATAGCCCACCTTCTCGTAGATGTTTTGTCTGGATTTTTTGTTTGGTGTTTAACGACCACCGTGAGCAACTCGATGGGCTAAAAGCAGTCGCCTGTCCCCTAATTTAGGGCGACTGACTCCAGGGAAGGAGAGAGCCAGTGCCCTAAGGCAAACACAACGTCCATGCCTCACCGAGATTCGAACACGGGCCCCTGGATCCTTTTGGAACCAACAAATATTTTTTTATACTTATGAATAGCAATCGTTAACCTTATTTACGT
Source organism: Macrothele yani (assembly GCA_039090855.1). Classification (NCBI taxonomy): domain Eukaryota; kingdom Metazoa; phylum Arthropoda; class Arachnida; order Araneae; family Macrothelidae; genus Macrothele; species Macrothele yani. The sequence continues at coordinate 203,270,530 of CM076990.1, forward strand.
TTTATTTCTGCCACAGAAGTTACCTCCTTAAAAAAAGTACCAAAAGTTTCCTTCCATCTACACTGCTGGCCACCCAAAATGCAACACCAAGAAGGAAGCATCCGATTGGCCTGAAATTCGCAGCATGCGTCACCCGCGAGACGACATGCAAACAATTAGCATCGCAGGGCATATGCAAATCATGTGCGCCCGGCACGCCACCGAGAAGCACTGTAAGAAGGGTGCACAGAAGGCGGGGTGTAAGTAGTGGAAATGAGTTGTGCTGCTGGACCTGTGCGTGGGAAGCTTCCTGATGCCTCGTCGCAGAATACGGCAGTCATTCCAGCACGTTTCGGACTTCGACAGACGACGATTAGTGGCTTTTCGCGACAGCGGTTTATCGTACTGAGACATCGGCGCCCGTGTGGGACAACATCTAGCCACAGTGAGGCAAGTATGGATTCGGTGGGTGCAGGAGGGACGGACGGATCGACGTGAGCGATTGTCACAGCCGCGGCAAACCACCGAACGAGAGGACCGGCATGTTGTGCGGCGGGCATTGACGGCTCGCACCACCACATCACGAACGTTAACGCAGGAATTAGGGTGTGTTGCACAACAACCTGCGTCAGCACGAACCGTTCGACGTCGTCTGCAGGAGCAGGAGCTTGTCGCACGGCGCCTATTGCTCCGATTACCATTGACGTTACACCACCGGCGAGTACGGAGGCAGTGGGCCGTTGAACGCCGTACCCGGACTACGGAATGGCACGACATTGTCTTCTCCGACGAATCCCGCTTCTGCCTGCAACACCAAGATTGTGTTGGATCCGCGTGTGGCGTCACTGCGACGAGAGACTGTATGGCGCCTGCCTGCATTATGCATCGCCATACCGGTCCGTCACCTGGCGTTATGGTTTGGGGCGCAATTGGATATGACACCCGCACCCCTCTGGTACGCATCGCCGGTGCACTCAACAGCCACCGCACCATCTCCGACGTTTTGGAGTCTGTAGTCCTCCCTTACCTGCAGGACCTGCCAGCGGCCACGTTTCAACAGGACAATTCGCGCCCGCACGTGACACGCATCGTGCAAGAATTCTTCACGGCCCACCAGCTGTCACTGCTGTCGTGGCCCGCCTGTTCTCCCGATATGTCGTCCATCGAACACGTCTGGTCGCTGATCGGCAACCGAGTGGCCCGGCAAGCACCACCCACGGCTAGGCCTGATGAACTGTGACAATCTGTGTAGGCAGCCTGGACCAACATACCCAAAGCCCACATCCAAAGCCTGTTTCGTTCGATGCCGCGGCGTGTAGCGGTCGTTATTGCCAGCCATGAGAGCCACACGAACTATTGATGTCTGCGTGTTCCGCAAGTCGCACGGGCCTGTAAGCTCAATCGTTTCATCTTTGTATCTGTTGTTATGTGTCCATTAAATTTGGCTTTGCTATCTCGTGTCCTTCTTGGTGTTGCATTTTGGGTGGCCAGCAGTGTATATCTTGGGCTTTTGCTCTTAAATTGATATATTGTTGGTTTCAACAGGCAAATTTTTGAGAAGTCAGGGCCCGATTTTCCTTAAATTTCCGCCTGTCGAAACCATCAAATATCTACGCATTCTTATTCCAAGAATGTATTTTCTCACACTTACTTCCTTTTGGTTCCTTTTTAAATTTCTTCTCGTTTTTTATTTAGTAAGTATACACGGATCAACGAACACCCATGGAAAGAAAAAAAGGAGTCAAGAATAAGTCAAGTTAATTAAAAATGTATATTTTTCATTCGTCTATTTTTGTCACAATTCAAGATTTGTGATTACCTTCGTTTTTCTTCCTTTCGCTTCATGCCTTTTTCTAATTCTCGTGGAAATACATTAACGTGTTATATGTCATCATGAATTCAAATTTTTCTCCGAGATAGGTGAGTAAATTTTGTGCGTAACGTTTTAACAAAATGACGTGTCAAAATTACATGAACTTATGTAATAAAAGTGCCATCGGACTAAGCACGCCATTTTAAGTTAATTATACGCCAAAGCTAACTCTAGTTAGATGTCTATCGTTGCACTTGCACTTGGAGACCAGGGTCATTGGTATGCCGTACCCTCTTTTTGAAATCTTGGAGACAACTACCAATTGTGATGGCCTATCATCCCAAACCCCTTTTCCACAGACTGACACGGAGCGGAGAGTGATTCTCCTGCAAAGAGAAATTCGGCACTTTGTTTCAGCTAAAACGCGAACAGGAGGCAGTGCTTCAAATGTTGCTTCTCGAACGACATTGCTTTCACCGTCAACTTTCGTCCCTTCTGTCACTGCAGCTGTGAACAGTTACGGTTGCTTGGAAAAATGTTGGATGGCGCTGCAATCAGCCATTATCCTACACAGTTATTTGCATTTGCCGACGTTCTATGATCGCTTGCGGTTAGCGGCCGAGAATTAAGTTGCACACCTAATAATAGGAAAAAGGGTAGGTATAAATTCAGTGGGAAAATGCATGCTTTGCTTGTTGACTGGCATTTAAAAAATAGATTTGTACAGTGATAACAGATTTTACCCGCATTATTGAATAATTAGTCTACTCATCAAACATTAAATCGTTTTTGTTTTGTTTTTTTGCAGCTACTCCTAAGTAACGAAAGTTGGGGGATTTATAAGCATGGAATTTTTGTTCCCTCCGCGGATTTGTACTTACATATGTATAAATAATTTGATTTGGACATTGTGATTAGTAGGTATAGATTCAAGTGCTGGTGATGAATATTTCTCCAATTCACGCATAATAATCTATTCTAATAGTGAAGTTTGAACAATGATTTTTGGTCAAAGGTGAGAATTCCATAATATTACGACTCCCATTATTTCCGCGCAATAACTACAAGGAAAGCGTTTCTACTTTCGAAAATTCCGAAAGCCACAAAGAACATAACTTCATCCGTTTTAAAACGCACAATTGAAACACGAGAAAGGCACAACCTATTACTACTCCAAAAACTGAATTTTTAAATTACTTCTAGTGTTACTATGACCGTGAATCATTTTGGAACATGGGTTGTAAAACGTCGCGCAAATGTTTGTTGCTTCAATGTTATTTTATTGTAAATCTTACGTGCACCTTGCTAAATGTTGAACTGTGCCGAGATCGAATTCTTTTCACTGTGACCGGATTCAGCAAATACAGAAATCGTAGTGCCATGTGAACAGCAACTCATGAGAACTACCAAAGAACAACGCAGAGAATTTGTTCTAAATATAATGAGTATTTAACGCCTATATCAAGTTGCCCTTTTGACTAACAACCCATGTATACTCGTGCAAATACCTATATTTTACGCAAGTTAAAATAGGACGAATAAATGCACTGTACAACTACTACGTAACTGCAAATATATTTATATTCACCTTTTTACAGAAGTGAAAAAAAGATGGATATAACTGCACTTATTTGTATTTCTGAATGTCTACTTTTCACTTTAATCTCAACATTAAAAATACAACAACAATAGGAAAGATAATTCCTTCCTCCTCATGAGGTTATATTAGCAGAAGTATGGGGAACCATATTTAGCACGCCTTCCTTTGTTAAAAGAAGAGCAACTGCTTTAGCAAAGGAAGTACTTTACACGTCGAAATTTTCCTATGGACTATTGAAATTGTCACAAGAGATGATGTATGCAGCAGAGTTGGGCGAAATCGTAATTGAATTAATCGGTAATGCATTACAGCGTAATTGTAACGGGAACAAGAACTTAGCGTTGCCATTACATGGTAATGGTCAGCTGGTCATTAGAATTACATGGTAATTGTAATGACATGTAGCAGTTACCCATTATAATCTACAATGAATTAACTTTTACTATGGTAGTTGTTGTTGTAATTATTATATCATGAATAAGCTTAACTGCTAGTAATGTTGTAGTAGTAATTAAGATGAATAAAGTCTTATGCTGGTTGTTAATAGTAACACTTAATGAAAAGAGACCCAACGGCCAGACAGAGGTCTGACAAAACTATGAACTGAGAAAAACGTACTTACTAAGAAAACCTTTTATTAGGGAAACTCCTGGTATTATCCACACATACTTCGCAGGTCACACAACCACTCGATATCTGGCTCTCACATATAACGAAGTTCCTCTCACATAAACGAAGCTCTCTTTACACCAAACGAAGATCTCTTTACATATAAAACAAAGCTCTCCCTACGCAAATCAACAAAAAGCTCTCCCTGATATCGTTGAACGCGCCTATTTATACTGCCTACCACCACGTCATGACTTACACTCATTGCCACATATCATTCAGCGGGAGAAATAACATCTCGTTAACTAAGAAGATAATTTACATAGGAAAATAAAATAACCAGAGATAGTAAAATCAAAAGGAAACTGAATCTGGAGTATACGTTACAAATCGTAATGGTTAATGGTTAACTATATGTTGGTAATTAACCAATAACTTATGGGTGAATAAACCAGCAACCAGTACATCCTTATACGTTCTGTAGGTTATTTAACAATTGTTCCACCCTCGGAACTCTTGTCTTCTTGTCTTCTTCTTCTTGATTGGAGGTTTAACGACCACCGTGAGCAACTCAATGGGCTATAAGCAGTTGCCCGTCCCTAATTTAGGGTCACTGGTTCCAGGGAAGGGAGAGAACCAGTGCCGTAACACAAACACAACATCCATGCCTCACCGGGATTCGAACTCGGGCCCCTTACGGACGAATGATCAGAGGCCATCGCTTAGACCACTGAGCCACCGGGGAAGCCCTCGAAACTCAAAAGCGTGTATGTAGGCATTGGAGATTGTACGTGTATGACATGAGTAGTTGCCCCGTCTTCGCCGCAAGTAAAGTAATTTGAACGAAGTAATATATATGAAGTAAGTACGAGTGGAATGTTTATTTCGGCTAGAGATACTCATTTCGTCCATCTTCAGTACAGTAGTCTCGTCCATTATATACGTTTCACTGTCCAAAATAATTACCCCACTACTGCCACCAGCACATATTAGCACTACACTCACAGTTCAGCAACTCGGGGTGCACTGCCGAATATTACAGAAATTTGCGAACTCTGGACATTTTTGCCGTACTTCTCAAGTGTTGTTGTCCATTACTTGTCCGATACGAACACTGGACTAAGGAGCGACAGACTCCTTTGTATATATTTCACGACAGGACCTCAACCTTCTGGAATATTCTTGATTTACATAAAGCTCTCCAACTTCCCACTTCGCGATCATTCTGGAACATTCTACAAACGTCTAACCCATTCTTGCCGCTTCTGAAACATTCTACACGACACTTCGGTCTCTGTCTGCTATGTTACACGGACGACTTTTCTAGACATAGCTTTTGGCACACGTACATTTCTATAAACTATTAGCATGTAATTGTTATTTGCAAATTGTGCAATTACATTACCAAATATTTCCATTGAGTTTGAATGGCATTATTAAATAATTGAATTATATTCTCTTCATTGTAATGTATTACAGATTAATTCCATTACCTTGAGCAAACCATACTTGGGATTACCTTGTAATGCATTATCTGTTACTGAATTACCTTGTAATGCATTACACGTTAATTGTAATCTGTACTTCCATTACTTTGTAATGCACTCCTGCCCAACTCTGGTAAGCAGTGATGGTGTATCTGTTGATCTACCATCACAGTGGACCTCCGCTCTCTACAGGCTTTGAACTCGAGACAAAAAAAGAAAAAGACTTGATATCTTTGCCAAATGCAATTTTGCAATAAAATTTAGAGTTGTGTTGGCTTTACGGAAGATATCCAATCGAAAATGTAGAGTTCTGTTGAAATTAATGCACACCCAAGCGATAACTTATACAGGGCACACTTATCTGTTTCGTTGGATATCGCAACAGATTCAGTTTATGCGATTGTTCCTTCGTCTGCTGAAGGACGAACAATCAGTGATAACTCTGAGTAGTGAAATTTGAACAATGCACGCCTGTCAATAGAGAAAATACCTTCAAGGAGAAGAGATAAGTCGAATACTATTTCACTTTGGCTGGTTACTAGAAAGAGCTACGCCGGATCGTTTCTTACAGGTTAGTTTTCACTTCCTCACATCTTCATTGTCCAAAAAGTTTCTTTCTTTTCGTGCATGTTCGAGCAGTGATAAAAGTAGGTGGGATCAACGAAAAACGATGTTCACTGAAGAAAAATTATTAAGTGGAACGACGCTGCCTTAAATAAAATAGTCATAAACAAAATTATGGCTGCCCGGTGGCGGAGTGGTTAGAGGCTTTGATATCAGGTCATTCGGCTCAGCTGGTCTCGGACCCGAGATCTGAATGAGACGTGGGCGGTGCGTCGACCACACGACGCTGAATTCACCCGGATCAATTAGCTCCAAACTAAGATAAACGACCGTTTATAGCCATAAACGCTGCCCATGAATATCGTTGTACCTCGAAACGAAAAAAGAATAAATGCATGTAGAAATTGAAAGAACACTGTGCTGTAAGACTGTACCAAAGAAATAAAATTCATCTTCCTGGTTATGCAGTTTCACTACAAAATGTTTCTTACAGCCTGGTAGGTACAGAGAATTCTTACAGTCGTCTGTTTTTTGCCATCATTAATCAAAATGGAAGAGTCGCAAATCATTAATAGGGTTGATCCGTTGTTCTGTAACACGGAACTTAAAGGTCAGATTATTAAGAAAGTTACTTTGTGAGATTTGTCGGGAAATAGTCAGGCGCAACACAATGAATTTTAAATACCTACAAGTTTTTTTTCTTTGGTTTTTTATTGGAGGTTTAACGACCACCGTGAGCAACTCAATGCGCTATACGCAGTCGCCCGTCTCAAATTTAGGGTCACTGGTTCCAGGGAAGAGAGAGAGAGGGATCCAGTGCCATAAGACAAACACAACATCCATGTCTCACCGGGATTCGAACTCGGACCCCTTTCGGACGAATGATCAGCGGCCATCGCTTAGGTCATGCGCCACCGGGGTGGCCTTTCAAGTTAGATGAAAATATTATGTGAAACTCGAGATTTCAGCTAAATAACAAATTTATTGATATTCTTTATTCTTTTTTCGTTTCGAGGTACAACGATAGTACACATTTCCAATTTTTAGAATTTTCACTTGCATGTATAAATTTAAAGAACACTACACTCACACACATATGTGTTGAAATACATTTCTCGAGATTTCCCAGCTGTTAATATCTAGCGTGGTAAAATACCAGTTACCCAAGGGAGTTATTACCATTGGTATGCCTTTGCCTTAGAGATTGAACGTTAGAAAGCCGCCCCGGTGGCGCAGTGGTCTAAGCGATGACCTCTGATCATTCGTCCGAAAGGGGTCCGGGTTCGAATCCCGGGTGAGGAATGGATGTTGTGTTTGTCTTACGGCACTGGCTCTCTCCCTTCCCTGGAACCAGTGACCCTAAATTAGGGACGGGCGACTGCTTATAGCCCATTGGGTTGCTCACGGTGGTCGTTAAAGTTTCAATAAAAAAAAACAAAAAACGTTAGAAGTCGTCTAGAGACGAAACGCGGGATAATTTGCCTAGTTTTCCATTATTTACGTTAACGTTTTAAACGAAAATCCAATAACACAACCCGGTGTAACGTGGAATCAATTTCTTACTTGAAATACCTATAGGAAGAAATTCTTATTAACGATCTCATCTTGAAAAGAAACGTGTTAATAGAAGTATTGGGTTGTCGGAAAAGTCATGACGTATTTTAGCCATGTTCTGCAAAGGTCATTTATTGATAGAGAGAACAAAGAACAATCAGTGGTATAATGCCCGTTTTGTTCGATAACCTTTTGCCATCTTTCAGTGAGCTGCAGAATGCCTCGTTCATATAAGGACCTGTCTTTGTGGCGAAAAACTGTACAAGGTCCTGATTTACAGCCTCATCTGAATTGAACGTTATACCACGCAAGGACTGTTGAAAAGCGAAACAAGTGGAAGTCTGACGGCGTAAGGTCAGGCGAGTATGCTGGGTGTGGCAACACATCCCACCCTAGCTCCAATAATTTTTGGCGGGTGATCAAACTTGTGTGTGGTCTGGCGTTGTCGTGATGGAACACAACATCTTTACGATGAACGAGCTCTGGACATTTCTGGATGATGGATTCGTTCAAATGGTCCAATTGCCGATAGTACACATTCGAATTGATTGCTTGGTTCCGTGGTAGGAACTCGAAAAACACGACACCTTTAAAATCCCACCACACTGAGACTAGAACCTTCCGCTGATGAATGTCTGCTTTGGATGTCGTTTGAGGCGAAGCAGCACGTCGGGACGAAGACCGTTTGCGCAGCACATTGCTGTACACAATCCACTTTTCGTCACCAGTTATCAGTCGCTTCAAAAAAGGATCGTTTTCCTCACGTTTAATGAGCATACCGCAGATGTTTATACGCGCCGTCAATTGAGCTTCTTTGAGTTCATGAGGAACCCACACATCGAGTTTGCTTACGCATCCCAGCTTCTTCAGGTGGTCGTAAACGCTTAAATGATGGATGTGCAATATGTCTATAATCTCTCGTGTCGTGTGACGTAGGTTTGACTCGATCAATGCCTTGATTTGGTCGTCATCAACCTCGGTTGGCCTCCCGGACCGAGGAGCATCGTTGAGGTCAAAATCACCAGCACGGAATTTTGCGAACCACCGCTAGCACTGACGTTCTTGTAGAGCATTATCACCGTACACTTTACGCAACTTTTCACAAGCTTGACGCGCGTTCTTCCCTATACGGAAGTAAAACGGTAAAATATGGCGAAAATGCACAGTTTGTTCTTCCATCTTCAACTTGATGTCAAATCTCCGCAAATCAACCAAATCGCTCACTATTCCTTTTAGACTGCAGCTAGAACCGGCACCTGTCGAATGCCACAGCGATAACAGAGCTGCACATGCCTCTAGTGCTTCCAAAACCGCCCAACCGCCCAACCGCCATCGGGTGCCAAAATACGTCATGACTTTTCCTACAACCCAATAGTTATGAACGTGGGATATATATGAAAAAAAAAATAAAACTTCTTCTTTTAAAACAGGAAGTTTAGCCTCAACGTAAGTTGAACACCATTTTTGGAAACACCGCAGAAGACACTAAAGCAGTGGAAATGTTACTAAACGTTACTAAGTGACCATTTCTTACGTATGGACGCCATAGAATGTTCCACAAGCTTACAAACTAGGTAAAATATCCGGTTTTTATGATGGTTGTTAACAGAAAGTATAAAGTCAATGAACCGCATAAGAAACATTTCCAGTGTTTAAGAAAGAGCATGTTATGATAATTAAACTTCAGTTTCTGTAAATTTGTGTTCTTAAATATGTGTCTCTGCTAATGTTTGCAATAAGCTCGTTGCACATAAACACTATTTGTCAAAAGTGTAATGAAACGGCCAGGGAAAGAATCAACTTTGTACCTTACGAACGGTTCCACGTCTTTTATCCGTCCACCACTAGAATATCAGGTAACTCGATCGTATCAGAAAAATATGACCACCTACCTAATATTGGGAATAACCACCCTTGGCCCGGATGATAGAGGCGAGACGGCGTGGCCTGGACGCAATGAGACCCTGGAAGGAGGTTGCCCGAGGCACACGTGTCCATTCGGACTGCCACAGAGCACGGAGGCTCCGGAAATGACGTGGTTGTGGGTCAGCACATCGAACCTGTCGATCCAAATAGTTCCGCAAGTGCTCTATGGGATTGAAGTCGGGCAATTACGCCGTCCAAGGGAGAACGGAGACATCGCTGTCGTGTTCCTGCAACCAGTCAAACATCCCCTTAGCGCGTGGCACGGCGCATTGTCTTGTTGATAGACACCATCACCACCGGGGTAAACGTCCAACATGAAGGGATAAATGTACTCAGCGAGTATGGACAGGTAGCCATCAACGTTCAGGGACCCATCTAGTGGTACCAGCGATCCCAGGTCATACCAGGAAAACATCCCTCAGACATGCATACTGCCACCGCCGGCCTGTACTTGACCGACAAGCGTGTCAAGGTGTTCGTTTTCGTGTGTCTGACTCCCTATCCGCCAACGACCGTTAGTTACATCTGTGGAGTAGAAGACTGTCGGAGAAGACAACCTTTTCCCACTCTTTCACTGTCCAATGACGGTATTTCCATGTGAACTGCAGGCGTCGTTACCAATGGACCTGATTTAACACAGCCGCCTTGTCGCAGCCTTGACTCCGGAGACCCACGCGTAACAGGGTTTGCTCTACTGTTATCGGGGACACGTACCTGGGTGCCCCAGCGTTCATTTGCGTCGTCAAGTGCTTCAGTGTTACACGTCGATTGCCTTTTACCAGTCGACGGAGGTAACGACTATGGCCTTTGAGGCTTCACGATTATGACGTCCGGAGGTACTCGGTGTGCCAGCGGTCCATTCTTGGTACACCCTTACTACATTACCTCGCGAACAATCCACGAGGTCTGCTGTTTCTGAGATACTTCCACCTTTGGCGCGGTAGCCGATGATCATTCCTTTTTTGCACGTCCCTCAAATCACACCTCTGTGCATTGTGCTCACGTTATGCACTATGGGTCATCTGTCCCGGCCAGCAGCTTATATCTCCGTGTGGTTGACCTTATCACACGCACTCTGACGCGGCTGTGTGGGGGCCACTGTGATTCCTGGATGGTCGTATTATTCTGATACGACTGTACATATATGTATTTCCTTTCCATTTTGGTTTGGGGTGTAACGACCACCGTGAGCAGCTTAATGGATTATAAGCAGTGGCCCGTTCCTAATTTAAAGCCAACGGTTCCATGGAAAGGAACGAAGAGAGCCAGTGCAAGAAGACAACCACTCCACCCATTCCTCATTTGAGACTCGAACCCAGGCCCATTGTAACGAATGGTCAAAAGCTTGGCCCGCAGGGCAGAGGTAGTACATTCATTAATTATTATACAGTCATGTCAACAAAAAAAAAAAAAAAAAAAAAAAAAACATGAGAAGAGTCGACCTAAGGCTTTGAGTTTTACAGGATATGTCTATTAGGCAACACAGAACAAATGATTAGAATCTCGGCGTCATACGTACCGGGCGCGTCGATGTAGCTGATAATCGGTGTGGCCACTTCTGGCTTGTATCCCCTGATGCACGTGCTGAGGTATCGAATAAAATAACATGTGAATAGTGTCCTGTGGAATATAAGCATCCAGGCTACATAGACCCGCGTCGAAAGTTCATCAAAAGTTACTGATGGACGGTTGTCCGCTGCGCCTGTAGTTTGAGCCCGCCCCAGATATTTTCTATGGGTGATAAATCGGGCGATCTATCCAGCCAGTGCAGAAGTGGAACGTTGTTATCCCTGAAGAATGCATGTGTGGTTCTTCAACACGCTCTATGGCATTATCCTGCTGAAATATGGCCTTCTGGGACGTACAGCAGGTATAGAAGGATGGCCGGCCGTAGAATGTCATTGACGTAACGGGCACTTGTTATGGTAGTACCGACTCTCACGAGAGGTGATCTACTTTCGTACCCTATAACACCCCAGACCATAATGCCTCGTGTTGGTGCGATATGCCTGGTGCGAATACACTCTTCTCAAGGCTTCTCCAAGAAATGGCCATCCTTTACACCTAAACAGAAGCGTTATTACTCGGAGAACACGATATTCTGTCATTCGTTACGCCACTCCCTTCGCTCGATGCACTATTGGTAGTCCGGTACTGCGGTGTCATAGGTAGCCTGAGGAGAGGCCGATAAGCCGAACTGTAATAATTATTACAGTGCTTCGCCACTTATAACAGACGACGTACTGTTACAGCTGACATGGGAGAATGCGTCACAGTTCGCCACTGCTGCACTAACGCCATTCATGAGGCTGAACGGCCAATCAAAGACATCCTCACCAGATGACGTTTGTCCCTCGGCGTTGTATGTACGACTGCCAGGAGCTTCTCTTCATATCCTACGCCCTTTTTTGTGCCATTCCATGCACACTCTTGCCACGCCGGAAACACTGCGTCGCACACGACCTGCAATCTCCCGGAGGGAAACATTACTGTCTCTCTTGCGGATTATGTGACCTGTGTCAAACTCGCTGATGTGACAGTACACGAAGACGCGACATTCTCACCCACTTCTGACCCAGCACTAACAAGCGGACCGAGCAATATGGTGATTATAACAGAAAAATGGACGGGTTCCAGTCTGTGACGTTGCGCGATCTGCTTTTCCAAGACGCGGTACGCATCTACCTATGACGCCGAAACGCTGATGGTTTCTTCGATATTGCCTGATTAGCATATCCTGTAAAAATAAAAGTCGTTGATATTTCAGGTGTTCTGTTTTTTATGAACATGAGTGTATTCATTTGTCGATCACATCAGTTTCAGTGGCTTTTGTTGAACAACGACTTTCCAACAAAAACAACTCTCGTAGATGAATCTTGAAACATATAAATCGCTATATCTCTAAAGTATATAAATCTTTCAGCAATTTCGGATCAACTACTCCGCTGCAGTGTGTCTCAACTATTCTCTACTCAGTGTTGACATTATAGGGTGCATAGAAATGTCCATTTTGCCTGGAATAACTTGCGAACGGAGATAGGTACAGTTATGCAAGTGAGATAACGGCATAGTAAAGCGACTACGCCCGATCGAATGCAACCAATAGCAGCGCCCCTAGTAACGAAATGCGGAAGCGTGATGTAATGAGGCAGATGGGAATCGCGACCATCTGCTCGAAAGAGTGTGACGTCATAAAACTTTAATAAGATCCACACACAACGCGTGATGTAATGAGACAGATGGCATGACCGCGCGCCAACATCTCAAACGCGAGATTATGACGTCATAAGATTTCTAAGCATGGGCAATATTAATGGGACGACGCCATGACAGTAAAAACGCGATAATTCGGGATGGTTATTTAATCCACTAAACGCATTTTCCTAAAGTCGAGATCAAGCTAAATCGATTTCTAGTACCAGAAAACGGTAGGTTAACGACTTTCATCAAAATCCTTAGAGCCGTTTTCAAAATGAAATTTACATACATACAAGAATTGCTCCTTTAATAGTATGGGATAAGGGCGATGAAATGGATCCCGATCCTATATCCTGACCGTTGACTCCATTTCGTCCATTTTCAATAGGGTTCGTCCCCAGGTGGTCCATTACCACATACTAAAATTTCATCGAAATCGAACCATTTTTACTCACGTTATGACGCATAAGGGAAAAGGAATGCATCCCGCTCCCATGTCCTGACCTTTGACCCCACTTCACCCATTTTCAATAGAGTTTATTCCCTGGTGGTCCCCTACAATATGCTAAAATTTCATCGACATCGAACCATATTTACGCAAGTTATGATGCATAAGGGCAATGGAATGGATCCCGCTCCTATGCCGTGACCTTTGACCCCATTTCGTCCATTTTCAAAAGGTTTCGTCCGCAGTGGTCCCCTATCACATATTAAAATTTCATCGAAATCGAACCATTTTTACGCGAGTTATCGTGCCGACAGACGGATGGACAAAGCTGGAGCATATACGCTTCTTCAACCTACGGTTGGAAAGCGTAAAAAAATGACAAGCGTGTTTGATCAATGCATCCTTCCCGTGCTTACGTATGGTGCAGAGACGTGGACCTTAACTGAAAGAGACATACAAAGACTGCAGACAACTCAAAGCAGCATGGAGAGGTGCATGCTTGGTGTAACCAGGAGAGATAAGAAGAGGAACTCGTGGATCCGAAAAATGACAAGAGTGGAAGACATCATGATCAGAGTAAAATCCCTGAAATGGCAATGGGCTGGACATACTGCCAGAAGGACAGACCATTGATGGACAGTCGAAATTTTAGATTGGATTCCAAGGGAAAGGTAAAGACCCAGAAGAAGACCACATGGAAGATGGGAGGATGAAATTCGAAAGTATGCGGGAGTAACATGGAGGAGACAAGCACAAGACAGACCGTTGTGGAAGAGGCTTGGAGAGATCTTCGTCCAGCAGTTTATTGATAAGGGTTGACAATGATGATGATGATGATGATGATATATACACTGGCGGAAAGTGAAAAAAGAGCACCAAGAAGGAGACGTCTGATACCAACGAAATTTATGCAGCATAATAACGGAATACAGAGGATAACATGATCAAAACATTATGGCAAAATACAGCTGTATTTGCTGGTAAACTGAAAAATAACATTTCCATGTAACATGGTTAGTACGAGGTTGGACTGCCATGAACTGCGTCACACTGCGCAATTCTGGCATGGAGTCTGTCGTACAGATGTTGGATGTAAGTTTGGGGTATTGAGTTCCAAGCATCCTCAACCTCAACGCGTAAATCGGGGATGGTCGTGGCTGGCCGTAGAGACCGGATAAGTCGTTGTCCCATAAAATCCCACACGTGCTCAATGGGGGACAAATCCGGTGAACGTGCAGGCCATGGAAGTCGTCTCACACCCTGAAGTGCATGTTGCGTTGCACGTGCCATGTGTGGGCGTGCGTTATCTTGCTGGAAAACACCACGATGGACCGACCTTACAAATGGCACAACAACGGGCTGAATGATGTTGTTGATGTAGGAGGTGCTATTTAACGTACCCGGTACAAACACTAGTTGTGTACGGGAGTGATAGCTGATCGCTCCCCACACCAGGAGACCAGGTGTAGGCCCTGTGTGTCGCTGGCGGATGCAAGAAGGGTGGAGACGCTCCCCTGTGCGTCTGCGAACACGCATACGGCCATCGGAGGCTCCCAAGCAGAATCTGCTTTCATCGCTGAACACGACAGATCGCCATTGTGTTCTCCAGTGCAGACGTTGGCGGCACCATTGCAGCCGTTCCTGACGGTGGACTGGAGTCAGAGGTACACATGCCAGAGGCACACGTGCACGTAGTTCTGCATCCAGTAGACGGTTGCGGATTGTTCGCACAGTCACCTGAGGTGCGACGGAAGCTCGGATTTGTGTCGCAGTGGATGTTCTGCTTGACAACGCCGCTCTTCTTATGCGTCGATCGGTCCGCTCATCAGTCCATCTGTGACTCCCGGTTCCACGTCTTCTCGTGTGGGAATGTTCCTCGGACCATCTACGCCACCATCGTACCACCACTGATACTTCCCGTCCAATTCGCTCTGCAATACGACGATACGACCACCCGACCTAGCGAAGTCCGACTAGACGACCTCGCTCAAAGTCCGATAACTGCTGAAATCGTACACGTCTTCCATGTCCAGGCATTGCAGCTTCTTCAGGGTCTTCGCACGTGTCCGTACGCCGACGAATGATTACCTTCAATTCGCCGTACTCCTTAAATACCACCGACGATAATTTGCATATTATGTAGTGCTGTGGCGTAAGCGCTCACCGGTTGGTCCCGAAATTAACGTCACACCTACGTAAACTCAACATCATTAATATATGTAAATTTCATGATCGTCCGCCAATTCCTTCTTGGTGATCTTTTCTCACTTTCCGCCAGTGTATAAAGCTGTGTTACCGTTTGCTTAATTCCATAGTTAAACCCCTAAATCCTTTTTACACCACTTTTCAAAAGAAAAAAATGATCTTACTTTCAATTGTTGAAAATACGCTGAGTTCTCTTTGTTAAAGACACATATTTTTGCAGAAATTAACAAATGTTTTTGAAATCTGTCGTCCCGGCAAATTTCCAAACAACAGGGGTTGAATTGGTCTTCAATCTGAAAGCAAAGTGCTTCTTTTTTTGCTTTGTTCTGGAGCTTAATGACCACGGTGAACAACTCGATGGGGTACCAGTAGTCGCCCGTCCCTAATTTAGAACCATCGGTTCCAGGGAAGGGACAGAGCCAGTGCTGTAAGACAAACAGTGCCCATGGCCCACCGGAATTGAAACGGGGACACATTTCGAACGAATGTTCTGAAGCCATCGCTACTACTGCCCTATGGGACATGCTTTGCATAGTTATTTAAAAAAAGATATGCGTCGAAGTTTGTCTTCCCTCCTTTTATTCGTCTCAGATTTAGTACCACAATCAATATTTCTGAATCCATTCTGATAAAATTCGGCATGTGGATCCTTCACGAATATCAGAAATTATACTTTGATATTCTTAATGGCGCAGAGCCAGGAAGCTCTTCTAAAGCTTGGGTGAAACCTCCCCGCGGAATAGAATAAAAGAAAATATTCCATCTGTCCGAATCGGTGAAAAACTCTTAATTTTAAAAAAAGAAAAATGTCTGTTGGGAAAGCAACACAGGGGCTAAGAGCAAGACAGCAGGAGATCCCAAATTTCTTTATACCCAGCTAAGACTTAGGTGAATTCAAATCATGTCGCCATATCATAAAAGTTTCGACCTGAAGGGCTACCCTTTGGGTCGAAACTTTATGATGCGCGGAAATTGGAACACAAAGCAAATTCACGAGAAAATTCCAACTCTTGAGGACGAAATACCAACACGAATTTGTTCCAGTAGGTTGAGGACTGCAACAGTTCCGGTTTCCACCAGAGCTGAAATTTCAGTAATGAGGTTTCAGCAAAAGTATCGTGGGCTTTTTCAGGAAAACTAACAACATGAATTGAGGAAACTTCAAAATACGTCATAAGAAAAAGCAAATCAGCTTTGCATTAGCCCAATGGTACAAGCGTTCACAAATTTTAACTCCGATGTAGAAAATATTTGGATTTTTTGGGTTTATGGCTCTCATAACGAGCCCTAATGTAGATCATCATTATCATTTGCTTTCTACATTGTTGCTTTTTTTTGTTTAGATCTGGAATGCAGATGGCAACCACAGGAAAACGAACTCCTTTTTATCAGGACGTGGATGGATTTCGCATCCCTGGAATGTTCTCTGCAGATGTATACCGCTCAGCTATATCTTACAAACCCCGCCCAGATGACATATTCATCGTTACATATCCTAAGTGCGGAACGACATGGGTTCAGAACATAGTAGCGGGCATCTTCAAAAATGGTAAGCCCTTCGAAAGCGCCCTTGAATTTTTGACTCAGACACCATTCCTGGAAATGACAGGCGCCGAGGCAGCGGACACAATGAAGAGACCGGGTGCATTGAAAGTTCATTTACCATTTCGCCTTACTCCGTACAGCCCGGAAGCGAAGTACATATTTGTAGCGAGGAACCCTAAGGATTGTTGCGTATCTTTCTACCACCACACCAAATCTATGGCGGGATATCAATTTTCTGATGGAGAATTTGATTCTTTTTTCGAGCTCTTCTTAAATGGTGAGGTAGACTTCGGAGATTACTACGAAACCCTTTTCTCCTGGTATGAGCACAGAGATGACCCTAATGTACTCTTCATCACTTATGAACAACTCAAAGAGGACACTGAGAAATACGTCCTAGAGATAGCAGGATTCATTGGTGCTAAATACCGAGAAGAACTGGAAAAGGATTCAGAGCTTCTAAAAAAAGTAATCAAACACAGCAGCTTTGGTTACATGAAGGAAGTCCTCAACCGGCAATTTGTCGAGCTGACCAAACTTCCCAAAGAAGTAATCGCCAATAATCCTGATTTGCCGGAGGGAATCAGGAAATTGTTCACATTGAACGATGTATTCGATCCGGATGCCTCTTCTGTGAACTTTGTGCGGAAAGGCATTGTTGGCGATTGGAGAAGCCACTTCTCTGAAGAACAAAATGAGCGCTTCGAAAAGAAATACCGCGAAAGAACTGCAGGGACGGGCATTCCTGAGCTTTGGGAGAAGTATATGTGAATTTTTAGCGTGATCTGTAAATGAATTTCTAAAATCTAGTTACGTAATTTTAATATTTCCTCTTATGTCTATTCAGCCTAATTTAGGACGTTTCATGCAGGAATCTATTTGACACATTCTGCAGTTTGTGTGTTAATTTTGACTGACATTTCTTTCAATGAAAATTTAAAAACTAACGTATGAGGTTATTTTTAATAGAAATAGGTAAGCCAAACTGGAGTATGTGTCGTAAATTTGCATTAGCACCTGGGGTTTTAAAAGAAGACTGTCAACTGATTATTAAAAAGCTTTCTTAAAAAAATTCCTGCGTAGCTATTTTATTAGTTTATGATCTAAATAGCACCTCACTTCTCTCCCTGCCAAAAGTTTCTGAAAGAATGTATTTGACACATTCTGCCGTTTGTGTGTTAATTTTGACTGACATTTCTTTCAATGAAAAATTTAAATCTAACGTATGAGATTATTTTTAATAGAAATAGATAAGCCAAACTCGAGTATATGTCGTACATTTGCATTAGCACCTGTGGTTTTAAAAGAAGACTGTCAATTGATTATTAAAAAGCTTTCTTAAAAAAATTCCTGCGTAGCTATTTTATTAGTTTATGATCTAAATAGCACCTCACTTCTCTCCCTGCCAAAAGTTTCTGAAGGAATCTAGCGTGCCTTAAAAAACACCTTTCTCTTAACGTATGTTAGAGAATAATCAGTTTCATATACCTATAACCGTTCTTTTGGTTTCATTTTATCAACCAGCAGGCTTTTTTTCTAATTAAAAATGAAGTCTACATCAAGTAAGTATGCAATTTTTTGTTTTACAGAGAAAAAACATTCAGAATAAAAAACCTGTGTCAGTTTAGGTGACTGATGAGAAAATCTACTGCAACCGCGAGGATATCTATGCGTGAAACTAAATCTGCACTGTCAACAGAAAAAACAAGAATAACTCTGAGAAGCATAGCTCAGTATCATGTATTATTCATACCGTTTCATGATTTTTACATGCGCCGTTGTTTACGTGCAGATGCTTCGATATGCATAAAGATATGCAGGTCCATAGGCGTAACTAGGATGGGGCAGCCTCGGACGCATCTCCACAGATGGAGCAAAAATTATTGCTGGCAATATGATTAAAGCTGGAACTGAAACTTTTGTACCTGTTGTTGATAGTTTTTTAGCGTCATACTTTGTCATTTTTCCATTTACAGAATTTGCATTAAACATGTTTTGGTAACCATGGCAGCCTAAAATTATCATGTCTTCCTCAAGACGTTTAGGGAATGATAGTTGTTCACATTCGGAAATGAAGTCGCGGTTGTATAGACCGTCCAACTAAAGAAGAATCATTGTTTTCGTCGACATTAATGGGGCCTGCGGTTCTTCTTTAGTTGGGAGGACCGTGCAAGATAAGAAGTGTATTTCACATATTTTAAGATTCCCTAGTGGACGCCCCCCCGGTAGCGTAGTGGTCTAATCGCTGTCTTCTGACTTCTTGTCTAAGATGAGTCCGGGTTCGAATCCCGTGAGGCATGGTTGTTGTGTTTCTCTTACGACACTGGCTCTTTTCTTACCCTGGAGTCAGTAACCTTAACTAATTAGGGAAGGGCGACTGCTTATAGCTGTTCAGTTGCTCACGGTGGTCGTTAAACGCACAAACAATTCTATGGGGGCTATTCGATCATTATTAGGATTGCGATCCACAACTACCAGCTGCATTCGGTCAGTTTGATATGGTACCAAAGGTCCAGTTTGATGTGGTACCAAAGATCCAGTTTGATGTGGTACCAAAGGTCCAAACTCCAAACAGTTGCAGTTTGATATAATATTCTTCTCGTTTTGTCGCGTAGTGCATACTTATGAACGAGTATTTGCATAACTATTAAATTAGTAATAATATAGACAGATGGGGACGCAATATTTTACCGTTTGCCCCGGGCGCAAAAATGCCTAGTTAGGCTTCTGTGCTGATTTGGCTCTTCGGTGTGTGTGGATTACCTTTGGTTGCAGCAATCTGTAGCTGTTAATTGAATCTTTTTAAGAAATTGCGAGTTGATAGATTAAAGTATTTCCATCTTGCTGTTACGAAGTGAAGTATATGCTAAATTGTTCATCTCGACGTGATTGTCTGATGAAAAAAACGTGAATGTTGAATTCAGTAATTATTGAACTCTGGATTGTTTTCTTTGCAGTGTTTAATTAAAGATTTTTGATAGTTGATAGTTTGAAATATATCCATCTTGCTGTTACTAGGTGAAGTATATGCTAAGTTGTTCATCTCGACGTGATTGTCTGATGAAATAAACGTGAACGTTGACTTTAGTAATTCTTGAACTCTGGATTGTTTTCTTTGCAGTGTTTAATTAGAGATTTTTGATAGTTGATAGTTTGAAGTATTTCCATCTTGCTGTTACGAAGTGAAGTATATGCTAAGTTGTTCATCTCGACGTGATTGTCTGATGAAATAAACGTGGACGTTGAGTTTAGTAATTCCGTAAAAACAGACCGAGGAGGTGAAATGTCCACAATTTCTTATTTTCTTTTGCTCTCAAGTTTTGAATTTTCCGAAAAAAATGAAATAGTGGCAATTAAAAAAAAATTCAAGCTTTGGATGTCCAGAGTAGACGGAACATCATCATCACCAGCGCTATAACACTTAATATTCATGGGAGACATGCCGAAGCATCGAACAAAGTCATTTCGATAATCGTGGTGTTATTTCGTTTCTGTTTTAACTTGATTTAACTAAAATATTTTTAGGATGGGAAATGAATCTCATCTTTTTTAGCATCCAATGCCTCGCAATTAAATAAGTACTTGCTGGCAAATTCGGTTGTATTAGGTAAGTTACATTGAGAGTTCTACATTTTTTGTTCAGTACATTCTTTCACTGAACTGTTTCTCCAAGTGAAGTTACTGGATTTAAGATATTCCTTTCCATAGAGATAACATATAGTCATCCCATGATTTACGTCCGCTAAGTGTATAGTAATTTTCTGGCTTTGGAAATGCGTTTTTGTGCAGAATCACAATGAAATTTCAGTACAAAATCAAAATGTAACTTTGTTTGCATGTGCTGCCCCCTATAAATAACATTAAAAAAGTTCAAAACTTATATTCTGCAAGGTGGTATTTTATTGCTATTGTATATTTATTACACATGAAAATCATCATTCAGATTCATCATACGTTTTCCTATAAAACTGGGCAGTTATGATACAGTTCCCAACATTCTTTGCTAATCTTCGGCTTTGCCATAATGTGTCAGATGTTGTTCTCAAACATGTCCTCATTTTGAAACTAAATTGCTCTCAATTTTGTCTTGAAATTGAGGACAACGTGCCATGTTGTCCTCAATTTCGCTCTCAAAAATCTCGTCATCTTACTTGTAACCAGTCTGATGATTTAAAGTCTCCACTTCTGACCAAGTAAGTTTCCGGTATTTTTACAGATATTGGTGAGATGTAAGATGCACCTCAACACTAAACTTGAACGTGGCAAGCTCATAAGACAAACAAAATGTATTGACATAACCAACCTTAAAAAACACCATAATACCTTCAAGTTGGAACTGAAGAACAGATTCTCTGCTTTAGAAGGCCTAACATCGGAAGAAGTGGATACTTCTGAAGTTAACAGAAAAGTAACCAAAGCTCTTATGGAAACAGCAACAAAATTAGCTGGGTCTAAGAACAAGTTGCATGTGAACAAATTATCAGGAAAAACCAAAATGTTGATGTAAAAAAGAAGAGAGATGAGGACAACTAAAGAAGATGTGACTTCCAAAGTGGAATATATAGAGCTATGCAAGACAGTACGAAAAAGTATCACTGAAGACGTAAGGAAATTCAACTGTGAACTAGTGAGGAAAGCAATTGAAAACAACCAAAGCCTAAAGATAGCAAAGTGACATCTCAGTAAGGGAAGAAAACAGATTATGGCACTGAGAAAAGAAGATGGTTCTGTAACAAGAAATAGAGGCGAAATTTTGACAAGAGTGAAAGATTTCTACTCCAAGTTATATGAAAGGGATGATGCATTGTACTCCAGACATCATGGAAGGTACCAGTACCAGAGTTCTTCCAGTCCTCCCAACAGAAGTTGCACATGCAATCAAGAACATGAAGCGGGGAAAAGCTCCAGGAGAAGATGGAATTACTGTAGACATCATACAAGAAGCAAGTGGAGAAATCGAAACAGTACTCGCCCAAATTTTCACTCGGTGCCTTAATGAAGGGATGATTCCTGAGGATTGGAACACCGCTACAATGATCCTGCTACATAAAAAAGGTGACATTGAGGATCTCGGGAACTACATACCTATTAGCCTCCTATCAGTGGTTTATAAAATCTTCACTAAAGTTCTTTCACACCGCTTGAAGGTAACACTGGACATGGCTCAACCGAGAGAACAAGCTGGATTCAGGAGTGGCTACAGCACAATAGATCTTATCCACGTACTGAGAGAACTAATTGAAAGAGCGAGGGAATATGAACTTCCATTGTGCATGGCTTTTATCGATTATGAAAAAGCCTTTGATTGGGTGAAACCATCAGCAGTTACAATGGCTCTGAAATCCTGCGGTATTGAAGATGCATACATTAATATTATTAATAACATCTATGAAAATGCAAGTGCAAAGATTCAGCTGTTTGAAAATACAACACACATAAAAATTGGAAAAGGAGTGAGACAAGGTGACACCATATCTCCGAAGCTCTTTAATGCCACATTGGAGGGTGTCTTTCAGTCGCTGAGCTGGGAAAACAAAGGGATAAAGATTAATGGAGATTATCTAACTCACCTTCGTTTTGCTGATGACGTAGTCATTTTTGCAACTACCCCATCAGAGCTGCAGAGTATGATCCAGGAACTTGCTGACATGAGTAAAGAAGTGGGATTAAAAATGAACTTTCAGAAGACAAAAGTGATGTTTAATGCTTTTACAAGAAATCAAGATTTATCGATTAATAGAGAAAAGCTGGAGATAACAGGCACGTACGTTTATCTTGGACAGCAGATATCAAGTGAGGGTCACATTGATGAATAAATTATTCGCCGTACAAAACTTGCCTGGAAAGTTTTTGGAAGAAACAGCATAATTTTCAAGAGCAATATGCCATTATGTCTTAAAAGAAAAGTGTTTGATCAATGCATCCTTCCAGTGCTTACGTATGGTGCAGAGACGTGGACCTTAACTAAAAGAGACATACAAAGGCTGTAGAAAACTCAAAGCAGCATGGAGAGGTGCATGCTTGGTGTAACCAGGAGAGATAAGAAGAGGAACTCGTGGATCCGAAAAATGACAAGAGTGGAAGACATCATGATCAGAGTTAAATCCCTGAAATGGCAATGAGCTGGACATACTGCCTAAAGGACAGATCATCGATGGACAGCCGAAATTTTAGATTGGATTCCAAGGGACAGGAAAAGACCCAGAAGAAGACCACATGGGAGATGGGTGGATGAAATTCGAAAGTATGCAGGGGTGACATTGAGGAGACTGGCACAAGGCAGACCGTTGTGGAGGAAACTTGAGGAGACCTTCGTCCAGCAGTGGATTGATAATGGTTGACAATGAAGATGATGATGATGGTCAATATATTGATATTAACAAAATATCTGCTTCGGCTTTTTTCCAAATGCAATAATTTTTGGCTCCTCACACTTTGTGTCAGTATTACAAAGTTGCGATTGATTTCATGCAGAATAATTAATTCAGTTTCTCCTTTCGAGCTCCTCTGATGATCGAGTGGTCTGAAGGGCCTCCCTCTGATCATTCGTTCGAGATAAGCCCAGTTCGTTTCCAACTCTGTGCACGAGTTGTTCATGCTAGTCATAACATCCCGAAACAAAAGAAAAAGAAAAGGATTGTTTCGCAGTATTGTACCAACCTCTGTCAAGCCCCATGCTTGTAGTAGCGCCTTCCAGATTGAGAACAACTGTTTTCCTCATATCAAAATTTAATATATATTATCTATATTTATTAATATCTACATTGAATAATCCTTCTAAAATTGTATATTATGACTGCGAGAATGTTCCAGTTTAAAAAGGTGGAAACACTTCATTTGTTGATTTAGCTATTTTGGGCTTACCTTAAGCATACAACTAGACACTGAAGTAGTTCGATGAGGGAATTTATGCACTATTTGTCATCATTTATAATATCTCCACGAAATAGAGACCAAGCATACATTGCAAAATGTTTTTTACTTCTTTTGTTCACGTAATTTCCCATAATAGCAAGCCCTTTCTGAAGATGTGGCATGGGATTTTCAATGTGCTAAATGCCAGCTTCTCATTTATACTGTAATACAGTCATCATCATCATCGTCATCAACGGTTATCAATCTACTGCTGGATGAAGGTCTCCCCAAGTTTTTTTCATAACTTTTTGTCTTAAGCCAGTCTCTCCCAAATCACTCCATCATGCTTTTGAACTGTATCCAGCCATCTCCCACGTGGTCTTCCATGCTGTACGAAAGGGAATTTACGGATATTTGTTATCTTAGCAGGCAGTAGTACCGTTTCTATATTATTTTACTTTTCCAAGGCAAAATAATCGTTAGCTTTCATATAACACTTATTTATCTATACCATGTATCTCCCTGTTCGATACTCTTGGGCAACAATTCTTTTACCTCTTACAAAGACGTGGCGTTAGTACAGCGAACTATGTGGTCCACAATATGCCAGTTTGAACATTCAGCGTCAAGGAGTTCCAAATTCGTTCTGTCTCAAAAGCAGTGAAATGATAATGCAACTTCTGTACATAACTTTGTTTTTGGTACGAGATTATGTCTGTCTGTCTCTCCTGACTGCAATCTGTGGTATAATGCATGGGTCATCTAAGGTTCCCCATCACCACTATGATGTGTATACCTATCAGCAAATACGATTCAGGGCGAGAAAATAATTATGTTAGATAATACATCATCTAGGAGCCACCAGCAGAACAATAAGAACCCATGATACTTACAAGTCAAAAATGGAGACACCAAGACAGAGTACAGAATGGCCCTCTACAAAGATTCCACTCATTCCTGGAACAGTAATTAAAATGATTTCTGATCACAGATATTCAAAAACACAAGCCAAGCGCAAAGCAACTAACAAAAATGACACCGAATTTTCGGTTCTAATGAACACATCTCTTGAATCCTTTCCGTCGTGAATAAAATTTTTTCAAAGTTATTCATAGTCATTGAATCCGTTTAGAAAAAATTAGTGGTATTTCTACAGTCAATAAAACATTTAGAAACAGAAACAACCACTCACTTCCACTAGCGGCTAAAAACTATGGCATGAAAATGACATAGTTTTAGCCGCTAGTTATTTCTACAGTCAATAAAACATTTAGAAACAGAAACAGCCACTCACTTCCACTAGCGGCTAAAAACTATGTCATGAAAATTAACAAACCACAGAAAAAGCTTATCATAGCAGAAGGAGATACCAGAGATAGAGATCTTGAAACGGAACATTTAGAAGAAGAAATAGAGAGGGACAAATCATATAACTCTACACTCCTAAAGGAAGAATTTTACGTAATGTAAAAGTTGAAAATATACGAAAAGTATTCTTCATAGCAAAAGCTATGCTAAGGAAAAGGAATTTTTCAAATACGTCTCCTAGAATAAACAAATACATCGCTCTTTCCACGTTTTACCAATACACAGCAACCGAACAATTGCTATTCGGTCACCGCCGGGGTATTGAATCTCGAATCTCTCGATATCTAGCTGAGCACGTTAGCCTTACAACACGGTGGCGAACAATCCACGGCGCTATATGTGTTTTTCAGTCAACTTCTGACATCATAAATCCGTAAGATGGGCTCAGCTACTGAGACGTCTCCACCTGGTGGGCATTAACGGCACTGGCTATAAACGCGCTCGGCTAGATATCGAGAGATTCGGGATTCAATTCCCCGGCGGTGACCGAATAACAATTTGTCGGTTGCTGTGTGTTGCTAAAACGTGGAAAGAGCGATGTATTTGTTTATTCAACTGACGCCACGTATTTGGAGGATTTTCACTTTACGTCTCCTGGAAGCAGAGACAGCGAAAAAAGAGGTTTTGACATTACGACACCTAGCTGAAAAACTGTTCATTATTTAAAGATGATCTTTTTTATACATCTTTATTATAACCCCATCTTTATTACAACCAATGGCATAGAGTAAAAAAAGGAAAAATTCAATATGTTTATTAGAAGCCGAGATACAATTGCAAACAGAAGTACACAAACATGAACTAGCGTCAGAACTGTCAAAAAGTTCACGAGTGCAAACAAAGTGTTCCACAAAATAAATGACATCCGGTGTTAAAAGTAACTTTTTTAAATCAATCATTTAGAAGCAGAGATATCGAGAAAAACAGATGAGACATTTGAGTCCGTAGCGGGGAAATTGGGCAATATTTTGGAAACGAAATGCACAAAACAATGTTTTCATAGTAGTATCCTGTCCGAAAGAGATTTTTTCAATCGGAGATGTAGTCCCGCAGATATTGCTGCAAGCATGCTGTAAGCAGAAATGTGAACTATCGCCCTCTAGTGGAAAACTTCTGCATTAAGAAAAAAATAAATTATGTGCAAAACATTTCGCTCCAGAAACGCTCTCCGATAAAGAAAGATTTTTTCAAATCGGACTCTTACAATCAGAGATATCGCCAAAAAAGGTTATACTTATGCACCTCCTGGCGGTAAAACTATG
This sequence comes from Macrothele yani, assembly GCA_039090855.1. NCBI lineage: Eukaryota > Metazoa > Arthropoda > Arachnida > Araneae > Macrothelidae > Macrothele > Macrothele yani. The sequence continues at coordinate 203,296,943 of CM076990.1, forward strand.
TATTAATTTAAGCAAATGGTATTCAGAAAAGATTTTCCGTGATAAACGGTATCTGTCCACGAAATAATTTTTCAATCGAGTTTATAGAAGTGCAGATTTGGCTGTAAATGTATCACAAGCAGAGATATACATTTACTCCCCATAGTGGCCGCATCATTCTTCACCAAACATTAGTAATTATATGCAGAACATTTTTCACTAGGAGTTCTATAGGTTGCAGAAAGGAATTTTCAAATAGGAAATAGACACAGTCATCGCTCTTTTCACGTTTTTCTTTAATTAACACACTGCAACCAAAAATTGTATTTCGACACCACTGGGATCGAACCCCAGATCTTACGTTAACTAATCGAGTGCATTCGCCTTTCGCTAGGGTGCAAACAATCCACGGCGCTATGTGTGTTTATCTGTCAGCATCTGACTTCACAAATCCGTAGGGATTAGCTCAGCAACTGAGATGTCTCCATCTTTCAGAATGATGGAACACCCTGTCACTTTGGAGCAAAAATCCGACAGCGGCTGGATAATGTTTCTTGGGAGATGGAGTATATGTTTCGGCCCTGTAACAAGACTTCCGCGTTCTCCAGGTATAAATACAAAATACTTTTCCCCCTGATTTCACCTGAAAGAACTTATGAATGAGATGCCACCCAACCGCATGGAAGAGTTGGTTGCATATGGACATGTGGCGATTTCCTCTGTCTCGGCTCCGAACTTTAGAGGGCCCTTTCCGGTTAGGAATTTTCAGTTTACAGCACGACCGGTTACAAATTTTCAGCAAACGTTCTCTGCCACATATTGCAAATAACACCGGACTTCCTTTAGAGCAAGGGTATTCAACCCGTGACCTATAGAGCACTTTTTAAATTGCCCGCGAGACGTCCACAAAGGAAATTATGAAATGGAAAAAATTACATTTGGAAGATAGAGAAATGTATATCCAGATACTTTGGGTGCATGGACTGTGAATTCCCAAATCTGCAATGAGCTATGCATCGATTAATCATACAACTGAAAATTTTAAAGAGTACTGAAAAATATAGGCATATCAGGTACCTACTTCGGAATTCCAACTGCATGGTTTCTTTTTCCGAAAGTTAAGTTAACGATTCGAAATCGCTCTGAAATAATCAGTATTTGTCATGGACATGTAATTTTACTCTTCTTTTTCATGTGTGCCGTGAGCGCTATTCCATTTTGTCATGTTGTCTGAGAATCAGAAAAGGCTGAATATCTCTTGCTGTAAAGAAACAAAGCTGCTCTATTGCACTTACATACCTTACAAGTAAAAGTAGTGTAACATGAATCAGTCTATGCACTTTTGTTACATACACTGACGGAAAAAAATCCCAACACCACGAAAAAATAGTTGTGGAGGAATGAAATGGCGGCAATACATTTGTATAGGTAACATATTTAATCGATTAAGGTTTCAAGATCACAGCTTATTGTAAGCGCGAGAAGAGCCATTTTAAATGTGAAATGCTGGTACATTAATAACCGGTGTAACCGCCAGAATGTTGAATGCAAGCACGCAAACGTTCATGCATTGTGTCGTACAGGTGCTGGATGTCAGTTTGTGGGATGGAGTTCCATGCGTGTTGCACTTGGTCGGTCAATACAGGGACGGTTAATGCTGGTTGGGGGTGACGCTGGAGTTGTCGTCCAATGATGTCCCATACGTTCTCGATTGGTGAAAGATCTGGTGATCTAGCAGGCCACGGCAACATGTCGACACTCTGTAGAGCATGTGGGTTACAACAGCGGTATGCGGGCGAGCGTTATCCTGTTGGAAAACACCCCTGGAATACTGTTCATGAATGGCAGCACAACAGGTTGAATCACCAGACCGACGTACAACTGTGCCGTCAGGGTGCGTGGGATAACCACGAGAGTGCTCCTGCTGTCATAGGAAATTTCTCCCCAGACCATAACTCCAGGTGTAGGTCCAGTGTGTCTCGGCCGTAGACAGATTGGTTGCAGGCGCTCACCTGGCCTCCTTCTAACCAACACACGGCCATCACTGCCACCCAGGCAGAACCGGCTTTCATCAGAAAACACAACAGATTTCCACTCCGTCCTCCAATGAGCTCTAGCTTGACACCACTAACGTCGCAAACGGCAGTAATTTGGAGAAAGTGGAATGCACGCTACAGGGCGTCTGGCTCGGAGCTGTCCTTCAAGTAACCGATTTGTAACAGTTTGTTGTGTCACTGTGGTGGCAACTGCAGCTCGAATTGCTGCCGCAGACGCGGTACGCTGCGCCACGGCCATACGCCGTACACGGCGGTCTTCCATCTCAGTAGTGCCACGTGGCAGGCCGGAACCCGGTCTTCTTGAGGCGGTACCTTCCCTTGACCACCGCTGCCAACCATCATGCACAGTGGCTACATTCCTGCCAAGTCGTTCTGCAATATTGCGGAAAGAAAATCCACCTTCTCGTAGCCCTATTACACGTCTTCGTTCAAACTCCGTGAGCTGTTGATAATGGTTTCTTCGTCTTCTTAAAGGCATTCTTGACTAACATCAACACCCTACGTCGAATCTCAACGATAACTAACGCTCACGAACGTTACAGCGCGTATTTACAGCAAACCTGCTTTGCATGTTCCGAGGGGCACTACTAGCGCCATACGTATGCGCCGAGCGCGAAATTTGCATAGACGTCATCTTACAGATGTACTCTCACCGCCTACCAACTGTCGTTTATCTAACACAACTCCTTTTTGGTGTTGGGATTTTTTTCCGTCAGTGTATATGTAAACGCTTTTCCTCTTCTACACTTAAGTGTAAACAATGTAGCCCTCCTTCCACATATATGTAGGCAAGATTTGCCAACCCCTATTTCATAAAAAAATAATTGTAAATATGTATGTATACACTATATGGATAAAAGTTACCGGACACCCCTTCAAAAGCAAATGAATGGATACGCTGCATTGTTAAGATACGCGGTATAGCTGCGAACGGAATAAAAACAAGCCTACAGCTGACCGTGATCATATCGCACTGTGATGTTGGGTGAAAATGTCGCGGCGAGAAAGAACTGACTTTGAGAAAGGAAAGATTGTTCGGCGTTATATTAGTGGATTGTCCATAAGAGAAATCGAGAGGCGTTTAAATATACCCAAGTCAACTGTTTTGGATGTACTGAATAAGTGGAAGACACATGGCGTGTCTGAAGCAGCAAACCCTACCGGCAGACCAAAGGAAATCAGTGATAGATGACGTCGAAGCCTCAGGAGAGTCGTTACAGCTAATCGACGGAGTACTGCACAAGACCTTAGTGTACAGGTGAGTAAAAGTGCTGAAACCTCGGTATGTACACGTACCATTCGCAGGGAACTTCATTCCATGAGTTACCGTGGTCGTTCGGTTGCTCATGAGCCTTTCATCTCCCCTCGGAATGCTGCTCGCCATTTAGCATGGTGTAAAGAACATTTATCGTGGACCGCAGTTCAATGAAAACGGGTCCTATGGACTGATATATCCAGATACACGATCCATCAGTGTGATGGGTCCCATGGACTGATGAATCCAGATACATGATCCATCAGTCTGATGGCCGTGTGTGGGTATGACAGCAGCCGGGAAAACACTATTTACCACAGTGTACTGTTCCTACGGTCAAGTTTGGAGCTGGCAGTAGTGTGGTGGTGTTTTTCGTGGTATGGTTCCGGCCCATTGGTTATCGTGGACAAACCTGTTAACCACTACGTCTATCTCGATATTCTGGACAATTATGCCATGCAAACTCTGTGGCAGTACTATGGAACCGAGCCTTGTTGGTACCAGCAGATAATGCACCGAGCCATAAAGCAAGGATTTACAGCGTGGTTTGACGATAATTACGTATCGTGTGTGGACTGGCGATCATAGAGCCCTGAGCTATCTTAGTCCCATAGAGCACCTATGGGATGAATTAGAGGCGTCACATAAGAAGTTTGGAACCAAGGTTCACTACTAAGCAACAGTTAGCGGCAGCATTATATACTGAATGGAAACGCATGCCTATCGCTGTGTTCCAAAACCTTGTCGAAAGCATGTCTCAAAGAGTCAATGCATACATTAAGGCCAAAGGTGGACCGACATTCTACAAATGTATGTCAATAAATGCTATGTTTGTGTGTGTTTCTCTTCTAGGTGTCCGGTGACTTTTGTCAATATAGTGTATGTTCGTTCCCAGGTGGAAGTTCTTTGTTCGCGCCATTTCTTTCGGCAGAGCGGACGAAATAGTCTGTTTTTGAGGCTGTTAGTGTAACACCTTACTGAGGCGTACCCATTGCGCTGCATTATCTCATCTGATAAACACTGTACGTGTCTGAAAATAACATTAAGGTAAAACCTTATGTATTCCTATTTGCATGCTCAATTTCGCCCTTCTATTATCACTCCTTCTGGGTGTGGGCGCTTTCGATGTCGAGCAATGTATTATATTTTCCGACTCCATTTCCAGTTCTTTTCATAAACCATAATCCAGTACCCCCCCCCCTTTCTGGTCTTCACGAGAACCTCTGAGTGAAAACCACGTGGCAGAAGTTCCAATCGGTAGCTGCTAATTTGATTGCAGTGTGATTCAGAAGAAATATTTTCAAAGTATTGCAATTCAAACCTGACTGTAAGGAACATATAGTCCATTTAACAGCGTTCCTAAGGCGAACGCCACAGCTAAATACGTCCATCCGGACAAACGGATGAATGTATTTTGTCATCCGTCTTCCGGATGGACGTATTTTTCTTCACTTTACACGACCCTCTTCCACTGTTTTGTTGTCCACGAACGGCGAGCGAGGTACCAGTTCTGTCGTCGTCTGATATTGCCTGGATTGATGTAGGGCGTTTGCCCAGCTGATTTAGCATGGTAAGGTTGGGCGCATGCAGTTCCCGACGGTGGAAATAGCTTTTTCAGTGGCTTGTGTTACCTCACCGGCCATGTCTGGACTGGAAGACGTGAGTGCTTTCTTCACATTCGATAATAAGCTTCGTGTGGCATGTTCACTCAGTTTGTGCAACTTCTCAGGACACATGGCCTTTTCAACGGTGTTTAGTCCATCGAACGTTATTAAATTCATAGCGTTTACATAACACGTCAAGTTACTAATGTTGTGGTTTTATCTTGACACTGAACGCAAAATTCATAACGCATAAATAAATGTCTAGTGCTTAAGTAAAAGCGCAAATTATGAACTTAACTTTGTAATGCAAACCTTATTATTATGAGCAACCGTGTGAAATTGGAGAAGGCCTACATTTTTTTATTAATGTTTTGTTCCTGAGAAAAAGTTTGACATTATTATTAACTTATAAATTTTAGTAAACCGCCCCTCCGGTGGCGCAGTGGTGTAATCGCTGACTTATGACCATTCGTCCGAGAAAGGATTAGGGTTCGAATCCCAGTGAGGCATGGATGTTGTGTTTGTCTTACGGCCCTAGCTCTCTCCTTTCCCTGGAACCAGTGGCCCTAAATTAGGGACAGGCGACTATTTATAGCCCATTGAGTTGCTCACGCTGGTCGTTAAACCTTCAATCAAACAAACAAATCTTACTAGCATGGGTCAAACATTGCTGAAATGGCTCAGGCCTTTGTACATGTAAGTAATGTCTGAGTGAAACATTATTACCTTTACTAGTCAGGGCCAGATGGTACTTTTGCGGGGCCCAAGGCAAAGTTTGATTGCAGTGCCTGGAAAAAAAAACAACAACTCATATTTTAGCAAAATCGTTACGTGACAAATGTATCCCGTAAAGCCAACTACACACGCACGCACACACACACACACGAGAACTGTCATGAAGAAACGAAATATTATCTCAAAAATGTATTTGCTTTAAACGTAAGGTGAACGTCAAGTAATTTTGCTTCCTATACTTCCAATGGAAAAACTTTTGTACAAATTTCCTTCACAGGTAGAGTGTTCCCAAGGATGAAAATTTGAACATCGATCAAAGTAACTTCATATTATAACTTGGAATACTTAATATTTTCTAAAACATAACCGTAATTATATTAAAAATCAATAACTTTTCCTTTGGTGGTGTTGAAACCAGAAAAAAAAATGGCACGACCTGTACTTTGATGACGTCAGTAGACAAACAAATGTTGGATTGCATAATTATGGTTATGTTTTAGAAAATATTACGTATTCCAAGTTATAAAATGAAGCTATGTTAATCGATGTTCAAATTTTCATCCTTGGGAACGCATTAATTGTGAAAAAAATGTGTACAGAAGTTTTTCCATTTGAAGTATAGGAAGCAAAATTACTTGACGTCCACTTTAATGGAAAATACCAAAGTATGGATTGAAAGATGACAATAAAAAGTTCGTCGGCATTGTAATTCTTGTAAGAACGTCCTTACAAAATTCGGAAAAGATTACTTCAACTAATCTGGGTAACAAATAATAAGAATCAGGGGCGTGTTTAAAGGGGACCGAACCCCTCTCAAAGATAAATTACTATGAAGCGTATTTTCTTCAATGAGTGATTGCCTTTTGTTACAAGACGTAGTAACTGACAAATAAGTGACTTTGTCTGGGTCAAAATGAAACATTATTATTAACTTTACTAGTTAGTGAATCACCGCTGTGAGATAAAAACAGTTTTGTAAAAAGATTGCCGATCCCACCTTCAAAAACAAAACAACAAAGAAATACAAAACAACAAAGAAATACAAAACAACAACAACAACAACAAAAAAATCAGTCCAACAGACCGATGAACGGATAACAATGAGTTGTTCCTCATAAAGCGATATTTTGTCGTTCTACATAAAATAACCTCAGAATTTTTTTTAAATTATTGACTAAATTAAGTGCCCCTCCCCATACACGCTCCCTCATTAAGTCCCAAGAGCGCACATCGTATAGATTCTGCTTTGTATTACTTATTAAACTTCTTTAAATATCAAATTTCACATTTAATTTTTCTTAATGAATATAGGAAAGATACATTTCTTTGTGCTGGAAGTTGTGCGAGAGGCGAATGCGATACGATGTAATTTGATACTTAACTGCAGAGTCGCTTATTCTGACAGCAACAGAATGCATTTGGATGTTGAGAACTTTATTTTCCCACTTCGTGTCACAACACCGTAATCACAGAAAAAAAAAATGAATGAAAACGTACTTTTTTATGTAATATAAAATACATAATCCCGGTAACTCCTTAGAGGTGGGAAGACTGACCTACAGGGAAATGGATACGGAAAAATCAAAAGTGCAATTAATTTCTTAAAAAGAATGATACATCAGAAAAATATTTTGTGCAAAATAATTAGCCAGTAAAGGGAAATACAGCAATACTATATATCTTTATGCAGAACAGCTTTATGCATGTGCCCAATTTTCGAACAAGGTGAACCTCGCGTCAGGAGACGGAGATCTGCGCACAGGAATGTAAATCGTCGTACTTTCTCCATCACAGGCAAATGGGAATTTATTACGTACATGAGTACATAGAAAGTGTCTCCCGTTAGCGTACCTTAACAAAGTAAAGATCTGAACAAACACATGAGGAAGCACTAGGAGGAAATAGCTAATATTCTTCTTTATTATTATTTATTTTTGAGGTTAAACCCGTAAGCAGTCGCCTATCCCTAAATTAGTGCCATTGATTTCACGGAAGGAATAGACCCAGATGTGACGTGCCTGCCCAGCAGGACGCACACGATATAAAGGCAGATAGCAGCAATGACGAACGTCAGCGTAGCTCAATTGGTAGAGCGACTTATTCTGGAATGAGGGGACCCGGGTTCGAGCCCCGGCGTGGACAAAAATGACGGAGAAATTTACTTCGTTATACAGCCCCGTAAGAGAAGGCATCATTGTCACCCATGATAAATTCTTGCTGGTTGAACGTTTCCCCCACGTGTGATCCACAGCTCTCAGTATTGGGCCATTATCTTCCAGGTGATTTCGACTTGCTTTGGAATTTCATCGTCCCAGGGCCCCGAGCACCGAATCAGTAATTTGGGGAACCCATCACTCTGCCCGCCATCCTTAAGAAATGAAGCCTTTCATTCTTTTTTACGCTTTCCAACCGTAGGTTGAAGAAGCGTATATGCTCCAGCTTTGTCCGTCCGTCCGTCCGTCCGCACGATAACTAGCGTAAAAATGGTTCGATTTCGATGAAAGTTTAGTATGTGGTAGGGGATCACCTAGCGACGAATTCTATTGAAAATGGGACAAATGGGGTCAAAGGTCACGACGTAGGAGCGGAATCATTCCATTGTCCTTATGCGTCATAAATTGCGTAAATATGGTTCGATTTCAATGAAAGTTTACTATGTAGTAGGAGACCGCCTGGGGACAAACCCGATTCGAAATGGGTAAAGTGGGGTCAAAGGTCAGGACGTAAGATCGGGATGCATTCCATTGCCCTTATTGCGTCATAACGTGCTTAAAAATGGTTCGATTTCGATGAAATTTCAGTATGTAGTAGGGGAGCACCTGGGGACGAACCCTATTGAAAATGGACGAAATGTGATCTAAGGTCAGGACATAGGATTGCGATCCATTCCATTGCTCTTATTCCATATTATTAAGGTGGACGTCAAGTAATTTTGCTTCATATACTTCCAATGGAAAAACTTTTGTACACATTTCCTTCACCATTAATGTGTTCCCAAGGATGGAAATTTGAACATCGATTAAAATAACTTCATATTATAACTTGGAAAACTTAATATTTTCTAAGACATAACCATAATTATACTAAAAATCAATAACTTTTCCTTTGGTGGTGTTGAAACCAGAGAAAAGATGGCGTGACCTATACTTTGATGACGTCAGTAGACAAGCAAATGTTCAATTGCATAATTATGGTTATGTTTTAGAAAATATTAAGTATTGCAAGTTATAAAATGAAGATATTTTAATCGATGTTCAAATTTTCATCCTTGGCCTTGATTGTGAAGAAAATGTGTACAGAAGTTTTTCCATTGGAAGTATAGGAAGCAAAATTACTTGACGTCCACCTTAAAGTAGCAATTCTTGTATGTATGTATGTACATTTTATTTTGAAAACGGCTCTAAGAATTTTGATGAAAGTCGTTAACCTACCGTTTTCTGGTACTAGAAATCGATTTAGCTTGATCTCGACTTTAGGAGAATTCGTTTAGTGGGTTAAATAACCACACCGAATTATAACGTTTTTAGTGATGGCGTTGTTCCATTAATGTTACCAATGGTTAGAAATCTTATGACGTCACAATCTCGCGTTTGAGAATTTTTTTCACGTCATCTTTCTCATTACGTCACGCGTTGTGTTTGGATCCTATTAAAGTTTTATGACGTCATTCTTGCCTCGAGCAGATGGTCGCGATTCCCATCTGCCTCATTACGACACGCGTAGTGTCCGTATGTCCGTTCGCGCGATAACTCGCGTAACAATCGTTCGATTTCGATGAAATTTTGGTATCTGGTAGGGGATCACCTGGGAAGGAACGCTATTTAAAGTGAACGAAATGGGGTCAAAGGTCAGTACATAGGAGCGGGATCTATTCCACCGCTGTTGTGCGTCATAACTAACGTAAAAATGATTCGATTTCGATGAAATTGTAGTATGTGGTAGGGGACCTGCTGGCGACATACCTTATCGAAAATGGGCGAATTGGGTCAAAGGTCAGGACATAGAAGCGGAATCACTTCTATCGCCATTATTATTATTATTATTATTTTTTTTTTTTTTTTGAGGTTTAACGACCACCGTGAGCAACTCAATGGGCTATAAGCAGTCGCCCATCCCTAATTTAGGGTCACTGGTTCCAGGGAAGGGAGAGAACCAGTGCTGTAAGACAAACACAACAGCCATGCCTCACCGGGATTCGAACCCGGACCCCGTTCGGACGAATGATCAGAGGCCATCGCTTAGACCACTGCGCCACCGGGGCGGCCTATCGCCATTATGCGTCATAACTTATGTAAAAATGCTTCGATTGCGACAAAACGTTATCATGTTATTTCGGAGGTATACCAAACCGGTTCTGTTGAATACCATCGAAATGGGATCAAAGGTCAGGGCACAGGACCGAGATTTATTCCACAGCCATTATTCCCATAACTTGAGTAATGATTTCTGGTATGTTGGAAAGCGTATTATAATCAATGCATTGCATGATTTTACCAACTTGTTTTAAAGTTTAGTTTTAGCTTTAGGCAGGGCCTGATTTATGCACGGGCCTATAGGGCCCAAGCCCTCAGCCCCCATTTTTAGAGAGGTTAAAAATTACATCTAAATAAACGAACACAGTATAAATATAATTTAGGCTAACAGTAGATGCCACACTTGGCATTGGTGCTGCTCAGTATCAGATTTGGAGTTACCAGGGTCCCAAACACAGCATCAATAATTTGGGGGACCCATCATTTTGCCCGCCATCCTCCAGAAATGAAGCTTTTTTGCTTTTTTTGCTGCGTACCTGCCCCTACTCACTCATGTTTATTTTAGTATTGTAATGCAAAAAAAAAAAAAAAAAAATCCGGGATTTCAACGTGTGATTTTTATTATTTTTACAATTAGTTAAGGGGACGGGTGCAGATAACTCAGAAATAAAATAAGTAAATAAGTACACAAACATACACTAAACGTATTGAATAATAAAAGAAGTTTCAATGGGCAATCTTGTTTCTATTTTTCTTTAACCAAACCAACGTTGTGCGCGATAAAGCACAGCTGTGTTTATTTCTGTTTAATGCTTCCCCATCGTGAGGGAAAATGAGTCTCGAAACAGACCTACGGAGTATCATGAAAATTAACCGCTCAGCCAAGGAATCTTGACGTCACACGAAGTTGATGCAATCCCGCAACAGCCTTTTCCGAGAAAAATCCACTTAGCTAACACGACCGATCACCCAGGAAGTTTTGACGTCTCCGTTAGTTTCATCATTTTAAATTCCCCCTTCGTGACGCTGTTCTTCCTAGCAGACGCCACGTAGGCCGCTTGTGCAGTGAAAGTGAGTATACTTTGGAGCGCTAGAAAGAGGTAAAGAAGCTTTCTATCTCAAAATGTTTTGTGTCATACTTGATTCCTCAGTTCCGAAATTTGTATCCATGCCACTTCTGGAAAGATTCCATCAGAAAATAAAGGAACATAGTAAGGGAGAAGTTTGTGATGTTATAGTCCTCTAATACCTGTAATTTGGCATGAAGCCTAGTTTTAATCGTGACGTTTGTGAACAGCATTAGTTTGCTGTTTTGTGAGTCCTGGTAGATACCTAGTGTTGGCTATGATGCTGAATAAATTCGATCTGTACAGCCTGATTAGGAAATTACGTAGGACAGCGTCTTTCTTTTAGTACCAATGGCCGTTTGTAGTCAGAAATCAATTCCATTTTGCCATATAATAATACGTATATATTGGTTTACCATTTTGTGCTTTTTTTTTCGTGTAGGTGTAGTGCTAGTCTCTGGTCATGATTTTGAGTTAATTCAGCAAAATCAATCTAAATATGTTGAGTGGGGAATTAACATGTATGTTTTTCTCTTAGTAGTAATTCTCCCAAGTAGTTTAAAATCACTACATACTGTTTAACTTCTGAATTTACATAGAAGTATTTCTAAACCCCACAACTGGCTGAACAATACTTTGTTTTTTTTAGACGCATTTGGATTTGCTCGTGTACTTATGAAGTATTCGCACGGATGAATACAAAGGTCAGCTATGGAGTACAAATATGTACAGGCATTTTCTTTTATTTATATGCTATATTAATGACAAGGAAATAGTCAGACAAACAACTTATGAACTGGCTACTGAGTACATTGTGTCTATAGCAGCGGTTCTCAAACTTTTGTTCTTAAAGTACCACTTGGGAATATTTAGCTGTAAAAACTGGCTACCCCTTGTGTATTAGGGAGACACATTACTAATAAATGAAAAGTTTATTCCAGTGCGTTTATGTGTGTGTATATGTGGGTATAAAATACATAAAAATACAAATATACACATGTATACTTGCAAAAATTAGGTACATTGATGTCACAGAAATTGCATGAATGGCTAGAAAAATCAAATAAAACTGGTAAAGTCATTCGTTTAGTATCCATGAGATGATGAGCTCATTTCCTCTTGCAAAGTTCATCAATAATTGGAGCTATCTTGCTTACGTACAAACAAAACTTGTCTTTAACGTCCAGCGTATTTCAATATTTTGTTTTGATGGTGGTCACGGATGAAAAACTAGTTTCACATAAATATGTAGTTGTAAATGGCAACAAATATTTAATGATAATTGTTGGGGTGGGGTGGGGGAGATTAATTTAAATTAAAGTTTACTAATGAAAATTAATTTTAAATTCCTCTCAGACTGTGGTTATTAGAAACAAAAAAAAGAAATTTAATTTATTCCACAACTGTGATAAAAATTTTCAAAAAAAAAAAAAAAAAAAAAGGAAAAGCGTCGTTGCAGTATAAGATGATTATTTAACTTTTATGGCCGAAAACAAAGAGAACCAATTTTGTTACTAAAGGATTATTGTGGTTTGTGACGTGCAAATTAAATGAAAAAAGCCCAAGTACGATCCACGCACTAGTCTAGGCTAGTGTGGACACAGGCTATTGACTCACATATATTAAACACACTCAAGAAAGCAATTTTGACAAGACCAGTTGGTTTGCATTTATTGTAATTAATTTCAATGATGGGTGTAAAAAAAACTTTTTTTTCTTTCAGACAATGAGAACTATGGTCAGCAAGAATTTGACCCACAATATATAGGCACCGTTGTACAATTTTGACCTTTTTTAAAATAAATTTACAGGCCCGTGGCACAGCTTTGCTTTTAAAATCACTTAGGAAGGTGAAGAAATTTTACATTTTTGTTTTACAACCAGAGTATTAATTCATGACACCTAAACACTTCTAGAACACATTTTCAGAGGAGAATTGTCTGCTCTAATCACTCCATTACTTAATGACAATTATGAAAACAATAGACATCTTCCAGTGGTAATATGTTTTTTAATAGTCTCCACCAGAAGCAAGCTGGAGGTAAGCCTAAAACAAGTTTGAAGTGTAAATTTTGATTTTATTTACAGCTGCTCTGGTTTTGAGACACTAAAAGATTAAGCGAAAAGGATAAAAAACATTTAAATTTAAGGTAAGAAGTTGCATTAAATTTATAAATAATTTTGGGCCAAACAAACAATAAAAAAATTGCTTCTTCATTTAAGACTTTTCTTGAATTTTTTTTTTTTTTTTGTGTTAACCAGTCATCATTTCTTTTCTTTTTTTCAGCGGCAGTTTCTCATGGCTATTACATACAGTATGCAAGTAATTTTACTGTGAAGTGTGTATTTTGAATCTTGGCCAAGATTCCAAATACAAGGTGTATGTTAGATCACCCAAAATTTCATTCTGACAAATAAAAAACAAAAAACAAAACAAAACTTGTCACTGTTTGGAAGTGACTTTAAGGATAAACGAAATTTATGTTACATATACATTCTTTTCCTATTGCTGGAAAATTTCCCCATGATTGTTTTTTTGTTTTGTTTTTTTAATTTCATATAACACACTCATTTTTCACTTTTTATTTTTGCATGTGTTGACCAAATGGGGAAGGTGGTGTTGAGAAAAAAAGTCTCCTAATGAGGAAATAGCTGATAGCGAGAGTACCAAAAAAGTGCAGGTTAGAGATGAGAAATGTTCTGTGGGTAAGCTGATCGAAAACGATCAAATGTTCATGAAGCGGTAAGCTGATCGAAAACGATCAGCTTACCGCTTCATGTTGTCCCATTTTGTCTCCCAGCAAAATAAAAAAAAAATAAGTTCCTTTAATTGAAAATCACTGTTGTAGCGTTGATGGATGGTTGCAGAACCGAAGTTTTGAATGGGGGACCTGGAACATCCCCCCTCCTAAATCTAGTTGGCTGGCTGGGAAGACAGTAGCCGGTTACCTCGGCTCCGAGTCATCGGCCTACGAGGTTTACCCTTTAGGTGGAGAGGGTATGAGGAAAGAATACCCACGGAAAAAACGCCCACTTTTCGAAAATAGGAAAAAACGCCCACGGAAAATATGCCCACAGAAGAAATGCTGACGGGAAAAATAGATTGTATGAAAGAGTGGTCGACTGATAAGTTTTTATGTCTGTTATAAACGGTGTTCGGACAACTGGTCACAGACTGCTGGCCAAAAAACCGTTAGGGGTCATATAAAAATTGCGGTTTCTTGGACACCTCACCTACATAACGAAAATGGATGTAGGAGAATTGGCCACAAAAGTTCAAGGGTGTGTGTGTGTGTGTGGGGGGGGGGGTTGTAAGTATTATCGATTTTTGGCCTACATTGAGAATTGAATTGGGAACTCCAAAAAAATTTGGAAAAAACGTTCTATGTAAGCCAAGCGAGAATTACAGAATAATTCATGTATGTTCGGAAAAGTACCCTAAGGTGGGATTTTTAATCATGCTGCACTTTTACGTAGGTACTAAATATTTACATAACATGTCAAGTTTGCAATATTTTTCTTTTACTTAATTAATTCACAGGCGAAGAAAAAAGTGTTGAAAAGGCTTAGGCATCATAAGGCATTCATAAGCGAAGAAAAAAGTGTTGAAAAGGCTTAGGCCTACGGCCTATTAATTAATGTATGGATTAAATGTATGGTGCATTAGTAAAATCGCAATATTATTGACAATTAATACAGACATTTGACGTGGAATAGGAGGTATGAGGAAAGAATGCCCACGGAAAAAACGCCCACTTCTCGAAAATAGGAAAAAACGCGCACGGAAAAATCGCCCACAGACAAAATGCTCACGGGAAAAATATGTGATCGACTAATAAGTTTATATGTCTGTTATAAACGGTGTTCGGACAACTGGTCACAGACTGCTGGCCAAAAAACCGTTAGGGGTCATATAAAAATTGCGGTTTCTTGGCCACCTCACCCACATAACGAAAATGGATGTAGGAGAATTGGCCACAAAAGTTCAAGGGTGTGGGTGTGTGTGTGTGTGGGGGGGGGGAGGGGTTGTAAGTATTATCGATTTTTGGCCTACATTGAGAATTGAATTGGGAACTCCAAAAAAATTTCGAGAAAACGTTCTATGTATGCCAAGCGAGAATTACAGCATAAATCATGTATGTTCGGAAAAGGACCCTAAGGTGGGATTTTTTAATAACGCTGCACTTTTACGTAGGTACTAAATATTTACATAACATGTCAAGTTTGCAATATTTTTCTTTTACTTAATTAATTCGCAGGCGAAGAAAAAAAGTGTTGAATAGGCTTAGGCCTACAGCCTATTAATTAATGTATGGATTGAATGTATGGTGCATAAGTAGAAGCGCAATATTATTAACAATTAATACAGACATTTGACGTGGAATAGGAATAGCTGTGGTGCAGTGGAAGCATATCCGGCGCGTAACTGGAAGACCCTGAGTTCGATACCTGGTGGCGGCCACTGAGAATTTTTCCGTGACTCACTTACAAACGTGGAAAGAGCGATGACTTCTGTTTGATTATTGACAATACTTGTTATGTAAATTTTACGAATATGGGAATGACATAATAAAAACTTTTAGTAGGGCCTAAACATTAGTCCTAATATTATTTTCTGCCTGAGTAATACCGCAATATTAATAATTTGATGTGTTACGTAAACGTTATGAATATAACATCGTTAGAACAAAAACTGTTAAATAGGCCGAGGCCTAGGACTTATGACTTAATATTTACTGCTTAAGTAAAAGTGCAATGCTATTGACTTGATTTGATATGCAAACATTATGAATATGAAGTCGGCGGATTAAAAGCTGTTAAAAAGGCGAAGCCTGTGAATTAATTAAGTAAAAGAAAAATATTACAAACATTTATGTAAATATTTAGTGCCAATCGTAAAAAAGCAGCGTTATTATTAGAATCATTCTTTCATACAATCATTATTAGAATACAGCAGCTGTTGAACAATCAGATACTAATCTAACTAAATACTCTGCAGAGAGGGAAATGTATATTATGCCAGTGAAAATGTGTGTTAATGCGTATTTTTCTGGAAATTGTTCGTATTTTACACTTTTGGTATTACCCCCCCTCTCTCTCTCCCCTCCTCGCCGACAGGTTTCCAGAGAGTGGATATGCGCTGAGAAAATTTGTCGAGTTGCAGTTTGTAAATGCTGAAGATCTCCCGATAGGAAGAGAAATTTTTGATATTTTATGATTTTGGTATTAATTACCCCCCCCCCCCCCGACTAGTTTCCTGAGGCAGCTGATACCCTCAGATAATTCGACGAGTTGTAGCTTGTAAACGCTGGAAATCTCCCGATCGGACCAGAAATTCTTTATATTTTAGGTTTTAAGCACCCACTCCCCTCCCCCGACAAGTTTCCTGGGTTTGCACATACTCGCAGAGAATTTGTTTAGTTGTAGTTTCTAGAAAAATATCGTATAGCAGTTGGCTTGAAGACAACGGTGAATCATTAGTATGTTTTTAAATAAATGTTGCATAAGACTACCACTGCTTTCAGGCCACCACCATACAACCTCTACAGTCCATCAGTGCAATCCGAACTTTCCTCTCGTGTTTGTAAGGTTTGCAGAAAATATTTTACACATCAAATTATTAATATTGCGGTATTACTCAGGCAGAAAATAATATTAGGGCTAACGTTTAGGCCCTTCTAAAAGTTTTCATTCCGTCATTCCCATATTCGCGTTATGTAGGTGAGGTAGCCAAGAGACCGCAATTTTTATATGACCCCTGACGGTTTTTTGGCCAGCAGTCTGTGACCAGTTGTCCGAACACCGTTTATAACAGACATAAAAACTTATCAATCGACCACATATTTTTCCTGTGAGCATTTTTTCTGTGGGCATATTTTCCGTGGGCGTATTTTCCTATTTTCGAGAAGTGGGCGTTTTTTCCGTGGGCAATTTTTCCGTGGACGTTTTTTCATACAATCGGAATAGCGTTGGTGCAGTGGAAGCATATCCGGCGCGTAACTGGAAAACCCTGAGTTCGATTCCTGGTGGCGGCCACTGAGAATTTTTCCGTGACTCACTTATAAACGTGGAAAGAGCGATGACTTTAGATGAAATGGGGTGGGGTCGCGTCGCTGGCAGGCCGTTCCCTTCTCCAGCTGCGAAGCACAACTTTGATGAAAGGCAGATGTCTCTCCCCGTCACGCCACCGCTGTACGTAGCCACGGAGCAGCCCAGAACGAAATTTTTATACGGCCCCTTAAAATTTTTGTGGCCAGTTCTCCGTTTAGTCTTAGCTCCAAAAATCATGGAAATGTCTAAATTTCTTACTGAAAACGAAATATTAAAAAAATATGAACAATAGTTGCTGAAGTGGGGAATATAACCACACGAAATTTGTTTATGCAGAACAATTTTATGGCAATGAAATTGTAATGTGTCCAGTTCTCCGTACCCGCTACATGACAACACAAAATGGCACCACATTTTTAATTTTTTGGTCCCTACAAAATACACAACTTCTGCTGTGAGAATCGCACTTCATTTTGGGTGTTAAAGTCGTAAGGAGTTGTTGATCCAAAGTGCATGTTGTTCGCAAATATAACAAACAGATGCCAGAACTACAGAGATATTGATGTATAGCAGTTGGCTTGAAGACAACGGTGAATCATTAGTATGTTTTTAAATAAATGTTGCATAAGACTACCACTGCTTTCAGGCCAACACCATACAACCTCTACAGTCCATCAGTGCAATCCGAACTTTCTTCTCGTATTTGTAAGGTTTGCAGAAAATAATTTACCCATCAAATTATTAATATTGCGGTATTACTCAGGCAGAAAATAACGTTTAGGCCCTTCTAAAAGTTTTCATTCCGTCATTCCCATATTCGCGTTATGTAGGTGAGGTGGCCAAGAAACCGCAATTTTTATATGACCCCTAACGCTTTTTTGGCCAGCAGTCTGTGACCAGTTGTCCGAACACCGTTTATAACAGACATAAAAACTTATCAGTCGACCACATATTTTTCCCGTGAGCGTTTTTTCCTATTTTCGAAAAGTGGGCGTTTTTTCCGTGAGCGTTTTTTCCGTGGGCGATTTTTCCGTGGGCATTCTTTCATACAATCGGAGAGGATGTAGGAAGAGATGAATTTTCGGCCCTTCACCACCTTTCTAACGGCCAGAAAAATCGAGAATGACTATCTAAAGTTTCAAATCACACGCTTCGCAGGAGGATGGGAAAAACGCAGCGCCCTCTGAGACAAATAAACAAAAACGCACAGCCAATGAAATCGCTAAGAGCCATCCGCTCAGCCTTTCGCCTGGCGTTAGAGAGCGAAGTTCGCTAAAAAAATATTTACGCGCGCGAGGGTTGCGCGAGGTTGGTCCATGCTCCAAACATGTAACTTGAGCTGCCCAAGTTTTTCTGTTCCTGCATGATTCCAGTCTTGAATTATCACCTCATGCAAAAACGGTGCCCGGCGCTCCAAACGTGAAATTTGATATTCCATCAGCTTCCTAAAAACGTTTCTCACACGGATGGAGGTAGCTTGGCCGAAAGAGCTGAACACACTGGTCAACAAATAAATTTTGAGAGGGAAACTGCTGCTGTCCTGCATAGCAGTAAGACTTGCCACGAGGGCATACACTCAGCTACTTTGAGAACAACCAGAATGTGTGTGAAAGTCCAACTACGCTACTGATGCTAAGCGAGAACGCCAAGTTTTTGCACGCCCTCCCATAAATAAAGAGGGGACGGGAAATCTTCCTGCCTTTGGGGGGGATCTTACCACCCGGCTGCTGTTTTAAATCGTGAGAGGAGAGGAAAAAGAAAGGAGAGAAAGATCTCATAGTCATCGTGTACACTGCATCTTCACACTTACATATTCACAAATTCTGAAGGGGGCGGACTATTTCAAACAACAAATAACTATTAAATGTTTTTTGTATTTTACATACACCTTTTCTTATGATGGTGGTAGAAAAAATAAAAAGTAGATGCTAGAGCAACATCTTTATTATTATATTTTTTCTCTTCTCCAGAAAAATAACAAAAAAAAAAACTCCCATAAAATTCATGAAGAAGTGAAATTACACTGATACACACCAAAATAAAATGTCATGACACCGACCTACTGACAATATGGAGGGAAAACAAATCCAAAGTTACCCAAAAGAAACACACGCAACAACACTCACAATAAGATAAAGATTAATTTTGAAAGAGATATTTCCGCGAGAATATTTCTGACTTTTTCTCAACTGTTTCTAAAATAAATTATATCTAGCCCCTTCTGCATAGGGTCGAGAGGAATGAGAGACCAGTGAGGGAAAAAATGAGCTCACAATTATTCTCATTTTCTTTTATAGAAAATACGTTGGATTATTATCATTTTCTCTTAAATATTCGACAGTGTTCTTTCTTCTGAGGAGTCACCTAGGCTCGACGGTTATAGTGAGCTTCTAGTGAGCGTCCTGCTCGGGTGTAAATATTTGACAGTGTTACAGAGTGTCACCCTGGCACACGGGAATCCGTCTTCGCATTCTGAAGGACCACCTAGTTTCGACGGTTATAACGAGCGTTCTGCTCGAGTGCTAATATAATATTTTAGCGGGGCAATCTCGCCCGGAACATTAGTGTTGTGCGTGGATAGTTTCGATCTTCGTTCAAGACCTCCAGTGCTTTGTAAACTTAGTACATAACAAAGAATGGCATTTTTAGCAAAATGTCTTAAAGAAGACTTAAAAATACTGGCTTATGAATTGGGGCTAGAAACGCCAGCAGATTGCAGAATTATAGATTTCAAGAGAGTCATTGTTGAAAGTGAAAGTTATAATGAAGAGTTTTGCAGGGAAATGTTGAGCACGATCATAAATGCAAGGAAAGATGCCATTAAAGAAAAACGAAGGAGAGACGAAATGGAACTTGCGAAAATAAGAATCGAGGCTGAATCTAGACACGATGAGAGGGTTCAGGTTGAAACTATCAGAACTCCATATGGGAGACGATATAAGCTTGTACCTAGTGCTTTTTGAGCGGCAAGCCCGTCGCGTGTATTTACCGCAGGAGGAATTGGTCACTCATCTTTTGGGACCCCCCCTCCCGAAATAAATCAGCTAATTGCTCGTGAACCAGAGGAAAAAGTCGAGAGTGATGACCATGTGAAAGAGTTGTTACTAAAGAGGTTCAAATTAACTCCTGAAAGGTTTTCGTTAGTTATTTGCTTCACATCAGAAGAAACAGTTCGGTACTTGACGAGACTTTTGTCATGAAGTTTTTACGTATTTTGATGGTTGGATTTCCGCCTTAAAAATAACAACTTTTGAACAATTGAGAGATTTGATCATCACCTATCAAATTAAAAAACGAGCTCCAATTGATTTTAGAGAATATTATTTGGATGACTGGAGCAACATTATTTCTGCCGTAGAATTATCCAAAAAGCTCGATGATTATGAAAGTGTTAAAAGGCCCGCGAAAACAACATTTGGTGTCGAGCATGAACGACCAAAGTTCCCAGGGCCATCCTTTCATGGTTTTCCAGAGATGTTCAACAAAAACAAAGTTGTTAGAAGAGGGATGTCTGGAGGCAGACAGACTAAGAAGTTCCAGAGACGAGGTCCAGTAAGATGCTTTGAGAGCGCGAGCAGCAGTCATTTGAAATCTCAATGCCCAGAACTCACCAGACAAGACAGTGACCCATCAGAAAAACGAGGCAATGATAAGGAGAAGGCATTGGACGCCCACATCACACGAGCCCGTAACGAGAGTCTGCATGAGAAGGTTCGAACCAAAAAGATAACATTGAATAATTTGACTGTTGTTGCACTTATCGACACAGGTAGTTCAGGATCCCTCCTGCGTGAAGATGTATATAGACAAGTTGCTGGTCTTCCGAAGCTGACGAATAAACACTTGCTTTTTTCCGGAATTGGAGCGTCGCAGGCTTACACTAAAGGATCTTTTGAGCGGGAGGTCGCCATAGATGGACATCATTTTCCGCTTACGTGGCATGTTGTGCCCACCTCGCAGCTAAGTTTTCAGGCGGTAATTGGTGTCGACATTTTGGACCAAGCTTCGATAAGTTTAAGCAAGAGTGACACTGAATTTTGTAAGTACGAGGTGAAGACGTGTCTCATACAGATATTCGAATTGACCCAAGAGGATCAAATCGAACTGAGTCACATTCGTGACACACAGGTGAAGCAGAAAAGACTAGATATGCCATTCTATGTCGCTCGAGCTAGAAAGCTACAAGAGGAGACATCTGAAACTCAATGTATAAACAAACACACATGTTCAGGAAAACAGAAGATGAGAAGGTTAAATAAACGGGCATTGGAAGTTGAAGATAAGGGACAACGTGAAGTTTCTTTGGAAGTCATTCACAAAGCAAATCTTGAAAATGAGTCAAAGGATTGTTCAGTGAGTTTTCTGTGTTCAAGAAAACTGTGGTGAAAGATCGTTCGCTTTTGCCTTTAGGAAAGACATCATGTGAAATTCAAAGTAATTCTGTCAGTGCTGGAGAGAACATGCATCTCAAAATTCATATGACACCCCATACAGCATCAGATATTTCATTAGAGAAACGTTTCACTTCAGTTGATAGTAATGTCGTACTACCTACACAAAATTTAGTAGAGTTTGGTGATACTTCAAATAGTCCACATGTAGAACAAAATTCTAAAATCCATCACGATATACCATTAGAAAGTATGAAAAATTCCACAATTAATAACATCAGTTTCAGGTAATTTTAATATAGAAGTAGGTGATTTAGATTACATAAATTAAAGCAATCACGGTGTAAGTAACTGTAAGTGAAAGTGGTGCACGCAATTAAGTTTAAGTTGATATTAATGATAAAAACCCGAGTTGTGATTCTGCTTGTAGTTATATCGCATTCAGAATGATCAATCATTCAATAGGCACTATTGAATGATCAATAGTGCCTTCCACAGGTATGAGTGGACCCAGAGAGTGCCACAAAAGCATTCCCCAGACCATAACACTGCCCCCATCAGTTTGTGTTCTGTCAGCAATGTTTGAAGAGTGTTTGTTCTCCAGTGTTTCTCGCCATATACGCCAACGTTCATCCGTCCGATGAAGCAGAAAACCGGACAAATCGGAGAAGCAAATCCTTTGCCAATCAGCGGGGGTCAAATTCCTAAACTGCCGTGCAAATATAAGGCTTTTCTGCAGACCCACCTTCGTTAGCATAGGCACAGTGACCATTCGTCTGCATCGGAGCCCTATACGCAGCAGGGTTTGCTGAACTGTTGTTTTAGACACACTTCTGGTAGCCCCCCTGGTTCATTTGGCCAGTGAGTTGCTCCACTGTAGCGTGTCGATCGGCCTTCACGCTTATTCGAAGCCGACGTTCACCTTTCATATCAGTGGCACGTGGGGCTTCGCAGTTTCCACGTAGCTTATTCGCAATGGTTCCCTTTCTCGAATCATGATACACTTAAACCACAGCAACACGCGAGTAGTTCACAAACTGCGCTGTTTCAGAAATACTGACACTCTTGGCCCGAAAGCCGATAATCATCTTTTTTGCAAATCTGATAAATCTCTCTTTTTGCCCATGACTGCAACGAGTGATATGTTTTCAGAATGCCTACACCACACCTTATATACCCTCCAAGCCAGCTAACGATAGGTGCCTTCTTTCATTGGTTGCGCGCTGTTGATTTCAAAAGTAGGAGGTGGTCACAAAAATGAGACTCGACTGTGTATATATGCATATCATTTTCATCACCATCATCAACCATTAGCAATCTACTGCCGGATGAGTTCCCCAAGTTTCTTCGACTACAGTCTATCTTGCTCCAGTCTCCTCCGTGTCACTCCCGCATGCTTTCGAAGCCGCCCCGGTAGAGCAATTGTCAAAGCTATGTCTTCTGAACATTTTCCCGAGATGGGTCCGGGTTCGAGTCCCGGTGAGGCATGGATGTTGTGTTTGTCTTACGGCACTGGCTCCCTTCCTTCCCTGGAGACAGCGACCCTAAATTATAGACTGGCGACTGCTTATAGCCCACTGAATTGCTCACAGTAGTCGTTAAACCTTCAATAAAAAAAATGCTTTCGAATTTCATCCACTCATCTCCCATGTTGTCTT
Source organism: Macrothele yani (assembly GCA_039090855.1). Classification (NCBI taxonomy): domain Eukaryota; kingdom Metazoa; phylum Arthropoda; class Arachnida; order Araneae; family Macrothelidae; genus Macrothele; species Macrothele yani. The sequence continues at coordinate 203,319,993 of CM076990.1, forward strand.
CTTCTTGGTCTTTTCCTGTCCCTTGGAATGTAATCTAGAATATTGGTTGTCCATCGGTGGTCCGTTTTTCTGGCAACATGTCTAGCCCATTGCCATTTCGGGGATTTTACTCTGATCATGATGCCTTCTACTCTTGTCATTTTGCTTATCCACGAGTTTCTCTGATCTCTCCTGGTTACATCAAGCATGCATATGCGTCTTTCAGTTGTCTGCAGTCTTTTTATGACTTTTTCAGTTAAGGTCCACGTCTCTGCTGAGAACTGGCAGGATGCATGGATTAAACACTTGTCTTTTAAGACATAATGGAATATTGCTCTTAAAAATCGTATTGTTTCTTCCCAAAACTCTGCAACCAAGTTTTATACGTTGATTAATTTCTTCATCAATATGACCTTTGCCTGATATCATCTGTTGTCCAAGGTAAATGTGGGTATCGGTTATCTCCAGCTTTCCCCCATCAATCGATAAATCTTAACTTCTTGTAAAAGCATATACAGGGTGAATAGGAAAGTCCCTTTAGTCTGAAATAACTTGCAAACGGAGAGAGGTACAGTTATGCTAGTGGGATAACGGTATAGTAAAGCGACGACGCCCGATCAAATGCAACCAACAGCAGCGTCCCTAGTGGCGAAATGCGGAAGTTAGCCATTGCAAATCGAAAACGAAAAGAGATAGAGCAAAATTTCCAACTACAAAGATGTAGAGCATCAATTAATTAGTACACACGACATTTGTTTTACACGGATAAGATAAATTGTCAACTGAATACCCTCAAATGTCTGAAATCGATGCGCGACCTTTTGTGTGAATGTTTTAAATGCGTACTTATGTCAATACAGTTCGATGACGTCAGACAAAACAAAAACAAAAAAGGCAAACTGGCGCACAGTGATGATAAGTTAATGTCGAGTATGTTCGAAGAGTTCGCCATTGCCCACGATACACATTTGTATTCGTGAAAATAACTCTGCATGCACATTCCTCAGCATGGAAGGTGTCACACTATTGCAAGCATCTGTAACACGACGACGTAGATCCAGCAGACTTGTAGGCGCGGTTGCATACACCTAATCTTTTGCGTAACCCCAGAAATCCAAGCTCGCAATTCTCACACAGCGTACGTAGACATAAACTTCTGATCAGGCTACATCCTGCGACTGGTTTTTTACGCTTTCCAAACGTAGGTTGAAGAAGCGTATATGCTCCAGCTTTTCCCGTCCGTCTGTCGGCACGATAACTCCCGTAAAAATGGTTCGATTTCGATGAAAATTTAGTATGTGGTAGGGGACCACCTGGGGACGAACCCTGTTGAAAATGGGACAAATGGGGTTAACGGTCACGACATAGGAGCGGGATCCATTCCATTTCCCTTATGCCTCATAACTTGCGTAAACATCGTTAGATTTCAATAAAATTTTAGTATGTGGTAGAGGACTGTCTGGGGACGAAACCTGTTGAAAATGGGTGAACTGGGGTCAAAGGTCACGACGTAGGAGTGGTATGCATTCCATTGCCCTTACGCGTCATAACGTGCGTAACAATGGTTCGATCTCAATGAAATTTTAGTATGTGGTAGGGGACCACCTGAAGAAGAACCCTATTGAAAATGGGACAAATGGGGTCAAAGGTCACGTCATAGGATTGCGATCCATTCCATCGCCCTTATCCCATACTATTAAGGTGGACGTCAAGTAATTTTGCTTCCTGTATTTCCAATGGAAAAACTTTTCTACACATTTCCTTCACAATTAGTGTGTTCCCAAGGATGGAGATTTGAACATCGATTAAAATAACTTCATATTATAACTTGGAATACTTAACATTTTCTAAAACATAACCATAATTATATTAAAAAATAATAACGTTTCCTTTTGTGGTGTTAAAACCAGAAAAAAAAATGGCGCAACCTGTGCTTTGATGACGTCAGTAGACAAACAAATGTTTGATTGCATAATTATGGTTATGTTTTAGAAAATATAAGGTATTCCAAGTTATAAAATGAAGCTATTTTAATCGATGTCCAAACTTTCTATCCTTGGGAACGCATTAATTGTGAAGAAAATGTGTACAGAAGTTTCTCCATTGGAAGTATAGGAAGCAAAATTACTTGACGTCCACCTTAAAGGAGCAGTTCTTGTATCTATGAAAATTTTGATTTGAAAACGGCTGTAAGGATTTTGATGAAAGGCGTTAACCTACCGTTTTCTGGTACTAGAAATCGATTTAGCTTGATCTCGACTTTAGGAGAATTCGTTTAGTGGGTTAAATAACCATCCCGAATTACCATGTTTTTAGTGTAGTGTCATGGCGTTGTTCTATTAGATGATTGGCGAGCGGTCACGCCATCTGTCTCATTACGTCACGAGTTGTGTGTGGATCCTATTACAGTTTGAGGACGTCATACTCTGCGAGCAGATGGTCACGATTCCCATCTGCCTCATTACGTCACGCGTTGTGTGCGTATGGCCGTCAGCACGATAACTCGCGTAATAATTGTTCGATTTCGATGAAATTTTAGTATGTTGTAGGGGACCACCTGGGAAGGAACCGTATTGAAAGTGAAGGAATTACGGTCAAAGGTCAGTACACAGGAGCGGGATCCATTCCACTGCTATTATACGTAATAACTAACGTAAAAAAGGTTCGATTTCGATGAAATTTTAGTATGTGGTAGGGGACTACCTGGGGACAAACCCTATGGAAAATGGGCGAAATGGTATCAAAGGTCAGGACATAGGAGCGGAATCACTTCCATCGTCATTATGCATCATAACTTATGTAAAAATGCTTCGATTTGGATGAAATGTTAGTATGTTGTAGGGGCGTGCCTAAGGACGAATAACATTGAAAATGGGTGAAATGGGGTCAAAGGTTAGGCCACAAGAGCGGGTCTATTTCATAGCCCTTATGCAACATAACTTACGTAAAAATGTTTCTATTGCGACAAAACTTTATCATGCTATTTCGGAGGTATACTGAACCGGTTCTGTTGAATATCATCGAAATGGGATCAAAAGTTAGGGCACAGGAGCGAGATTTATTCCACAGCCATTATCCTCATAACTTGAGTAATAACTTGAGTAATGATTTCTGGTATGTTGGAAAGCGTATTAGAATCAATGCATTGCATGATTTTACTAACTTGGTATATCGTAGGTACGGGGTACGGTACAACGTCACAATCTGCATTTGTATACGAATACATTTGCGAAATGTGAATATGCAGATACGAATCGTCGCTCATCGATTTCGGACGTTTTAAGGAATTCACGCGACAATTTATCTTATCCGTGTAAAACAAATGTCGTTTTGTACTAATTAATTGATGCTCTACAACTTTGTAATTGAAAATTTTGCTCTATCTCTTTTCGTTTTCGATTTGCAATAGCTAACTTCCACATTTCGCCACTAGGGACGCTGCTATTGGTTGCATTCGATTGGGCGTAGTCACTTTACTATACCGTTATCTCACTTGCATAACTGTACCTCCCTGCGTTCGCAAGTTGCTTCAGGCTAAATGGACTTTCCGATGCACACTGTATATGATTGTTCTTTTATATTCTAAATACCTTTTCCTTAATTCCATAATTCCACCCTTCAATCATTTTTACTCCTTTTGCTCCACTTTTCAAAAGAGAAACATTTCGGACTTACTATCAAATGCTGAAAATGGGCTGAGTGCTCTTTGTTAAAGTGTTAAAAACATACATTTCTTACAGAAATTCACAAACGTTTTCGAAATCTACCGTCTCGGGAAATTTCCAAAGAGTAAGGGTTAAATTGTTTTTCAATCTGAAAGCAAAATGCTTATTTTTTGTTTTGTTTTGGGGTTTAACGACCACCGTAACCAACTCGATGGGATATCAGTAGTCGCCCGTCCCTAATTTAGGGCAATTTGTTCCAGGGAAGGGAGGGAGCCAATGTCGTAATACAAACAAAATACCCAGGACCCATCGGGATTCAAACTCGGAACCGTCTCGATAGAACGGTCAGAAGCCATCGCTCCTACTACGCTACCGGGCGGTACGACACGGACATCTGGGCGCGATTTGCGTAGTTATTAAAAAAAGACATGCGCAGTAATGGGGTTTCAGCAACAGATCCGTGGGCTTTTTCAAGAAAACCAACAACCTGAGTTGCGGAAACTTCAATACGTCATAGAGAAAAGGAAAACAGCTTTGCTGTAGCCCAATGGTACAAGCTTTTACAAATTTTAACTCTGATGTAGAAAATATTTGGAATTTTGAGTTTATGGCTCTCATGATGAGCACTAATTTAGATCATTATAATCATTTTGTTTTTACATACATTATTTTTTTTTGTTTAGATTTGGAGCACAGATGGCAACCACAGGGAAAGTAATTCCTATTTATCAGGACGTGGACGGATTTCGCCTCCCTGGAGTATTCTCTGCGAATGCATATCGTTCAGCTTTATCTTACAAACCCCGCCCGGACGACATATTTATCGTTACATATCCTAAGTGCGGAACGACATGGGTTCAGAACATAGTAGCCTGCATCTTCAAAAATGGTAAGCCCTTTGAAAGCGCCCTTGAATATTTGACCCAGACACCATTCCTGCAAATGACAGGCGCCGAGGGTGCGGAAACAATGAAGAGACCGGGCGCATTGAAAATTCATTTACCATTTCGCCTTACTCCGTACAGCCCGGACGCAAAGTACATATTTATAGCGAGGAATCCCAAGGACTGCTGCGTATCTTCCTACTATCACACCAAAACTATTCTTTCGTATCAGTTTGCTAATGGAGAGTTTGATGTCTATTTCGAGCTCTTCTTAAATGGTGAGGTAGACTTCGGAGATTACTACGACATCCTTCTCTCTTGGTATGAGCACAGAGATGAACCTAATGTACTATTCATAACTTATGAGCAACTCCAAGAAGACACTGAGAAATACGTTCTGGAGATAGCAGGATTTATGGGTGCTCAATACCGAGAAACTCTGCACAACGACCCAGAGCTCCTGAAAAAAGTAATCAAACACAGCAGCTTCGGTTACATGAAGGAAGCTCTCAACCGGCATCTTGCCGAGTTTTCCAACCTTCCCAAGGAAGTAATCGCGAATGATCTAGATCTGCCGGAGGGAATCAAGAAAGTGTTCTTATCGAAAGATCCAGTGTTCAGTTCGGACGCTTCTGCTGTGAACTTCGTGCGGAAAGGCATTGTTGGTGATTGGAGAAACCACTTCTCAGAAGAACAAAATGAACGCTTCGAAAAGAAATTCCGTGAAAGAACTGCAGGGACAGACATTCCTAAGCTTTGGAAGAAGTATATGTGAATTTTAGCGTGATTTGTAAATTAATTTCTGAAATCCAGTTACGTAATTTTAATATTTCCTTTTATGTCTATTCAGCCTAATTTAGGACTTTTCATGCAGGAAGCTATTTGACACATCCTGCCGTTTGTGTGCTAATTTTGACTGATAATTCTTTCAATGAAAAATTTAAATCTAACGTGTGAGATTATTTTTAATAGGTAAGCCAAACTGGAGTATGTGTCGTAAGTTTGGAGCAGCAATGGTTTTAAAAGTAAGATGTCAATTAATTATACAAAAGCTTTCTTTTCGAATCCCTGCCCATCTATTTTATTAATTAATGATCTAAATAACACCACTTCTCTCGCTGCCAAAAGTTTCTGTAGGAATCTAACGTGCTTTAAAAAAAACACTTTCCTCTTAATGTACGTTGGAGAATAATAAGCTTCGATATTTGGCTTTTACATTGAAACCAAAAATACTAAGTAATATAACAACAGTTTAGGTAATTGTAACAGATATCTGGGAAAAGACCGCAAAAGTCCTGACGAGGCCCTGATCTCCCTATACAAATATGGGCAAGTCACTTTTACACCTGAAAGCATGGTGCACAACATTCAAAGATAGCAACAGAAATTAGTATTAGTAAAATCGTCACCCCCCCCTCCTTTCTTCATGCTCCTCCCAACCTTCCCTGCTTTCCCACTACTTCGCCCTTTATATAACCACTTTCCCATATTATCCCTTTGACCTTTTATTCTCTTCTTTTCTCTTCATTTTTTTTTACATTTTCCGTTTCATTACTATTCAGTCCTTTTTCCTTCTTTTTTACGCTTCCCAACCGTAAATTGAAGAAGCGTATATGCTCCAGCTTTTTCCGTCCGTCTGTCGACACGATAACTCACGTAAAAATGGTTCGATTTCGATGAAATTTTAGTATGTAGTAGGGGACCACCAGGAGACGAACCCTATTGAAAATGGATGAAATGGGGTTAAAGGTCACGCCATAAGAGCGGAATCCATTCAATTGCCCTTATGCTTCATAACTTGCGTAAATATGGTTCGATCTCAATGAAATTTTAGTATGTGGTAGGGGACTACCTGGCCACAAATCCTGTTGAAAATGGGCGAAATGGGGTCAAGGGTCAGGACATAGGAACGGAATCACTTCCATCGCCATTATGCTTCATAACTTACGTAAAAATGTTTCGATTTGGATGAAATGTTAGTATGTTGTAAAGACCTGCCTGGGAACGAATTCTATTGAAAATGGGCAAAATGGGGTCAAAGGTTAGGACACAGGAGCGGGATCTATTCCATAGCCCTTATGCATCATAACTTACGTAAAAATGCTTCGATTGCGACAAAAAATTTATCATGTTATTTCGGATTTATACTGAACCGGTTCTTTTGAATATCATTGAAATGGGATCAAAAGTCAGGGCACAGGAGCGAGATTTATTCCACAGCTATTATTCTCATAACTTGAGTAATGATTTCTGGTATGTTGGAAAGCGCATTATAATCAATGCATTGCATGATTTTACTAACTTGGTATATCGTAGGTACGGTACAACGTCACAATCTGCATTTGTATACGAATACATTTGCGAAATGTGAGTATGCAGATTCGAATCGTAGCGCATCGATTTCGGACATTTTAAGGTATTCACGCGACAATGTATCCTATCCGTGTAAAACAAATGTTGTTTTGTACTAATTAATTGATGTTCTACAACTTTGTAATTGAAAATTTTGCTCTATCCCTTTTCGTTTTCGATTTGCAATGGCTAACTTCCACATTACGCCACTAGGGACGCTGCTATTGGTTGCATTCGATTGGGCGTAGTCGCTTTACTATACCGTTATCTCACTTGCATAACTGTACCTCCCTGCGTTCGCACAAGTTATTTCAGGCTAAATGAACTTTCCCATGCACACTGTATACAAATGTTCTTTTATATTCTAAATACCTTTTCCCTAATTCCAGAATTCCACCCTTCAATCATTTTTACTCCTTTTGCTCCACTTTTAAAAAAAGAAACATTTCGGACTTACTATCAAATGCTGAAAATGCGCTGAGTGCTCTTTGTTAAAGTGTTAAAAACATACATTTCTTACAGAAATTCACAAACGTTTTCGAAATCTACCGTCTCGGGAAATTTTCCAAAGAGTAAGGGTTAAATTGTTTTTCAATCTGAAAGCAAAATGCTTATTTTTTGTTTTGTTTTGGGGTTTAACTACCACCGCAACCAACTCGATGGGATATCAGTAGTTGACCGTCCCTAATTTAGGGCAATTTGTTCCAGGGAAGGGAGGGAGCCAATGTCGTAATACAAACAAAATACCCAGGACCCATCGGGATTCAAACCCGGAACCGTCTCGATAGAATGGTCAGAAGCCATCGCTCCTACTACGCTACCGGGCGGTACGACACGGACATCTGGGCGTGATTTGCGTAGTTATTAGAAAAAGACATGCGCAGTAATGGGGTTTCAGCAACAGAATCGTGGGCGTTTTCAGGAAAACCAACAACCTGAGTTGCGGAAACTTCAACACGTCATAAAGAAAAGCAAAACAGCTTTGCAGTAACCCAATGGTTAAGCTTTTACAAATTTTAACTCTGATGTAGAAAATATTTGGAGTTTTGAGTTTATGGCTCTAATGATGAGCACTAATTTAGATCATTATTATCATTTTGGTTTTACATACATTATTATTTTTTGTTTAGATTTGGAGCACAGATGGCAACCACAGGGAAAGTAATTCCTATTTATCAGGACGTGGACGGATTTCGCCTCCCTGGAGTATTCTCTGCGAATGCATATCGTTCAGCTTTATCTTACAAACCCCACCCGGACGACATATTTATCGTTACATATCCTAAGTGCGGAACGACATGGGTTCAGAACATAGTAGCCTGCATCTTCAAAAATGGTAAGCCCTTTGAAAGCGCCCTTGAATATTTGACCCAGACACCATTCCTGCAAATGACAGGCGCCGAGGGTGCGGAAACAATGAAGAGACCGGGCGCATTGAAAATTCATTTACCATTTCGCCTTACTCCGTACAGCCCGGACGCAAAGTACATATTTATAGCGAGGAATCCCAAGGACTGCTGCGTATCCTTTTACCATCACACCAAAACTGTTCTTTCGTATCAGTTTGCTAATGGAGATTTTGATGTCTATTTCGAGCTTTTCTTAAATGGTGAGGTAGCCTTCGGAGATTACTACGACGTCCTTCTCTCCTGGTATGAGCACAGAGATGACCCTAATGTACTATTCATAACTTATGAGCAACTCCAAGAAGACACTGAGAAATACGTTCTGGAGATAGCAGGATTTATGGGTGCTCAATACCGAGAAAAACTGCATAACGACCCAGAGCTCTTGAAAAAAGTAATCAAACACAGCAGCTTCGGTTACATGAAGGAAGCTCTCAACCGGCATCTTGCCGAGTTTTCCAACCTTCCCAAGGAAGTAATCGCGAATGATCTAGATCTGCCGGAGGAATCAAGAAAGTGTTCTTATCGAAAGATCCAGTGTTCAGTTCGGACGCTTCTGCTGTGAACTTCGTGCGGAAAGGCATTGTTGGTGATTGGAGAAACCACTTCTCAGAAGAACAAAATGAACGCTTCGAAAAGAAATTCCGTGAGAGAACTGCAGGGACAGACATTCCTAAGCTTTGGAAGAAGTATATGTGAATTTTAGCGTGATTTGTAAATTAATTTCTGAAATCCAGTTACGTAATTTTAATATTTCCTTTTATGTCTATTCAGCCTAATTTAGGACTTTTCATGCAGGAAGCTATTTGACACATCCTGCCGTTTGTGTGCTAATTTTGACTGATATTTCTTTCAATGAAAAATTTAAATCTAACGTGTGAGATTATTTTTAATAGGTAAGCCAAACTGGAGTATGTGTCGTAAGTTTGGAGCAGCAATGGTTTTAAAAGTAAGCCGTCAACTAATTATCAAAAAGCTTTCTTTTCGAATCCCTGCCCATCTATTTTATTAATTAATGATCTAAATAACACCACTTCTCTCGCTGCCAAAAGTTTCTGAAGGAATCTAACGTGCTTTAAAAAAACACTTTCCTCTTAATGTACGTTGGAGGATAATAAGTTTCGATATTTGGCTTTTACATTGAAACCAAAAATACTAAGTAATATAACAACAGTTTAGGTAATTGTAACAGATATCTGGGAAAAGACCGCAAAAGTCCTGACGAGGCCCTGATCTCCCTATACAAATATGGGCAAGTCACTTTTACACCTGAAAGCATGGTGCACAACATTCAAAGATAGCAACAGAAATTAGTATTAGTAAAATTGTCACCCCCTCAACCCCTTTCTTCATGCTGCTCCCAACCTTCCCTGCTTTCCCACTACTTCGCCCTTTATATAACCACTTTCCCATATTATCCCTTTGACCTTTTATTCTCTTCTTTTCTCTTCATTTTTTTTTACATTTTCCGTTACATTACTTTTCAGTCCTTTTTCCTTCTTTTTTACGCTTTCCATCCGTAGGTTGAAGAAGCGTATATACTTCAGCTTTTTCCGTCCGTCTGTCCGTCCGTCTGTCGGCACGATAACTCACGTAAAAATGGTTCGATTTCGATGAAATGTTAGTATGTGGTAGGGGACCACTAGGAGACGAACCCTATTGAAAATGGGTGAAATGGGGTCAAAGGTCACGCCATAAGAGCGGGATCCATTCAATTGCCCTTATGCTTCATAACTTGCGTAAATATGGTTCGATCTCAATGAAATTTTAGTATGTGGTAGGGGACTACCTGGCCACAAATCCTATTGAAAATGGGCGAAATGGGGTCAAAGGTCAGGACATAGGAACGGAATCACTTCCATCGCCATTATGCGTCATAACTTACGTAAAAATGTTTCGATTTGGATGAAATGTTAGTATGTTGTAAAGATCTGCTTGTGGACAAATTCTATTGAAAATGGGCGAAATGGGGTCAAAGGTTAGGACACAGGAGCGGGATCTATTCCATAGCCCTTATGCATCATAACTTATGTAAAATAGCTTTGATTGCGACAAAACTTTATCATGTTATTTCGGAGGTATACCGAACCGGTTCTGTTGAATATCATCTGTATGGGATCAAGGGTCAGGGCACAGGACCGAGATTTATTCCACAGCCGTTATTCTCATAACTTGAGTAATGATTTCTGGTATGTTGGAAAGCGTAATATAATCAATGCATTGCATGATTTTACAAACTTGTTTTATATTCATGGTAGTCCAGGAATGTAAAATTTTAATTTTTGTGTAAATAGATTGAAATTATTTGTTACTGTAAGATCATGAGGTAGGGAATTCCAAAATTGAGGCCCAGTATAACTTAAGAGACTTGCTTAACATCTGAGCCCTGTAAAAAATTGCTCGCAGTTGAGATTCACCTCTAGTATCATAGACATGGTAATATAAAGAAGTTAGCCGAAAGTATCTGCAACGTTACTGTGACTACCCAGCTACAGAAGAAATGAATTACACTGCTGGACACCGAAATGTTCCGCCTAGAAAGAGTGAGCTAAATAAATCGAAAACAGCCGGTGATATAGAATATGAGTTGGATTAAGACTTAATTTTGAAGGCATTATACTACTTGTTGTTTGAAAGGCGACCGTATATAAGTTTGACAGGCTACAAGACAGTAGTGAATACATTGTGTGACGACCATGTTGTGTATTGCCATCAGACACACGGCGCGGCTTGGAGTGATACAGCCCTTTAACGCTGTCCTGGAATATCTGGAATACAACAGCATTCCAGGCGTCGTCCAGTGAGGTCTCATATATGCTCAATGGGTAACAGGTCTGGAGATCTCGTTGGCCATCGATGCAGAGACATCTCTTGCAGGCACAGTCGGGAGATGCCAACGGTGTGCAATCGAAAGCTGTCTTGCTAGAAAATGGTCTGCGGGATACCACTCAGAAATGGAAAATACACATAGCCAGTCGCCTCTGATATGCCTGTTCGGCTTATCAGAGGCGACTGGCTATCGGAACTACTAGCACCGCATACGAAGATGCCCGGTTGGTGAGCAGTGTGCTGGCTGTTCGCGGACAACAGCTGTATCCTACATGTTGCTATAGACTCGACAAACGTCAGTACGGAGTCAGAATTGGGATTTATCGCTGAAAACCACATAGTGCCATTTCTGTCGCCACACATCTGCACTATGACGTTTCTTCATCCAAGCTCGGCGATGCCCGATGGTCATTGGTAACACACGCAATGACCCCCGGGAGCGCAAACGTGCTTCAGGAACCTGGGCTGGGAGCTACTGCTGCACTCAGTCTATTCCTGGGACATTGCCCCTAGCAACATCCACCTTTTCCGATGGTGGCAGTATTTCCTACACGGACAGAGGTTCACCAACCGGGATGATGTCGTATGCGCACTTACTCCACAATTTTACAGAAACGGCATCCAACATCATAAAGGAAAGAAGAAAGGCTCTCACTTGAAATGACTGTTGATGGATAACCAAAATCTCTTCTAGGGTTCCTGATCAGGCTGTGACAGATATCGCCGTGCCACAAAATCATCTGCGGGGCTGTCACTGGGCCACACAATAATTGTGTGCGAAAGGCAAAAATCTGCACAGGTATAAATAAAAAAAGAAAAAGAGATTCCAAGAATTACTGTTCAACCTCCGTTGTCGGAAATTCCTGCCCCTATTTTCAAGCTGAAACGCAAAGGTTTATGGAATAAAATTATATTTAACAATAATACTGGTCAAAGGAATTATCGCGCTCGAGAAAAAAATCGACGTGATATCTTTGATTCGTGAACTTCCGTTTACGAAAATTTTCTCCTTCCATTTTGAATCTTAAACGCGGGCATTTATGTAACTAAATTATATTTAACAATAATATAGGGCAGAGGGAACACCGTGAAAAAAAATCACGATCACGGAGGAATAAATTTTCTCTCCCTTTAGCTTCTATTGTCCGAAATGTTTGCCTTTATTTTTAAGCACAAACATTTCTGCAACCAAATAATACTTAGCGACGATTTTTGGACACAGGGAAAAACAAATGACCATTAAGGGATTAATCCTTGCTCCATCCAGCTTCCGCTTTTGGAAAATTTTCCTCCATATTTAAGTTTAAATACAGATATTTATGGAACAAAACATTTAGCAAGAATTTAGAGCAAAGACGGCGTTACGAAAAAAAAAAAAAAAAAAAGCGTATTTGAGATTACAGCTTTCAGTCTAACTTCCGTTTTCGGAAGTTTTTTCTCCATTATCAACCTCAAATACAAATGTTTGTGGAATAAAACATTTAACAGTGCAGAGAAGAGGGAGCATCGAGGGAAAAATATGAAGATTACAGCTCTCCGTCTAACTTTCGTTTTCGGAAACCGTTGCCTCTGTTTTCAAGCTGAAACCCAGACATTTATGCAATCAAACGTTTATACAATAACATGGACATAACGAACATTGCAAGAGGGAAAAACAAAGTACGTTGATGGGAAAAATATTCACTTCGTCTATTTTCCGTTTCCAGACGGAAAGTCTTAAGAGATAGAATTCTGTTCCCAATGGAAAACTTGTGCTCATGATCGCAAGTCTGCAAGAGAGAATTAAAAAGGGTTCTCATTATTTTCTGCAAGACCAAAATAAAGATTCTGCGGACTAGTTTTTATTTGCAGGACCACAATAAAACCTGCTACGTACGCTGCCCTTCGTCACAATTCTGCTATGGGGTTTTGACAAAAATTGCGTGTTGAGTGTGCATGTTTCTTGTGGCGCCACGCGAAATTTCAGGAGATCGATTTTTGACTCTTGTGACAATTAGTACATGGAAAAGGTACACATCACTGCTTTTATCTACTTTGGGGTAAGGGACTTAAAACAATCTTCGAGTGCAGTTATAGCTCAAAAATGCCAAGAGGTCACGACAAAAACAAAATTTTTACTCAGTTCTCCGACATTGGAAGTCTTGAAGCTGTACATCTGAGTTAAAAAAACATCTCAAATACTCTTTAGTGCTTCCTGTCGAGCCATTATAAAACTTATTTCGGAAACAGAGAAATCATAAAGGAAAGCAGAAAGGGTCTCACTTGAAATGACTTTTGCTGATGGATCACCGAATCTCTCTTAGAGACACCGTTTCAACTAATGTTTCTCAAATTTTCAGAATCAAAAAGAAAAGTACTTATGCGTATTTTTGACTTTATTAGTGTTTGAAGTAATCTATTGGTGATCTGCTCTTGAAATGAAACTAAAAAACTAATATAAAACACTATCTAAAGAGAAATAAGTGCATATCTCGATTTACTTTAATAGTCACGGTTTACACAAATGATTACACGTGTTATCCGTTTTCAAAGGAAAATATAATTGTAAAAAAAGGGCTGCTTTTTAGCTGAGTGATTCCAATTTCTGGATTACTTGTGCACTTATGTTGTGAATCATTTTCGAATCTCTTGCGCTTCTTTTCTAACGAGAGCTACGACGTAGATGTTGGGACAAGCTATCCTTCTATTGAAAATTATGATGATATATTTTTGATACGTTTCTGATGGAAACATATCTTTGGCCATATAATTTCTGCGTCAAAACTGAATGTTTACAATCTTGTGTTGCATATAGTGTAACAAAGAAAAAAATAATAGTTCTATTTTTACGATTTCTGCAGTACTCAATCACTGCACGGCTTCTTTGCTCTAAATCAGTATTTTTAGAGGGACCAGATTTTTTGTTTCTGGGTTTAACGCCTATTGTGAGCAACTCCAAGGGCTATCAGCATTCGTTCGTCCCTAATTTAGGGCAAGTGGTTACAGGAAAAGAAAAGAGTCATCGCCGTTAGACAAACACACCACCCATGCTTCAGACGGTGCTCGAATTCGGACTCACTAAGGCGAACGGTCGGACGAATGTCACAACGTGAACATCAAAGCGTGACATATAAGTTTTATAAAATAATCGCGTAAAGGCCAAACGTTTCAGGTACAACAAGGATTTTCATTGACGACGCCAGGTTTCAATGACGTTCTAATTCAGTCAGCTTAGCAATTGACCAACTCTAGTTGGTTGGTTCTGGAGTTTTCAAATCACTGATTTAATTGCAGAGAATAATCTAAAGAAGTATCAAAAGTTAAAGAAAATAACAAAAGAAATTAGGCTTGCATTTACCATATTGGAGAAAGCAATGCTGCTGCGAAACAACCACTATTTCTGTCAGTTACTGTGCGGGAGAGAAGGGAAGTTCTATCGTCATTGACAAAGTATCAAAAGTGGCTTGAGATAAAAACAAAACAAAAACAGGAGTCTGTACTGATAACAGGAAATTGAGAATATGTTTTAAAATGAAAGAACACTTTTTTAAGATCAGGAGAAAGAAAACAATCAGTGTTGCAAAATTTAAAACAATACAAAACATTGTTATAAAAAGATGTGTAATTGCACCAAGAATGGTTATATGAAATAATGGAAACGTAAGATCTCGGGTCCTCAGATCTGTAAGGGTAGAAGCTCTTCAAATCCTCGAGTGATATGGAGCAAACCTATATTTTTAATTAATTCCGTTCAGCATTTCAGCTGTCTCATCAACCGTATCATTCCTGAAGCCATTTACAAAGGTGTTTACGTGTTCTTTTAGCAGCAGTCTCTAACAAAGTGCACAGCCGCAATACGCTTGCATACACGAGTAAGCCAGAAACTCGCTACTGTATCACGTTCATGTGATCCAGTCCAACCAATGGGCGTTTTTTCTTTAATTCACAGGTTACGTTCACCGGACGGGGAAACAAAGCATGATTAAATACCTTCATCCGGTGTACAAAGAAAAATGTGCTACCAAGGGCATACAAAAAGCGTTTGAAAGCACGGTAGAAGACATTCAATTCGACTCAAGTAAGCCACCGCCGCCCCGGTGGCGCAGTGGTCTGAGCGATGGCCTTTGATCATTCGTCCGAACGGGGTCCGGGTTCGAATCCCGGTGAGGCATGGATGTTGTGTTTGTCTTACGGCACTGGCTCTCTCCCTTCTCTGGAACCAGTGACCCTAAATTAGGGACGGGCGACTGCTTATAGCCCATTGAGTTGCTCACGGTGGTCGTTAAACCTCCAATCAAAAAAAAAAAAAAAAAAAGTAAGCCACCATTTCTCGTAGAGTTTCCACCCAAGGAAGTTCGAGACGGAGCTACTTAGGTCCCAGGGGCTATATTCCACGTACTAGAAGAGGAAGTGATGGAGGGAGGGTCTAGAGGCCCTAATAGGAAAGTGCGTAGACAGGTAGAAATAGGTAAAATTGCCAAAGAGGAATGAGCGGACTGATATTGTTTCGTTGTCAGACGATACCAGAGCAGAGTATGCACTTCGTGACAGAAGCAACTGATGACCTTATTTTTAACGGAGAGTCCAATAGTCCGGAACCTCCGTCACAAGCACGGCGAGTCTCTAGTGGTTGAGCAGAAAAAATAGAAGCAGGCTAAGATAAATACTCGTATAGTCAAGCAATTAAATATTACTCAAAAGAGGCGAAAAGACCGACGACACAGAACGATAATGATTTTAGAAGCGATTCAATGGGACTAAGTCGTCGAATAAACATTGATAAAAGATAAATTTGGACAAGGAAACAACGATACACGTAAAGAACGAGGACAACGGATTACTACATGCTGTCGCTGCTGTACACAGAAGAAAAAGGTGAGTAAAATACCAGAAACAAGTGTGGTAGCGCCTTAACAAAGATTCTTCTCGGTGATTTTTACACAGGATAAGTCCAAACTCAGATGAGAAAAAGTTTGTTTTCCACCCGTTTGCTGTAGAGGACGATATGAATCAAATATAAGAATGACAGATCTAAAATAGCGAAATCACAGTAGAAACCGCATGGAGTTAGCTACTAGCTCTTGCAGTTGATTCATGGCTGACGTCTCCTACCTCTGAGATGAATTTTCTGAAAATTCCTAATGGATTTCGACGCTGTTGTGCCACATATATTCCTCGCGCCTGAAATTCCAAATGATATAAACCGAATGTAGTAGCAATATAAGGAATTTCAAGGAGGAGGAAACGGGCTTCGCAATAATATTAAACATTTCATTTTTTTGCGGGAATCCAGAAGAATCGGGACAAAAATCCGACTTCTTAACAGCAGATGCCTGACTGCAAAAATTACGAGAAGTCGCCGCTTTACAGAGAGATGACTTACTGGAGAACATTAAAAGTATTCAGAGCCGTCAATTTTTAACTACGGGTTTCGTCCACACACGCCACAGGGTAAAATATATTGTGTGAATTGATACTGTGTGTATCATGCTGACTTCAGAATTTTTGGGAATCTTTTAGCACTGCCAGAATCGCTTCTATTTTTCTACCTCGAAATATACTCAAATCGCGTAACTGTCATTTTCAAAATTGATTGCTAATACCAAGGAGACCAGACGTCTTCATTTTCTGGGAACAGTTCTCAATTTCAAAGCTTCGTCCTCAATTCCGTAAAAACTGACTGAAGACATCAAAAGCCCTCAATTTGTAATTTTTTTGCTCTCAACTTTTAAATTTTCCGAAAAAAATTGAAATAGTGGCAATTAAGAAAATTTCGAACTTTGGATGCTCGGAGAAGACTGAACATCATCATCACCAGTGCTATAACACGTAATATTCATAGGAGCATCGAACAAAGTCATCTCGATAATAGTGGTGTTATTTTGTTCCTGTTTTAACTGGATTTAACTAAAATGTTTTTAGAATGGGAAATAAATCTCATTTTTTTAGCATCCACTTCCTCGCAACTAAATAAATAATTGCTGCTAAGTTCGGTTGTATTTGGTAGGTTCCATTGAGAGTTATACAATTTTTGTTCAGTACATTCTTTCGCTGAACTGTTTCTTCAAGTGAAGTTATCGGATTTGAAATGTTCCTTCCCATAGAGATAACATACACTGAAGAGCAATTGAATTAAAGATACCTGTCTAGTAACGTGTAGCACCACCTTTCGCCCTGATGACGGCGGCGATTCGTCTCGGCATGGACTCGACAAGACACCGGAAGCGTTGGGAAGCCATACGGATCCACGACTCCTGAACAAGCTCCCACAGTTCACGAAGATTTGATGGACTGGGGACAGAGCCTTGAACATCTCTCTCGACGGCATCCCAGATGTGCTCGATGGGATTGAGGTCAGGTGACCTAGCTGGCCAAGGAAGCGAGGTCACGTCGGTGGAGTGTTCATCCAACCATTCGGATACAATTCGGGAGCTGCATTGTCTTGTTGCAGGATGAGGTCTCCAGTGGGATGTTGAAGACGCACAAACGGGAGCAAATGGTCGTCCAGGATATCCCGGTAACCTTGACCTATGAGGGACGATGTCACACGTACCATGGGTCCCATTTCAGTCCACGTAAACAGTCCCCAGACGAGAATGGCACCCCACGAGCTTGAAGAGTAACCTGCTGGCAAGAAGGATCCATCGCTTCATGTGGTTTGCGCCGTACTCGTATCCTGCCATCCGCATGTACCAACGTGAATCTCGACTCATCAGTCCAGGCAACATTTCCCCACATGTCTAGGGTCCAGTGGCGATGTTCCCGCACCCATGCTAATCTTTGCAGCCTGTGATGTGCGGTCAGCAGCGGTACCCTCGTGGGACAATGGCTTCTGTACCCTATGGCAAGGAGATCGTTCTGGATGGTGTGGCCTCTTACACATTTTTGTGCACCAGCGTTAAATTGCCGAGTGATTTCTTGCACTGTGGCCCGTCTATCCGTTGTTAAAATGCGAGCTAGCCGACGATGACCCCGCTCATCCACACGCTGTTGTTCACGGCAGTTGGCCCTTGCAGAGATGGCTTTACCGGATTCGATGTACTCACGGTGGACCCGTGGCACAGTGGCTCGTGAAAATCCCAGTGCCCGCTCGACTTCCGAGATGGAGTAACCCATTCGCCGGGCTCCGACAATTTGTCCACGGTCAAATGCGCTTTGATCCTTCGCTTTACCTATACTGCGTCCAACTCTTACTGATTCCCGTCGCATCACTCCTTATATTGTCTGATAGCTGCATACATCATGTCGTTTCCGTTTACAGGGTCGCCCACAGCGCCACATTTGCACAACCCCAGCTGTCTCTAATTCAATTGCTGTTCAGCGTATATTCGAATTTATAGTTCAGAGCAGATTTTTCCGGGTCAGGTCCGGGTCGGGTATGGGTCGGGTGCAATTATGTAACGGCCGGGTCCGGAATGGGTCTGGAACCAAATTTTTAGACCCATTTCCAGCTCTGTAAACGAGCTGTTCATGATAATTATAACATACCGAAAAAAAAAAAAAAAAAAAGGATTGTTTTGCGGTATTGTACTAACCTCTGTCAAGCCCCATGTTTTGTAGCAGCGCTTTCCAGATTGAGGACAACTGTTTTCCTCACATCAAAACTTATTATCTATTATCTACATTTATTAATATCTACACTGAATAATCCTCCTGAAATTGCCCTAGGTATATTATCAATCCGGGAATGTTCCAGTTAAAACAGGGGAAAAAACCCTCCATTTGTTGACTTTACTTTTTTTGGCTCACCTTAGACATACAACTCGTCATTGAAGTACTTCTATATGGAAATTTATGAGCTGTTTTGCGTAATTTATAACTTCTGAATGGAAGAGAGATCCAGCATACATTACGAAATATTTGTAACTTCTTTTGTTCACGTAATTTCCCATAATAGTAAGCCTTTTCTTAAGATGTATCATGGGATTTTCAATGTGCCAAATGTCATCTTCTCATTTATAATACAGTCATCATCCTCAACGGTTATCAATCCATTTATGGATGAAGGCCTTTCCAAGTTTTTTCCATAACTTTTATGTCTTGAGCCAGTCTCTTCGAAATCACTCCATCATACTTTCGAACTGTATCCAGCCAACGTCAACGTGGTCTTCCATGCTGTATGAAAATGCTTGAATGATTTACGGGCATTTGTTATCTTAACAGGAAGTAGTACCGTTTCTATATTATTTTACTATTCCACGGCAAAAGAATCTTTAAGTTACACATAATAGTTGTCTTTACCAGTAATCACCTAAGCCTCTGTTGGATACTCTTGGGCCGCAACTCTTGTACCTTTTACCAAAGGGCGGCGTTGAGTACAGCGAACAATGTGGTCTACAGTATACCAGTTTGAACATTTATAATGCTCGTGTATGTATAGCTGACGCAACACTACATAAATCAATGCTCAAAACTTTGCCTACAGTGAAACAAAGGTCATTCAAGAGATCGTCGAGAAAATGTTACTTACAATTAGTTTTTATTCAGCCACTAATACTTCGGCACTCAACAAGGCGTTAGTACAACTCTTTCTTAATATTACTATCTTTATCAAACGAACGTGAGTTAATAATAATAACACTTGGTTAAGAATACAACAATAATATTAGAATATAACATGTAGCTTTCAAATAGCTTCAATTAGACAAGATCTCTTCCACAATTAACATTATAACTTCCAGCATCTCCTTCCCCAGTTTAGCGGCTGCTCAAAAACTATATATCGTTCAGTTCTCATTGGACACATATACACGTCATACTTTCTGACGTCAAGTAGTTATCAACCATACACTTGCGAGAGAAAAGATATCACGTTAAGTTTGAGAAACGCTAAGGCGAATTAACTTAAATTTATCTAGAGAAAGAAACTATAGACGAAAATTAAATTACAGTATGCGTCACAGATTCAGCGTCAAAGACTCGTTCTGTCGCACAAGCAGTAAACTGATAATGCAGCTTTTGTACATGACATTCGTTTCGGTAAGAGATTCTGTTTGTCTCTCCTGGTTTCAATTTGTGAAATGGTTTCCCAATAACGTTCCCCCATCACCACCATGGTGTATATACCAATCAGTAAATACTATTCGGGGCGAGAGAATAATCATGTTAGATGATACATCACATTGGAGTGACTAGCAGAACCATAAGAACCCATGATACCTAAACTGGATAAACAAGTAAAAAATAGACACATCAAGACGGAGTAGAGAATTTCCCTCTGCACTTACCTAAAAAGCCTCTACATCGAGCCTCTACTACAGTAGAGTTTTCGTGGGTAGATACCCAAGAAAAAGGCCAGAAAAAAATCACAAAAGATTCCACTCATTGTTGAAACAGTACTTGGTTTCTGATCATAGATATTCAAAAACACAAGCCAAGCACAAAGCAAACAAGAAAGATGACGCCGAAGTTTCGCTTTTAATAAACACATCTGTTAAATCCTTTCCGTCGCGAATAATTTTTTTTTCGATTGGAGATTGAACGACTACGTTGATCAACTCAATGGGCTATAAGCAGTCACCCGTCCCTAATTTAGGGTCACTGGTTCCAGGGAAGGGAGAGATCCAGTGCCGTAAGACAAACACAACATCCATGCCTCACCGGGATTCGACCGCGACCTCTTTCGGACGAATGATCAGAGGCTATCGCTCAGACCACTGCGCTACCGGTGCGGCTAAAAAATTTCAAGTTATTCATAGTTACTGGAACCGGTTAGGAAACGACTAGCGGGATTGTTACAACAGATAAAACAGATAAAACATTTAGTAATACCAACAGCCACTCACTTCCACTAGCGACTGAAAACTATGTCATGAAAATTAACAAAGTGCACAGAAAAGCTTATCAGCTTATCACTAGCGACTGAAAACTATGTCATGAAAATTAACAAAGTGTACAGAAAAGCTTATTGGAGCTGAAGGAGATATCAGAGATAGCAATTCTCAAATCGAACATTTAGAAGTAGAAATAGAGAAGGAAAAATTATATAACCCTACACTCCTAGAGGAAGAATTTTGCGTAATGTAAAAGTTGAAAATGTACGAAAAGTATTCTTCATAGCAAAAGCTATGCTAAGGAAAAAGGAAAAACAATTTTTCAAATACGTCCCGTGGAAGCAGAGATAGCGAAAACAGAGGTTTTGAAATTTACGACCCCAGCGGGAAAACTGTTCATTATTTAAAGAGGATCCTTTTTATATATCTTTATTATAACCAATGGTATAGAGTAAAAACAGGAAAATGTTCAATAGGTTTATTAGAAGCGGAGATACAGACGCAACAGAAATACACAAATAGCAACTAGCGTCAGAACTGTGAACTACAAAAAATCCACAAGCACAAGCAAAGTGTTCAACAAAATAAATGACATCCGGTGTTAAAAGAATTTGTTTTGAAATCAGTCATTTAGAAGCAGAGTTATCGAGAAAAACAGATGAAACATTTCAGTCTGTTGCGGGGAAATTGTGCATTACTTTTGAAAGGAAACACACAAAAAAAATATTTTCATAGTTAGTAGTATGCTGCCCGAAAAAGAATTTTTCAATCAGGGTTTTAGTCCCGCAGATATTACTGCTAATGTAGAAACGGAAACGTGAATTAACGCCCTCTAGTGACACACTTGTGCAATAATAAAAAAAAATACCAGGCGTAAAACATTTCGAACCAAAAATGCTCTCCGATAAAGAAGGAATTTTTCAAATCGAGCTCTTACAAGCAGAGATATGGACAAAAATAAGTTATACATCTGCACCTCCTGGCGGTAAACCTATGCATTATTTTAAGCAAAAGGTATTTAGTAAAGGTTTTCCGTGATAAACGGTATCAATTCACGAAGGAATTCTTTCAACCGAGTTTATAAAAGTGCAGATTTGGCTGCAAATGTATCACAAACAAAGATATTCAGTTACGCCCCATAGTGGCCACACCATTCTTTACCAAAAATTAGTAATTATATGCAGAACAATTTTCACCAGGAGATCTATACGTTGCAGAAAGGATTTTTCAAATAGAACTTTTAAAAGCAGAGATGTTGGGGAAATTTGAATTTACCTTTACGCTCCTGGCGGAAAATGTATGCGTTACTTGTAAAAGAAATTGTACCCAAAATAGTATTCGTTATAAAAGGTATCGAAAGGAAAAGAAAATTTTTAATCGGATATTTAGAAGTAATGATATGGAATAAGATGTGCTTTGCATTTTATAAGATCTGCATTTATGCCCTACAGCTGTGAAGTTATGCATTGTGAAAAAACCATGGAAAGTCAGGATTATCTTTCTCACATTTCAAGCTCACCAATAGAACGAAATTCAAACAAATCTAATAGTTGCAAAGATTGGTGTCCACAGACGGACAGACGGACGAACAAAATGATACTATAAACACGAAGTTTTTTTGCAAAAATCTCGCTAAAATTACGTAAGGATGATGTGGGGAGCTTGGAAAACCGAGAAACAAATGAAAGATGACTAAGGAAAGCAAACCAGTAGAGACCAGAATGTGAGCACTTCTAAGAAAGTCAAAGAGAGAGAGAACAAAAGAGAATGCAATAAAATTAAAACACTACGCACTGTAAAAAATAAGTGGTGTGAATACACGGAAAATTTCTGAAAATAATATACAGCGAAGTTGTCGGTAAGTGTTCGTCTTTTAACGAAATTTTCGTTTTTAAAAGTTACCGTTTTTTTTTTTTATTTCTGTATTTTCACAGATTTTTCGTAGCCAGTAATTCCGTTTATTTCAGGAAAGTCCGTTTCAAGTTTTTTCGTATTTAGGCAGAGATTTCGAAAAATGTAACACGCTGTATATTCTAATTCTTTTGCGACGAGGGCTGGGATCGAGCCCAGGCTGTTTAGGATGAAGACGCGCTTGTTAACCACACAGCTAGAAAGTCACAGGAACCAGGTTCAGGTTCAAAGGGAAACTAATTGGGTGATGATGATTTTTTTCATTTATGCGACTGATTTAGTCATTTTATTTTCTATTAGAAATTGTTTTTTGAAAACGTTTGTATTAATTTAATTTTTCTGTATATGATGTCTTATTATAAATTACGTATACGTAGCTTTTGTCTTAAGTACTCCACAGACTGATACATAGACATCGCACAATCACCTGTACAATAAATTAAGAACCCAGTTTCTTACGGTAACGCAATATACACTATCTACCAACAAGTAATTGGACACCTGTGATACCAAAGGAAAACGAAGTTTATTCACCTTCAATAGTTGGTGGAGCCTCCACGAGAGGCGATTACAGCTGCGACCCTCCGGGGCAGACTCTCAACCAGGCGTTGTACGACAGCTAGCGGTATTTTCTTCCACTCGGCTTGGAGAAGACAGGTCAGTTCCTTCACCGATTTCGGAAGGTGGGGGCACCCCTTAAGTCGACGCTCCAACTCGTTCCAGAAGTGCTCGATAGGGTTAAGGTCCAGGCTCCTGCGCAGGCCAGTCCATTCAATTAACCCCATTGTCACCATACCAAACCATGGTGGACCTCGCAACATGACAGGTGGCATTGTCATCCTGAAAGTAACATGGGACCACCCCGTAAAACTGCCACAACGTAGGAAGCGCATGGTCATCCAAAATGGTGCAGTAGGTCTCGGCGTTGAGTCTATCAGGAATTGCGACCAAGGGTTCCGTGCCATACCAGGAGAAACACCCCCATAGCATAATTCCACCGCCGCCGAACTTCACAGTTGCACAATACATTCCGGCAGGAGGCGTTCTCCAGGCAGACGCCAAACCCAGACTCTGCCATCCAAACGGCAGAGGGTGAACCTTGATTCGTCGCTCCAGAGAACCTGTTTCCACTGTTCAACGGTCCACTGTCGACGTTCTTTGCACCACGTTAGCCGAGCAGCGCTATTGGACTTGGTGATCAAAGGCTTGTGGGCGGCAGCACGTCCATGATAACCGAGCAGATGGGCTTCCTTACGGATGGTATTCATCGAAAGAACACTCCCGGATGCCTGTTGAAACTCCTCGCTGATGTGGCCCATCGATTTGGTGCGGTTCTTCCGAATTTCTCTGGCTAGCACCCGTCGGTCTCTAACTCCCAGTTTTGTGGGTCTGCCGGGTCGGGGCACATTCCGACAGTCACCTCTCATCTTCCCCTTGCCAGTCACGTAGGCCACTGCCGATTTTGGGTACTTCAACTCGCTGGATATGTCACGTATGGATCGGAAATTTCTGTGATGCCCGACGATTACACCTTTCTTGAAATCAGAGAGCTCCGAACTGCGTGGCATCTTGAATACGACTGGCTGCGTTGTTGTTTCCCACACGATATTTAACGGCGGCGGCCGTGACATGACCAGGACCGCAGATATCGTCCATTGCAGGGTGTCCAATTACTTGTTGGTAGATAGTGTATAATAGCTGGTGCACAAAAAGGGGAAGAGGAGAAGAAATATCCTGTGCCACAATAACCAAAATTCATGCGATACACTATCCACAATATCCGATCTCGCTACAGAACTTCGAAATAAAATACTTCGACAGATTATTGAAATTTATCAATTACTCAAAACCCCAAGCATTCCCGTGAATATCTCCTATTACCTGAAAGTTGTCGTCATATGGATACGGAAAAAGTGAGAGCGCAGTTTTTCCGTTAATATAAGAAAGGAATTGCGGAAAGTTTTCTGAAAATTCAGAATTTTTCTGGTGTACGAAAAATAAGAGAAATTCAGTTTTTTCCCCGCCATTTCACGGAAAAAGTTGTGTCAGAAACAGGCTTCGTTGATTCACGAAAGAAATCACAAAAAGTAGCTCGTGTATTTCAGAATATTTTTTATAGTGGGAATATCAAAAACGAGGCCCGACATGGAGACTTAGAATGCGAGCAAATATGTCAGAATATTAGCCCATTCCGATAAGTGTGATAAAAATGACGGTCCTCCAGCAAAAAAACACATCGCAAAAATAAAATAAAATGCTCAACTAATAGAATAACCAGTCTCACATCGTCTGTATCCACAGAGAGGACTGATTCGGTAAGCAGGGCGACTTATTGTGCCACCATTTCTCCCCGAAAGTTGAAAAACTATAAAGTTTTGTTTCGGTGTTTGACGACCTCCATGAGCAACTCTGGACAAAAGTTGATCGTGGAGGTCGTTACACTCCGAAACAAAACTTATTGTATCACCATTCCTCTCCGGAAGATATAAAACTTATTGTATCACCATTCATCCCCGAAAGATGGAAAACTACAAAGTTTTGTTTCAGAGTTAACGACCTCCATGAGCAACTGGAGAAGAAAAAGAGGCCATGCCGGCCATCACTGTTAACTGCGGAAGTTGTGAATCATCTGAATAAACGTTTAACTCGCTCACCAAGAAAATCACTTTGAAAGTTATCTTCTTAAACTGGACTGTTACCAGTTACTGTTTACGGCTACAAAGAAATGCATGCTTACCGTATTGGTGTCATTCAGGAACTGAAGGAACCAGACTATGAAAAACGTTTACGGTTTAGTCGTTGGTTTCGTTCGTTTATAAATGAAAATGGGATTGATGTGTTCGATCGTGTTTAATTTAGTTGCAAGGCTTGGTTTACTGGGATGGCTATGTGTACGTGAGAACAGTTGAATATGGAGCTAAATTAACCCTCATGCGTATCCGGTTATTGTTTTGTGACGTCACTGTCCAAATCACCATCGTAAGACTACCTAATCGCCACGTTTCTTTGTATTTGCACATAGCAGCGTGTCGGAATGATTATTCGTAAGCAAGATGGAATAATATTCATAAATTCTACCCGATTTTTAGCGCAAAATGTTTTCAATTTTTAATTAAAAAAATTATGCGACTGTTGCCGAGATCCTTTTCCTATTCCTCAAAAATAAATTCTCTATTACATGACAATAACGTCCTGCTGTGCGTTTCCCCTTCTAAATTTATCTTAAAACACCAAAATTTCCCTTTGTATTTAAATTAACATTTAAAAGTGCAAACGTTTTCCCGCCCCTTTACGTAACAAAAATGTGCGGAAGGTATTTTTGAGATCTCTGTTACTAAAATATCCACATGTTTGTGAACTTCTTCTGTATTTAACGTAAATTTACTTTTGCATAAGCTTTAGTTCTCTGTTTGAGTTATAAAAAATGTTGTTAAGACATCTTCCTCCATAGCTACATATCAACAAATGCAGGGTTTTCTCCCCTGTTTTAACTGGAACATTCCCGCAATGATAATATACGCAGGAGAATTTTAGGAGGATTATTCAATGTAGATGTTAATAAATGTCGATAATAGGTATTATAGGTTTTGATATGAGGTAAACAGTTCTTCTCAATCTGGAAGGCGCTGCTACAAACATGGGGCATGACAGAGGTTTGCACAATACCGCGAAACAATCTTTTTCTTTTACTTTTGCTTCGGCATGTTATGACTAGCATGAACAGCTCTTTCACAGAGTTGGGAATCAGTCAAAACGTTTAGTCCCAGACCCAACCCGGACCCGGCCGTCCCATAATTGGACCCAACCCGTACCCGGGTTGGGTCCAATTATGACTGACCAGCACAAATCTGTTTTGAACTATAAATTCGAATGTGTATATCATCATCATTGTCAATCATTATCAATCCACTGATGGATGAAAAACTCCCAAAGTTTCTTCCACACAGGACTGCTTCTTTCAGTTCTCTGCAGTCTTTGCATGTCTTTTTTAGGCAAGAGATATTGTTTCTGTTATTTGACTGTTTTGGGCCAGTCACCTGAATCCATCCGTCTCCTACGTGGTCGGGTCTTTTCCTGTGCATTGGAATCCAGCCCAAAGTTTCGGTTGTTCATCAACGGTTCGTTGTCCTGGCAATATGTCTAGCCCATTGCCATTTCAGGGATGTTACTCTGATGATGACGTCTTCCACTCTTGTCATTTTCCTTATCCATGAGTTCCTCGTTCTATCTTTCTTGGTTACACCAAGCATACATCTCTCCAGGCTTCCTTCAGTTAATTAATACAAACACTCCACGTGGATCAGGAACACCGAACAGAAATCATCGCTCTTTCCACGTTAAAAAGTGAGTCACGGAAAAATTCTCATAGGCCGCCACTGGGAATCGAACCCAGGGTCATCCAGTTACGCGCCGGACATGCAACCACTGCACCACAGCACCCTCGAATTCTCCAGACTCGAATGTGATTAACTGCCAAACTGCATGGCAGGTTGCTTCATAGAGCCCCGTACAGTGCTGGTGATTCACCATAAATGGAAAGCATCAACTGGACAAATAACAAGGAGGCGAATGGATAATTAATTCAGACACTCGACGTGGATTAGGAACATCAAACAGAAGTCATCGCTCTTTCGACGTTAATAAGTGAGTCTCAGAAAAATTCTCATTTGCCGCCGCCTAGAATCGGACCCCTGGGTCCTCCAGTTACGCGCCGGACATGCTACTACCGCACCACAGCGTCCTCGAATGCTACCACTGCACCACAGCGGTCTCGAATGCTACCACTGCACTACAGCGGCCTGGAATGCTACCACTACACCACACTGGCCTCGAATGCTGCAACTGCACTACAGCGGCCTTGAATGCTACCACTGCACCACAGCGGCCTCGAATGCTACCACTGCACTGCAGCGGCCTCTAATGCTACCTCTGCACTACAGCGGCCTTGAATGCTACCTCTGCACTACAGCGGCCTCGAATGCTACCTCTGCATTACAGCGGCCTCGAATGCTACCACTGCACTACAGCGGCCTTGAATGCTACCTCTGCACTACAGCTGCCTCGAATACTACCACTGCACTACAGCGGCCTCGAATGCTACCTCTGCACTACAGCGGCCTGGAATGCTACCACTGCACCACAGCGGCCTTCAGTTGACTGCAGTCTTTGTATGTCTTTTTTAGTTATGGTCCACGTCTCTGCTCCGTACGTAAGCACTGGAAAGATGCCTTGATTAAACACTTTTCTTTTAAGACATAACGGCATATTGATCTTAAAAATTGTACTGTTTCTTCCAAAAGCTCTCCGACCAAGTTTTATACGCCAATTAATTTCCTCATCAATGTGATTCTATCTTGATATCTAGTGCCTAAGAATAATGAACGAATCGGTTATCTCCAGTTTTTCCTCATCTATTGATAAATCTTCGTTCCCTGTAAAAGCACTGTACATCAGCTTTGTCTTCTGAAAGTTCATTTTTAATCCCATTTCTTTACTCTCCTGAGCAAGTTCCTGGTTCACACTCTGCCGCTGTGAAGTATTATTTGAAAAACCTCTGAAGGGTTCTTTGAAACGTTCTTTTTCCTTTTCAAAAATACAACGGAAACAAAACAGGTCAAAATCGGGTCAGGAACACCTTGACACGATCCGTTTTGACCCGCACGAAATTGTTTCACATGCTCGGACGGTGATGTCACTCAGCGACGTCACGATTATTTGTTTGCGAGGAAGGCGGGATGAGCAAACCTTACTGTCTATTAACCTTAGTTTTATTGAGCCTATATCGTTTGACAAATTGTTGATGGTGAAGTTTATTGTGGCACAATCCAAAAGTTTATTGCATTATTGAACGCGAATGAACGAGAATGTTAGTTTCAACAGGATAGTGGAGCCTGTCATACAGCAAATGAAACGATGGTCAGGTTACTAGAATCTTTCAGAAGTTTCTTGATCTCAAAATACTTGAGTTCCTCAAGATCTCCAGTACTTACTCCTCTAATTTCTTTCCTTTGATGACATTTAAAAGATCAAGTGTTTCACAACAATCCTCATACACGTAAAGACTTGAAGGCAAACATTCAAAGAGATATTGTAAACGTTATTAAACAAACATTACGCAAGGTGGCTGCAAATGTAATGAGAAGGGTAAAAACTTGCATTTAGATGAGAGCAAACCATTTCAAATATTTGTTGTACAGATAAAAGTATGTGTAATTTGTTTCCCTTTTGTGTGCTTTGTGTCTTTTCATAGGAAATCAATTGAACTTTATATTGTCCATAATACGGTTGCGTACTTTCCGAAATACCCAATATTAAAAAAGATTTTATACGTATCTTTAAGCGTAGTGCTTATTCATCAGAACATCCAGGTGTTTAAAAATACGATTCCGCACACTTTCATGACATACACAATGCTCGACGGTTTCTTGTTCGGATATAGAATAAAAGGAAGAAATGGTCGCAATCAAAAATGAAATAGTTTGAAAATGACGTAGATTCAATATTTTTGAAGGAACAACCATTGACTATTTGATTGAGATTTTAAACTGATCATAAATATTATTTACGCTCTGTTCTTTCCAGCTCAACCCAAACCCAAATTTATTGAACTGCAACGAAAAAATGTTGGGAATATCTTGAGATAGAGCTAATTCAATTTTTCAATAAAATTTAGGGGTTTGCTGAGTTTACGTAAGATAGCCAATTGAAAATTTAGAGTTCTGTTGAAACTAATTCCCACGCAAGCGATAACTTACGGGACACAGTTATCTGTTTTCTTGGATATCGTAACAGATTCGGTTTATGAGATAGTTTCTTCATCTGCTGAAGGACGAAGAATCAGTGATAAAGCTGAGTAGATATCTTATGCAGTAACACGCGTGTGTTAATAGAGTAAATAACTCCACGTAGAAAAGATAAGTCAAATGTTCATTTCACTTTGACTGATAATTCGGAACAGCTACGACGGACCATTTCGAACAGGTTAGTTTTAACTTCGTATCACATCTTCATTATCCAATTTTTTTTTGTTTTTTTTGAGCACGTTCTATCAGTGATGAAAGTAGGTGAGATCGATAAAGAACGATGTTCCCTAAAATGATTGTTCATTGGCACGACGCAACGCTGCCTTAAATAAAATAGTTAAGAACACAATTATGGCAGACCCAGTGGCCGGATAGTCAGAGGTTTTGGTTTCTGGTCATTCGGCTGAGCAGGTCTCGGACCCGAGATTCAGATGTGGCGTAGGCGGTGCGCAGACCTCACGACTCTGACTCCACCTGGAGCCATTAGCCGTAAATGAGCTCTAAGCCCTGCCCATGAATGCCCCTAAACCGTGAAACAGAAAACATGTACGTAGAAATTGAAAGACAAATGTGCTGTAAGACTACACGAAAGAAATAAACTTCGTCTTCCTAGTTATGCAGTTTACGGATAAGATTCACATTAAAAATTTACCTATCCGCCTGGTAGATGTAGGGTATTCTTACAGTCGACTGTTTTTGGCCATCATTAATAAAAATTGAAGAATCAGAAATACTTAAGAGAGTTGCTGAATAGTTTTATAATACAGAACACAGGAGTAAGGCTATTAAGAAAGTTGCTTTGTGAGATTTGGTAGGGAAACAGTCAATGAATTTTAAGTAATTTCAAGTTAGATGCAAATGTTTCGTGATATTCGAGATTCCAACTGAATAACACATTTATTGATTTTCAATGTTTATAATTTTTACTTAATTTTTAACGAACACTACATTCACACACGCATATGCGTTGGAATAAATTTCTTTGGCTGCTATTATTTAGCATGGTAAAATACCTGTCACTCAAGTGAGTTATTAATACCCGCATGCTTTCGTTTGGCATCAGGAGTCAGCTGAGGTCAAAATGCAGAGCAACTGCCCTAGAATTCCATTAGTTTTGTCAAAATCTAAACGAAAAAAAACATAAATCGGAAAACCAGCTAACATAAACCCATGGTAACGTCGAATCAATCTCTTACTTGAAATGCCATGATTCCAATAAAAAGAAATTCTTATTAGCGAATAGATCTTGAAAAGAAACATGGGGGGGGGTCATGAAAATGTTTAATGGCGTGTTTTCAAACAGGCAGTTCAGCCTGAACTTAAACTGAAGACATTATTTGCTACAAGCGCTGAAGAAGCGAAATGCGCCATTCTGCGTTACAGTGAAGTCATGAAAAGTTACTGAGTGACTATTTTACGGACGCTAAAGAATTCTCCATCAGCTTACAAACTATTATGATGGAGGTTAACAAATCGTATATAGTCAATGAACCACATAAGAAATACACTGGCGGAAAGTGAAAAAAGAACACCAAGAAGGAATTGGCGGACGATCATGAAATTTACATATGTTAATGGGGTCGAGTTTACGTAGGTGGGATGTTAATTTCGGGACCAACCGGTGAGCGCTTACGCCACAGCACGTCATAATATGCAAATTATCGTCGGTGGTATTTAAGGAGTACGGCGAAGGGAATGCAATAAGTCGTCGGCGTGCGGACACGTGCGAAGACCCTGAAGAAGCTGCAATGCCTGGACATGGAAGACGTGTACGATTTCAGCAATTATCGGACTTTGAGCGAGGTCGCCTAGTCGGACTCCGCGAGGCTGGGTGGTCGTATCGTCGTATTGCGGAGCTAATTGGACGGGAAGTATCGGTGGTGGTACTATGGTGGCGTAGATGGTCCGAGAAACATTCCCACACGAGAAGACGTAGAACCGGGAGTCACAGACGGACTGATGAGCGGACCGATCGATGCATAAGAAGAGCGGCGTTGTCAAGCAGAACATCCACAGCGATGCAAATTCGAGCTGCCGTTGCACCTGAGGTGACTGTGCGAACAATCCGCAACCGTCTACTGGATGCAGAACTACGTGCACGTGGGCCTCTGGCATGTGTACCTCTGACTCCAGCCCACCATCAGGAACGGCTGCAGTGGTGTCGCCAACGTCAGCACTGGAGAACGCAATGGCGATCTGTCGCGTTCAGCGATGAAAGCAGATTCTGCTTGGGAGCCTTCGATGGCCGTATGCGTGTTCGCAGACGCATAGGGTAGCGTCTCCACCTATCTTGCATCCGCCAGCGATACACAGGGCCTACCCCTGGTCTCCTGGTGTGGGGAGCGATCAGCTGTCACTCCCGTACACAACTAGTGTTTGTACCAGGTACGTTAAACAGCACTTCCTACATCAACAACATCATTCAGCCCGTTGTTGTGACATTTGTAAGGTCGGTCCATCGTGGTGTTTTTCAACAAGATAACGCCCACCCACACACGGCACGGGCAACGCAACATGCACTTCAGGGTGTGGGACAACTTCCATGGCCTGCACGTTCACCGGATTTGTCCCCCATTGAGCACGTGTGGGATTTTATAGGACAATGACTTATCCGGTTTCCACGGCCAGCCACGTCCATCCCCGATTTACGCGTCCAGGTTAAGGATGTTTGGAACTCAATACCCCAAACTTACATCCAACATCTGTACGGCAGACTGCATGCCAGAATTGCACAGTGTGACGCAGTTCATGGCGGTTCAACCTCGTACTAACCATGTTCCATGGAAATGTTATCAGTTCATCAGCAAATACAGCTGTATTTTGCCATAATGTTTTGATCACGTTATCCTCTGTATTCCGTTATTATGCTGTATTAATTTCGTTGGTATCAGACGTCTCCTTCTTGGTGTTCGTTTTTCACTTTCCGCCAGTGTATTTCTGGTGTTTAAAAAAAAGAGCGTATTATGATGATTAAGCTGAAGTTTCTGTAATTTTATGTGCTTAAATATGTGTCTCTGCCAATGTTCGTAATGAACTCGTTTCACATGAAGCCCGCTTTGTCAAAAGTGTAATTAAACAGTCAGAGAATTAATCAACATGGCAGCTTTTGAACTGTTCCATGTCTTTTATAATTCCACCATTGGGAAATTAGATCACTCATACACTGAGTTAGCTTTCCATTCAGAACAGCTACCTAATAACGTGTTCGTCCGCATTTCTATGCAATCACGGCTCTGGGAACAGATTCTACAATGTGTAGAATATCCTTCATGTGTAATTTGACCCATGTTCTCTGCAGCAGCTCCGTCAATTCACGCTCATTCCGTGGAGGAGGATCGGTAGTTCTCACTTCCCGTTCTAGCATATTCCGCAAATTTTAGATCGGGTTACAGTCAGGGCAGTTTAGGGGCCAAAGCAATGTGGCAAATTCATTATCATATCCCTCTAAACACGCAGTAGTGATACGAGCCTGATGACACGGCGCGTTGTCCTGTAGAAAGATGGTGTAGTGATACGGGTAAACCTCCTGTAGATATCGACGGTGATTGTCAGTTAACGGCTTCTTGTACCCTTCACCATTCAGCATTTGCCTGATGATAGCCAACGGACCTACAGGGCTTGCCAGGAAAAAGCTCCCCAGACCAGTATATCACCCACATCGGCCTGTTGAACACGAACTGTGCAACCAGAGACTAGAGCTTCATGCTGTTTATGCTATATGCGAACCCGGACATCAGTATGGTGCAGCAGAAAAAAAAAGGGACTCATCACTACAGACGAGCTACTTTCACCTGTTGAGAGTCTATTTGCCGATGTTCCTGGGCCCATGCGAGGCGTTGTTTGCGATGACTGGGTACACTAGTTGGTCTTCGGATGTGCAACACCAGGCTAAGCAAAGCACGGCGCATGGTGCATGTGTAAATAGGTCGAACTGCACCGATGTTGTACTGGTGGGTGACCTGTGCGACTGTTGCACGTCGTTGCTGAGATACCAGTTGTGACACCCGATGCTCACCTCTAGTATCAACCGCGAGTGGCTGACCAATGTGAACCCTTTAACTGCATGTTTGTGCATGGTTAATCCAGTCCTGGGACACCCTTGATACAGTTGTATGGGAGCAGCCAACAAGTGCTGCTGTTTCAGAAATACTGGCACCTACCCTCCGGGCCACAACGATCTGGCCGCCGTCAACTTGGCTTGAGTCCCTAAGTTTCCTCATGATTAGGTATAGAGTATAGGTATGCACAATTTATAGTAGCCGCACGTGACTTTCACGAAGTACCACGTGATAACTTCATTATCGCTCCTGTGTAAAACGGGAGTGTTCCTAATGGATAGCTAACTCAGTGTGCACTATGTACACTGAACGGAAAAAATCCCAACACCACGAAAAAATAGTTGTGGAGGAATGAAATGGCGGCAATACATTTGTATAGGTCACATATTTAATCAATTAAGGTTTCAAGATCACAGCTTATTGTAAGCGCGAGAAGAGCCATTTTAAATGTGAAATGCTGGTACATTAATAACCGGTGTAACCGCCAGAATGTTGAATGCAAGCACGCAAACGTTCATGCATTGTGTCGTACAGGTGCTGGATGTCAGTTTGTGGGATGGAGTTCCATGCCTGTTGCACTTGGTCGGTCAATACAGGGACGGTTAATGCTGGTTGGGGGTGACGCTGGAGTTGTCGTCCAATGATTGCATCGACTTAGTGGCTTTTGTTGACCATTCTACTTTTCAACAAAACCAATTCTAGTACATAAATCGTGACACACAAATCGCTATAGCTCTACAGTGTATAAATAAATATTACGGAAATTCGGCTTCAACTACTCTCTATACTCTGTGCTCACATTATATGCTGGTAAAAGCTCTTCGGGGAAGTAATGCACGATTCGGTGAGAAAACGTTTAACCAAAGTTAGCTAAATTTACATAAGAGAACAGTGACTCAAAAGGAAGGTTAAGTAGAAGTATATGTCGCAGTGTTCACAATGCCACGACGCCCGTTCGCCCGCTCGTAATATTAGTATGATTGCAACTATTAGTATGATTTAAAAACTTGTGACGTACTACAGAGGAAAAGCACGTGTCCAGAGGACGAATATGCAGCGATACATTCCGTCGGTGTAGCTTAGTTGAGAGAGCAACATACTCCGGAGTGAGGGGCACAAGTTCCGTCCTCGTCACGGACAATATTGTGTTTTCACATTGGCGCCCGAAGTTAAAAATGGATCTGCTGGCAGTTGGGTTCGTCGAAAAATGTGTGAGGTTTAAACTAATTACGAACGATACAGTCTGAGCACGATTTATTAAAAGATTAGCAGGGGTACTCGGTATTTCCCGAGTAAATTTTTGTGTAAACACCAAGTTTAGCGGGTGAAATTTTATGAATGAAAAATATATTCCTGTAATTTTCCCGTTAATACCAAAGTTGGTGATTCTAAATTGAAAACTGTAGAACCTTTTTCGAAAATTTTGTATGGGGGCTTTTGACCCCAACCCCGGCTCCGACCCCTTCCAAAAACTGTCTATGGTCTAAGTCAGAGTATCATGAGATAATATACCAAATTTTGTGATTGTAAATTGAAAACTGTAGAACTTTTTACGAAAATTTTGTATTGGGGCCCTTTGACCCCGGGCCCCGACCCCTTCCCAAAACCATGTAGGGTATAAGTCAGAGTACCATGAGATAGTATACCAAATTTGGTGGTTCTAAATTGAAAACTCTAGAAATTTTAACTAAAATAACGAAAATTTTGTATGGGGCACCTTGACCCCCCCCCCCCCCCCCCCCCGCTAGGGCTCCGATCCCTTCCAGAATCTTTCTACGGTCTAAAGTAAAGTACCATGAGGTAGTATACCAAAATATTGGTGGTTCTAAGTTGAATCTGCTTTCATCGCTGAACGCGACAGATCGCCATTGCGTTCTCCAGTGCAGACGTTGGCGACACCACTGCAGCCGTTCCTGATGGTGGGCTGGAGTCAGAGGTACACATGCCAGAGGCACACGTGCACGTAGTCCTGCATGCAGTAGACGGTTGCGAATTGTTCCCACAGTCACCTCAGGTGCAACGGGAGCTCGGATTTGCGTCGCAGTGGATGTTCTGCTTGACAACGCCGCTCTTCTTATGCGTCGATCGGTCCGCTCATCAGTCCGTCTGTGACTCCCAGTTCCACATCTTCTCGTGTAGGAATGTTCCTCGGATCATCTACGCCACCATCGTACCACCACCGATACTTCCCGTCCAATTCGTTCCGTAATACGACGATACGACCACCCGGCCTCGCGGAGTCCGACTAGACGACCTCGCTCAAAGTCCGATAACTGCTGAAATCGTACACGTCTTCCATGTCCAGGCATTGCAGCTTCTTCAGGGTCTTTGCACGTGTCCGTACGCCGACGACTGATTACATTCACTTCGCCGTACTCCTTAAATACCACCGACAATAATTTGAATATTATGACGTGCTGTGGCGTAAGCGCTCACCGGTTGGTCCCGAAATTAACATCACACCTACGTAAACTCGACCCCATTAACATATGTACATTTCATGATCGTCCGCCAATTCCTTCTTGGCGTTCTTTTTTCACTTTCCGCCAGTGTATGTATAGATGAAACTTGGGAGCACCTCATTAATACGTTTCGTAACGAACTGTTGTTTCAAGTGGCATAATGTGTTTAATTTTGAATAACTTGTTCTTACAGCTTGCCTTCTTCCTCATGATTTGCATAAGTTGTCTACAAGAGCCTGTTTTCCAGGTGTTCCTGAGGTAACGTACTCATGGTGCACATGGACTGTGTATATAAGATGTTATGTTGGCGTGTCTAATACATCTGAGGATGCGGTGATTGTCACCTTGAAAGCACTAATGATTTTAATTTGTACATTTTAATCGTCTTTTAATACATCGTGCTCAGACGGTATCGTTTGATTAGTTGATTCTTTTGCAGGAAGTTTTCGTTTTATAATGTGTGAGGTTTGTTCCAGACATCGTCTGAAATTAATGAAAATTCGTTCATCAATTACAAAAAAAAAAAAAAAAAAAAAAAAAAATTAAGAGGGTGATGATGTTACGTACTACAAAGGTAAAGCACGTGTCAAGACGACAAATCTGCAGCGATACATTCTCACCGTGTACCTTAATTGGAAGAGCAACTTACTCCGGAGTGAGGGGGTGCAGATTCGATCCCCGTCAAGGAAGCATTTTTGTTTTTACAAACTTCATTTTGTATTGAGAAGCCGGTCTGTGAAAACGATGATCCACGCCTTTTGGTCATTTCTTGCTGCGTAACTCGATGCCAGGGAGTGTGAACAGAGATGATATTGAATTCAAAATAAAAACATTGTTTCCAGTTATTGAATTCAAAATAAAAACATAGTTTCCAATTATTGAATTCAATTAAAACAATTATTGCTCCTTTCTGTACGTTTTAAAACAATAATCCTTTTTGCGGCAGTTTGTTCTTCAAATAATGAACGGTTAAATCCCATATTTTTGTGGCGGATGGAATTCCTGGACAAGAATATTTTGTAAAAATTTTCCTATTAGACCGTATAAGGTCATATTTCTGTTCACAACATGTTTGTAGCCGTATTTACATGTCTAAAAATCTAACAAAAGAATTTTTTTTTCAGACAACCCCGTTTCTGTTTGAGGTGTTTAACGACCACCGTGAGCTACTCGATGAGCTAGAAACAATCGCCCTGACACTAATTTAGGATTACTGGTTCCAGGGAAGAGACAGGGCCATTGCCGTAAGACAAATACAACATCCATGACTTATCGGGATGCAAGTCGGAACACATCTCGGCCTTATGGTCAGAAGCCAGAGCTTAGACCACTGCGCCAACGGGGCGGCCAGCACAGCTCAGTAAGAATACATTTTATGCGTATGTCCTATCTAAAATAATACACAATGTGTCCGCTAGGAAAGCTTTTCTCAATATTCCTGCCTCTAAATGGCCGATTGGAAAATTTCTTTTTACATCGGAAACTATTCACTTCATGCAACATTTTGCACATTTTTTGTAATTTTGCACAGTTTTGACGCTAGGTAACATAATGTACATTTCTGTTTGCAATTGTGTCTCCACATCTAAAAGTTCTTTTGAAATAATAGTTTTGTACTGTCGGATGTTTTCAGTTCTGTTGTGCCTTAACGTTCTACAGTAACACAAATATTGGAGACCTTCCATACTAAAAATTCCAAATTGCATTGAAATCAAGTGCGTGATCACATATGTGTACCTTGTGCATCACTTGTATCATACTGAAGATGAAGGCATTATTACCTCACAAAGTGATTCTAAGAAATAAACTATTTTCAGTAAGAAGAATGAAGTAGTTTCTTCTTCCGAATCTGGGTTTGTATCTTTAACACCCAAGTTGCAGGTTGAGGATAATCATCGCTTACCTTTCTTGGATATCCTTCTGGAAAGAAATTCTACTTCTAATGTCCTACAGTTCTGGGTCTTCTGTAAACCTACTTCAAACACAGACATTAATCCGATGGCCTCTTCTCAACCTTTAAATTATAAATATTCGGCTATTCGTGTTTTGTTACAGTGGGACATTACTCATTCTTCCAAACCCAGGTTGTGTTTATTGGAAATTCAGAGGATAAAGAGAATTGATGGAACATATGGGTATAACGAGTATGTGGTCCATAAATTCTAGATAAAATTACGGAACTCGAACTTTTCGACCTTACTTCGAGATGCACGTGCTACACAATTCGTGGGATCATTGGCGCACCCACGGAGGGAGCTTTGGGGGCTTAAGCCCCCTCCAAGGAGATTAAGAACGAAGTTCGTCACAAATTTAACATTCAAAAATATTATTTTACATGTTCAAAAACTTACATAGTGTCTTTTTCCCAAAGAGATTAGGAGCGACGTACGTCACAAATTAAACATTCAAAAATATTATTTCACATGTTCAAAAAATTACATAGTGTCTTCTATTATATAGTGTCTTTCTTCCCAAACCTCAAAGAGATTAAGAGCGACGCAAGCCACAACCGTATACAAACTATAGGCGTACACTTCATATACGTACACACATTGTGTACGTATACTATATATATATACAGCCCCCTCCAACAGGAATTCCCAGGTGCGCCACTGCGTGGGATCCATGCGCTTTGTACCTAAAGTCACCAATAACCTAAAAAACGCTTGTAAAACAGCATAATTTGGACTTTGGCATCAAAACTAGACTAGAAATATTATGTCATTAATTAAAACTGATCGGGATCCGGTTGAACTTGAACATAAGTTTGGAGTATATTGTATTCCGTTGAAAGTTTCTGATCCAGAAAAACAAGACTGTTTTCATAGGATCCACTATGCGTTCCTTCTGGACAAGGCTCAAAGAACATATTTATAACACTAGGACTGGAGCTATGTCAACTGCACTTTTCAGACTTACAAACACTGGATCTTGATGGAGAGTGTTGCTTTCAGCAGGTTAATGCTTCATGCTACAAAGCTAGAATCGTTACACACTTTGAAAGGAAGCCAAGAAGCTAGCTACACCAGGTAAGAAAGCATTTCTACATCTCACTGAAAGCTTATTTATTCATTGTTACGGTACTTCATGCTGTAACGATTACATGCCCCAAGTTATCCCTTAACCTTAGACTAAGGTAATGACAAATTCCCTTCGCCATTCCCCCAATGTTGACTACTCGGCTGTTCATGATTAAGCATAACTATGTGTCACACTCCAGGCTATGGCGCTATGGGCTTTTTACTTGTGTTCTTTTATGTCATTCGGACATTACTTAAGATCTGTCCACACCATACTTCAATGTATTCCCATCTGATGATGCGGCTTCGAAAGATCTCTTGTCTTTTAATTGAGTGTTTTCAGTAATACAAGTTTTTAACATGTAGATTATTTGTCTACATATGTTTTTAATCGTGTTTGACGACAGTATTTTACGTATTTCAAGTTTTTTACACGAATCACTTCGACCCTACCCAAGTAGTCATTTCACGCTGAAGGTCTGGGATTAATAAGCTCTTTTAAATGGTAGATAATTACTTTAACACACGAGATAGAGTATTTTAAGGAAATGAGCATTCTTGTACTACGGCCTTAAAGGTTTGATCCGTTTGCACACTAATCCAAAATTCAGAACCATTGCTGAGAATTTGATCTGCAAAGAAGTAACAAAACTGGTATCAGCGAATTGTTCCATTTTGTAAAATTCTACCTTCACTAAAATCTTATGTACTACTTTTTCCAACTGCTGTCCCTGTAGCTGAGTGGTCCGAGGCGCTACCTACTCGTCCGAGGTATGCTGGAGCTCGAGTCGCGAATGAGGCATGGGTGATGTAATTGTCTGATGGTTCTGTCATTTCCCTGGAACCAGTGGACCTAAATTAGGGACGATCGACGGCTTATAGCCCTAGGAGGCGCTCGTGGTGTGTTCAGTAAACACCAAGAAAAACGACAACTAGGTCTTTACCAAGAAATTCTCAAATGCTATTAGCCGACGGTTTCGATATCCGTGGCATCTAAGTGATCAACAAAACACAATTTCCAGGTACAAAGCTCTCTTGAGGTTGGTTATTAGATTTTAATGGCGCAAGGGCCATGGTTGGCCAAAGAGCGCCGCTCTCTTGAGGTGCAAAATTTTTATCACCAACATTATCCCGCACCAAAGTTTTTTGGTACATATTTCATTCCTATCAGACGTATTGAGTGCGTTAACACAGAGGGAGAGAGGGAGAGAGGGAGAAAAAGAGAGAGAGAGAGGGAGGGATCGCTGCTTAAAATAACAAGTAAATTCGCTGATAAAAATAACATATAAATTCGCTGATAAAAATAACAAGTAAAATATATTTCCTCTTTAGAACAAATGTAGCTTGATACCGTGGAAACAAAAGATACTGCGTTAAAAATATAACAGAATGTGACATGAACGGGTAAATATATTAATTAAACAATCGCCTTTCAAGACCACAAGGATAACACAAAACTTTGGAAAGCGCCTTTAAGTTGGTACACTCGTTGAAAAGAAGTGAAGTTCCCTTAAGGTAAATAAAAACGACCGTTACGTTGAAAAAAAAAATTATGAATTATAAGAAACGGACATTTAAGAAAAATACCTCGCAATATTGTAAAATTAAAAAGGAAACTTTTCGTTTCACATCGCGTAGGAAAGAGGCTCAGCTTCAAGAAAAGGCTCGTGCGTGCTAAACCAGTCTAGTGGCTAGAGCGATCGCTTGGTAAGCAGACTGTCGTTGGTTCGTTTCCAGCCGGATCCAAACAGGCGTTTCTCAAGACCTGTTTAGGAAGTTTTCCGTACCGGCATATAGAAGTTTCGTAGGTTGAAAAAAAAAGTAGATGTGGCTCTGGGAAAATCCGGTTGTTTTATTTTTTTACTGCTACTACTGGGAAATTAGCGGACAAGATTCGGCAAGCCATCAGTTACGTCACGTGATTGCCGGCTGCCACTACCGGGAAACTAGCGAACCACATTAGGCTAGCCATCATTTATGGCACGTGCTTGCCGGGCCGCTTTAGGACTGCTTGTGGCAGCCACTGCCTGTGATGGATAACTGATGGGGTGCTAACTGTTGTCCAGCTGCTGGCCCATGTGGTGGCCGCCGGGACATTTTATTGACGGTTGTGCAGCGGCAACATAATACTGGGCCAGTGCTGGCCCAGCAACAGTGTTTTTGCTGGGAAGCTAACCTGAACAAGTTATTCACATATCGTCTAGGGTGGGAACCTGCGGCCTTTTGAGTGAATCCAAAATTTGCAGAACAAATCCTTTCATTTTTATCAGCATGTTTTTGTTCGTATTTTATTATTTCTATTTTAATCATAAAATGACCGTATTTAAAATATCAAAGAGTAAAAGAAAATTCAACGAAATAATGCTTCCCGATTGACGGCCACAATTAAAATATTAGTTAAGTCATAAGGGTTGTTTTGACGCCTGCTACGCTCATGATTTCGTTCTGTGGCTCCTAAAGAACTACAGATGGAATTGATTGAGCTTTCAGAAGATGACACTTTAAAGTCCTTATTTGACGCTAAGAAAGATTCAATTGAAATATGGAAAAATGCAATAGAATACCCACGCCTACTGCAACATGCACGAAAAATGCTTTCTGGATTTTCAATCACTTATGTACATTCTCCTACCTAACCCAAATGAAGACGCCCTTAAGGTCACAAATGACGGATACCCATCTAGTGGATCAGCTAAAAGTACGGACCTCCGCGTTGCAACCAAATATTCAAATGCTTTCCAACAATAAGCAGTCACAACAAAGTCATTGAAATGTTAGTTAACTTTAAAAATAACAATTATTTTTTCATTTTTTGAGCTTTATTTTTTCATTTTTTGAACTTTAAAAATAACAATTATTTTTTACTTTTATATATATATATATTTTTTTCATTTTTTGAACTTTAAAAATAACAATTATTTTTCATTTTATATATATATATATATATTTTTTTCATTTTTGAACTTTAAAAATGACAATTATTTTTTCATTTTTTGAAGTTAGTTAGTACATAGTAAGGTTTTTACAAAATAATGTACATTTCGAAGTATATCTAATTAAAGTTTCTTGAATGCGGCCTTGTTAGATTACAACTAACTTTAAAGCGGCCTTGTTAGATTACAACTAACTTTAATGCGGCCTTGATAGATTACAACTAACTTTAATGCGGCCTTCCAATGTAAAAAGGTTTCTCATCTCTGGTCTGGGAGATCTATCCTTAAAACTATTTTACTGACAGTACACTTTAAAATGTCTTTTATACAACAATATTAATATTTTTGTGAAAAGGCGTTCTCCGGGTATTCAATGTTATCATCAATGGAACTGCCATTTTCGTTGACATCTGTGAACAACTGTTCCACAACATTGTTATATAGCAATCTATAGCAGGAAGCTTCCCCCAAGTTTCTTCCACGACGGTCTATCTTGCGCTAGTCTCCTCCATGTTACTCCAGCATGCTTTCGAATTTCATCCACCCATGTCCCATGCTGTATTCCCCCCTCTTTTCCTGTCCCTAGGAATGCAGTCTACAATTTTGGTTGTCCATCAGTGGTCTGTTCTTCTGGCAACATGTCCAGCGTATTGCCATTTCAAGGATTGTATTCTGATCATCATGTTTTCCACTCTTCTCACTTTTGTTATTCATGAGTTCCTCTTCCTATCTCTCCTGGTTACACAAAGCACGCATCTCTCCATGCTTCTTTAGTTGTGTGCAGTCTTTGTATGTCTTTATTAGTTAAGGTCCACGTCTCTATTAACCACTGGAACGATGCATAGATTAAACACTTTTCTTTTATTATATATAATGGCATACTGTTCTTAAAATTTGTACTGTTTCTCCCAAAAGCTCTCCAACCCAGTTTTATACGTCAATTAATTTCTTCATCGTTGTAACCTTTGCTTGGTATCATCTGCTGTTCAAGGCAAATGTAGGTATTGATTATATCCAGCTTTTCCCCATCAATCGATAAATTTTCATTTCTTGTAAAAGCATGTATATAACTGTACTTAGCAATTCTTAATACCTTTTGTTTAATTCCATGGT
The DNA here is from genome assembly GCA_039090855.1 of Macrothele yani. Taxonomy (NCBI): domain Eukaryota; kingdom Metazoa; phylum Arthropoda; class Arachnida; order Araneae; family Macrothelidae; genus Macrothele; species Macrothele yani. Next base: position 203,363,160 of record CM076990.1, read on the forward strand.
TAAACCCTTCAGTCCTTCCTACTTTTTTTACTCCACTTTTCAAAAGAGAAAAATTTCGGACTTACTTTCAAATGCTGAAAACGCGCTGAGTGTTCTTTGTTAAAGTGTTAAAGATATACATTCCTTACAGAAATTCACAGACGTTTCAGAAATCTACCGTCTCGGGAAATTTCCAAAGAGTAAGGCTTAAATTCTTCTTCAATCTGAAAGCAAAATGCTTATTTTTTGTTCTGTTTTGGGGTTTAACGACCACCATGACCAACTCGATGAGGGATCAGTAGCCACCCGTCCAAAATTAAGGTAATTTGTTCCAGGGAAGGGAAAGAGAGCCAGTGCCGTAATACAAACACAATACCCAGGTCCACTGGGATTTAAACCCTGACCCGTCTCGAAAGAATGGTCAGAAGCTTTCGCTCCTACTACACTACCGGGGGCGGCATGACATGGACACTGGGACGTGATTTACGTAGTTATTCGAAAAGGACATGCGGCTAAGTTCGTCTCCCCTCCTTTCATTCATCTCAGTTTTAGTATCGCAATCAATATTTTTGAATCCATTCTGATAAAATTCCTCATGTGGAACTTTTATGAATATCAGAAATTATACTTTGATATTCTTAATGGCGCAGAGCCAAGATGTTCGCCTAACGCTTATGTGAACCTCCCCCACCCCCCGCGGAATACAGGAAAAGAAAATATTTCATCTGTCCGAATCTGTAAAAAACAATTAATTTTAGAAGTAAAACAAGTGTCTGGTATATAAGCAACACGGGAACTGAGAGCAAGAGAGCAGGAGATTACGAATTCCTTGATACGCAGTTTAGACTCAGGTGACCTCTATACATGCACTTCAGCATATCATAAAAGTTTTGTCCCAATAGCTACAGCACTTGACGCCTCAATTATGTAAATTATTGCCCGGAAAAAAGAAAAAAAAGCCAAAATAATTCCTACCCTTGAGGACGAATTTCCCACATGAATTTGCTCCAGTACGTTAAGGACTGAGACAGTTACGGTTTCCAGGAGACTATGCTGAAATTGCAGCAATGAGGTTTCAGCAGCAGATTCGTGGGCTTTTTCAGGAAAACCAACAATCTGAATTAATGAAACTTCAAAACGACATAAATAAAAAAATAACCCTCTGTAGTAGTCCAATGGTACAAGCTTTCACAAATTTTAACTTTAATGTAGAAAATATTTGGATTTTTGAGTTTATGGTTCCTATGACGAGCACTAATGTAAATGATTATTATCATTTGGTTGCTACATTGTTGCTGTTTTTTTGTTTAGATCTGGAACCCAGATGGCAACCACAGGAAAAATAACTCCTTTTTATCAGGACGTGGACGGATTTCGCCTCCCTGGAGTATTCTCTGTTGATGCATATCGTTCAGCTCTATCTTACAAACCCCGCCCAGACGACATATTTATCGTTACATATCCAAAGTGCGGAACGACATGGGTACAAAACATAGTAGCCTGCATCTTCAAAAATGGTAAGCCCTTTGAAAGCGCCCTTGAATATTTCACCCAGACACCATTCTTGCAACTCACAGGCGCCGAGGCAGCGAACACAATGAAAAGACCGGGCACAATAAAAGTTCATTTACCATTTCGCCTCACTCCATACAGTCCGGACGCAAAGTACATATTTATAGCGAGGAATCCTAAGGACTGTTGCGTTTCCTTTTACTATCTCACCAAATCTATGCCGGTATATCAGTTTGCGGATGGAGAGTTCGATATGTATTTCGAGGTCTTCTTAAATGGTGAGGTAGACTTCGGAGATTACTACGACACCCTTCTCTCCTGGTACGAACACAGAGATGACCCTAATGTACTCTTCATCACTTATGAACAACTCAAAGAGGACACTGAGAAATACGTCCTAGAGATAGCAGGATTCATTGGTGCTAAATACCGAGAAGAACTTGAAAATGACCCAGAGCTCTTGAAAAAAGTAATCAAACACAGCAGCTTCGATTACATGAAGGGAACTCTCAACCGGCATCTTGCCGAGCTGTCCAACCTTCCCAAGGAAGTAATCGCGAATAATCCTGATCTGCCGGAGGGAATCAGGAAAGTGTTCACATCGAAAGATGCAGTGTTCAATTCGGACGCTTCTTCTGTGAACTTTGTGCGGAAAGGCATTGTTGGTGATTGGAGGAACCACTTCTCAGAAGAACAAAATGAACGCTTCGAAAAGAAATACCGCGAAAAAACTGCAGGGACAGACATTCCTAAGCTGTGGAAGAAGTATATGTGATTTTTAGTGCGATTTGTAAATAAAGTTCTGAAATCTAGTTATGTAATTTTAATATTTCCTTTTATGTCTATTCAGCCTAGTTTAGGAATTTTCATGCAGGAATCTATTTGACATATTCTGCCGTTTCTGTGTTAATTTTGACTCATATTTCTTTCCATGAAAAATTTAAATTTAACGTGTGAGATTAATTTTAAGAGATATAGGTAAGCCAAACTGGAGTATGTGTCGTAAGTTCGGATTAGCAGCAATGGTTTTAAAAGAAGGTTGTCAGTTTATTATTAAAAAGCTTGGTTTTCAAATCCCTGCCTAGGTATTTTTCTAAATAATTTATGGTTTACAAATAACTCCTGACTTCTCTCCCTGCCAAAAGTTTCTGAAGGAATCTAGCGTGCCTTAAAAAACACCTTTCCTTTAATGCATGTTGGAGAAAAATCAGTTTCATATATTAAATGTACAAATAAATTTTAAAACGGTTTTTGTGTGACTTAGGCATACGGCAAATTTACGTATCCGATATTCTTCCGCGTTGATGTCATGTGACCGTAACTGGTCCAGAGTATAAAACGTGACACAGAAGTTTGCCCAACAGTCAAACGCACTTGCACATCGGTGGGAGAAAGATGGCAAGCGATACTGTATTTATTCGACACTGCATTCGTTACGAATTTCGTCAAGGAAAAAGTGCTGCAAAACCGATCTGTTCTGTTCTGGGGGAGAATATTGTATCGAAAAGCACGGGTTGAGTTTTGGTTTAGACGGTTTAAAGTAGGTGATTTTGATGTTAGCGATCGAGAACGTAGTGGCGTCCCGCATAAAATTGCACGTGAGGAACTACAAGCATTGCTGGATGAATATTCGTCTCAAAAGCAAAAGGAACCAGCTGAACAACTGGGGGTAACTCAATAAACCATTTCCAATCGTTTACGCGCAATAGGAAAGATTCAGAAGGAAGGAAAATGGGTGCCACATGACCTGAGCCAGAGGAACAAGGATGAGCGCGTCATGAAGTGTTTGAATCTGTTGAATAAACAACATACAAAGTCTTTCTTGTGGAAAAGCGTTACGGGCAGTGAAAAGTGGATATGGTACGACAATCCCAAACGCAAAAAACAACACTTGGTAGACCCCGGTGAAGCAACGACTTCGACACCAAAACGCAATATTCACTCCAAGAAAGTTCTATTGTGCATATGGTATAATATGAAGGGTGTGCTCTATTATGAACTATTGGAACAGGGACAAACTGTTACTGCTGATCGCTACAAGCAACAATTGCGCGATTGAACCAGGAAATCTGTCGGAAACGTCCATTCACAGGCAAAGGATTGAGGTCCTGTGAAATTACTGCATTACAACGCTAGGCCGCATATCGCGAAATCGGTCAAGGAAAACGTTATTGACTCTTGGCTGGGAAGGTTTGGAGTACCAGGCATATAGTTACCACATAGTCCCTTCAGACTATCATTTGTTTCGATCGATGCAACATGGTTTGTCTGCTGTACAGTTCTGAATATGTGACGAAGTGCAAGAATGGGTTAACGACTTCATCGCGTCACAAGACGAAGTATTCTTCATGGCTGGAATCCGTCAGCTGCCCGATCGATGGCGGACGGTGATAGATAATGACGGCACATATTTTGATTCGTAAATGCATTGTTGTTTTCTCTCAAATTACATGTTGCCTTGTCTTAAGCCGCTTTAAAATGTATTTGTCACGTATAACTGTTCTTTTGGTTTCATTTTATCAACCTGCAGACATTTTTTCTAATTGCAAATGAAATCTACATCAGGTAGGCATGCTAAGAAAAACATTCAGAATAAAAGAACCTGGGTCAGTTTAGGTGGTTTATGAGATAATGTAATGCAACCGTGAGGATATCTGTGCATGAAACTAAATCTGCACTGTCAACAGAAAGAACAAGGATAACTCTGATTAATAGATTATTATCAGGTGTTATTCATACAGTTTCATGACCTTTTTCGCGCCGTCGTTTACATGAAGCTGCTTCAATATGCATAAAGACGTGCTGGTAATGATGATTTGTCTTTTCGATGAGTGGGCATTACGTTTGGTTGCAGCAATCTGCAGCTGTGAATTGCGTCTTTTTAAGAAATTGCGATTTAATAGTTAGAAGTATTTCCATTTTGCTGTTACGAAGGGAAATATATGCTAATTTGTTCGCCTCCATGTGATTAACCGATGAAATAACGTGGACGTTGAATTTAGTAAGTAATCTGTATCTACTGATTTCTTGAACTCTGAACCGTTTGCTTTCTTTGCAGTGTTTAATTAGAGATTTAACTAAGGCTAATTAAAGTTCTATCAGCAACGATACGAATTAATACACAAGAAAGATGACACCAAATTTTCAGTTGTAATAAGCACATTTTATGAATCCTTTCGATGCGAATTAAATTTATCAAAGTTATTCAAAATCAATGTAATCTGTCAGAAAAAGATAAACCTGGATTTCTACAATCGATAAAGCATCCAAAAATAGAGACGGCTACTTACTTCCACCAGTGGCTAAAAAGTATGTTAGGAAAATTAAAAAATGGCGCACACAAAAAAAGTCCTCATGGCAGAAGGCAGGCAACTGAGGCAAACAGATTTTTAAATCGAACAGTTAAAAGAAGAAATATAGAAGGAAACATGATATAATTCTACAAATCCTAGCGGAAGAATTTTGCATAATGAGAAAGTTGAAAATAGGCCAAAATTATTCTTCATGGGAAAAGCTATGCAAAGGCAAAAGATCTTTTCAAATACGTATCCTGGAAGCAGAGATAGCGAAAAAAGATATTGACCTTGACGCCACCTAGCGGAAAAGCTGTGTATTATTTTAAGAGGATAATGCTCCACATCTCCATTGTAGTGAGTGGTATACAATAAAAATGAAATTTCTCAATAGGGTTAGAAGCGGAGATATAGCTGCAAAACGAAGTACACAAACACCACCTAGCGACAGAACTGTGAATTAAGCTAAAGTGTTCCACAAGGCATCCGGTGTTGAAAGAATATTTTAAATCGCACATTCAGAACGCTCTTCTAGAAAGAAAGAAAGAATTTTTCAAATTGGGCTCTTACAAGCAGAGACACCGACAAAAATACAATGTATATTTACGTCCCCTGGAGGGAAAACTATGCGCTAATTTAAGCAGGAGGTATTCTCGAAACGTTTTCCGAGGTAAGCGGCATCGGTTCACGGAAAAAAATTTCAATCGAGTATTTAGAAGGTCAGATTTTACAGCAAATATATCAGAAGCAGATATCAACACTTACGCCGCTTGGTGGTCAAACCATTCCGTACCAAAAATTAAATATTTTATGTAAAACATTTCTCATGAAGAGCTGTTTCTGACGCAGGAAGAATTTTTGAAATCGAACTTTTAGAAGTAGACATATCGGAGGAAACACAATTTACCATTACGCTCCCCAAGCGGAAAATCAATGCATTACTTGAAAAAGAAACTGTGCCTAAAATAGTCTTCGTTATAAATGGCATCGAAAAGAAGGAAGAACTGTTTCAAATGGATATTTAGAAGCAAATATATGCAATAAAATGTATTTTGAATTCGATATCATCTGCGTTTACGCCATCTAACGGAGAAGTTATGCTTCAGAAAAACCGGAATGCAAGGATCATCGTTCTCATATTTCAAGCTTCCCAATGCAAAAATAATTTTTCAATCGGACGAATAGTTGCAGAGAGATGGTGTCCACAGACGGACGGACAAACCGATAACATAAGCACGATCTCTTTCTTACAAAAGATGTGCTAATAAGATGTGCTAATAAGACATCTTTTTACAAAAGATGTGCTAATAAGATGTTCTAATAAGACATCTTTTTCCAAAAGATGTGCTAATAAGACATCTTTTTACAAAAGATGTGCTAATAAGATGTTCTAATAAGACATCTTTTTCCAAAAGATGTGCTAATAAGACTTGATTTTGAAGGCATAATGCTTTTGGGTTGTGCGAGTGAAATGTCCCGCTCAAACGAGCAGTGGAGACAGGCCCCCACCACAGCGGAATGGAACCTCCCACAATTGTTGCGGGTATTGCATTACAGAGTTATTATAAATAGCCTCCAAGTGTGTGGAGAACAAGGTTCAGGCGTGGTTTGTTTGGACGTAACGTGGATTGCAAAGGAAACATGAAGACGCCGGATTTTAGAGTTATCTTCCCGTATGAATTTAAACTGGGCCATTCTGCAAGAATTGCCGCTCGAAACGTCAACAAAGCGTTTAGGGGGAATACAGCCTACGAACGAACCATTTGGCGATGGGTTGTGAAGTTACGAAGCGGAGATACATACTTGCAAAACGAAGCACGTGGCCACCGAAAAAATGTGTCGTGTGGTAGCGGCAGAGGTCCGTGTCCACCACACGACAGTTGTTCGGCGTCTGGCTGCGCTGGGTAAGGTAAAAAAGCGGGACATGTGTCTGCCGCATGAATTGACAACTGCCAACAGGAGTAGGCGTTTGGAAGTCTGCACATCTCTGCTTGTCAGGAATAAACAGGAACCTCTATTGCATGGAATCGTCACCTCAGGCGAGAAGTGGGTCCTTTATGATAATCAGAAGCGATCTGCACAACGGTTAAACAAGGCACAGCCTGCTGGACGGTATCCTAAGCCACCCCTACACACTAAGAAGATTATGCTCCTTGTCTGGTGGTCCACACCCGGAATAATTCATAGGAGTTTCTTCGCAAGAGACCAAACCATCACTGCAGAACGTTATTGTTCTAAATTACACCAGATGCACCGGAAATTGTTCCAGAAACAACCGGCTTCGGTCAACAGTCATGGTGTTCTGCTCCAGGACAACGCCGCCGCCCTCCTGTCGCACAACGAACGATGCTGACACTAAGTGCCTTGGGCTATGAAGCACTACCTCATTCTGCCTATTCCCCGGACTTGGCTCCGACAGATTATCATCTGTTTTGTCACATGGATCCCTTCCTGTCCAAGAAACAGTTCACGACAGACAACGACTTTCAACGTGCAGTTGATGACTTCTTCGGGTCCCAACCAAAAGACTTTTTCCGTTCCGGAATCATGGCCTTGCCGGACAGATGACAACTATGTGTCGATACTGAGGGGGATTATTTTGCATAGGTAAGTTGTCCTACATTTCCGTTCTCGCCATCTACATAGGGTGGTCTTTTTCCAAACATTTCATTCGCACTAGTCAGATAGTTTGAAAAGCGACCGTACAGAAGTTTGACAGGCTACAAGACAGCAGCCAATACATTACGGCTAAGTTTTGCATTGCCATCAGACACCCGGTGCGCATTGGAGTGATATAGTCCTCTAATGCTGTCCTGGAATATCTGGGATACAGCAGCATTCTCATGGGCCGAAGAGAACCTTCTAAGCATCGTCCAGTGAGGTCCCATATATTCTCAAACGGTAATAGATCTGGAGATCTCGTTGACCATCGAAGCAGAAACATCTCTTGTAGGCACACTCGGGAGGTGCCAGCGGTGTTTAGTCGAACGTTATCTTGCTAGAAAAATGGCCTGCGGGATGCCACTCAGAAATGGAAAATACATACATACATAACCCTAAGCTGTTTCTGAGATTCAGAGTTTAGATCCTCAAAGAAAGTATGTCGGCCAGATAGATGGCAAAATTTTGGACCTACATTTTACTTAATGTTGATGTATGAAATATCTCCATTTACAGCGATCCTGGCATACAGCTCGAGTTCCACTGACATCCATCACACGACGCACACAAGACCTTTTGTACTTCATACTCATAATCGTTTTCTCATGCTGACATTTCTGAATCTGGTCCTTCCACGATTTCCTGGACCTTTCTCTACCTTTCTTTCCTGCCACTTGGACTGACAAAATTCTCTTACTAAGCATCTCATCACTCATTCTTTCAACATGGCCAAACCACCTAAGAATATTAATCTTCACCTTACTAACAAAATTTTGCCTCACATTACATAACTGAAACACAGCTCCATTCATCACGTGATCAGAACGTTTCTTGGCACAAACCATCCGTAAGTAACGCATCTCTGCAGGACACAAATGACTCCCATGTCTTTTCTGCAGTACCCAGGTTCCACTGCCGTATATCAGAGTAGGAACAATTACACTTTCATAGACAGCCATTCGGGACTTCCTTGAGAATCCAACATTCTTGTGAAATCCTCCTAAAGCAGCTATGACTTTCAATGAAGAGCTCACTCGCTTACTAAATTCACCATCTAATGTGTTCTCCCAGTCAAATATGCTTCCTAAATACACAAACTCGTTCAAATGGTCAATCACTGTGCTATTGCATTCAGTACTAACAGTTCTTGGTTCAAAAACCATAAGTTTGGTTTCTCCTTTATTTATACTCAGTTTTAATTTCATGGAAACTTCATACCTCCCGGACAACTACTCTGCAACTCACCTTTGCTCTCTACTAACAGGACTGTGTCATCAGCATACAGAAATGCTGCACATACGGAAATTACCAAGACATAAACAAGTATTCTCCATTTTGACATCACGCATGCATGCATCCATAAATATATTAAACAGCCATGGTGACATTACACAACCATGTCTAGTTCGAGTCCTATAGAGAACCATTTCCATGCAACCCCATTCACTCGAACACTTGCTCTACTGCCAGTATACACGGCGTTCACGCTATTAAGTAGATTCCCAGTAATACCATATTTATACTATATAATTTTCACAGAATTATCTTATTTATTCTGTCATCAGCTTTCTCTAAATTTATGAAGGAAGCAAAAAATTTCTTACCAACAGCCTTTCAATCATCCATGCGTAATGCAAAAGTTTGGTTAGTGCAGCCTTTACCAAGCATAAAACCATTCTGAACATCCCACACTTTCTCTGATGTAAGACCTCGTACCTTTTTAATAACAACCTTACCAAACACTTTCCCTGGCACACTAAGTAAGCTTATACCACGGTAATTCTTGGATTCAGTCTGATCACCTTTTTCCTTATACAAAAGAACAGTGACAGCATCGCTCCAATCCCGAGGTACCATTCCTAACTCCCAGCACAAATGGTAAATTCCAGTTAACCAGTCAATGAAGGAGTCACCACCATATTTTAACAACTCAGCATTTATGCCATCTAATCCTAGAGCCTTACCATTTTGAAGAATTTCAAAATGTCATCCACGTACATCCGGGCTGTCACCGTGCCCGTTCGGCTTATCAGATCCGACTGGCCATCGGAACAAATGGCACCGCATTAGAAGATACCCGGTTAGTGAGCAGTGTGTTGGCTGCTCGCGGACAACAGTTGTATGTTGCTATAAACTCGATAAACGTCAGCACTGCTCGCGGACAACAACTACATGTTGCTATAAACTCGATAAACGTCAGCACGGAGGCAGAATATTGACACATCTTTGAATACCACATGGTGCCATTCATGTCGCCACGAACCTGCACTATGACAGTTCTGGGTTCTAATAACACCAAGATCCTGTTCTATGCTATTACTGACTGAAAGTTTATTTATTTACAATATGAAGCTCGTTACGACTGTTTGGAATACAATCGTAATGATCTCCACCTTAAACATAGCTGACGTAATACACCACAGTTCTGTTTAAATAATGGCATTGTTCAAATGTTCACTTCGCATCTGAAGATGGGACCAAAGTGGCCCGAAAGTACTCATGTATTTCCTCAAATTAAACTAATGGACTGAAAGTTTGTGTCTTCTGAGTTCGTTGGTTTTGAATTTCTTCTTTTTTTGTTCGTGCGAAGACGGTGACTTTTTATACTTATATATCAAGAATACACGACTGAGTGACTATATTGTGCTCTAAAATGAAAGGAAACTTTCAGATCCGAAGAAACAAAACAATCAGCGTTGCAAAATAAAAAAAACAGCTTTATAAAAAGATGCGTAATTGCACTAAAATGATTATAATGAAATAATGGATACGTAAGAACTTGAGTCCTTATATCTCTAAGGGTAGAAGTGTTTTAACAGCGGTGACCTGCGAGTGATGTAGAGCAAACCTATACTTTTAATTACAGAGGCTGAGTCGAAAGTTGCAATATTTCCATAAACGCATGTGCTGCAGCATGTCACGTGTTTAAACTAGTTCATGTCGCGCACTGCAGTCAGTCGAAAGGGGTATAAAGTGGTAGTCGTTGTTGTGAACAACATTGCATGTCGTCGTTCTGTAGCGGTTGGGACGCTTAAAAGATGAACACCCACAAGCGGCTAATTAGGGAACTTCTGCGTTACGAGTTTGAATTCGGCCATAACGCTGCTCAGGCAACACTAAACATTTGTCATGCGAAAAGGGAAGGTTTCGTAGACCACAGCAACGCAACTAGATGGTTCAAGAAATTTCGCTCCGGTGACAGAAACCTCGACGATCAGCCAAAGTCAATTAGGCAGCGAACCGTGGATTCGGAGGCCGTGCGCCAGGACGTAGAGGCAAATCCGAAAACCAGCACTCGGAGATTATCAGGCGAGCTGGACATATCATAGGCCACCATGGTTCGTCATCTTCAGGACCTAAGCAAGGCCTACAAGAGCCTCACGAACTGAGGCCAGCTGAAGCAAACCGCCGAGTGGAAATGTGCACGAAACTCCTAGAAAACCCGCGGGATGTACGCTTCGTCAAGATAATTGCTACGTGCGATTAAAAGTGGGTCTATTTCCGTCATTCTAATACACAACGGCAGTGATTGAGCCAGAGCAAGCATCTTGAACCTGTTGCCGAAGGTTGGTATTTCGAGCACAAGGCGATGCTCTACGTCTGGTGGAATTTGGAGGGGATAATCCATTGCGAATTTGTTCCAGATGGTCGGACAATCAACACCAACCTCTACTCTGAACAGCTGGAGAGGATGTATGCCGTTTTGGAGGAGAAGTACCCAGCACTGGTGAATAGAAAGTACGCTCTCCTACTGCAGGACAGCTCTCGGCCTCATACGGCGTGAACGACCAGGGCAAAACTCCAGGAACTTGAGGTCATCGAACTGATGAAACATCCAGCATATAGTTCGGACCTTGCCCCGTCGGATTATTACTTATTCCGGTCCATCTCCCACTTACATCGTGAGCGACACTTCAACAACAGGTGGAAGGGGCAGCTGGGGTGAAGGAGATCTTCGCCTCGAAGGACAAGAACTGGTACCGCTGTGAAATCGAAGAACTGGCAGACAGATGGCTAAAGGCGGGGCAACACGATGGTCTATACTTTGAATGCTAGTCAGCTTTCGACGTATAGGTGCGTATGAAGACATAAAGTCATTCAGATATTGCAAAACGTTCGACTCATCCTCTGTAATTCCGTTAAACATTTCAGATCTCTTATCAACCGTATCATTCCTGATGACAGTTACAAAGGTGTTTACGTGTTCTTTTAATAGCAGCATACAACAAAGTACACAGTCGCATCAGGCTTACAAGAGTTATCCAGAAACTCGCTACTTTATCTGGTTCATGCGATCCAGTCCAACCAATGAGCGCTTTTTGTTGAATTCACAGATTAAGTTCGCCAGACAGGAAAAAAAGGCATGGTTAAAAATCTTCCTCAGGTATACAAAGAAAAATATGATACCAAGGGCATACAGAAAGCGTGTAAAAGCACGGTAGAAGAAACTCAATTCAGATCAAGTAAGCCACCATTTCTCGTAGAGTTTCCACCCAAGGAAGTTTGAGACTCTGCTACCTAGGTCGCAAGGGCTGTATGCCACGTACTAGAAGCGGAACTGATGGAGGGCGGATGTAGAGGCCCTAATAGGAAAGAGGTAGAAATAGGTAAGAGTCCCAGAGCGGAATGATCGGACTGACATCGTTTCGTTGTCGGACGATTGCAGAGCAGAGTGTGCACTTCGTGGCAGAAGAAACACATGACCTTAATTTTAACGGAGAGTGCAATACTCCGGAACCCCTGGCTTTACGTGCAGTTTAAAGCGCAGTGAGTCTTTAGTGGTTGGAGTAGTCAGTTTAGGATGCGGTTGAAGAAATAGAAGCACGCTAAGATAAACACTGGTATAATCAACCAACTCAATATGACACAAAACAGGGGACAAGACCGACGACACAGAACGCTAATGATTTAAAAAAGCGATTCAAAGGGACTAAGTCTTCGAATAAACATTAGATGAAAGATAAATTTGGACAAGGAAACGGCGATACACGCAAAGAACGACAACAACGGATTACGACATGCTGTCGATGCTGTACACAGAAAAAAATTCGTAAGTGAAATAGCAGAAACAAATCTGGTAATGCCCTAACACAGCTTCTTCTCGGTGATTTTTACGGAGGAACTATGGCCTAAGTCCAAACTCTGATGAGAAAAAGTTTGTTTCCACCAGTTTGCCCTACAGAATTTCTTATGCATCAAATACAGGGTGATTCACTCGGGACTGAACACTTAATACAGGGTGATTCACTCGGGACTGAACACTTAATACAGGGTGATTCACTTGGGACTGAACGCTTAATACAGGGTGATTCACTTGGGACTGAACACTTAATACAGGGTGATTCACTCGAGACTGAACACTTAATACAGGGTGATTCACTCGGGACTGAACACTTAGTACAGGGTGATTCACTTGGGACTGAACACTTAGTACAGGGTGATTCACTCGGGACTGAACACTTAGTACAGGGTGATTCACTCGGGACTGAACATTTAATACAAGGTGATTCACTTGGGACTGAACACTTAGTACAGGGTGATTCACTCGGGACTGAACACTTAATACAGGGTGATTCACTCGGGACTGAACACTTAGTACAGGATGATTCACTTGGGACTGAACACTTAATACAGGGTGATTCACCCGGGACTGAACACTTATTTTTTTAATTAATTCACGATTGCAAAGCCATATTTGAATGAAATTAATGTAAAACATACCTTGATCCATGACAAAAAGGAATGTCTCACAGAAGGTGCTGGACGTGCCTACCGCCAGCGTCCAGGCACATATTCACCGGACGCTCCATATTGGCGAGCGTGCGATGTAGCTTAGCGAAGTCGATGGCAGCAATTTCAGGTGTGATGTTGTCCTTCAGTTCCTCAATCGACACTGGCTTGTTGGCGTAAACCTTGCTTTTTAAAAGTTCCCAGAGGAAGAAATTTGGGGGTGTCAGGTCAGGAGACCTAGGCGGCCACATGTCTTTGTAGATAATCCTGTCCTGGAAAAAGCTACGAATTTCTGCCATGATCTTATTGAAGGTGTGGCACTTTGCACCGTCTTGTTGAAAGTAACCATCTGCAAGTTGCTGATCATCGAGCTGGTTCACAAGGTCCTTATAGATTTTCAAGTATCGGTCGGTATTCACCGTGTCTTTAAAAAAGATTGGCCCAATGATACGGCGTCGGGACACCACACACCAGACACAGATTTTCACTGGATGCAATGACTCTTCATGGATGGTGTGAGGATTATCATTGACCCACACCCGTATATTTTGCGTGTTTACAAAGCCGGATAAATGGAACCATGCTTCGTCAGCAAACCATGCTTTGTCCTACAGGGAGGTGTTTTCGGTGAAATACTTGGTAAACCATTGACAATATGTCAATCGCTTTGCAAAATCCGGTGGCTGTAATTCGTTCACAGTCGTGATACCGTACGCCTTAATCTTTGCCTGTTTGACTTTTCTTTGACATGTCGAATATGGTTGTCCAGTCTCTTGGGATAGCCGAAGAACAGATTTTCATTAGGATGCCAATAACCGCTGCTTCACATCCTCTATTGTGTCCTCCGCTCTCTGGGGTCTTCCGCCCGTATGCGGATCTACCAAGCTATTCAGTCTCTCCAGCTTTTTCACCAGTTTCAAAATGGTGGCTGTGGTGGGTGATTTACCAGCACCAAATTTCTTCAGAAACTCCTTCTGACATTGTTTGAAGGAACCGGTTACCCAGTACTGACGCACAATGAACGCACACTCTTTAATTGAGTACACCATCTTCATTCGACCTTCCCGCTTAAACTGCCTGTGGAGGCACGCTATTCTCTCACCACTACTAGACAGATGCGCGTCAGTGCAACTCCACCCAGCTGTGCCGGGGAGAAATTTCATTCACAGGTAATGTTTGTGGACTGCTTCGTCAGGGAATAAAGAACCGATCCGTTCGGGTTTCACGCTCATCGTATATGCCCAATCTCATTTATTCTACATAAGCAGTATTCAGTCCTGAGTGAATCACCATGTATGAGGATGACACATCTCAAGAAGGGAAAACATAGAAGAAAGTGTATGGAATTAGCTAGCGCTTGCAGTTTATTGAGGGTTGGCGCCTCCTAGGTATGAGCTGACTTTTGTAAAAAATCCTACTAGATTTCGACGCTGTTGTACCACATATATCCCTCGTGCCTGATATTCCAAATGAAATAAACAAAATACAATATAAGAATTTTCAAGGAGGAAAACGGGCTTCGCAATGAGATTAAGCGTTTCATTTTTTTGCGGGAATACAGAAGAAGCGGGCCCCAAATCCGACCTCTTAACAGCAGATGCCTAACTGAACAAGTTACAAGAAGTCGCCGCTTTCCAGAGAGATTACTTACTGGAGAATATTTGAAGTATCCAGAGCCGTCATTTCTTAACTACGGTTTTCGTCCACACAAGAGTTGCAAATGGGTCAAAGTCCCCAAACGCTTTAATAACGTTTTGAGCGGCAATTCCTGCAGAATGACCCAGTTTAAATTCATTCAGGAACATGACTCTCAAATCCGGCGTCTTCATGTTTCCTTTGCAAGCCATGTTACTTCCAAACAAACCCCGTCTAGACCTTGTTTTTCACACGTGCTAGCTATTTATACATACATATAACTATACTTTGCTATTCTTAATACCTTTTTTGTAATTCCATGGTTAAACCTTTCAATCCTTTCTACTCCTTTTACTCCACTTTTCAAAAGAGAAAAATTTCGGACTTACTTTCAAATGCTGAAAATGCGCTGGGTATTCCTTGTTAAAGTGTTAACGACATACATTTCCTACTGAAATACATAGACGTTTCAGAAATCTATCGTCTCGGGAAATTTCCAAAGAGTAACGGTTAAATTTTTCTTCAATCTGAAAGCAAAATGCTTATTTTTTGTTCTGTTTTGGGGTTTAACGACCACCGTGACCAACTCGATGGGGTATCAGTAGTCACACGTCCAAAACTTAGGGCAATTTGTTCCAGGGAAGGGAAAGAGCCAGTGCTGCAATACAAACACAATACCCAGGCCCACTGGGATTTAAACCCGAACCCGTCTCGAAAGAATGGCCAGAAGCCTTCGCTCCTACTACGTTACCGGGGCCGGCATGACATGATGGCCACCGGGACGTGATTTACGTAGTTATTCGAAATGGACATGGGGCTAAGTTCGTCTCTTCTCCTTTCACTCATCTCAGATTTAGTATCGCAATAAATATTTTTGAATCCATTCTGATAAAATTCCTCATGTGGAACCTTTATTAATATCAGAATTTATACTTTGATATTCTTAATGGCGCAAAGCCAGGATGTTCGCTTATAGCTTAGGTGAAACCTCCCCGCGGAATAGAGGAAGAGAAAATATTTTATCTATCCGAATTTGTGAAAAACACTTAATTTTAGAAAGAAAACAAATGTCTGGTAAACAAGCAACACAGGAGCTAAGAGCAAGAGAGCAGAAGATTACGAATTACTTGATAAATAGCTTAGACTCAGGTGACCTCTATACATGCACTTTAGCATATCCTAAAAGTTTTGTTCCAATGGCGACAGCATTTGAAGCCTCAATTATGCAACTCGTTGCCCTGAAAAAAGGAAAAGAAAGCCGAAAAAGTTCCTACTCTTGAGGACGAAATTCCCACATGAATTTGCTCCAGTAGGTTGAGGACTGCAACAGTTCCGGTTTCCACTAGATGACGCCGAAATTGGAGTAATGAGGTTTCAGCAACAGATTCGTGGGCCGTTTTAGGAAAACCAATAACCTGAGTTGCGGAAACTTCAATACGTCATAAAGAAAAGCAAAACAGCTTTGCAGTAGCCTACAGGTACAAACTTTCAGAAATTTTAATTCTGATGTAGAAAATATTTGGATTTTTGAGTTTATGGCTCTCATGACGAGCACTAATGTAGATCATTAATTTAATTTAGTTTCTACATTGTTGCTGTTTTTTGTTTAGATCGAGACCCAGATGGAAACCCCTGGAAAAGTAACTCCTGTTTATAAGGACGTGGACGGATTTCGCCTCCCTGGATTATTATCTGTTGATGCATATCGTTCAGCTCTATCTTACAACCCCCCAGATGACATATTCATCGTTACATATCCTAAGTGCGGAACGACATGGGTTCAGACCATAGTAGCTTGCATCTACAAAAATGGCAAGCCCTTCGAAAGCGCCTTTGAATTTTTCACCCAGACACCATTCTTGCAACTCACAGGTGCCGAGGCAGCGAACACAATGAAATGACCGGGCGCATTAAAAGTTCATTTACCATTTCGCCTCACTCCATACAGTCCGGACGCAAAGTACATATTTATAGCGAGGAACCCGAAGGATTGCTGCGTATCCTTCTACCATCACACCAAATCTATGCCGGTATATCAGTTTGCTGATGGAGAATTTGATGTCTATTTCGAGGTCTTCTTAAATGGTGAGGTAGACTTCGGAGATTACTACGACACCCTTCTGTCCTGGTACGAGCACAGAGATGACCCTAATGTGCTCTTCATTACTTATGAACATCTCAAAGAGAACATTGAGAAATACGTCCTAGAGATAGCGGGATTCATTGGTGCTAAGTACCAAGAAGAACTGGAAAAGGAACCAGAGTTCTTGAAAAAAGTAATCAAACACAGCAGCTTCGGTTACATGAAGAAAGCTCACAACCGGCATCTTGCCGAGTTTTCCAGCCTTCCCAAGGAAGTAATCGCGAATAATCCTGATCTTCCGGAGGTAATCAAGAAAGTGTTCACATCGAAAGATCCAGTGTTCAGTTCGGATGCTTCTTTTATGAAAGTTGTGAGGAAAGGCATTATTGGTGATTGGAGAAACCACTTCTCAGAACAACAAAATGAACGCTTCGAAAAACAATACCGCAAAAGAACTGCAGGGACGGCCATTCCTGAGCTTCGGAAGAAATATATGTGAATTTTTAGCATGATTTGTAAATGAATTTCTGAAATCTAGTTACGTAATTTTAATACACTTCCGGACAATTGCTAAGGACGGATGACAATAGCAACGATAGCAACCATAAAATGGAACTCAGGAAAATGTGGAAATTAGCATAAGTGCGGGATAGAGTAAGACGTGTTGTGCGTATGCAAATTTTGGATTGCGGAACTTGTTCGTGACGTCTTAGCGCTGCTAAGAGATATAAAGGATTTGACGCGTATTGACCGTTATTGTTCAAATGCAAAGTTGAAAGGGAAAGAATCAATTGACGAACTTGCAATTTTCAGTATGTCTCCCCGACATCACCTAGATGATTTTACGCGTGGCCGTATTATTGGCCAGATTGAAGAAGAGCGAAAAATAACAGATGTTGCCAGGGAGTTCGACGTCAGCCACAGTGTTGTTTCAAGGCTTTGGAAATAATTTCAAACAAATGGAGAGTGTAGCAAATGTCACGGGGGAGGTTGTGTTAGCAGTACGACACCTGCAGAAGATCGGTACATAGTGCTATCAACAAAAAGACACCGGCGCAGCACAGCTAGTGAGGTAGCAAATCAGTTTATCGCTGCTACTGGCAAG
Source organism: Macrothele yani (assembly GCA_039090855.1). Lineage (NCBI taxonomy): Eukaryota > Metazoa > Arthropoda > Arachnida > Araneae > Macrothelidae > Macrothele > Macrothele yani. Next base: position 203,381,158 of record CM076990.1, read on the forward strand.
AGGATCTCCCGAAAACTGTCGCCAGACGTTTGCATGAAGGAGGACTATACGCCCGCCGTCCTGTTGTGTGCATCCCATTGTTCAGACGTCACCGTACCGCCCGTTTGCAATGGTGCCATCAACATCGCAATTGGACTGATAACGACTGGTCTGCTGTCCTCTTCTCAGATGAGAGTAGATACAGTCTATCGTCTGATTGTCGACAACAACTGATCTAGCGTGATAGTGGTACTGCATATTGTCCAGCAAACATACAGGAAAGGGACCGATATCCGACATGTAGTGTCATGGTATGGGCTGGCATCATGATCAATGGCCGTATGTCCCTCTATGTGCTTCCAACTGGGACTATGACTGGCCAACGATACATTAATGATGTTCTGCTACCTCATGTTCGCATGTTCCGTGGTGCTGTCGGTGATAGATTCATTTTCATGGACGACAACGCAACATGTAATCGAGCAGTCGCTGTCCAGGAGTGTCTTGAGAGCGAGGATATTCAACGCCTCGTATGGCCAGCACGTTCTCCAGATTTGAATCCCATTGAAAATGTGTGGGATGCTTTGGGGAGGAGTCTTGCTGGTCGTCAATGCCCTCCAATAAACAAGGACACCCTCATCCGTGCACTGACAGACGAATGGGATAAATTACCCCAACAGCTGCTTGATAATGTTGTGCAAAGCATGACACGACGTGTGGAATCTTGCATCGCCCTCCATGGTGGCCATATCCCGTATTGACATCTTAGGCCGGAACGCCTGCGGACGGTAATTGCATTTTTTTCATGTTTACGTATTCTGCACAAAGTGGCCTGTTTGTCCCTTGAACACGTTCCAAAGCCTTCTGGATTTCAGAGCACAATAAATTGTCTTTCTTGTAATGTCCTGGCATTCTGACATTATTTTATTTCACTTGGCATCCAACCACACTTACTTTTTATGCGCTATATAGCCGTTTATGATCCGTCCTTAGCAATTGTCCAGCAGTGTATTTCCTTTTATGTCTATTTAGCCAAGTTCAGGACTTTTCATGCAGAAATTTATTACCGTTTCTGTGTTAATTTTGACTGACATTTCTTTCCATGAAAAATTTTAATCTAACGTGAGAAGTTATTTTTCATAGAAATAGGTAACCCAAACTGGAGTATGTGTCGTAAGTTTGGATTTTGCAGCAATGATTTTAAAAGGAGACTGTCAGTTGATTATTAAAAAGCTTGGTTTTAAAATACCTGCCTAGCTATTCCATTAATTTATGTTCTAAATAAAACCTTACTTCTATCCAACTGGCAAAGTTTTCTAAAGGCATCTAACGTGCTTTAAGAAACACCTTCCTCTTAATGTGTTGGAGAAAAATCAGTTTCGTCTACATCTGTTCTTTTGGTTTCATTTTATCAACCCGTCGGCATTTTTTTGCAAATGAAGTTTACATCAAGTAAGTAGCTTTTCTCTGTAAATTATTTATTTCTGATTTTACAGAGAAAAGCATTCAGAATAAAAGAACCTGGTTCAGTTCAGGTGGGTGATGAGGAAATGCAAATCACCGTAAAGAAATTTATGCATGAAACTAAATTTGCACCGTCAACAAAAATAGAAAGCTACGAATAAGTAAACAGTACTTAATTTATAGTCGAACCAAAAACAAAAGTCTATAAACACAAAGTAACGAAAGTAACTAACAGCGTCCATATGCAACGGCATATGTTTTATCACACGAAGCTTTGGAATGCATGTTTGGTAAAGTCGAATGTCTCTGCAAGCTTACTACGTATTACCAGCGAGCAACTTAAGAATTGAATTACACTGCTCGACCCTGAATTGTTCCGCCCAGAAAGAGTTGCCAAATCAGCCGGAAACCACCAGTGATGTAGACTATGAGTTGGATAAAGACTTGATTTTGAAGGCAGTATACTGGTTTGACAGGCTCCAAGAGAGCAGTCAATGCACTGATGTCGAGATTTGCATTAGACACACGGTGCGGCTTAGAGTGATACAGTCCTCTAACCCTGTCCTTGAGTATGTGGGATATAGCAGCGTTCTCGAAGGCAGAGAAGAGTCTTTCAAGCGTCGCTAAGTGAGGCCCCATACACTGAAGAGCAATTTAATTATAGATACCTGTCTAGTAACGTGTAGCACCATCTTTCGCCCTGATGACGTTGGTGATTCGTCTCGGCATGGACTCGACAAAACACCGGAAGCGTTGGGAAGCTATACGGATTCACGACCCCTGAACAAGCTCCCACAGTCCACAAAGATTTGATGGAGGGGGGTCAGAGCCTCGAACATCTCTCTCGATGGCATCCCAGATGGGCTCCATGGGATTGAGGTCAGGTGACCTAGCTGGCCAAGAAAGCGAGGTCACGTCGGTGGAGTGTTCATCCAACCATTCGGATACAATTCGGTAGCGATGGCACGGTGCATTGTCTTGTTGCAGGATGAGGTCCCCAGTGGGATGTTGAAGACGCACAAACGGGAGCAAATGGTCGGCCAGGATATCCCGGTAACGTTGACCTGTGAGGGATGATGTCTTACGTACCTGGGGTGTCATTTCAGTTTACGTAAGCAGTCCCTAGACGAGAATGCCACACCCACCAGCTTGAAGAGTACCCTGCTGGCAAGAAGGATCCATCGCTTCATTTAGTTTGCGCCGTACTCGTATCCTGCCATCCGCATGTACCAACGTGATATCGACTCATAGTCCAGGCAACATTTTTCCACATGTCTAGGGTCCAGTGACGATGTTCCCGCGCCCATGCTAATCTTTGCACCCTGTGATGTGCGGTCAGAAGCGGTACTCTCGTGGGACGATGGCTTCTGTACCCCATAGATGGTTCTGGATAGTGTGACTTCTTACACGTTTTTGTTCACCAGCGTTAAATTGCCGAGTGATTTCTTGCACTGTGGCCCGTCTATCCGCTGTTACAATGCGAGCTAGCCGACGATGACCCCGCTCATCCACACGCTGTTTTCCACGGCAGTTGGCCCTAGCAGGGATGTTTTACCGGATTCGATGTACTCACGGTTCATCCGTGACTCAGTGGCTCGTGAAAATCCCAGTGCCTGCACGACTTCCGAGATGGAGTGACCCATTCGTCGGGCCCCGACAATTTGCCCACGATCAAATCCGCTTAGATCCTTCTTCTTACCCATACTGCGTCCGACTCTTACCGATTCCCGTCGCATCACTCCTTATATTGTCGGATAGCTGCATACGTCATGTCGTTTCTGTTTTCAGTGCCGCCCACAGCGCCACATTTACATAACGCCAGATGTCTCTAATTCAATTGCTCTTCAGTGTATATGCTCGCTGGTTAATAGTCCTGCGCTTTTTACAGTTGCGTATATCGCGCAATACATATATGTTCAGACAAAGGCAGTTTGGAAAAAGAACTTTATTTCCTTAAACGTGTTGCAATACAGCGAGGATACAACCCTTCCATTATAGACAGGGCTCTAAAAAATTCCTTAAACCGAAGCCTATCTCCACGTTAACTCCTGTGATGCGCCCATTTGAGAGAAGTTTGCCATTATTACATTTTCCCGTGACATTGCCTACAAAATTTCAAGAATTCTCAAAACCTTTAATTTTAAAGTAATTCTGAAATCCATAAACAAAATTAAGTTTTTAGGATCAAAGAACAATGTTGAAGATAACAACTCGTGGGGAATTTATCAAATTCCATGTGAATGTGGAGCTTCGTATATAGGAAAGACCCGTAGAGTCTTGCATTTGCGATTGAAGGAGCAGAAGACCTACATTCGAAACTATGACCTAAAGAAGTCATCGATGGCTAAACAATGTTACGAAAAGGACTATAAAGTTCTCTCTGAAGAAGCAAAACTAATTGACAAGCCAGGCTCAACCCCCAAATTTGATATTTTGGAAGCTTTCCATATATATCAGAAATCTTCGCAACTTGTTTATGACATGGCAGCCATACCATTTCTATCAAGCCCGTGGAAGCAACTAACCAAAACCCGTGACTGTAAACGCCATTTATGATATCATATACAATTTGAATATTTACCTCCATTCGTCCTGATGAAGCTAAATCAATACCAAGAGAAACCATGGTCGACTTGAAAAAATAAATATTTGTGACAAACCACGTTATATTATGTTAATATACAGAATTCGTGAGACTGTCTTGTAATAAAATTAGTTCAATTTTTCAATAAAATTTAGGGTTCTGTTGGTTCTACAGAAGATAGCCAGTTAAAAATTTAAAGTTATGTTGAAACAAATGCCCACGTAAGCGATAACTTACGTGACATACTTATCTGTTTTCTTGGGTATCGCAGCAGATTCGGTTCATACGATCGTTCCTTCATCTGCTGAAGGGCGAAAAATCGGTGATAAAGCTGAGTCGACGTCTTATGCAGTTGCGCGCGTGTCAATAGAGTAAATAACTCCAAAGAGAAAAGATAAGTCAAATATGCATTTCACTTTGACGGATTATTCGGAAGAAATACGACGGATCACTTCTTACAGGTGAGTTTTTACTTTGCATCACATCTTCAATATCCATAAAATTCGTTCTTTTGGAGCACGTTCGATCAGTGATGAAAGTAGGTGAGATCAATGAAGAACGATGTTCCCCAAAATAATTGTAAATGGAACAGCGCTGCCTTAAATAAAATAATTATAAGCACAATTATGGCCGCCCCAGTGGTCGAGTGGTCAGAGGTTTTAGTTTCTGGTCGTTCGGCTGAGCTGCTATTGGACCCGAGATCCCGATGAGACGAGGGCGGTGCGGTGACCACACGACGCTGACTCCACCCGGAACCAGTGACCTTAAATTAGCTCTAAGAAAGTCGCTAATCCGTGCCCACGAAAGTCGCTAAACCGTGAAACAAAAACAAAATGTACTTAGAAATTGAAAGAAAAATCTGCTGTAAGGCTACACGAAAGAAATACAGTTCGTCTTCCTGGTCAGGCAGTTTACAGAAAAGTTCCACTTCAAACATTTTCTTTTCGCCTGGTAGGTACAGGGTATTCTTACAGTCGACTGTTTTTGGCAATCATTAATAAAAATGAAAGAATCGCAAACCATTAACATATTTGCTACTTAGTTTTAGAACACAGAACAGAGCAGGCTATTAAGAAAGTTACTTTGTGAGATTTGGCAGGGAAATAATCAATGAATTTTAAGTAATTTCAAGTTAGATGGAAAGGTTTCGTGATATTCGAGATTCCATCTGAATTACAAATTTATCGATTTAAAATTTTTTAAATTTTTACCTCCAAAATGACTCTACAACTTAAATCTTGGCCCTCAGTCTCCGGCAGCTGGAACGTACCTGGCCAAGGCAGCGGCCAGTGCGACATGAAGGCAGAGGGTGCTAAGAATCCCCGGAGGACCGGACTAGGCTGCCATTTGATGCTGACCTTGGCTACCTACAACGGACGCTCCCTATCTTCTGATTCAAGGCTTCTTGAATTGGAAGAGGAACTACAAAGGATCAAGTGGGACATCGTCGGGCTAAGTGAGGTAAGGAGAAAAGGAGAAGATCTCATTGAACTGAAAAGTGGACATCTCTTCTATTATCGTGGGACAGATACTGGCAGAACTAGTGGTGTTGGATTTATAATAAACAAGGAACTGAAGGATAAAGTGGTAGAAGTTGAAAGTTCCTCTGACAGAGCTGCACGACTCGTTATCCAACTATCGAGAAGATACCAGGCTCAGATTATTCAAACTTATGCACCCACCACAAGTCATCCTGAAGAAGAAATTGAAGAATTTTATGAGGAAATCCGTCATCTAAATAATAAAGGTAAGCAGCACTTGAAGATAATTATGGGAGATTTCAATGCAAAAATAGGGCACCGGCAACAGAATGAAACTTGAGTAGGTAAATTCGGTCACGGCAACAGAAACCAGCGTGGAAATACTCTCGTTGAGTTTGCAGAGGCAGAAGGATTTTTCATCTTGAATTCCTTTTTCAAGAAAAAGCCACACAGGAAATGGACATGGAGACATCCAATTGGGACGACAAGTGAAATTGATTTTATTATGTGTAACAAAAAATTCGTCATCGAAGACTGCAGTGTGCTGAACAAGTTCAACACAGGTAGTGACCATAGATTGGTGAGATGTAAGATGCACCTCAACACTAAACTTGAACGTGGCAAGCTCATAAGACAAACAGAATGTATTGACATAACCAACCTTAAAAAACACCATAATACTTTCAAGTTGGAACTGAAGAACAGATACTCTGCTTTAGAAGGCTTAACATCGGAAGAAGTGGATATTTCGGAAGTTAACAGAAAAGTAACCAAAGCTCTTATGGAAACAGCAACAAAATTAGCTGGGTCTAAGAACAAGTTGCATGTAAACAAATTATCAGGAAAAACCAAAATGTTGATGCAAAAAAGAAGAGAGATGAGGACAACTAAAGAAGATGTGACTTCCAAAGTGGAATATATAGAGCTATGCAAGACAGCACGAAAAAGTATCACTGAAGACGTAAGGAAATTCAACTGTGAGCTAGTGAGGAAAGCAATTGAAAACAACCAAAGCCTAAAGATAGCAAAGGGACATCTTAGTAAGGGAAGAAAACAGATTATGGCTCTGAGAAAAGAAGATGGTTCTATAACAAGAAATAGAGGCGAAATTTTGACAAGAGTGAAAGATTTGTACTCCAAATTATATGAAAGGGATGATACATGTACTCCAGACATCATGAAAGGTACCAGAGTTCTTCCAGTCCTCCCAGCAGAAGTTGCTCATGCAATCAAGAACATGAAGCGGGGAAAAGCTCCAGGAGAAGATGGAATTACTATAGACATCATACAAGAAGCAAGTGGAGAAATTGAAACAGTACTCGCCCAAATTTTCACTCGATGCCTTAATGAAGGGAAGATTCCTGAGGATTGGAACAATGCTACAATGATCCTGCTACATAAAAAAGGTGACATTGAGGATCTCAGGAACTACAGACCTATCAGCCTCCTATCAGTGGTTTATAAAATCTTCACTAAAGTTCTTTCACACCGCTTGAAGGTAACACTGGACATGGCTCAACCGAGAGAACAAGCTGGATTCAGGAGTGGCTACAGCACAATAGATCATATCCACGTACTGAGAGAACTAATTGAAAGAGCGAGGGAATATGAACTTCCATTGTGCATGGCTTTTATCGATTATGAAAAAGCCTTTGATTCGGTGAAACCATCAGCAGTTACCACGGCTCTGAAATCCTGCGGTATTGAAGATGCATACATTAATATTATTAATAACATCTATGAAAATGCAAGTGCAAAGATTCGGCTGTTTGAAAATACAACACACATAAAAATTGGAAAGGGAGTGAGACAAGGTGACACCATATCTCCGAAGCTCTTTAATGCCACATTGGAAAATGTCTTTCAATCACTGAACTGGGAAAACAAAGGGATAAAGATTAATGGAGATTATCTAACCCACCTTCGTTTTGCTGATGACGTAGTCATTTTTGCAACTACCCCATCAGAGCTGTAGAGTATGATCCAGGAACTTGCTGACAAGAGTAAAGAAGTGGGATTAAAAATGAACTTTCAGAAGACAAAAGTGATGTTCAATGCTTTTACAAGAAATGAAGATTTATCGATTGATGGAGAACAACAGGAGATAACAGATACGTATGTTTATCTTGGACAGCAGATATCAAGTGAGGGTCACATTGATGAAGAAATTAATCGGCGTACAAAACTTGCCTGGAGAGCTTTTGGAAGAAACAGCATAATTTTCAAGAGCAATATGCCATTATGTCTTAAAAGAAAAGTGTTTGATCAATGCATCCTTCCAGTGCTTACGTATGGTGCAGAGACGTGGACCTTAACTAAAAGAGACATACAAAGGCTGCAGACAACTCAAAGAAGCATGGAGAGGTGCATGCTTGGTATAACCAGGAGAGATAAGAAGAGGAACTCGTGGATCCGAAAAATGACGAGAGTGGAAGGCATCATGATCAGAGTTAAATCCATGAAATGGCAATGGGCTGGACATACTGCCAGAAGGACAGACCATAGATGGACAGCCGAAATTTTAGATTGGATTCCAAGGGACAGGAAAAGACCCAGAAAAAGACCACATGGGAGATGGGTGGATGAAATTCGTAAATATGCGGGAGTGACATGGAGGAGACTGGCACAAGACAGACCGTTGTGGAGGAAACTTGGGGAGACCTTCGTCCAGCAGTGGATTGATAATGGTTGACAATGATGATGATGATGATGTATAAATTTAACAAACACTACACTCGCACACACATATGTGTTGAAATAAATTTCTTTGGGTGCTATTATTTAGCATGGTAAAAACCTACCACTCAAGTAAGAGATTAACACTGGCATGCGTTCGTTTTAAATGTTTGGCGTCAGTAAAGTCGAAACGCGGAACAACTGGCCTAGTATTTCATTATTTTCTTCAACATTTAAACGAAAAAAACGAACATAAATTAGTAAAACCGGTAACATAAACCCATGTAACGTGGAATCAATCTCTAACTTGAAATACCATGATTCCCATAAAAAGAAATGTTTATTAGCGAATTGAACTGAACACCCTTTCTGCAACAATCGTTGAAGAAGCGAAATGCCTCATTCTGCGTTACAGTGAAGCCATGAAAATTTACTCAGTGGCGATTTTATGGACGCCAAAGAATTCTCCGTCAGCTTACAAACTAGCTAAAATATTTGGCTTTTTATGATGGAGGTTAAAAAAATATATATATATAGTAAATGAACTGCATAAGAAATAGTTCTGGTGTTTCAAAAAAAAAAAAAAAAAAAAAGCGTTTCATGACGATAAAGCTGAAGTTTCTGTAACCTATAACGAAGTAAATTTCTCCGTCATTTTTGTCCACGCCGGGGCGACATGGCACTCTCGAAGCTTCCGCTTTGCAGGCTGAGGTTGCAAGTCACTGGATCGCCGGGATGTGTCCGGAATTCCCGTGGACAAGGCAAGCCGACCAGAAGAAGCAGGGTTATCAGGCTGCCGCAAGGAAGTCCCAGGCTGAAGCAAAGAGGTCTCAGGCTGGAGCAAGAAAGTCCCAGGCCTGAGATGAGAGTGCCATTGTCGCCCCGGCGTGGGCAAAAATAACGGAGAAATTTACTTCGTTATAAACCTTATGTGCTTAAAATGTGTCTAATGTTCGTAATTAACTCCTTGCACATAAATCCCACTTTGTCAAAAGTGTAATCAAACACCCAGGTAAAGAATCAACATTGTAGCGTTTGAACTGCTTCATATCTTTTATCCTTCCACCATTATAAAATTAGATCACTCATACACTGAGTTAGCTTTGCATTAGGAACACCTACCTAATAACGCGTTGGTCCACCGTTCTGTGCAATCACGGCTCGCAGACGCCTAGGAACAGATTCTACAATGTGTCGAATGCACTCCATGTGCAAACTGACCCACGTTCTCTGCAGCAGCTCCGTCAAGCCAAGCTTTTTTCGTGGATCAGGATTGGCAGTTCTCACTTCCCGTTCTAGCATATTCCACAAATGTTCGATTGGGTTACAGTCAGGGGAGTTTGGAGGCCAAGGCAATATGGGGAATTCATTGTCATGTTCCTCGAAACACGCAGTAGTTATACGAGCCCGATAACACGGTATGTTGTCCTTTTAAAAGATAGCACAGTGATCCGGCTAAACATTCTGTAGACATGGACGATGATTGTCCGTAAGTGGGTCCCTGTAGCGTTCACCATTTATCGTTTGCTTGATGATAACAGACGGACCTATAGGACTTGTCAGGGAAAAGCTCTCCAGACCAGAACACCACCAATATCGGCCTGTTTAACACGAACTGTGCAACCATGTGATAGAACTTCATGCTGTTTACGCCATACGCGAACCCGGCCATCAGAATGGCGCAGCAGAAAACGGACTCATCACTTCAGACGACCTTCGTTAATCTGTTGGGAGTCTATTTGCCGACGTTCCTGGGCCCATGCAAGGCGTTGTTTGCGATGACTGGGTACATTTGTTGGTCTCCGGCTGTGGAACACCTGGCTAAGCAAAGCACGGCGCATGGCGCATGTGGAAATAGGTCGAATTGCACCGCTGTTGTACTGGTGGGTGACCTGTTCGACTGTTTCATGTTGTTGCTGAGCTACGAGTCTTGACATCCGACACTCACCTATAAGATCACTGCGCGTGGCTGATTAATTCGAGCCCTTTGGATGCATGTCTGTGCATAGTTAATCCCGTCCTGGTACACCCTTAATGGCATTTTTTTTATTTGGGTTTAACTACCCTTGCTGGATTTTTTTTTATTTGGGTTTAACTACCCTTGCCGGATTTTTTTATTGGGGTTTTTACCCTTGCCGGATTTTTTAAATTTGGGGTTAACTACCCTTGCCGGAATTTTCTTTTATTGGGGTTTAACTACCCTTGCCGGATTTTTTTATTTGGGTTGAACTACCCTTGCCGGATTTTTTTACCTGGCCGGAATTTTTTTTTATTTGGGTTTAACTACCCTTGCCGTATTTTTTTTATTCGGGTTTAGCTACCCTTGCCAGATTTTTTTTATTTGAGTTTTTTTTTTTTTTTTTTTTTTTTTTGAGATTTAACGACCACCGTGAGCAACTCAATGGGCTATAAGCAGTCGCCCGTCCCTAATTTAGAGTCACTGGTTCCAGGGAAGGGAGAGAGCCAGTGCCGTAAGACAAACACAACATCCATGCCTCACCGGGATTCGAACCCGGACCCCTTCCGACGAATGATCAGAGGCCAACGCCTTAGACCACTGCGCCACCGGGGCGGCTTACTTGAGTTTAACTACCCTTGCCGGATTTTTTTTTTATTGGGGCTTAACTACCCTTGCCGGATTTTTTTTTATTGGGGCTTAACTACCCTTGCCGGAATTTTTTTTATTTTGGGTTTAACTACCCTTGCCGTATTTTTTTTATTTGGGTTTAACTACCCTTGCCGGAATTTTTTTTTATTTGGTTTTAGCTACCCTTGCTGGATTTTTTAATTTGGGTTTAACTACTCTTGCCGGAATTTGTTTTATTGGGATTTAACTACCCTTGCCGGAATTTTTTTAATTTGGGTTTAACTACCCTTGCCGTATTTTTTTAATTTGGGTTTAACTACCCTTTCCGGAATTTTTTTTATTGGGATTTAACGACCACCGTGAGCAACTCAATGGGCTATAAACAGTTTTTTTATTTGGTCCTTCCTTTAATCTGGGCCACTGGTTCCAGGAAAGGGAGAAATCCAGTGCCTTAAGACAGACACAACATCCATGTCTCACCGTGATTCGTACCCAAACCCATCGCGGATGAATGGATGAGACCACTGCGCAACCTGGGCGACCGGAAAAATTTCACTGTGTTTTTTAATTAAAACACAAACATTTCTGCAACAAAATGATATTTAGCAACAATAACTTATTTGGACGGAGGTATCATCGCGGAAAAACAAATTACAATTACGGCGGAACTTGTCGTTCCGCCCAACTTCCACTTTCGGAAATTTTTCCTTCATTTTCAAGCTGAAATACAAATATTTATGGAATAAAACATTTTACAACAATACAGAGAGGGCATCTCCAGAAAGAAAAAAAAAAAAAAAAAAAAAAAAAGAAATTAAGATTACGGCACTCCGCCTAACTTCCGTTTTCTGAATTCATTGCCTTCATTTTTAAACTGAAATGCAAACATTTATGCAATAAAATGATATTTAACAATAACATCAACAGAGCGATCATAAAACAACAACAAAAGCCTACAATTATGGGGGAAAATCTTTACTTCGTCTAACTTCCGTTTCGAAGATTTTTGAAAGGCGGAATTCCATCTCGAGACGGAAAACTTGCGCCCATGATCCTGAGTCTGCAAGAGATGATTAAAAAGAGTTACGGGTATGTCGTTTCTTTTTATCTGCAGGATCAAAATAAAGATTCTGGGTATATCATTTTTGCCCGCAGGACCAAAACAAAATCTGCGACGTACGTTACCCGTCGCCTCTATTCTGTTTCGGGGTGGACCATTAGTGCATGTACAATAAATAGTACACATTGTTGTATTTGTCTACTTTTGAGTAAGGGATTTAAAACAATCTTTGAGTGCGGTTGTGGCTCAAAAATGCCAACAGTTAATGATAAAAGCAAAATTCTAATATTCAGCCGCCCGACATTTGAAGTCTTGAAGCCATACATCTGAGTGAAAAAAACAACAATCATAAATACTCTTTAGTGTTTGTTGTCGAGGAGTCATAAACTACTGTAGTTTCAGAAACAGAGAAATCATAAACTAAAGCAGAAAAGGTTTCACTTGAAATGATTGTTGACAGATCACCGAAATCTCTCATAGAGGCACCATTTTGACGAATGTTTATCAAATTTCAGAAAGAAATCTCGAAAAGAAAAGCATTATATTTCTTAGTGACGTTATTAGCGTTTGAAGCAATCTATTGGTGCATAGCTCTTGAAAGAAAGGATAAAAAAATAATATAAAAACACTGTTAAAAATATTAAACATGTGCGAATATATTTAAAAATTTCTTTTTAAATATATTTATAAAAGAAATTTCTGTTTTAAATATATTTATAAAAGAAATTTCTGTTTTAAATATATTTATAAAAGAAATCTCGAAAAGAAAAGCATTATATTTCTTAGTGACGTTATTAGCGTTTGAAGCAATCTATTGGTGCATAGCTCTTGAAAGAAAGGATAAAAAAATAATATTAAAACACTGTTAAAAATAGGGGGATATTTTAGTTTATTTTCAGTAGACTCGGTTTGAACAAATGGTTGTTGAAATAAAATAGACAGACGGAAATGGAAACATTTCCAACAAGTTTTTTACACCGTATCCATTTTAGAGTCGGACGCAGTATGGGTAAGACGAAGGATCTAAGTGCATTTGATCGTGGGCAAATTCTCGGGGCCCGACGAATGGGTCACTCCATCTCGGAAGTCGTGCATGCACTGGGATTTTCAGGAGCCACGGTGTCACGGGTGCACCGTGAGTACATCGAATCCGGTAAAACCATCCCTGCAAGGGCCAACTGCCGTGGACAACAGCGTGTGGATGAGCGGGGTCATCGTCGGCTAGCTCACATTGTAACAGCGGATAGACGGGCCACAGTGCAAGAAATCACTCGGCAATTTAACGCTGGTGAACAAAAACGTGTAAGCAGCCACACCATCCAGAACCATCTCCTCGCTATGGGGTACAGAAGCCATCGTCCCACGAGGGTACCGCTGCTGACCGCACATCACAGGGTGCAAAGATTATAATGGGCGCAGGAACATCACTATTGGACCCTAGACATGTGGGAAAATGTTGCATGGACTGATGAGTTGAGATTCACGTTGGTACATGTGGATGGCAGGATACGAGTACGGCGCAAACACCATGAAGCGATGGATCCTTCTTGGCAGCAGGGTACTCTTCAAGCTGGTGGGGAGGCATTCTCGTCTGGGGGACTGTTTACGTGGACTGAAATGGGACCCCTGGTACGTGCGACATCGTCCCTCACAGGTCAACGTTACCGGGATGACGCACAACGTTACCGTTTGCGCGTATTCAACATCCCATTGGGGACCTCATCCTGCAACAAGACAATGCACAGTGCCATCACTCCCGAATTGTATCCGAATGGTTGGATGAACACTCCGCCGACGTGACCTCACTTCCTTGGCCAGCTAGGTCACTTGACCTCAGTCCCATCAAGCACATCTGGGATGCCATCGAGAGAGATGTTCGAGGCTCTGACCCCCCCCTTCCTCCATCAAATCTTCGTGAACTGTGGGAGCATGTTCAGGGGTAGTGGATCCGTATGGCTTCCCAAAGCTTCCGGTGTCTTGTCGAGTCCATGGCAAGACGAATCGCCTCCGTCATCAGGGCGAAAGGTGGTGCTACACGTTACTAGATAGGTATCTATAATTCAATTGCTCTTTTGTGTATATAGGTGTCATTCATTTTGACATCGCGCGAGCACACACGAATTGATCGATAAATGATGGCGCAATAAGGCAGACGTTACTGTGACGTCAAACGTTCCAGAGAGACAGACAGATCTGGCTGTTTATTATAATAATGATGGAAACATAAGAATTCGTTGATCTCTGAGGAAAGAAGCCTTTCAACGGCGTGACAGCTGAGTGATGGAGCAAACTTATATTTTTATTTAATTCTGTTCTGCATTTCAGCTCTTTCATCAACCATATCGCTCTTGATGTCCTTTACACGGATGTTTACGTGTTCCTTTAGTAGCAATATACGACTAAGTGCTCAGCCAAATTAGGCTTGCACAAGTAAGCCAGAAACTTGCTGTTTAATTACAATCATGTAATCCAGTTCAACCAATCAGCGAATTTTCATTAACTCACTGATTAAGTTCGTCAATCGCAAGGCATGATTAAAAACCTTAATCAGGTACACAAATAAAAATGTGCTACCGAGGAATTACAGAAAGCTCTTAAAAGCACGGTAGAAGAAATTCAATCTCCCATTTTTTGTAGAGTTCCAAGAAACCTTGCGACGCAGCGACCTTGGTCTCAGTGGTTATACACCGCGTACTAGAGGTGGGCATGAAGGATGCCGGGTCTAGAGGTCCTAATAGGAAAGTACGTAGACAGGTAGAAATGCGTAAGAGCGACAGAAAGGAATGAGCATACTGACATCGTTTCGTTTTCAGACGATGCTAGAGCAGAGTGTGCACTGCTTGGTAGAAGGAACATGTGCTCTTGTTTTTAACGGAGGGTCCAATACCCCAGAAACGCCGGCTTAACGTGCCGTCCGAAGCACGGTGGGTCTTTAGTGGTAGGAGATGTCAGGCTGGGATACGGTAGAAGAAATAAAAGCACGCTAAGATGTATATAATCAAGATACTCAATGTAACTCAAAACAGGAGACAAAACCGACGACTTAGAACGCTAATGATTTAAAAAGTGATTTAAAGGGACTGAGTCGTCGTATAAACATAAATAAAAAACAAATTTGGACAACGAAACGGCAATACACGCAAAGAACGAGAACAACGGATTACGACACGTTGTCCCTGCTGTACACAGAAAAATAAAATAAACGGTGAGTGAAATAGCAGCAACAAATTTGATAATCCGCTAACAGTTTCTTCTCGGTTGTTTTTACGCAGGAACTATGGCCAAAGTTAAACCTCTGATGAGAAAAAGTTTGTTTTCCACCCGTTTGCTTTACAGGACTTGATAAGCATCAAATACGGGATAATACGTCTCAATAAGCGCAAGCACAGTGGATACCACAACGAGTCAGTTGATTGATTGTTGGTGTCTGCTCCAGTTAAGCTGACTTTTGTAAAAATTCGCACCAGATTTAAGCGCTGTTTTTCCAAATATATCCGTCGCGCCTGAAATCCCAAATGAAATAAACAGAATGGAGTAGCAATATAAGAACTTCCCACAAGGGAACAGGTTTCGCAATAATATTAACCATTTCATTTTTTTACAAGAACGCAGAATAAGCCGACCAAAAGCGCGACCTCTAAATAGCAGATGTCAAACTGAACAAATAATTAGAAATCACAGCTTTCCAGAGAGATGATTTACTGGAGAACACTAAAAATATCCAGAGCCATATTCGTAACTACAGGTTTCGTCCACACACGGCATAGAGTGTAAACACTGCTGGCCACCCAAAATGCAACGCCAAGAAGGACACGAGATAACAAAGCCAGATTTACTGGACACATAACAACAGATACAAAGATGAAACGATTGAGCTTATAGGCCTGTGCGACTTGCGGAACACGCAGACATCAATAGTTCGTGTGGCCCACATGGCTGGCAATAACGGCCGCTACACGCCGCGGTATCGAACGAAAGAGGCTTTGGATGTGGGCTTCGGGTTTGTCGGTCCAGGCTGCTTCCACACGTTGCCACAGTTCATCAGGCGTAGCCGTGGGTGGTGCTTGCCGGACCACTCGGTTGCCGATCAGCAACCAGACGTGTTCGATGGACGACATATCGGGAGAAATGGCGGGCCACGGCAGCAGTGATACCTGGGGGTCATGAAGAATTGTTGCACGATGCGTGCCACGTGCGGGCACGCATTGCCCTGTTGAAACGTGGCCGCTGGCAGGTCCTGCAGGCAAAGGGGGACTACAGGCTCCAAAACGTCGGAGATGTAGCGGTGGCTGTTGAGTGTACCGGCGATGCGCACCAGTGGGGTGCGGGTGTCATATCCAATTGCGCCCTAAACCATAACGACAGGCGACGCACCGATATGGCGTTGCATAATGCAGGCGTCATACAGTCTCTCGCCGCGGTTCCGCCACACGCGGATCCGACCATCGTGGTGTTGCAGGCAGAAGCGGGATTCGCCGGAGAAGACAATGTCGTGCCATTCCGTAGTGTATGTGCGACGTTCAACGGCCCACTGCCGCCACACTCGCCGGTGGTGTAACATCAATTGTAATCGGAGCAACTGGCGCCGTGCGACAAGTCCCCGCTCCTGCAGACGACGTCGAACGGTACGTGCTGACACAGGTTGTTGCGCAACACACCCTAATTCCTGCGCTAACGTTCGTGATGTGGCGGTGCGAGCCGTCAATGCCCGCCGCACAACATGCTGGTCCTCTTGTTCGGTGGTGTGCCGCGGGTGCGGCAATCGCTCACGTCGGTTCGTCCGTTTCTCCTTTACCCACCGAATTCATACTCGCCTCACTGCGGCTGGATGTCGTCCCACACGGGCGCCGATGTCTCGGTACGATACACCGCTGTCGCGATAAGCCACAATTCGTCCTCTGTCGAATTTTGAAACGTGCTGGAATGACTGCCGTATTCTGCGACGAGACATCAGGAAGCTTCCCACGCACAGGTCCGGCAGCACAACACACTTCCACTACTTACACCCTGCCTTCTGTTCAACCTTCTTATAGTGCTCCTCGGTGACGTGCCGGGCGCACATGATTTGCAAATGCCATGCAATGCTAATCGTTTGCATGTCCTCTCTCGGGCGACGCATGCTGCGAATTTCAGGCCAATCGGATGCTTCCTTCTTGGGGAGCCAGCAGTGTATATTGTGTGGATTGTTGCTGTGTGTACCATAATGATTTCAGAATTTTTGGAAATCTTAGCACAGCCAGAATCGACCTTATTTCTCTACCTCGTAATATAATCCAACTGCATGACTGTCACTTCAAAAATTGATTGCCAACACTTTCAAGGCTCTGTCTTGCCTTGCAAACCACCCGGTGATTTAAAGTCTCCACTTCTGACCAAGTAAGTTTCCAATATTTTTAGAGATAGATGTTCAACTGGAACTTGTATTTATACATTGACAGAATATCTGCTTCAGCTTTTTCCAAATGCAATAACTTGTGGCTCTTCACATATTGTGTCAGTACTGCAAATACTAAGTTGTGATTGATTTCATGCACAATAATTAAAGCAGGGCCTGCTTTCGAGCTGCTCCGATTATCGAGTGATCTGAGGCGTTGACCTCTGATCATTCGTCCGAGATGGGTCCCGGTTCGAGTCTCGCATGAGGCATGGGTAGTGTGTTTGTCCGACTGTGTAGCCTATCGCCTTTCCCTGGAACCCGTGTCCTCAAATTAAGTACGGGCAAATACTTATAGCTGCATGAATTGTTTATGCGCTATATTGTGCAAATCGCACTTAAGTCCTATGTTTGTAGTAGTGCCTGCCAGATTGAGAACAACTGTTTTTTCTCATTTCAAAACTATTTTATTAATATCTACATTGGATAATCCTCCTAAAATTGTAATGCGCATATTATCACTGCAGGAATGTTACAGTTTAAAAAGGGGAAACACTCAGCATTGTTGATTTTACTATTTTTGTCTTACCTTAGACATACCACTAGTCATTCAAGTACTTCGAACAGGGAATTTATGCACTATTTGACGTCATTTATAACTTCTCCAAGAAAGAGAGACCCAGCATGCATTGTAAAATGTTTGTAACTTCCTTGTTCACGTAATTTACCATAATGGTAAGCCCTTTCTTGAGATGTGGCATGAGGTTTTCAATGTGCCAAAGGTCAGCTTCTCATTTACGACACAATCATCATATCAATCCATTGCCGGATAAAAGTCTCCCCAAATCTTTTCCATAAATTCTTTTTCTTGAGCCAGTTTCTTCCAAATCACTCCATCACGATTTCGAACTTTATCCACTCATCTCCCACATGGTCTTCTATGATGTATGAAATGTTTAGAACATTACGGACACTTTTATCTTAACAGGCAATAGTGCCCTTGCTATATTATCTGTCTGTTCTAAGGCAAAAAAATCTTTAGATTTCGCATAATATTTACCTTTACCATGTGCCTTCTTAGTTTCTGTTCGCTACTCTTGGGCGACGTCTTCTGTACCAAGTGCGTGGAGTACAGCGAACGATGTGCTCTACAATATTCTAGTTTGAACACTTTTTTTTTGGTTGAAGGTTTAATGACTACCGTGAGCAACTCAATGGGATGTAAGCAGTCGCTCGCCCCTAATTTAGGATCACTAGCTCCAGGGAAGGGATAGAGCCAGGGCCATAAGACAAACATAACAACTATGCCTCACAGGATTCGAACCCGGACACTTCTCGGACGAATGGTCATAAGCCAGCTCTTAGACCATTGCGCCACCGGGGCGACTTTGAATACTTAGCTTCATGGAGTTCAACAATTCGTTCTGTCTGAAAAGCAGTGAACTGATAATACTGCTTCTGTACGTGACTTTTGTTTCGGTGCAAGATTCTGTCTGACCCTGCTGGCTTCAACCTGTAGTATAATGTTTGAGTCCCCAATAAGGTTCCCCCATCACCACCATGGTGCATATAACTACACTGCTGGCCAATTGCTAAGGATGGATCAAAAACGGCTATATAGCGCATAAAAAAGTAAGTGTGGTTGGATGACAAGTGAAATAAAATAAAACCAGAATGCCAGGACATTACAAGAAAGACAATTTATTGTGCTCTGAAATCCAGAAGGCTTTGGAACGTGTTCAAGGGACAAACAGGCCATTTTGTGCAGAATACGTAAACCTGAAAAAATGCAATTACCGTCCGCCGGCGTTCCGGCGTAACATGTCAATACGGGATATGGCCACCATGGAGGGCGATGCACGATTCCACACGTCGTGTCATGCTTTGCTCAACATTATCAAGCAGCTGTTGGGGTAATTTATCCCATTCCTCTGTCAGTGCACGGATGAGGGTGTCCTTGTTTATTGGAGGGCATTGGCGACCAACAAGACTCCTCCCCAAAGCATCCCACACATTTTCAATGGGATTCAGATCTGGAGAACGTGCTGACCATACGAGGCGTTGAATATCCTCGCTCTCAAGACACTCCTGGACAGCGACTGTTCGATGACATGTTGCGTTGTCGTCCATGAAAATGAATCTATCACCGACAGTGTAAGGGTCGCCCGCAATCGAACTGTCAATTATGAATTTATGTACTTTTAATATTGTGATGAACACGTGCGGACGGACGTTTCATTCCGCCATTTTGTTGTTTCAGATAAGAACTGATATTTTTCACCACCCACGTGGTACGATTTTAATCCTATGGGGGATTAAGAGAGGGGTGCATGAACACTTGGGGCATCTGACCTTGAAGAGTCAGCTGCTCGAGTGCTTCTGTTAAACAAGTTGTCATTCTGCTTTTGTATACGTGCAAGGTTGTAATCCCCTGCGGGTATCCGACGACATTCCTGAGTACAGGTATTTCACGTGCTGACCGGGAAAACCAGTTTTTTCTTGCGCATGAGTGATAGAGGACAGAAAGGGCGAGGAGGATTAAGTGAGACAGTTGAGCTTCGGTCGTCAAGGAGAGAGGGTCCTGGTTTGGACACCGGTTTCTGACGGAAGGACTGCGGTTATCGCAGACGTGCAGCGTGGTGAACGGGAAGGAGGATTCCTTCGTCCACCGGGTATCGCGGAAAGAATTGTGGAAAGGTAGCACGTGGTCAGCACGGGAACCTGAGCGGAAAATCATCGGAAACCCGTGAAGCAAATGTTATCGGAATAATAAAGTCTTGTTGTTGGTTTTATTTCCGTGTACTGGACTGAGTTTGTCGAGGTAATTATTCTTCTACACAAGGACGCCTTCAGCCGCCTTGATAGCCAGATCGTATAGTAAAGGCGAGGCGGTAGCTCGCTATACGGCGGGAAACAAAAGGTATTATCTAAGAATTGATATGTCTGGCCCTACAGCCAGATAAAGTGGCGCAGTCGGCAGGATCAGCCTGAAAGCGAGCTCATGAATGACGTGAATGGCAACACGTGTGAAGAAGGAACAACGGACTTTTTGTGAAAATTCCTGTGACCGAATGACAGAACTCTGACGACGTACCGACCGGAAGAAAGAGACACCAGCGTGCTAGCCGAGATAAGGCATCCATCGTGTCGACCGAGACAAAGACAGTGTGCACCTCAGCGTACGGAAATCCCAAGCAGGACGAGGACTTACAAGCAAGACAAGAGAAGAAGCCTGAGTGCTCCGGTAACGTACCACATTTTTTTGAGATTATTTCTGTGTCTTTGCCTGTGCATTTGGTATAATTTAGGGTTAAGAGTAGAAGTTCTCATCATGGTACTAGAAAGGAAAGGGAAAGCTAATAATTAGATATTCTCAGAGTAAAGCATTGTAAAGTAAAATTTTGTAACAGTTAATTTTATGCCAGTTGCTAGAGAATGCGAAGTGTCAAAATATTTTCATAAAGTAATAAGTGTTTAGATAAGTCGAGATTTCATGTTTACGATTTAAGAAATTTGAAGCTAAAATAGCTTAGTGATTTTTTTTTACGTGTAGCGAAAGAGGCAGAAGGAATATAAGTATTCTGAGTAAAACAGGATAATAGATGTTCGGGTAATGCATGAAGGTAGAGATAGGTTAGAAACAAAACAAGAAGCAGATTAACCTTCGATGATTTAATGCGGAAGTTTGCATGATTTCTTTTCTTATTTCTTTGCATGAGTGTATTTTTTGAATGTGTATTGTAGTGTATTATCATGACTGAGCTTTTGGAAGGGAAAGTTGAGGATAATTTAGACGCGGACAACGAAGAGAATAGTATTCTTAACGTTTCAGAATTAGATTCTAGTAAAGAAGTAAGCATTAATATGGAAGACAAGAAAAATAATCCAGCTAGAATGGAATGGGAACTTAAATTTAAAATGCTTGAGATAGAAGAGAGAAAGGCTGAGAGGGAACAAAGAATGCTAGAATTACAATTAGCGGATAGGAAAGAAGAAAGGGAATTTGAGTTAAGAAAATTAGAATTAATTAATGAGAAAGAGAAGGAGTCTATTAAAAGTAAAAATGAGGGTAAGTTGGCCGACTACATGATAATCTTAGAAAGAACTTTACCCAGAAATCCCAGTAAGCCGGAAGAAATTCTGGACTTCTTTGATTCGTTAGAAAGGGCATTTGTATTACACTCAGTACCGGAAGAAATGAAAGGTCGTTTGGTGATAGCCTTATTCAATTCAGAATGTGTGAACCACTTATTTCGTCGTTTGACTATAGAGCAGTACGATAAGTACGAAATAGTTAAGGAGGCAATTTTGGTGGAATGCCATTTGACTCCGCATATTTATTTGAAACAATTTGAGAATATTAGTAAGAACAAAGGGGAAAGCTACTTGCAGTTAGCGGGACGTATTAAGAGGACCCTAACATACTACATCAACAGTAGTGAAGTGAAAGAATTCGATCAGTTGGTCAATTTGTTGGTATGCGACAAATTCAAAACTTTGTTGTCCCCAGAACTGAAGACCTACATTCTTCAAAGAGGTTCCGTAGGGAAGTTAGTTCCTTCGACAGAATTAGGAGAACTTTGTGATTTATACGAAAGTCACGTGGGAGCTATGGGAATAGAAGTAGGAAGATACAAACCCAGTCATCCCTCGGGAACGTATTTCAAAGGAGGTCAATCAGAAGCCGGGAAGAAGGGAAGTTTTCAGACAGGCGGAAATCAATTGAAAGGAAAGTTTTCCGGGACAGATCAGAGCGTCGGACATAAGCCAGGTTATTCAGCAGCGAGGTCTATGGTAGGGAATCCTAGTTTGGATAAGGGAATTATATGCTTTAGATGTGGAGTAGTGGGGCACCGTAAAGCAAATTGTAACCAGAAGGCATCCCAGAGTACTCCCAGCTCTTACTCTCAGAATTGGAGGAAAGATCCCCCAAATAAGGTAAACAGAGTAGCGATGGGACAAAAGAGAGCCGAAGATGTTTCAGAGAGAAGGATAGAGCCGGTAGAGATAAGTGATGATAAAAGAATGACAGCTAAGGTAGATAGAGTTTTAGGCCAAGAAGGAAGTCAGAACGAGGTAATAGAAATTCCGGTAGGAGAAGTGAAGAGGGTTAAGTCGGAATGCGGAAAGAGCACCGAAATCCTTATTGACTCAGGCGCGGAGGTGAGTTGTGTAAGAGGAGGGTTACTTGGCGAAGAGCTGTTGGAACCAAAGGGTAGAATAATTTTAAGAGGCTTCGATGGTAGTAAGGGAGAGTTTGTCATTAAACAATTGAATCTCCGATTAGATGAAGAGGGATTAGAAACAGGAGAAGCGCCAGAAAGTTTTTGTGAAGTGGTGTGTGCAATTGTTCCTAATCTGGTAAACAGGGTAATTATAGCACCGGAGGATTACCAGCGAATGAAAATTTTAAGGGAAGCGACCCCAATGTGGGCAACCTCGTATGAAAAGGTGTTAGAGTTAGGGAATAGGCCGGATGTGCATCCACAATCTGAGACTGGCGAAGCGCTAATCGAAGGGGAGGATATTCTAGGAATTGAAAGCCCTGCGATCACAGATATTTCAGCGGAGGAGGAGCAAGCGCGCTTAGTTGGTGGAACGTGGCTTGAAGAGCAAAATAGCCCCAGAATTTTAGCGCTCAGTGCTAAAGCCGGCAAGGAAAATCAGCGAGAGCAACAGCAGGCCGACCAATTAGGGCAGGCCGACCAGCTAGCGAGGGAACAGGAGATAGCGTTACTGATTTGGATACGAGTGAAGCTCAGGAGAGTTCAGACAGACGCTTGTTTACAGAGCAACAAAAGAGGTGTGTGACGTTAGTAGCCACTAGGAATGAGGCGGAAAATGGCAGAGGTGGTTATCTCTATACGGATGGAATGTTGTATCATCGGGAGCAAGTGTTGGGACAGGTTACGCTACAATTGGTAGTTCCTGAAGAGCGGAGGGCGCAAGTGTTAAAGCTGGCACACGATTCGGTTTTTGGCGCGCATTTAGGCCACAAGAAGACCCTAGAGCGGATTAGATATTCTTTCTACTGGCCTACCTTGAAGAAAGATGTGCGTAGATATTGTGATGTATGCGAAGCGTGTCAGTTGAGACGTCCCATCACGAGGGCAGACAGGGTTCCGATTGAGGCAGTTAGGAGACCCCCAGACCATTTCAGGTTGTTAATGTGGACTTAATCGGACCGATTGAACCACCGTCGAGCAAGGGTCACCGGTGGATATTAGTGATGGTAGATCAGCATACTAGGTGGCCGGAAGCCGTATGTCTGACTTCATTGAATGCCCGGAGCACGTGCGACGCACTACTGGAAATTTTTCAGCGCACAGGGATTCCGGAGGTAGTAGCGATGGACCGGGGCACAAATTTTGTGTCGGGGTTGACACAAGAGATCCTAAGGCGTCTAGGGTCGACTCCTAGGTTCTCCGTCCCGGGAAATCCCGCCTCGAACGGTCTTGTCGAGCGATTCAACAGAGTTTTGAAAGGAATGCTGCATCATGTGATAAGGGAGGAGCCTCGGCAGTGGCATAAGGCTTTACCATATTTATTATGGGCCTATAGAGAGGTTCCCAATGTTACAACGGGCGCGGCCCCGTTTCAGTTGCTATATGGGCGAGAGCCCATTGGACCGCTGGCCATTCTGAAGAAAAATTGGGCGGGGGAATGTAGGCTGCCCGTTGGCATATCAGTATCAGCGGAGCAGTACCTGCAGCAAATGAAGGAGCGCATGGAGAAGGCGGCTCAGCAAGTGGAGGAGGTGGCGGTGGAACAGCAGCGACGGTATACGTCGTATTATAACCGTCGGCTGCGACAGAGGTCCTTTCAAGTGGGAGACCAGGTGATAGCCCTGATCCCGGACTCCAAGAACAAGGTGTATGCTAGGTGGACCGGCCCAGTACACATAACTGAGAAACGGGGGTCCAATAGCTATGTAGTTGAACTAGGAAACGGGCAGTTTCGGCATGTACACGTGGGGAAGCTAAGAGAGTTTAAGCCCCGGATCAGTGTAGTCGGAGTGATTTTTGAGACCGATGAGGAGTTCGGCAAAATTAAGGAGGCTCCGGTGAGGAAAACAGAGGAAGCAAAAGAACCTGAGGAAATCAGGATAGATAGGGAGAGGATAACTCGGGAGCAACTTAGGGAGTTACAGGAGCTGGTGAACAGCTCGAAGAAGTTCTTTTCGGGAGAAGTGGGAGAGACGTCAGTGGGGAAGCACGCAATTACACTCAAGCCGGAAAGCGTACTTCGTACCCAGCACAGGTACAAGGTGCCACAATCGATGCAGAAAGCAGTGGAGAGCCAGATCCAGGAGTTGTGGGATCGTGGGATGATTGAAGAATCAAAAGAAGAGTATAGTCATCCGGTAGTATGCGTGGCTAAGAAAAATGGAGAGGTTCGGATGTGTGTAGATTACAGAATGTTAAATTCTCACACTGTTCCGGACGCATTTCCGATGTCTCATATCCCAGATTTGTTGGCGAAGGTGGGGGCAGCCCGGTATATTACTACGCTTGATATGTTAAAGGGGTACTATCAAATCCCAATGGACCCCGACAGTAGAAAGTATACCACTTTTGCAACGCATAAGGGGCTCTATCAATGGAAAGTAATGCCCTTTGGGTTATCAGGAGCGGCGGCTACTTTTCAGAGAGCCATGAATAAGGTTTTGACCCCGCACCAAGACTATGCGATAGCGTACCTGGACGACGTGGCTATTTTTTCTGGCTCATGGGAGGAGCATTTGAAACATTTGAAAGGAGTAATTGAAAGTTTGGAGGCGGCAGGCTTTACGGGAAATTTGAACAAATGCTGTTTCGCCCGTACGGAGGTGAATTACTTAGGGCACGTGGTCGGCTCGGGTCATCACCGGCCGGACCCCGAGAAATTACAGGCCATCAGGGACCTTTTGCCCCCTCAGACAAAAAAGGAAATACGTAGCTTTTTGGGATTATGTGGGTATTACCGTGATTACGTACCTAACTTCGCAAAGATAGCTAAACCTTTAACAGATTGTACAGGGAAAAGGGCGGCAGATAGGGTAGTTTGGTCGGAAAAGTTGGAGGAATCATTCAGGACTCTGAAGGAAAATTTGTGTAAGGCACCGGTATTAAACACCCCGGATTTCAGTAAGCATTTTATCTTACACACGGATGCGAGTTCCTTTGCGGTGGCATGTTGTTTGAGTCAGAGGGATGAGGAAGGCAACATTAGGCCAGTGGCCTATGCTAGCAAAAAATTAAATGGGACGCAAGCCAGATGGGCGGTCAGCCATCAGGAGGCGTACGCCATAGTATGGGGTTTGCAAAGGTTTGAAGGGTGGATTTTCGGTAACCGGGTCGAAATTATGTCCGATCACAACCCCCTTACTTTTCTCACCCGTTCCGCATCGCAAAGTTCAAAATTACAGCGTTGGAGTATGGCTATTTCCCAATTTAATTTATCCATATCTCATGTCGCGGGCAAACTAATTCCTCACGCCGATGCGTTGTCAAGACTCAGTTTTAAAGAGTAGGGCAGCGCCATGGTGAGAATATTTCACGGCACAGGTGGAGATCCACAGAAGGTCTCAGGGTGGTACAAGTGTATATGTTACATAACGTGCGAGAAGTGAAAAAGTGTATTATGTTGTGTCACCCAAGATCTGCAAGCAAGGAAGAGACTGACTCGAGAATACGGCAAAAGACCGTATCTCTCGTTCATTTGGTGGGGGCCTGTAAGGGTCGCCCGCAATCGAACTGTCAATTATGAATTTATGTACTTTTAATATTGTGATGAACACGTGCGGACGGACGTTTCATTCCGCCATTTTGTTGTTTCAGATAAGAACTGATATTTTTCACCACCCACGTGGTACGATTTTAATCCTATGGGGGATTAAGAGAGGGGTGCATGAACACTTGGGGCATCTGACCTTGAAGAGTCAGCTGCTCGAGTGCTTCTGTTAAACAAGTTGTCATTCTGCTTTTGTATACGTGCAAGGTTGTAATCCCCTGCGGGTATCCGACGACATTCCTGAGTACAGGTATTTCACGTGCTGACCGGGAAAACCAGTTTTTTCTTGCGCATGCGTGATAGAGGACAGAAAGGGCGAGGAGGATTAAGTGAGACAGTTGAGCTTCGGTCGTCAAGGAGAGAGGGTCCTGGTTTGGACACCGGTTTCTGACGGAAGGACTGCGGTTATCGCAGACGTGCAGCGTGGTGAACGGGAAGGAGGATTCCTTCGTCCACCGGGTATCGCGGAAAGAATTGTGGAAAGGTAGCACGTGGTCAGCACGGGAACCTGAGCGGAAAATCATCGGAAACCCGTGAAGCAAATGTTATCGGAATAATAAAGTCTTGTTGTTGGTTTTATTTCCGTGTACTGGACTGAGTTTGTCGAGGTAATTATTCTTCTACACAAGGACGCCTTCAGCCGCCTTGATAGCCAGATCGTATAGTAAAGGCGAGGCGGTAGCTCGCTATACGGCGGGAAACAAAAGGTATTATCTAAGAATTGATATGTCTGGCCCTACAGACAGCACCACGGAACATGCGAACATGAGGTAGCAGAACATCATTAATGTATCGTTGGCCAGTCATAGTCCCATTTGGAAGCACATAGAGGGACGTACGGCCATTGAACATGATGCCAGCCCATACCATGACACTACATGTCGGATATCGGTCCCTTTCTTGTATGTTTGCTGGACAATATGCAGTACCACTATCATGCTAAATCAGTTGTCGTCGACAATCAGACGATAGACTGTATCTACTCTCATCTGAGAAGAGGACAGCAGACCAGTCGTTATCAGTCCAATTGCGATGTTGATGGCACCATTGCAAACGGGCGGTACGGTGACGTCTGGACAATGGGATGCACATAACAGGACAGCGGGCGTATAGTCCTTCTTCATGCAAACGTCTGGCGACAGTTTTTCGGGAGATCCGCTTGCCAGTAGCAGCCATAAACTGATTTGCTACCTCACTAGCTGTGCTGCGCCGGTGTCTTTTTGTTGATAGCACTATGTACCGATCTTCTGCAGGTGTCGTACTGAGAAAACGACCTCCCCGTGACGTTTGCTACACTCTCCATTTGTTTGAAATGATTTCCAAAGCCTTGAAACAACACTGTGGCTGACGTCGAACTCCCTGGCAACATATGTTATTTTTCGCCCTTCTTCAATCTTGCCAATAATACGGCTACGCGTAAAATCATCTAGGTGATGTCGGGAAGACATACTGAAAATTGTAAGTTCGTCAATTGATTCTTTCCCTTTCAACTTTGCGTTTGAACAACAACGGTCAATACGCGTCAAATCCTTTATATCTCTTATCAGCGCTATGACGTCACGAACAAGTTCGGCAATCCAAAATTTGCATACGCACAACACGTCTTACTCTATCCCGCACTTATGCTAATTTCCACATTTTCCTGCCTTCCATTTTATGGTTGCTATCGTTGCTATTGTCATCCGTCCTTAGCAATTGTCCTGCAGTGTATCAGAAAATACGATTCGGGGCGAGAAAATACGCATGTTCCCTGATACATCACCAGTGGTGAGAGCAGATGATTTGTTTTGGCGGAACGAAATACGATTCGGGGCGAAAAAATAGTCATCTTCGATGATATATCACCAGTGGTGAAAGTAGATGATATGTTTTGGCGGAATGAAATGTTCAATGTTCGAATTCTAAACGATTTACACATACACACACATTTTATACGTCTGTGCTCTTTTACATACACATAAATAAAACAAAATATTGTGATGAATAAAGAATAAACCCTAATGAATTTATAATTCAGCTAAAAATGTGGATATCACAAAAGAGTAGGTTACGTTTCAGCTGAATGAGTCCGTTTTTCTGAATTGCACGCCTGAAAAACAGCGAAAACACTTGGAATTCAATAATTGTTTTCCTGCCTAATTGCACATAGCAATTATCGTAATAAATAAGCATATTCGGTTAATCGACGTTATGCTTTATCTAAACGATAAAACTACACACTCCGCTGATTTTAACTTAAGAGACAAACACCTCAGAGAGTGTTCATTTTTAAGTTACCAAAGAAACCGCTGCTGTTAGACACCACTTTAGTTATTAGAGAATGCTGTTTTTTCTTGAAGTCACTCCGGTCTCGGTCAGCTCAGTCAGCTGGTATAAACCGAACTGTTAACTATGAATGAATTGGAGTTTGGTATCTAAGGATAAAGCTAGTAGACTATGTTAATCTTGCTCAAAATCTAGCTTGCGACAATGTTACTATTTCAACATTCCGCCCTATGGGATAACGCACTGGACGATACGAAAGCAAAACAGTGGAATGCTAGCAATCTCTCTGGCAACGAGCCTTTAGCTAAGGTTCCGTTACTAACTCAACATTCCGCCCTATGGGATAACGTACTGGACGATACGATAGCAAAACAGTGGAATGCTAGCAATCTCTTTAGCAAGGAGCCTTTAGCTAAGATTCCGTTACTAGTTCAACATTCAGCCCTACGGGGTAACGTACTGGACGATACGATAGCAAAACAGTGGAATGCGAGCAACCTCTCTGGAAACGAGCCTTTAGCTAAGAATCCGTTACTTGTTGAACATTCCGCCCTACGAGGTAACGTACTGGACGATACGATAGCAAAACAGTGGAATGCTAGCAATCTCTTTAGCAAGGAGCCTTTAGCTAAGATTCCGTTACTAGTTCAACATTCAGCCCTACGGGATAACGTACTGGACGATACGAAAGCAAAACAATGGAATGCGAGCAACCTCTCTGGCAACGAGGCTTTAGCTAAGGTTCCGTTACTAGTTCAACATTCCGCCCTACGGGATAACGTGCTGGACGATACCATAGCAAAACAGTGGAATGCGAGCAACCTCTTTAGCAAAGAGCCTTTAGCTAATGTTACAGTGGACCACCCCCATCCTAAAACCTGAAGAAAACTCTTATATTTGTCCGCCATGTCGCGTATTGTATGAGGCAGCTGGTAATCACAGTTCGGCAGGCTCACAAGTTCTTTTACAGTTCACAGTTTTTTTATTTATTCCTCATTTGCGTTGCTTTTTTTCTTTCGGCTGTTCTCTAAATTGATTAACAAAATTGCGGGATAATTAGGAAGTCGCTCCAATGCTCTTGAAAGCAAGAAATGTAATAATTTGCCATTTTGAATTGCTAGACCTCCCACATAGCCCTGAAGTGAAACATAAAAATTCCTATCTCAAGGGTCTTCGAGGGGGTGAAAAGCGAACGTGGGAAAATGTGTTTTCGAATGCGGATGGAAGCAGCAATGTCCAAAGTGGTTTTTCACTTTTCCTTTTTCTTCTTAACGCTGTGGTCCGTATGTTTATTTCAGTGGGTGGGCCAAGAGACCCTCAGCAGACACATAACTCTGTCAGCAAGAACGATACTTCGACGTCTGCAAGGGACAATGGGCAATTAGAGTACAGAGTCGCCGAAGAAAGGGGGTGAATTCGAGCGTCGTTTTTGGTCGGCAGTTGCTGATATACGCTTAAAGAAAAAGCACGTCTGATTTCGCTCGGCCGAGAAAACTAATCTCAGAGCTGGCGGTCACAACTCGTTAAAAAATGGAAACAAAACCTGCGAGGGGCATATTTGAACTGTATACTCAGGCAGGGTAGATGTTATGATAACGGAAAGAAACTGACTGAATTGGGAATGAACGGTCAAAAAGGAAGGAAGGTAGCGACGGACGGAATCTACTACAGCAGCAGCCTGGAGAGTGAGGAGTCCCACTCTCCAGGCAGTTGACGGTCAGAATTATTTCTTCACGACAACAGAAATCATTTCCCAGGAACACAGAAAATCGGTCTCGGAACCCGCAACAGCAGATATGAGAGGGGCTATTTTGTTTAACGGCCACCTTCAAATCGTCACGAGAGTAGATCAGCGTGCACTCTAATCATTGCAACAAAGTGCGGCGTGATATCACCATTTCAATTGTGTGCTTCATTTACATCAAGCGTCAAAGTGAAGTGTTGATTCATCGGTGCTGCCGCATGGTGCAAGTGTTTGTGTGTGTTTTTTTTATCTTGTTTTTATTATGTGATGCACACTGGATTTGCACAGCAAAGTCACGAAACTGTAAGTAGATGAATATTTTCTTTTTTTTCTTCGCACATCTGCGAACTTGTGCCATCCCGACACCCAAAGCTGCATGGACATAGATGCAGTAATGCGGAGTGACTGAACCTCAGAGGAAGTACCTGCACATACAAACGTCAATTTCTTACAGGGCCCATTTCCTGATTATTTTTTTACAAGAGTAAGGGAGAGGGTGTGGCCACAAATTCCGCTGGGCGGGACAGTTTCTTTTAACTTTGGTTCAGGGCCAAAGCGAGGGGGAAGGGATCTGCATGTGCATGCTTATTAGATTTAGTTAATTAACTTTGTCAGTATTTCGCACCTATAATCGTATACCGCAAATTAACGTGCTTGTGTATTTTGTGTCCCGAGTATTTTTAATGTGATCGTTTGCATATAATTTTTTTCATTCTCTAAGCAATTGTATATGAATATCACCTGCTGCTCTATTTAGTGTGTTAACGATAGTATCTCTTGATCAGATAGTCCGGTGGGGACTCAGTCGGCTTGCGTTGTCCGACAGTAAAGTGTGATACTGTGTGCTGCCCACATAAGAGGGACAATTGTCTATGCTCCCAGAGAGCGCCGTATCTGTTTAAATCTCACAGAACGTAATTAAATGTTGTGTTGTGCATTTGCGAATCATGTGTTATTTGCGAAAGTGAGTGTTGTTTTGGCTGGTTGGGATTGAATGTACCGGAGTAAGATCCGGACCACTACACTCAGTCACGAATTGGTGATTGCGGGTGAACCTCATCAACTCTCTGATCCCAAAGTATCGCTTTTTTTTTAGTTTTTTTTTTATTGTTGTTATTATTTTTGTTCACACGGTGGATTCACCCAAGCCTCATGCTTCGGGTCATTCTTCCAAGTTTCATTTTTTATGTTCTGGTGTGAATCTTCGAGTGCAGCGGTGCACCTGAGATTCACACCTGGTGCCGCGGCCAACTACATTGTAAGACAGGTTTCAAGCACCGTTATCGGCCGACTCGGCAGGAACACTGCTAGTGCCGTGTAACACTAAGATTCCGTTACTAGTTGAACATTCCGTTCTACGGGATAACGTACTGGACGATACGATTACAAAACAGTGGAATGCGAGCAACCTCTTTAGCAAAAAGCCGGTTCACTGGGATGGCTATGTGAACAGTCAGAACAGCCGAATATGGAGCTGTAATAACCCTGATGCGTATCACGAAAGATCAGTACACACCCTGGAAGTTGAGGTTCGGTGTGCCATCGCGCACCGTCGTGTTATTGCAAGGTTAGTACATGACAAGGTTATGCTCATCCTGCACTAACGGTGATTGTTTTGTGACGTCACTGTCCAAATCACCATCGTAAGACTACCGAATCGCCACGTTTCTTTGTATCTGTACCATAGCAGCGTGTTCGAATTATTATTCGTAAATCAACTGGAATAACATTCATAAGTTCTACCAAATTCTTTAATTCATAATGCTTTCAATTTTTAATTAAAAAAATATGGGAATGTTGTCAAGATGCTTTTCCTATTCTTCATAAATAAATTCTTTATTTATATGACAATTTTATGTCCTGCTGTGTGTTTTCCGTTTTAAATTTATATAAAACCAGCAAAAATTTAAAATTCTCCTTGTATCTAAATTAATATTTAAAAGTATAACCGTTTTCCCTCCCCTTACGTAACAAAAATATGCGGGCGGTATTTTTGAAATCTCCGTTACTAAAATATTCACACAAGTGTGAATCTCTTATGTGTTTAATGTAAATGTGCTTTTGCATAAGTTTTGTTTTGTGTTTGAGTTATAAACATTGTTGATAAGACATCTTCCTCCACAGCTACAGTTCCAAACTATGATTTACATGTTAGGACGGTGATGTCACCCAGTGACGTCACGATTATTCGCCTGCAAGGAAGACTGGATGAGCAAACCTTACTGTCTATTTGTTAGGCCCAATATGTTTTGATAAAACTGTAGATGGTGAAGTTTAAAGTGACATAATCCAACTGTTTATTGCATTATTGGACGTGAATCAACGATAATGTTTGTTTCAACAGAACCGTGCAACCTGTCATGCAGCAAATGAAACGATGGTCATGTTACTGGAATTTTTCGGAAGTCGCTTGATCTCAAAATACTTGTGGCATCTAAGATCTCGAGAACTTACTACTCCAAAATGTTTTAATTTGATGGAATTTAAAATGTCAAGTGGTTCCCAACAATCCTCATACACTTAAAGACTTGAAGGCAAACATTCAAAGAGGGATTGCAAACGTTGCTGTACAAACATTACGTAAGGTGGCTGCAAATGTCATGAGAAGGGGATGAACCTGTATCCAGAAGGGAGCAAACCATTTCCAGCATTTGTTGTGTAAAGGTAAAAGTATGGGTAATTTAATTTGTTTCCCTTGTGTGCTTTGTGTCATTGCTTTACAAATTAATTGAACTTAACATTGTCCATAACATGGCTGCGTACTTTTTGAAACACCCTGTATTAAACCATATCTTAATACATATCTTTAAGCGCAGTTCTTATTTATTAGAACATTCAGGAGTTTAAAAACATGATTTCGCGCACCGTGAGCTTTCCTGATATACATAATACTCGAGGGTTTCTTGTTCGGATATAGACTAAAAGGAAGAGATGATCGCGATCAAAAATGAAATAGTATGAAAATAACATGTCGTAGATTCAATATTTTTGAAGGAACAACCATTGATTATTTCATTGAGATTTTAAACTGATCACAAATATTATTTTTTCACGTTCTGTTCCTTCCAGCGCAACCAGAATTCAAATTTATTGAACTACAAGGAAAAAATGTTAGGACTGTCTTCAGATAGAGTTAATACCATTTTTCAATAAAAGTTAGGGTTTTGTTTGTTGTACGGAAGATATCCAAGTGGACATTTAGACTTCTGTTGAAACTATGTAATTAATACAAACGCAAGCGATAACCTTCAGGGAACACTTATCTGTTTTCTTGCATATCGCAACAGATTCGGTTTATGTGATTGTTCCTTCATGTGCTGAAAGGCATAGAATCGATGATAAATCTGAGTAGATATCTTATGCAGTAACGTGCGTGTGTCAATAGAGTAAATAATCCCGAGGAGAAAACATTAGTCACATATCCATTTCACTTTGACTGATTATTTGAAAGAGCTACGACGGATCACTTCTTTCAGGTTAGTTTTCACTTCGCATAACATTTTCGTTATTTATAAAACTCGTTCTTTTCGAAGACATTCGATCAGTGATGAAAGTAGGTGGGATCAATGAAAAATGATGTTCCTTAAAATAATTGTTAAACGAAACGACGCTGCCTTAATTAAAATAGTCATAAACAAAATTATGGTCGCCTCGGTGTCCGAGGCTTTGATTTCAGACTATTCGGCCAACTTGGTCATGGCCCCGAGATCCAGATGAGATGTGGGAGGTGCGCTGACCACACGACGCTGACTCCACGAGGAACCATTAGCCCTAAATTCGAACCAAAGCCCATAAAGGTCGTGGGACCGCGAAACGAAAAAATGTACGTAGCAATTGAACGAAAAATGTGCTGTAATGTTATACTAAAGAAAAGAAGTTCGTCTTCTTGGTTATGCAGTTTCCAGAGCAGTTTCACTACAGAATTTCTTCTCTCAGCCTGGTATGTGCAGAGCACTTTTACAGTCGACGATTTTTTGCTATCATTAATCAAACTGGAAGAATCGCATACCATTAACAGGATTGCTACGTAGTTTTAGAATACAGAATGCAAAGGTACGGCTATTAAGGAAGTTACTTTGTGCGATTTTTCAGGAAAATAGTCAGTGAATTTTAAATGCTTTCCAGTTAGATGAAAATGTTTTGTGGTACTCGGAATTTTACCTAATTTTCAAACGTAGTGATTTTCAATTTTTATACAGTAGTTTTTACTTGTATGTACAATCATCGTAAAAAAAAAAATATATATATATATTTGCATCCAGAAAGAAGCAACCGACAGGAATGAAACTTGGTTGGTAGGTGTGACATCGTGAGACATGCAAATGATTCAAGTATCACGCTCAGCCACGCATGTGACACAAGCAAGTAGGGGTCGTAGCGCTGTGCCTGACTGGCTATATAAGGTCGTACCGTTTCGCGTGCTTGCCATTCTGACTCGTGCTGTTGTGTTGGTTGCATCACTGTAAGTGAAGTATGCCTAAGAGAAAAGTTCTGAAGCAATTTGAGAAGTTGGAGGAGTTCGAGAGGGGCCACATCGTCGGGCTCCGGGAAACGGGATGGTCTTATCGACGTATTGCGGGCCATACCGGTCGTCCGGATATCACCATAGCACGTTGTTGGCGGCAGTATATAGAACAAGGAATGCAGCAACGACAGGAAGGGTCTGGGAGACCTAGAGGAACCACAGTGAGAGAGAGAGAGAGAGAGAGAGAAACGACGGGTTGTACAACATGCGTGAAGTGACCCAACAGCCACTATTGCGGATATTCAGTGAGCAGTGGTGCACTCCATGCATCGTCCGATAAGTGCCAGCACCATTGGCAGATGGCTGCACGACGTAGGACTACACGCACGCAGACCGTTACGTCGACTACCCTTAACACCATTGCATCGTCGCCAAAGACTGCAATGGTGTCGTGCCAGACTCTCATGGAGCCACTTAGAATGGCAGTGGATTATCTTCAGTGATGAGTCCCGCTTTTGTCTTGGAGGAGACGACCACTGAGTCCGCGTGTGGAGGCATCGTGGTCAGCGCCAAGATTAACGGTTTATTGTCGAGGGTCACACGTCCATAAGGCTTGGTGTCATGGTGTGGGGTACAAGTGCATACAATGCCAGATCACCTTTGGTGTTCATTACAGGCACTTTGACAGCCCAACGTTGCGTTAATGAGTTCATGTAACCAGTGGCCCTACCTTTTCTGAACGCTCACTCCGGTGCGAGTTTCCAACAGGACAACGCTAATCCGCATACTGCTGCTGTCTCTAGAGCTTGCCTTCTAGGCACTGACACTCTGTCATGGGCAGCCGCATCACCAGACCTATCGCCGATTGAAAGTGTGTGGGATGCTATTGGGCGCGCTATCCACACTCTACTCCTACCGCACAATCTGCAGGAACTGCGTGAGAAGATTCATGAGGCATGGGATGGCTTATCGCAGGAAACCATTAGGAACCTGTACAACGCCATGCTATGACGTTTGGCATGCTGTGTGAGCAAAAATGGCGGCTATTGTGAGACACTACTTATAGGCGTGTAGCTCAATAAATATTGCCCATATTACTCTCAATGTTTAATCATTTATTTCCTTGGTAACCTTTACCGTTCTCTCGAATAGCATTGCAAACCGACACGTCCTTCAGGGTGCAACTTTTTTTTTGACGATGAGTGTATAAATTTGAGGAAAACTGCACTCACACGCATATATATTGGAAGAAATTTCTCGGGATTTCATAGCTGCCATTATCTAGCATGTTTTTTCATAGCATTTACGTAAGGTCTCCTATCCTTACATTATACTTGACAACAATTTTCCTGAGTGTTACTGTTAAGAAAGCTTTGGGGACCTGGTTTTCAATGAACTGACTTATTAGAATTTTAACATGCTTCTTAAAACCTGACTCCAAGCTGCAAATTCTGGAAAACCTTATGACTTGCAAGTTAAAGACATTCTCGACAACCTTACTGGATATATTACTAGAGCATTCTACGTATTTTGAAATTTAAAATTTCAAGTTCTTTCTCTTACCAAACAAACTAATAACTGGGTTACCATCATTAAGATTAGTAGACAAATCTAGAAA
The DNA here is from genome assembly GCA_039090855.1 of Macrothele yani. Taxonomy (NCBI): domain Eukaryota; kingdom Metazoa; phylum Arthropoda; class Arachnida; order Araneae; family Macrothelidae; genus Macrothele; species Macrothele yani. Next base: position 203,417,227 of record CM076990.1, read on the forward strand.
TTCAAGTTCCTGGTTACTAGTGTTAGTTTTATTTAGCTTAAGGCAGCTTGGATAAATGGCTAAAAAAATCATGTTCAAGAGATCCTGAATTATTTAAGCAAAGAAGGTCATCTATATATCTGTATGTATATACACTGCTGGCCACCCAAAATGCAACACCAAGAAGGAAGCATCCGATTGGCCTGAAATTCGCAGCATGCGTCGCCCGAGAGAGGACATGCAAACGATTAGCATTGCATGGCATTTGCAAATCATGTGCGCCCGGCACGTCACCGAGGAGCACTATAAGAAGGTTGAACAGAAGGCAGGGTGTAAGTAGTGGAAGTGTGTTGTGCTGCCGGACCTGTGCGTGGGAAGCTTCCTGATGTCTCGTCGCAGAATACGGCAGTCATTCCAGCACGTTTCAAAATTCGACAGAGGACGAATTGTGGCTTATCGCGACAGCGGTTTATCGTACCGAGACATCGGCGCCCATGTGGGACGACATCCAGCCACAGTGAGGCGAGTATGGATTCGGTGGGTAAAGGAGAAACGGACGAACCGACGTGAGCGATTGCCGCAGCCGCGGCACACCACTGAACGAGAGGACCAGCATGTTGTGCGGCGGGCATTGACGGCTCGCACCGCCACATCACGAACGTTAGCGCAGGAATTAGGGTGTGTTGCGCAACAACCTGTGTCAGCACGTACCGTTAGACGTCGTCTGCAGGAGCGGAGACTTGTCGCACGGCGCCCGTTGCTCCGATTACAATTGATGTTACACCACCGGCGAGTGTGGCGGCAGTGGGCCGCTGAACGTCGCACCTGCACTACGGAATGGCACGACATTGTCTTCTCCGGCGAATCCCGCTTCTGCCTGCAACACCACGATGGTCGGATCCGCGTGTGGCCGCACCGCGGCGAGAGACTGTATGACGCCTGCATTATGCAACGCCATATCGGTGCGTCGCCTGTCGTTATGGTTTAGGGCGCAATTGGATATGACACCCGCACCCCACTGGTGCGCATCGCCGGTACACTCAACAGCCACCGCTACATCTCCGACGTTTTGGAGCCTGTAGTCTTCCTTTGCCTGCAGGACCTGCCAGCGGCCACGTTTCAACAGGACAATGCGCACCCGCACGTGGAACGCATCGTGCAACAATTCTGCACGGCCCACCAGGTGTCACTGCTGCGGTGGCCCCTCTGTTCTCCCGATATGTCGCCTATTGAACATGTCTGGCCGCTGATCGGCAACCGAGTGGCCCTGCAAGCACCACCCGCGGCTACGCCTGATGAACTGTGGCAACGTGTGGAAGCAGTCTGGACCGACATACCCCAAGCCCACATCCAAAGCCTCTTTCGTTCGATTCCGCGGCGTGTAGCGGCCATTATTGCCATCCATGGGGGCCACACGAACTATTGATGTCCGCGTGTTCCGCAAGTCGCACGGGCCTGTAAGCTCAATCGTTTCATCTTTGTATCTGTTGTTACGTGTCCAGTAAATCTGGCTTTGCTATCTAGTGTCCTTCTTGGTTTTGCATTTTGGGTGGCCAGCAGTGTAAATAGCCATCTCTTTTGAAAGAATTAGCTTTAATGAACTGATACTCTATGAAAAACAGGAACAGATTACAAATGCTGGTAGAATGGGTGCATCCCATAGGAATCTCATTTACTTGCTTGTAAAATTTATTGCAGAAAAGGACAAAATTGTTTTTGATGCAGCTATTTAACATTGTTAGTGAGGAACTTTCAGAAATAATATTAGACCTCAAATTCTACAAATAGCGATTTAAGGGTGCAAATAATATTGTCTATCGGGAGGCAGGTGTACATATTTTTCAAGTCATAACTATTAATATTTACAGGCTTAATTCCAAGGATGTCAGAAATTACTTCGGTATTGCTATTAATAATCCAAAAATCCTTACAGGTTAAATTAGTGCTAGATTTTACATGCTTTAAGACCTGCTTCAAAACAGATTCAAAATACTGATTTATTACTCTCTTATGACTTTTTGTCCCACTAGCTATGAACCGAAATTTCCCCGGTTCCTTATGAAATTTTGCAGTAGCGAAAGGATAAGGAAATTCAGGTTCATAGCCCTTCGCTAACCTAAGCCCAAGCTGTTTGTGGAACGCCCTGAACTTGTTAGCAAGTTCTTTACGTGATTCAGAATCAGGGAGATAGGCAACCTGGTTATTTAGTTCACTTTTAACTAAGTCAAAATACAATTTCTTACAAATGATGGCAAAGTTATTATTGGCTTTATCAGTGGTGGTAAAAATGTACTCTTTTTATAGACTATAAAAAGACTACTTCAATGCATTAGAGAAAATAAGGCTATTATCATGTGACATTTTTAAGTTAGGTAAATTTACATGGAATTCTTGCAAAATTTTGCATTTCCATTCAGCAAAGGACTCGACTGGCAGATTGTGGGCCAGGCTAGTTTTAACTATATACTTGTTTAAATCCTGACAAAAGTCAAACTCAATTCTCTCTTTAGAGATGTGGAAGGAGGGCCTGAACTTTGCGTCAAATCCCAAAAGCCTCCTAAGACTGGGGTTATTAATAAAATCTAAATTACCAGTAACAACATGATTGTAGAAGTTGTCGAAAAAAACCGTACCCTGGTATTTACTATAATCACATCTCATAGCAAAGTTGGCTTCATTGAGGCATGTGACTTGTAACTTTTTACACTGGAACCTAAAGTTTTAACATATTTAAACTAACAACTGTTTGATGTTTAGGAAAGGGGAAACTGCTAGCATTATTGTGAAATAGTTTTCTAATTTTGAGAGAATCATTGTATTTATTAAGGAATCTAATAGTAATGCAGTTTTGGGAGACAGGTTTTGAGGATATTTGAAAAAGGACTGGCTGAAAAATGAAAATGGCATTCTATAAGTGGCATGCAAAAGGTTCCGCCGTTTTTAGGAGAAAGGAGACAGGAACTATCAGGAAACCAGTACATGTTTATTCAACGAAATATTGGCCGTTAGGATCAATGACCTTTTGCCATTTTTCAGACAACAAATGAATGCCCCATTGTCATTGCAATGTATATACCATCATGTTTTTAACAGTTTTGTATTATTTCCCAGTGAGATGCCCAATACTGTACGTCTCCCTGTGATAGAAGGACTCGGGTTATGAAGAGAGTGAAAGATACTCGAGTTCTGTGATGGAAGAACTCGGGTGTGCTTCACTCACACTTTTCCCTAAATTAAACATGAATAACAAACAGTGCCTCAAATGAATTGTATCGACCGCCATGCCTGGCTTCGTGTACGAAATGACAGCACTGGTCGCCGGCCGGTTAGACCCCTACAGCGCCTGCTAGCGGGAGCGGCGGAAAATTTTGCATACCCCTAATACATGGAGTTTTCAAGGGCAACGCATGTACAACATTCTGAGGAAATTCCAAATGTTTTCGAAACGACATTTTCGAAAAATGTCCAAACAGTAAGGGTTAACATGTTCTGCATAACTGAACACAAGATTCCTGCTACGGGGTTCAACAACCACCGTGAGCAACTCGATAGGTTACAAGCATTCGCCCATCCCAAACTTAACATCACTGATTTCAGGGAAGGGAGAGAGCCTGTTGCGTACGACAAACACCACGTCCACGCCCCACCGGGATTTGACAACAGGACCTCAGACCATCTTGGACAAATACACTGTCTACCAAAAAGTAATTGGACACCCCTGCAATCGACGATATCTGCGGTCCTGATACACGTCACGGCCGCCGCCGTTAAATATCGTGTGGGAAACAACAACGCAGCCAGTCGCATGCAAGCTGCCACGCAGTTCGGAGCTCTCTGATCTCTAGAAAGGTGTAATCGTCGGGTATCACAGAAATGGCCGATCCATACGTGACATATCCAGCGAGTTGAAGTACCCAAAATCGATAGTGGCCTACGTGATTGGCAAGTGGAAGATGAGAGGTGACTGTCGTAATGTGCCCTGACCCGGCAGACCTACTAAACTGGGAGTTAGAGACCGACGGGTGCTGGCCAGAGAAATTCGGAAGAACCGCACCAAAACGATGGGCCACATCCGCGAGGAGTTTCAACAGGCATCCGGGAGTATTCTTTCGATGAATACCATCCGTAAGGAAGCCCATTTGCTCTGTTATCATGGACGTGCTGCCGCCCACAAGCCTTTGATCATCAAGTCCAATAGCGCTGCTCGGCTAACGTGGTGCGAAGAACGTCGACAGTGGACCGTTGAACAGTGAAAACAGGTTCTCTGGAGCGATGAATGAAGGTTCACCCTCTACCGTTCGGATGGCAGGGTCTGGGTTTGGCGTCTGCCTGGAGAACGCCTCCTGCAGGAATGTATTGTGCCAACTGTGAAGTTCGGCGGCGATGGAATTAGGCTATGGGGGTGTTTCTCTTGGTATGGCACGGGACCCTTGGTCGCAATTCCTGGTAGATTCAACGCCGAGACCTACTGCACCAATTTGGATGAACATGCTCTTCCTACGTTGTGGCAGTTTTACGGGGTGGACCCATGTTACTTTCAGGATGACAATGCCACCTGTCATGTTGCGAGGTCCACCATGGCTTGTTATGGTGACAATGGGGTTAATCGAATGAACTGGCCTTCGCAGAGCCCAGACCTTAACCCTATCGGGGACCTCTGGGACGAGTTGGAACGTCGACTTAAGGGGTGCACCCACCGTCCGAAATCGGTGAAGAAACTGACTTGTCTTCCCCAAGCCGAGTGGAAGAAAATACCTCTAGCCGTCGTACAACGTCTGGTTGAGAGTATGTCCCGGAGGGTCGCAGCTGTAATCGCCGCTCGTGGAGGCTCCACCAACTATTGAAGGTGAAAAAACTTCGTTTTCCTTTGCTATCACAGGTGTCCAATTACTTGTTGGTAGATAGTGTAGTTTGAAGTGAGCGCTTAGACGACTGCGGCACCGGAGCAGCAAAAAAACCTCCCAGACGTGCTTTGCGTAATTATTTGAAAACGTGATGCTACTAGTTGTTCGTCTCCGCTCCTTTTATTCGTCTCACATTTCTTTTTTGGATTGATTGGAGGTTTAACGACCACCGTGAGCAACTCAGTGGGCTATAAGCAGTCGCCCATCCCTAATTTAGGGCCACTGGTTCTAGGGAAGGGATAGATCCAAGGCCATAAGATAAAAACAACATCCATGCCTCACGGGATTCGAACCCGGACCCATCTCGGACGAATGACCAGAAGCCATCGCTTAGGCCACTGCGCTACCGGGGCGGCGTCTCAGATTTAGTATGGCAATCAATGTTTCTGAATCGATTCTGATAAAATTCGGCATGTTGAACCTTCATGAATATCAGAAATTATACTTACTGTACACCAAACAGAGGTCATCGCTCTTTCCACGTTAATAAGTGAGTCAGGGGGAAATTCTCATCGGGAAAGAGCGATGACTTCTGTTTGGTGTTCCTGATCTACTTCGAGTGTATGAATTAATTATACTTACTGTAGTTATTCATAATGGCGGAGGACCAGAATGTTCGCGTAAAGATTGGGTGAAACCTCCCGCTGAATGAACCTACAGAAAATATTTCATCTACCCTGATCTGTGAAAAGCGCTCTAGTTTTATGAAAGAAACAGGCAAATTAAAGAAGTATGGTTAATAAGCAACACAACGACTGACGTGAGAGCAAGGCAGCAAGAGACCACGGGTGTCTTAATACACAGTTACGCTGAGGCAACCTGGATACATGTAGTTCAACATATTACAACACTTTGAACCTCAACTATGTAACATTTTGTTCCGCCGGTGAGGATACCAATACGGCATACAGAAAAGCATACAGAAGAGCCTTCACAAATTTAAAATATTTGGATTTTTGAGTTTACGGTTCTCATTACAATCATTAATGTATATCATTATTATCATTTGTTTCCTACATTATGGCTTTTATTTGTTTAGATCTGGAACCCAGATGGAAACTAGAGGAAAACTAACTCCTTTTTATCAGGACGTGGATGGATTTCGCATCCCTGGACGTTTCTCTGTTGATGCATATCGTTCAGCTCTATCTTACAAACCCCGCCCAGATGACATATTCATCGTTACATATCCTAAGTGCGGAACGACATGGGTTCAGAGCATAGTAACCTGCATCTTCAAAAATGGTAAGCCCTTCGAAAGCGCCCTTGAATTTTTAACCCGGACACCATTCCTGGAAATGACAGGCGTCGAAGCAGCAGAGACAATGAAGAGACCGGGTGCATTAAAAGTTCATTTACCATTTCACCTGACTCCGTACAGCCCGGACGCAAAGTACATATTTATAGCGAGGAACCCGAAGGATTGCTGCGTATCCTTCTACCATCACACCAAATCGATGCCGGGATATAAATTTGCCGATGGAGAATTTGATGTCTATTTCGAGCTCTTCTTAAATGGTGAGGTAGACTTCGGAGATTACTACGACACCCTTCTGTCCTGGTACGAGCACAGAGATGACCCTAATGTGCTCTTCATTACTTATGAGCAACTCAAAGAGGACATTGAGAAATACGTCCTAGAGATAGCAGGATTCATTGGTGCTAAGTACCGAAAAGAACTGGAAAAGGACCCAGAGCTCCTGAAAAAAGTAATCAAACACAGCAGCTTCGATTACATGAAGGAATCTCTCAACCGGCATCTTGCCGAGCTGTCCATTCTTCCTAAGGAAGTAATCGCGAGTAATCCTGATCTGCCGGTTGGAATCAGGAAAATGTTCACATCGAGCAATGTAATGTTCGATTCAGACGCTTCTGGGAAATTTGTGAGGAAAGGTATTGTTGGTGATTGGAGAAACCACTTCTCGGAAAAACAAAATGAACGCTTCGAAAACAAATACCGCGAAAGAACTGCAGGGACCAATATTCCCGAGTTTTGGAAGAAGTATATGTGAATTTGTAGCGTGATTTGGAAATGAATTTCTGAAATCTAGTTACGTAATTTAAATTTTTCGTTTTATGTCTATTCAGTATAGTTTAATACTTTTAATACAGGAATTAATTTGACACATTCTGCCGTTTCTGTGTTAATTTAGACTGACATTCCTTTCCATGAAAAATTTAAATCTGGCGTGTGAGATTATTTTTAATAGAAATAGGTAAGCCAAACTGGAGTATGTGTCGTAAGTTTGGATTACGAGCTGTGGTTTTAAAAGAAGACTGTTAATTGATTATTAAAAAACTTTCTTTTTAAATTCGTGCCTAGCTATTTTACTAATTTATGATGGAAATAACACCTCACTTCTCTCCCTGCCAAAATTTTATGAAGAAATCTAGCGTGCCTTAAAAAACATCTTTTCTTTAATGGGTGTTGGAGAAAAATCGGTTTCATCTATAACTGTTCTTTTGGTTTCATTTTATCAACCAGTAGGTATTTTTTCGAATTGCAAATGAAGTCTACATCAGGTAAGTACGCTATTTTTTATATTACAGAAAAAAACATTCAGAATAAAAGAACCTGCGTCAACCTAGATGGCTAATGAGAAAAAGTAACGCAACCGTGAGGATATCTATGCAAGAAACAAAATCTGCACTGTCAACAGAATAAACGAGAATAACTCTGATTAACAAAGTATCAGGTGTTATTCATACAGTTTCATGACCTTTACACGCACCGTTGTTTACATGCAGTTGCTTCGATTTGCATAAAAACGTGCTGATCATGATGATTTGTCTTTTCGATGTGTGGGGATTACCTTTGGTTGCAGCAATCTGCATCTGTTAATTGTGTCTTTTTAAGAAATTCCGAGTTAATTGTTTGAAGTATTTCCATCTTGCTGTTCTAAAGTGAAGTACATACTAAGTTGTTCGTCTCGACGAGATTGATGAAATAAACTTGGTCTTTGAATTTAGTAAGTAATCTGTATCTACCGATTTCTTGAATTCTGGACCGTTTTCTTTGCAGTGTTTAATAAGAGATTTTACGAATGCCAATTTAAATTTGCAGCTTATATCAGCAACGATACGGATTAAAATACTAAAAACATGACATCGAATTTTTGGATGTAATGAGCAGGTCTTTTGAATCCTTTGGAAGTGAATTAAGTTTATAAAGTTTATTAAAAGTCAATGCAACCTGTCAGAAAATATCAACCCGGCGTTCTGCAATCGATAAAGCATCCAGAAAGAGAGACAGCTATTGAAAATTAACAAGTTAGTAACATTATGCAATGCATTGATTATGATACACTTTCCAACATACCAGAAATCATTACTCAAGTTATGAGGATAATGGCTGTAGAATAAATCTCGCTATTATGTCCTGACCTTTGACCTCGTGTCACCCATTTTTAACAGGGTTGATTCCCAGGTGTTCCCCTACCACATACTGAAATTTCATCGAAATCGAAAGATGTTTACGCAAGTTATGACGCACAAGGGCAATGGAATGGATTCCGCTCCTATGTCTTGACCTTTGACCCCATTTCGCCCATTTCAGCAGGGTTCGTCTCCAGGTGGTCCCCTACCACATACTAAAAGGTCATCGAAATCGAACCATTTTTACGCGAGTTATCGTGCGGACAGACGGATAAAGCTGCAGCATATACGCTTCTTTAACCTACGGTTGGAAAGCGTAAACAAATGGCGCACAGAAAAACTCCTGATGGCAGAAGGAAAGCAAAGGAGACAAACAAATTTTCAAATCGAACAGTTAAAAGAAGAAATATAGAAGGAAACATGATATAATTCTACGCCTCTTGGCGTAGAATTAGAGAAAGTTGTATTAGAGAAAGTTGTATAATTATGAGAAAGTTGTATAATGGGAAATAATTTTGCATAATGGGAAACGCATAGCAGTTTGACACGCTACAAGACAACAATCAATGCATTGTGTTACGGCTGTGATGTGCATTGCTATCAGACAGCCGGTTCGTCTTGGAGTGATACAGTCCTCTAATGCTGTCCTGGAATATCTGGGATACAGCAGTATTCTCGGGGGTCCGAGGAGAGCCTTCTAAGCATCGTCCAGTGAGGTCCCATATATGCTCAATGGGTAATAGATCTGGAGATCTCGTTGACCATCGAAGTTAAGACATCTCTTGTGGGCACACTCGGGAGATGCCAGCGCTATGTAGTCGAACGTTTTCTTGCTAGAAAATGGCCTGCGGGATGCCATACATATATATCACTTTGCTGTTCTCTGATATTCAGAGTTTAGCTCCTCAAAAAAAGTACGTCTGCCAGATTAATGTTTAAATTTTGGACTTAGATTTTACTTACTGTTCATGTATAAAATGTCTCCATTTACAGCAATCCTAGCATACAGCTCGAGCTCCACTGACATCCATCACACGACGCACACAAGACCTTTTGTACTTCATAGTCATAATCTTTTCTCATGCAGACATTCCTGAATCTGGCCTTTCCACGATTTCCTGGGCCTTTCTCTACCTTTCGTTTCTGCCACTTCGGCTGAAAAATTATCTTAGTAAGCATCTCATCACTCAGTCTTTTAACATGGCCAAACCACCTAAGAATATTAGTCTCCACCTTACTAACAACATTTTGCCTCACATTACACAACTGAAACACATCTTCATTCATCTCATGATCACAGCGATTCTTGGCACAAACCATCCGTAAGTAACGCATCTCTCCAGGACACAAATGACTGCTATGTTTTTTCTGCGGTACCCAGGTTCCACTGCCGTATATCAGAGTAGGAACAATCGCACTTTCATAGACAGTCATTCGGGACTTCCTTGAGAATCTAACATTAATTGGAAATCCTCCTAAAGAAGCTATGACTTTCAATGAAGAGTTCACTCGCTTACTAAATTCACCATCTAATGTGTTCTCTTAGTCAAATATGCTTCCCAAATACACAAATTCGTTCACCTGGTGAATCACTGTGCCATTTAGAGTTATATTGCGTTCAGTGCTGACAGTTTCTCGCTAGAAAACCATAACTTTGGTTATTCCCTTATTTATACTCAGTTTGAATTTCATAGAAACTTCATATATCCGGGAAAACATACCCTGCAACTCACTTTTGCTCTCTGCCAACAGGACTATGTCATCAGCATACAGGGATCTGCACATACGTAAATTACCAAGACATAAACAAGTATTGTCCATTTTGGCATCACGCACGCACGCATGCATCCATAAATATATTAAACAATCATGGTGACATTACACAACCTCGTCTGATTCAAGTCCAATAGAGAACCATTTCCTTGCATCACCATTCACTCGTATACTTGCTCTATTGGCAGCATACATGGCTTTAACACCATTAAGTAGATTACCAGTAATACCATATTTATTCAGTACTTTCCACAGTATTTTCCTATTTATTCTGTCATCAAATTTCTCTAAATCTATGAAGGCAGCAAAAACTTTCTTACCAACAGCCAGATACCTTTCAATAATCCATGCGTAATGCAAAAATATGGTTAGTGCAGCCTTTACAAGGAATAAAACCACTCTGAACATCCCGCACTTTCTCTGATGTAAGACCTCGTACTTTTTCAATAATGACCTTGCCAAAAACTTTCCCTGGCACTCTCAGTAAGCTAATACCACGACATTTCTTGCATTCAGTCTGGTCACACTTTCCCTTATACAAAGGAACAATGATAGCATCCCTCCAATCCCGAGGGACCAATCCTAACTCCAAGCACAACTGGCAAATTTCAGTTAACCAGTCAATGACAGAGTCACCACCACAGTTCAACATCTCAGCTATTATGCCATCAAATCCCGGAGTCTTACCATTTTGAAGAGATTCAAAATGGCATCCACGTACCTCCGGGCTGTCACCGTGCCCATTCGGCTTTTTAGAGCCGACTGGCTATCGGAACTAATGGCACCGTATTAGAAGATGCCCGGTTGGAGAGCAGTGTTCTGGCTGCTCACAGACAACAGTTGTATCCTACATGTTGCTATGTCATCGCTTGACATAGACTCGACAAACATCAGCACGGAGTCAGAATTGGGACGCATCGCTGAAAACCACACGGTGCCATTACTGTCCGCACGCACCTGCACTATGACACTTCTACAGCTGAGCTCGGCGTTGCCCTATGGTCAGTGATAGCCGACGCAATAACCCTCGGGAGCGCAAACTTGCCTCAGGGACCTGGGCTGGAAGCTACTGCTGCACTCATCCTATTCCCCGGACATTATCTCAAGGGACATCCAGCTTTTCCGATGGTGGCAGTATTTCCTACACAGACAGAGGTTCACCAACCGGGACGATGTCGAATGCGCACTTACTCCACAATTCTACAGGAACGGTGTCCAATATCATAAAGGAAAGCAGAAAAATTCTCACTTGAAATGACTGTTGATGGATCACAAAAATCTCTCCTACAGACATCGTTTCGATTATTGTTTCTCAAATTTCGAGAATCAAAAGAAAATCACTTATAAGTCTTGCTGACGTTATTAGAGTTAGAAGTAATCTTTTGGTGCATAACTCTTGAAAGAAGGCTAACAAAATAATGCAAAAACATTGTTAAAAAATTGGAGGATATTTTGATTTATTTTCAGTTGTCTCGGTTTGCCCAAATGATTGTTAAAATATTATAAACAGAAGGGGAAATAAAAACATTTCCAACACGTTTTGCACACCGTATGCGTTTTCAAGGGAAAAGATAATTAATGCCATTCGTAAATATTAATAAAGGAAAACAGCTTTTTCATTAGTGTTGATTTGAATTTCTGGGTTGCTTGTGCGATCTACTGAATCATTTTCAAATCTTTTACGCTTATTTTTTAAAGAGAGCTATAACATATAAAGTATGGAGAGGAGTTTAACGTCTTTTGAAATAACGACTCCATCGTCTTTGACCTCACAATTTCTGCCCCAAAACTGAAAGTTAATAATCTTGTGCTGTATGCAGTGTAAGAGAAATCAAGAACGGTTGTATTTTTGATATTATTACGGTACCATTGTTTTAATTAGGGGTTTAACGACCACAGTGAGCAGGCTATAAGCAGAGAGCAAGAGAAACACAACATCCATGCCTTACTGGGATTCGAACCCGGACCCCATCAAGGATGAACGGTCAGAAGCCATCGCTTAGACTACTGCGCCACCGGGGAGTCTCTTTCGATTGAGTTTAACGACTACCATGAGCAACTCCAAAGGATAGAAGCAGTCTCCCGTCTCAAATTTGAGGCCATTGGTCACACGGGGAAAGAGTGAGTCAGTGACGTTAGAGAAACATTTCACCCATGCTTCATCCGGGGATCAAACCAGGACCAATCATGACGAACGGTTGGACGAGCTTCACCTCGTGAATATCAAAGCGTAGCATCACAGTTTTATGAAATAATCGTGTAAAGGCCATTTTCAAATCCAACAAGAATTTCCATTGGCGATGTCAGGTTTCACTAACATTTTGGGTGAGCGGAGATTCCAATTCAGTCAGCTTAGCAATAGACCAAATCTGGTTGGTTGGTTCTGAAGTTTTCTAATCAATAGTTTAATTGCAAGGGAACTATAAAAACGTATCAAATGTTAACAAGAAAGATGACACCGAATTTTCGGGTGTATTAAGCACGTCTTTTGAATCCGTTCCGACGCAAATTAAATTTATCAAAGCTATTCAAAGTCAATGGAACCAGTATGGAAAACAATAGATTTGACGAAAGAAAGAAGAATTTCAGTCGGGTTTTTAACCCCTCAGATATTGCTGTAAACGGAATCGTGAGCTTACGAACTCTTAGAAACAGAGACATCGACAAAAATAAGATGTGACTTTACGTCCCCTGGTGGGAAAACCATGCATTATTTTAGGAAGAAAGTATTCTCAAAAGGTTTATCCATATAAGAGGTATCGGTCCAAGAAAAAAAAAATTAGTCGAGTTTTCAGGAGCGCAGATTTTGCTACAAACACATCAGAAGCAGTAATGAACACTTATGACCCATGGTGGCCAAACCATTCTTTATCAAACATTAGAAATTATGTGAAAAAATATTTTCCATCAGGTCTTGTATGCGATACAGGAAGAATTTTTCAAATCGGAGTTTTAGAAGAGTATCGGGGGAAATGTAATTTACTGTTACGCCCCCTAGTGGAAAATCTATGCTTAATTTGAAAAAGTAGCTATATCTAAAATACTCTCCGACATAAATAGAATCGAAAGGTAAAATAATTTTTTCAATCGAATGTTTAGAAGCAAATATGTGAAATAAAACGTATTTTTGAATTCGACATCATCTGCATTTACGCCCTCTAGCGGCGAAATTGTGCAACGTAAAAAAAAAAAAAAAAACGAAATGAAGGATCATCATTCGCATATTTCAAGCTTTCCAATGCAAAAATAATTTTTCAAATCGGACTAATAGGTGCAGAGATATCGTGGGTACAGACGGACGGACGGACAAACCGATAACATGAGCACGATCTTGTTTTACAAAAAACGTGCTAAAAAGTAATAATCGAAAATATGTTTGCATTTACCATACTGGAGAAAGTAATGTTGCTGCGAAATATGTACTATTTCTGTTAGTTACTGTGGGAGAGAAGGGGCCTAAGTATCATTCACAAAGTATCAAAAGTGGCTTGAGATAAGAAAAATATGGAAGTCTGTACTGATAACAGGAAATTGAGAATATGCTCTGAAATAAAAGGAAACTTTTTAAGATCCGAAAAAACAAAATAATTAGGGTTGCAAATTTAAAAAGAAACGTTGTTATAAAAAGATGTGTAATTGCATCAAAATTATTACAATGAAGTAATGGAAACGTAAGAACTTGAGTTCTCATATCTGTAAGGGTAGAAGTGTTTCAAGTGCGTTGACCGGCGAGTGATGTGGAGCAAACCTATACACCGATGACCCATTACATTATGACCATCTACCTAATAAGCTGTAGGACCCCGTTTAGCCCGGAAAACAGCTGCCACTCGGCAAGGCATCGATTCGATGAGGTGGCGATAGGTATCCTGGGGTATCCGGTACCATGTCAACAGCAGATCCTCCAGTTCCCGTACATTTCGGGGTGGTGGGGATTTAGTGCGAACCCGCTTTTCCAAGTCGAACCACAAATGTTCGATTAGGTTCATGCCAGGTGAATTTGGAGGCTAGGGCATTAACACAAAGTCACCAGCATGTTCCTCGTACCTCTCCTTGATGATTCTGGCAGTGCTGCATGGCGCATTATCCGGTCGGTAATGGCCATCACCAGCAAGGAACACAGTTGCCAAGAATGGGAGAACTTGGTCAGCAACGATGTTCAGATACCAAACAACTGTCAGGGATTGTGCTATTGAGGTAATGTGGGCTAAGGTGTCCCAAGACGATATAGACCACAGCATAACACCGCCGGCCTGTTTCAGCCCAACAGTGCATCCAGGTGCCATAGCCTCCCTTGGCAATTGGCGTATCCGCGCTCGGCAGTCTACGTGATGCACCAGGAATCTTGATTCGTCAGACAAGGCCACTTTCTTCCAATCATCCGCGGTCCAATCTCGATGATCTTCGGCCCATTTCATGCGTTTTTGTCGATGACGTGCAGCGAGCATGGGGACCCGGCTGAGTCTCCAGCTACGCAGGCCCATGCGCAGAAGCCTGCGATGAACTGTGTGCTGTGACACATTGCCTTGATCACCTCTATTGTAGCTGCAGGTGATTTGTAGCATTGTGGCGCTGCGGTTGCGGTGAACAATGCGTGACAGTCTTCACTCCACTCTGCCATGAATGAGCTGCGGACGACACACGGCTGGACGAAGGCTCGTCGTTTGGCCATCTGTTCCCCACTTTTGATACGCACTCACTACAGTGTCACGTGAACAACCCGTTTCCTAAATCGTAGTTCCGAAGCGCCGTACCATCTCAATTTGTTCTTTATAAAACTCCGATGAATCGGCAGCTTTTCCCATGCAATCGATTACATGCCTTCAATATGTAATCGATTGCTGCGATGCACAACCTTGCGAAGGAAAATCGCCGAATAACCACCCGCGAGCTTGCGGCAACATTGTTCGTGGGTAAGGGAACTGTTAACACCATTCTCCATCGCCGATTGGGATACAGCAAGGTTTGCGCACAATGGGTCCCCAAGGATATACAGGAGGAGCAGAAGACTCGGCGAATGGGTGCTTGCCTGGAGCATCTACATCGTTACCACGCAGAGGAGAGACAATTTATTTCCAAGATTGTGGCTGCAGATAAAACTTGGTGCCACCACTTCCATCCAGCAACAAAACGGATGAGTATGGAATGGTGGCATTCCAACTCTTATAACGAAGTAAATTTCTTCGTCATTTTTGTCCACGCCGGGGCTCGAACCCAGGTCCTCTCATTCCGGAATAAGTCACTCTACCAATTGAGCTACGCGGACGTTCGTTCTGACTGCTATCTGCCTTTATGTCGTGTGCGTCCTGCTGGCAGTTACGTCACATCTCCCCCGAAAGAGGGCCGGGGGCATAGCCCACGGGTCAGCCGTGACCATGAATCGTTGCAGGCAGCCATCCGCTGTAGAACGTGCACTTGAGAACTCCCAGTCAATCTGGTGTGTTTACTGCAACGTCACACACATTTATTTTTCGAAGCGCTGGAGAAGGGATTCTCTTATTTTTCGTATCTCTCGGTGTGGAAAGAACAGCACACCATTGCGATATTTTCAACGGCCGGGTCATCCGGAAAGTTCGGGCGCCGTTATAGCGAAGTAAATTTCTCCGTCATTTTAGTCCACGCCGGGGCTCGAACCCGGGTCCCCTCATTCCAGAATAAGTCACTCAGAACCAATTGAGCTACGCGGACGTTCGTCTTGACTGTCATCTGCCTTTATGTCGTGTGCTTCCTGCTGGCAGGTACGTCACACTCTCCACGCCCCAAAAAAGCTCAGTTCTCCTTAAGAGCTGGAAAAGTGATGCTCACGGCTTTCTTTGATGAGAATGGCCCATTGCTGTTGGATTGGCTAGACGCAGGCAGTACGGTCAAGGCAATCAGATACTACAATAGTTACGTAACCTCAAAGCGGCCATCAAGCGTAAGCGACCCGGTATGTTGTCAAATGGGGTTATTCTGCTGCATAACAACGCCCGCCCGCATGTGGCGACACTGTGCCAAGGTTTGCTGCATGCCTTCCACTGGGAGGTCCTCGACCATCCCCTCTATAGTCCTGATCGGTCGTCCTGTGACTACCACATCTTCAGGCCACTGAAAGAAGCTCTCGATTACCGCCGGTTTGCTAACGACGCTGAGGTCTGGGACCCGTTGAATACTGATTCCACAGCCAACCATGGACATTCTTTGCTCAGGGTATCCACAATCTCGTGCCATGCTGGGACACTTGTTAGAACCGACAGGGCGCTATGTGTAGCAGGTATGTAGTCCATGCATCACTCTTATTCTTGTATGTTCACATATTCCAACCTACAAAGCCTTACGTAAAAAACCCGACAGTCTTAGCTTCATTTGGGCGACCCTTATATAAAGTTTTGTTTCGGAGTTAACGACCTTCATGAGCAACTTGAGAATAAAAATGACCCAGGCCGGCTATCACTGTTAACTGCGGAAGTTATGGATGAGCTGAATAAACTTTTAACTCGCTCACCAAGAAAATCGCTTCGAAAGTTACCTCCTTAAACTGGACTGTCACCACTTACTGTTTTCACGGCTACAAAGAAGTTAAAATTGCATGCTTAACGTTTTGATGTCGTTCAGGCATTGAAGGAACCGGACTATGAAAAAAGTTTACGGTATAGCCGTTGCTTTCGGTCGTTTATAAGTGAAAATTGGATTGATGTGTTCGACCGTGTTTACTTTAGTAGCGGGACTTGGTTTCACTGGGATGACTATGTGAACAGTCAGAACAGCTGAACATGGAGCTGTAATAAACCTCATGCGCATCACGAAATATCATTACACACCCTGAAATTTGGGGTTTGGTGTACCATCTCGCACAATCGTGTTATTGCAAGGTTAGTACATGACATGGTTATGCTCATCCTGCACTTCCGGTGATTACTTTGTGACGTCACTGTCCAAATTACTATCGTAAATCTACCTAATCGCCCATTTCTTTGTAACTGCACCATAACAGCGTGTCCGAATTATTATTCAAATCCCAGCTAGAATAATTTTCATAAATTCTACCAGATTTTTTAATGCATAATGTTTTAAATTTTTAATTTAAAAATTATGTGAATGTTGCTGTATTTGTTACATGATAATAATAATTGACATATTGTTATCATGTAATAAATACTTTCTTCATAAGGATTTTTTTATTCCTCATAAAGTAAGTATTTAGTACATGATAATAATATGTCCATCTGTGCGTTTTCCCTTTTAAATTTATATAAAAACAGCAAATATTTCCCTTGTAAGTAATTAATATTTAAAAGTAAAATCGCTTTCCCGTCTCTTTACGTAACAAAAATGTGCGGCAGGTATTTTTGAAATCTTTACTAAAATATTCACATGAGTGTGAATTTCTTCTGTATTTAATGTATATGTGCTTTTGCATAAACTTTTGTTCTGTGTTTGAGTTATAAAATTTGTTGACAAGACACTTTTCTCCATAGTTACAGTTTGGATCTATGATTCACATGTTAGGACGGTGATGTCCCTCAGTGACATCACGATTATTCGTCTGCGAGGAAGGCGGGATGAGCAAACTTTGCTGTCTATTAAACTTGCTGTTATTGGGCCTACATTTTTTGACTAAACTGTATATGGTGAAATTTATCGTGACATAATCCTACAGTTTATTGCATTATTGGACGTGAATGAACGAGAATGTTGCTTTCAACAGGACAGTGCGACCTGTCGTACAGTAAATGAAACGATGGTCATCTTACTGGAATTTTTCAAAAATAGCTTGATCTCAAAATACTTGTGGTACCATGATCTTCAGAACTTATTCTCCCAAATGTTTTTCCTTTGACGTCATTTGAAAGGTCAAGTGTTTCACAACCAACTTCATACACTTGCAAACATTTAAAGAGATATTGAAAATGTTGCTGAACAAACATTACGTATGGTGGCTGCAAATATCACGAGAAGGGTACGAACCTGCATCCAGATAAAAGCAAACCATTTCTAACATTTGTTGTAAAGATAAAAGTATGGGTTATTTGTTTCTCTTTTATAGCAAATCAATTGAACTGCGTATCGTCCATAACACGGCTGCGTAGTTTTCGAAATACCTTATATTAAACTGGATTTTATACGTATCTCTAAGAGTAGTGCTTATTTATTAGGACATCCAGGTGTCTAAAAATATGATTCCACACACAGTAAGCTTTCCTGACATACATAACACTCGATTGTTTCTTGTTCGGATATAGACTAGAAGAAATGGTAGCGATCAAAAATGGAATAGTATGAACACAACGTAGATTCAATACTTTTGAAGGAACAACCATTGATTATTTATCTGATTGAAATTTTAACCTAATCATGAGTATTATTCACGTCCTGTCCTTCCCAGAGCAACCATAAACCAAATTTATTGAACAGTAAAGAAACAATGTCAGGACTGTCTTGAGATAGAGTTAATTCAATTTTTCAATAAAATTTAGGGTTGTGTTGGTTGTACGGAAGATATCCAATTGAAAATTTAGAGTTCTGTTGAAATTAATTCCCACGCAAGCGATAACGTACGAGGAACTCTTATATGTTTTTTTGGATATCGGAACGGATTCGGTTTATGCGATCGTTCCTTCATCAGTTGAGGGATGAAGAATCGGTGATAAATCTGGGTAGTTATGTTATTTAGTCACGCGCGAGTGTCAATAGAGTAAATAATTCCATGGAGAACAGATAAATCAAATATTCATTTCAACTGATTATTCGGAAGAGCTACGACGGATCACTTCTTACAGGTAAGTTTTCACTTCGCATCATATCTTCATTCTCCATAAAATTCCTTTTTTTTCGAACACGTTCGATCAGTGATGAAAGTAGGTGAGATCAACGAAGAACGATGTTCCCTAAAATAGTTGTTAAATGAAACGATGCTACCTAAAATAAAATGTTATAAACACAATTGAAGGATTCGCGTGTAAACCATGGTAACCAACATTTCTGTCATTATGAGATACGTAGATTACAAGTAGTAAAGAAGCATTAACGTTTACACTTACCATAAATTGAAAGTTATATTGTGGTGCCATCTGTTGACATAAATGTATAATAAATACTCTAAAATGCTCAGATTACCACCACAGTTGTTTTACGTACGCAACTCATTTTTTTACAAAAATGTTAGTTACCATGGTTTACGCCCGAACCCTTCAATTATGACCTCCCGAGGGCTAAGTGGTCAGAGGCTTTAGCTTCTGCTTATTAGGCCGAACTGGTCACGAACCCGACATCCAGATGAGACGTGGACGGTGCGCTGACCTATACACGACGCTTACTCCACCCAGAACTAGTAGCCTTAAATTAGTTCTAAGTGCTGCCCTTGAAGGTTGCTAAACCGTGAAACAAAAAAAACAAAAACAAAAATGTACGCAGAAATTGAAAGAAAAATGTGCTGTAAGGCTATAACCAAAGAAATAAAGTTTGTCTTCTTGGTTATGTAGTTTACAGACAAGTTTCACATCAAAAAGTTTCTTTCAGCCTAGTAGGTACAGGATATTCTTACAGTCGACTGTTTCTGGCCATCATTAATAACAAGAAAGATGACACCGAATTTTCGGTTGTAATGAGCACATCGTTTGAATCCGCTCTGGCGCGAATTAAATTTATCAAAGCTATTCAAAGCCAATAGAACCGGTATGAAAAACAGTAGTATCTGACCGAATAAAGAAGCTTTTCAATTGGGTTTTGAATCCCGCAGATATTGCTGACAACGGAATCGTGAACTTAAGCCCTATGTTGGCAGACTTGTGCGTTAAAAAAATCCGAAATTGTATGAGAAACATTTCACAGCTGAAACGCTCTCCAAAGAAAGAATTTTTCAAATCGGACTCTTAGAAGCAGAGATATCGACAAATATAAGATATGCATCTACGCCCCCTGGCGGGGAAAATATGCATTATTTTAAGAAGAAAGTACTCTCAAAGGGTTTTCGGATGTGAGCGGTAAAATATTTTCATTCAAGTTTTCAGGAGCTCAGATTTTGCTGCAAATATATCAGAAGCAGAAATTAACACTTGCGCCACCTGGTGACCCAAACCGTTTTTACCAAACATTAGAAATTATGTGTAAGAGATTTCCCATCAGGAATTGTGTCTGATGCAGAAACAATTTTTTAAATCGGAGTTTTAGAAGCAGAGATATCGGGGTAAAAGCAATTTGAATTTACCCCTATCGAAAAGTATCTGAATTACTTGAAAATTTTGAAATTATACAAAAAACATGTCTCGCCGGAAACTCTCTGTAACAAAGAAAGAATTTTTCAAATCAGACTATTAGAAGCAGTGATATTGACAAAAATAAGATATACATCTACGCCTCCTCGCGGAGAAACCTTGCAATACTTTTAGGAAGAAATTATTCTGAAAAGGTTTATCGACGTGAGTGGTATCGATCTACGAAAGAATTTTTCAATCGAGATTTTCAGGAGCTCAGATTTTGCTGCAAATACATCAGAAGCAGAAACTAACACTTACGCTCCCCGATGGTCAAACCATTTTCTACAAAAAATTAGAAATTACATGTAAAAGATTTCCCACCAGGAGCTGTATCCTCTGCAGAAGGAATTTTTCAAATCGGAGTTCTAGAAGCAGAGATAACGGGGAAAACGCAGTTTACCTTCATGCCTTCTAGCGGAAAATCTGTGCGTAACTTGAAAAAAGTGACTACACCTAAAATAGTCTTCGACATAAATGGAATCGAAAGGTAAAAAAAAAGTTTCAATCGGATGTTCAGAAGCAAATACTGTAAATGAAATAAAATGTATTTTGAATTCGATGTCATGTGCATTTACGTCCTCTAGTGGCGAAATTGTGCATCGTAAAAAAAAAAGTGAAATGAAGGATCATCATTTGCACATTTCAAGCTCTCCAATGCAAAAAGAACTTTTGGAATCAGACTAATACGTAGTTGCAGAGATATGGTGGCGGACGGACAAACCGGTAACATAAACACGATCTTTTTTCACAAAAGACGTGTTAAAAATGGAAGAATCGCAAACCATTAACAGGGTTGCTGCGTAGTTTTAGAATACAGGACACAGGAGTAAGGTTACTAAGAAAGCTGTTTTGTGAGATTTGGCAGGGAAAGAGTCAATGGATTTTAAGTGATTTCAAGTTAGATGAAAACGTTTTGCGATATTTGAGAGTCCAACAGAATTACAAATTTCAGTTTTGATAATTTTTACTTGTATATATAAATTTAACGAACACTACACTCACATACAGACATAAGTGTTGAAATAAATTTCTTTGGCCGCTAATATTTAGCATGGGAAAATACCTGCCACTCAAGTGAGTTATTAACTCTGGCATGCTTTCGTTTTAAAGATTTGGTGTCAAAAGTCAGTTAAGGTCGAAACGCGGAACAACTGCCCTAGTATTTCATTATTTTCGTTAACATGTAAACGAAAAAACGAACATAAGTTGGAAAATCCTCTAACACAAACCCATGGTAACGTGGAATCAATCTCTCACTTGAAATGTCATTATTCCCATAAAAAGAAATTGATATTAGCGAACTGATCTTGAAACGAAAATATTAACAGATGTAGTTATTAGTGCGGCTCAAAAACACTTTAAATGGCGTGTTTTAAAACAAGCAACTTATCCTGAACTTAAGCTGAACACCTTTCTGCAACGAGCGCTGAAGAAGCGAAACGCGCCATTCTGGGTTACAGTAAAGCCATGAAAAGTTACTCAGTGACTATGTTATGGACGCCAAAGAATTATCCATCAGTTTACAAACTAGGTAAAATATATAGCTTTTTATGATGCGATTAACAGAAAGTGTATAGTCAATGAACCACATAAGAAATATTTACGGTGTTTAAAAATAAGAGTATATTATGACGATTAAGATCAAGTTTCTGTCACCTTATGTGCTTAAAAATGTCTCCGCTAATATTCGTAATGGGCTCGTTGCACATAAACCCCACTTTGTCAAAAGTGTAACGAAACAGACAGGGAAATAATCAACGCAGTAGCTTTTGAACTGTTCCATGTGTTTTATCATTCCACCAGCGGAAAATTAGCTCACTCATACACTGAGTTAGCTTTGCATTAGGAACAGCTACCTAATAACGCGTTCGTCCACCTTTATGTGCAGTCACGGCCCGCAGACGCCTAGGAACAGATTCTACAAGCTGTCGAATATACTCCACGCGTAAGTTGACCCATGTTCTCTGCAGCAGCTCCGTCAATTCACGCTTATTGCGTGGAGGAGGATAGGTAGTTCCCACTTTCCGTTCTAGCATGTTCCACAATGTTCAATTGGGTTACAGTCAGGGGAGTCTGGAGGCAAAGGCAATATGGCGAATTCATTGTCATGTTCCTCCAAACATGCAGTAGTTTTGTGAGCCGATCCTGACGACACGGCGCGTTTTCCTGTTGAAAGATGGCACAGAGGTCCGGGTAAACCTTTTATAGATATGGACGGTGATTTTCCGTAAATGGGCCCCTGTAACGCTCACCATTCAGCGTTTGCTTGATGATAACCAACGGACCTATAAGGCTTGGCAGGGGAAAGCTCCCCAGACCAAAAGACCACCTACATCGGCCTATTGAACACGAACTGTGCAACCACGGGATGCTGTTTACACCATATGCGAACTCTGCCATCAGTATGGTACAGCAGGAAAAGGGACTCATCACTCTAGACAACGTTCTTTCATCTGTCGAGATTCTATTTGCCGACATTCGTTTGCTGTGACTGGGCGTCATTTTGGGGACCCTAGTTTGGTCTCTGGCTGTGGAACTTCAAGTGAAGCGAGGTATGGCGTATGGTGCATTTGGAAATAGGTCGAACTGCACCACTATTGTACTGGTGGGTGACCAGTGCGACTGTTGCACGTTGTTGCTGAGTTACCAGTCGTGACACGCGACGCTCACCTCTTGGATCAACAGCGCGTGGATGATCAATTTGTGCTCTTTGGCTGCATGTCTGAGCATTGTTAATCCTGTCTTGGTACACCCTTTAAAGAGTTACGGGAGCCCCCAACAAGTGCGGCTGCTTCCGAAATATTGGCACCTACTCCCCGGGCAACAACAATCAGACCACGGTGAACTTGGCTTGAATCGCTAAGTTTCCTTTTTACTGTCAAACGTTTGCTCATTAGGTACAGAGGATAAATGTGCACAATTTATAGTAGCCACACGTGACGCTGATAACACGTGGTACTTCGTTATTGCTCCTGTGTAAAACGGGAGTGTTCCTAATGGAAAGCTAACTATGTGTAAACTATGTATACTACGGTTTGTGAAAATTGCAACACCAAGAAGGAACCATGAGATTCGAATGGAATTTATATAAATAAACAAAAATATCGTTTTTTCCACGTTTTAGCACCACACAGCAACCGAAAAATTGTTATTTGGTCCTCGGCGGTGACCGAATATCAATCCACTGTGGATTGTTGGCCACAGTGGTGTAAGGCTAATGCGCTCGGCTAGATATCGAGAGCTCCGGGATTCGATTCTTCGGCGGTGACCGAATAACAATTTTTCGGTTTCTGTGTGTTGCTAAAACGTGGAAAGAGCGATATCTTTGTTTATTTACTGACGCCACGTACTTAGAGGATTTTCACTATGAAATTTATATCACACATTACTGATATAGCATTACTGATATAAGTGATTTAATTTTCAGAATAATGCAACAATCTTTCCTTTCAAAAATCAGTATCTGGTGAAGCCTCCGTGAGCTGCAATAAAAGCTTCTAGACGGCGTGGCATTGAATCGAAAAGGTGTTGGATGGTGTCCTCGGTAACTGCTTGCCAGCAGGAATGTATGCGTGTCCACAGATCATTAGTACTGACCGCTGGAGCACTGTCACGGGCCAGTTGCCGAGTGACATTATCCCAGACATGTTTAATAGACGACATGTCCGGCGAACGTGCAAGACAGGGAAGAAGCTCTACCTGCTGTGCTGCGAAGTGGTCTTGAACATTCCTGGCAACATGTGGTAGGGCATATCATCCCTTTTTGCAAATCTGATAAATCGCTCCTTTTATCCATGCCAGCAACGAGTGATATGTTTTAAGATTGCCTACAGCACACCTTATATACCCTCCAAGCCAGCTCACGGCACGTGTCTTCCTTCATTGGCTACGCGCTGTTGACGTCAAAAGTAGGAGGTGGTCACAATAATGTGACTCGACTGTGTATACAACATACATAAGACTATACTATTTTTTTTACATCAGATATAAGACTATTCAAAACAAAAAGCGACATAGACCTAAAACACTTCCAGAAATATGACTTTAATAATATCACGGTCGAGATTCTTGCTTTTGAACCAGATCTTAATAAAAGACTATTACTGGAAAATAAATACATGCTTCAAAATGAAACAATTTACCCATACGGATTAAATGAATGATTTAGTGGGAAGAGGTTGGAAACCGGCTTCAACTTGAACAATGAAATCACATATTTGGACTTTAAATTGAAACCTTTTTATAATCTGATAACGCGCCTAGAAGACACTCACATGGTAATGGTAATAATGAAAATCGGCATGTCGATCTTTGGGGTGTGTTGTATCATACGGACAACAGATAAAAACTTATTGTTAGATAATGTAGAAGTGTAATTTTTTCGCAGAATCGTGGCAAGGTGCGTCAGCTGAAGGACTTACATGACGACTATTGCAATTCACACATTGGAAGATTGGTGTCAGACCTATTAGACTTTCGATTACATACAGCACAAAATCAAAGTAGGCCTGAAAACTTTTGCGTTTTTCGATTCCTGAGCAAACGCTATGACAAGTTAAATTTCAGGAATGCTTTATCAAAATGTAAGAATTTGTTTCCCTTAAAAGATACAGACATATCTGTATTGTTTCAATACGTACACACTATTGGTCAACATCTGTTTAATTATCGAGAAGTTTCTGAAAAACATCGTGAGGACACTACTACTCTAGACCTGCCATGCCATTGTCACGAAGAAGAATATAAATCTTTCCTAGACGAGAATTCCGGATATATTATAACTGGTGATCTAAGTATCGTCCTTTCTGACACTTTGCGTGGCATAATGGCTAAAGGAGCCATCTTTCCTGTAAGTAAAAAACTTGAACTTCATAAAATGGTAAATTCCATATAAACCGATCTGGTTAATTTTGGTTTATTGATGTCATCTTGCTATCACTTGCCATATCAAGCTTTCCTGCCCATCTATGTATAAGATCTTGCGAAACGACATGGTCTCAAAATAGCATAGAACAAAAACTCATGCTTTGATTTATGACTATAAATCAAAAAAGATTTTAAAAACAAATTTTATAATAACACCTGTCGAAAAGCCAAGAACAATTTTGCGATAATATGTAAGAAATTTTATATGGAGTTAATACATACAGAACTTACTAAACATTCTACATACATTAAAGTAAAAATAGACAAAATTATTATTGATGATAAAATTATTTCGCTTCTAAAAAGAATAAATATATCTAATATTATGCTGAACTCTCCCTTTCTTTACGCATTACCTAAATTCCATAAGAAACCATTTGAATTTCGATATATTACATCTGCTAAGAAATGCTACAGTAAAAGTGCGGCAGTAAAATTTGAAAATCTCTTGAAAAGTAATCTATCAAATGTGGATTCTACATGGGTTATTGGAAATAATAATTCAGTCTTGGACTACATAAGGTGTTATAAGTATAACGCTAACTCTGCCATAGAGACGTTTCATTTCGTAAATCTATTTACATCCATAGATTTAGCTAACCTGGATAGGGTATGTGGTGAACTATTCGATAACTACAGTGAAAAACTATGTATCAGCAAGACATACTGGAACAATTTGAAGTCATTGTGTCTGATGAACAATTAAGTTTCAATGGGTGATTGCTTATATCGAAAAATAAGAGATGTTCCCATGGGAAGTACATTTTTATCAACAATTACTAACAACTTCATTTTTGTGAGTCTGCATACTTAAAAAAGGACAAATGTCTCGCAGGGTAAATACATCAGATACATCGACGACGTTATTGTTTTCGATGTAAATGACTTGAGCTCAAAGATACAACAGATTTACCCTGAAGAGCTTGAGTTACAGAAAACAAGTCACAACGCTACTAACATAAACTGTTTGGACATAAATATTAAACTTTTCAACAATCACTTATTCACTACTGTATACCATAAAAGGAATATTTTAAAATTTTCTGTGCAATTTTTAATCAATTGAAACTCAAATATCTCTATAAAGGCGCATAGAAACCTAATCATATCGCAATTTTTTCGTATTGTATCGATTTCTGGTGATTTCAACAGTCTATTGGATAAATTACAAGAATTCATTGGTGTCCTGCTGAAAAATGAATATCCTCGTAATTTTGTCTTCAGTCTGTTTCGTCAGTTGCTTAATGGCTCAAGACGCGTACAATTCTATTCGTTAAATTTTGATTACTTGATACGATGCATCAATATGTAGTTACTTTTATAATTGAGATTGGCAACATCTTTTTTGTGTTTACTTTTAGCAGGTCTTACCACTCGTTGTCTTTGGTTGGTCTTGATGACTTCGGGAGCACTCCCCACATGCGTAGGATTTCTCGCATTTGTATTGGGGAATCGAAAAGCCATCTTCTATACGTCTGGGCTCCCCTGATGAGATCGTCCTATATGTATTTTATTTTTCAAGCAGCCTTCTAATAACTGGACTGGAATTTACTCTTCTTACTTTTGTGAAGGGTGGATGTAATGGCTTTTATACACGTGTTGCTGCTATTTTCGGGTAGGGTTTTTTGGTGTTTGTTGCATACTTTTAATATTCACTGTCCTTTTGGAAATCTTGTGTATTTGGTTGGTGTTGTGATGTTAAATGAAAGTGAGAAATATACAAATAAAAAAGTAATTATATATATATATATATATCATCATCATCATCATTGTCAACCATTATCAATCCACTGCTGGACGAAGGTCTCCCCAAGTTTCCTCCACAACGGTCTGTCTTGTGCCAGTCTCCTCCCCAAACCCCCTCTCCAAAATGATTCCACAACTTAAATATATATATATATATATATATATATATATTTAAGTTATATATATATATATATATATATATATATATATCGCCATCATCATCATCATCATCAACCATGATCAATCCACTGCTGGATGAAGGTCGCCCCAAATTTCTTTCACGATTGTCTGTCTTGGGCTTGTCTCCTCCACGTCACTCCAGCATACTTTCGAATTTCATCCTTCCATCTCCTATGGGGCCTTCTTCTGGGTCTTTTCCTGTTCCTCGGAAGCCAGTCTAAAATTTCGGTTGTCCATCGGTGGTCCGTCCTTCTGGCAACATATCCAGCCCATTGCCATTTCAGTGATTTCACTCTGGTCATGATGTCGTCCACTCCTGTCATTTATTCTTATCCACAAGTTCATCTTCTTATCTTTCCTAGTTGCACCAAGCATGAATCTCTCCATGCTTCTTTGAGTTGTCTGCAGTCTTTGTATGTCTTTTTTAGTTGAGGTCCATGTCTTGGCTCCATACGTAAGCACTGGCAGGATGCATTGATCAAACACTTTTCTTTTGAGACATACTGGCATATTGCTCTTAAAATTTGTACTGTTTCTTCCAAAAGCTCTCCATTCAAGTTTTATACGCCGATTAAAGTCTTCATCAATGTGAGCCACACTCGATTTCTGCTGCCCGAGATAAATGTGGGTTCCAATTTGAAGGTATTATGATGTTCTTTAAGACTGGTCATGCCAATACATTTTGTTGTTTTATGAGTTTGCCACGCTCGAGTTTAGTATTGAGGTGCATCTTACATCGTACCATTCTATGGTAACTACCTGTGTTGAACTTGTTCAGCACACTGCAGTCTTCGATGACAAATTTGTTGTTACACATCATAAAATCAATTTCACTTTTCATCCCATTGGGTTGCCTCCGTGTCCATTTCCTTTGCTGCTTTTTCTTGAAAAAGGAGTTCACGATGAAAAACCTTTCTGCCACTGCAAACTCTACGAGAGTATTTTCAAGCTGGTTACTGTTGCCGTCACCGAATTTACCTACTGAAGTTTCATTCTGTTGCCCTATTTTCGCATTGAAATCTCCCATAATGATCTTCAGATGCTGCTTGCCTTTGTTATTTAAATGACGAATTTCCTCGCAAAATTCTTCGATTTCTTCCTCAGGATGACTTGTGGTGTGTGCGTAAGCTAAAATAATCTGAGTCTGGTATATTTTTGAGAGCTGGATAACGAGTCTCATAGCTCTGTCCGAGAAACTTTCATCTTCTATAACTTTATCCTTCAGTTTTTGTTTATTATAAATCCAACACCACTAGTTCTGCCAGTATCTGTCCCATGGTAGTAGGATAGATGTCCACTTTTTAGTTCAGTGAGATTTTCTCCTTTTCTTCTTACCTCGCTCAGCCCGACAATGTCGCGCTTCATTTTTTGTAGTTCCTTTTCCAATTCAAGGAACCTTGAATCAGAAGATAGAGATCGTCCTTTGAACGTAGCCAAGGTCAGCATCAGATGGCAGCCAAGTCCGGTCCTCCAGTTTACTTTTTTTCAAATTGACTTTTCCAACCAACTTGTCCGGAAAGCACTCACATACATTAAGCGTCTTTCCTCTTACTGAGAGACTTGTCCAAGTTTCTTGTTATCCTGTCCCACCGGAAGTAAGTAACTATGTTCCACGGGCTGTCCTCAGCACTTGTGGAGAAGTGATTGGCGACTTTCGTACGCTCTCTGTCGTGCCACTTGACCCAGATGACTTCGAAATATGGAGCTTTCGAAGACAAGGGGAAATGCGTTTTGTTTTCCCACTCCTGAAGATCTTCAATACTGCCCCACCCGGCTAAAATTAACTTCCTCCTACGATATATACATTGAAACAGATTTGTTCTGTAATCACTGCAAGGCCTTTGGACATGCACGTTGAACATGCCCACACCTCCGACAGCAAAAGATTAAAAATCCAGCACCTCTCAGACCTTCTCCTCGAAAAAACAATTATCACTTCACCAAACCTCAACCTCTGACTCAGCACTGGCTGGATCTACTAAAGAAACCACACAGAATCGCTCTCCACATTCTGAACCGAGTCAATTGACAGCCCTGCTCATTCCCTCCGAGAAAACTACACACAACTCGTCTCAAGAATCATCGCTAGCTGATAAACAGATGACGGCCCCTTCTTCCGGGCTTACATGGAAGGAAGCTACAACTCCTACCTTGCTGAATTTTAGCTCTCTCTCTCGAGTGCTCAACTGGATGGAGAGTGTCTTGACCTTTTAGTACCAAACATGCCTGAGCAGAACATGCTTTCTACTACTGCATTAAGCATCATACAAGTCCAACGAATTCCGGATATCGATGTCGCACCTCTTCTGACTCCAACTTCATGCACTTCACGATTTGATATCCCGAATCAGAAGAAAAGTAGCTAATCTTGCAGTTATACTACACCTCACTCCGTTGACCCCCTCTATCTCGACTTATCTGACAAAAGTCTCACCGGAAAAGATCGTATCTCCTGTTCCTTATGAAACTTCTATACTTCCCCCTTCTCAAGCAGCTTCAAGTTCGTCGATGCCTTCGCCTTCCAAGTCAACCATCGCTGAGTGTCAAAGACGTTCCAGTCGACGGACCAGAGTTCGCCGTTCTCGTAGCGACCGAGAGTCACCTTTAAGCGATGATTCTTCCACAGATTTTAAGAAAGCAAAGGTTCGAAGGGGAAGAGATACTCGTAAAACTACCTACACCACTGTCGAATCTGACTAAAATACAGTAACTATGGAGTGTGAAGAGCACTCTAGTTCAGACTCTTCCTCAGAGGTTTCAAAAAGAAAAGAACTGTCTTGAGACATCTAGTGTTCCAAGATACCCCTTGCCCTTAGATTCCTTAAAAGCGATACTCTGCTATCGCAATAAATCCAACTGCTTAAAAGAGCTAATCAATCAGTACGAAGGATCATTTGCAGAGATGCTTCAGCAAATTCAGGAACTAAAGGTCTTTGCAAAATCAGAGCTCTAAACTCTTACTCATGTGCTAGATGATGTTCGCACCGTTAACAAAAATTCCGTCTCTTCCAATAGACTTATCTCAAGCTTCATGACTCAAATTCAGATCCTCATCTTTCCGATCTTAACATTCAATTGTAGGGGCTTCTCAAATCCTCTGGCAGTTGCTTTGGCATATGAAGACATTGCTCATTGTGCCGCAGAAGTGCTTCTTTTACAAGAAACAAACTGTTCTTATGACTCCTCTCACTCTCGGTGGAGATACTGGGAGTATACACTAAAGTGTATACTCCCAGTATCTTCACTCGTATTGTACCTCCTCACGTGGCGAAAGAGCCATCTGATTACATCGGCGGTTTCTGCAAGTTATCTCTTTAGTCACTATCCACAATACTTACCTAAATGATATTCAGCACCTTTCTTTCATGCTTGAAGATAAAACATATCATATTTTCAATATTTACATTCCTTGCGATGATTCTCCAATTGAACATCTCTTAACCTCCCTCACTAACGCTCTTTTGATAATTACGGACTCCTCTAATGTGATCTTGGGAGGAGACTTCAACTGCACAACTGATACTCAGGTGGACCGAGCTCTGAACCAACAAGAAGAGCATCGTCCTCGCCTTATCCAAGGTCTACAATGTTTGCTAGCCGACTTTATACTCATTGACGCCTTTCGTTTGCTCCACTAAGACCATGACTCCTATACATGGCGTTCCATCAACCATGCATCATCATCAGTAGCAAGATTAGATAGATTTTATGTTTCCTCTGTTCTCGTGCCGACACTCCAGGGAAGTCATTATCACGCAACTGCCTTTTCCGATCACTCTGCTGTGACTCCCCAAATTGGAGTAAGAATCTCTCGTCCTTCTCGACACCGACGTCGGACGTTTGGCAGTAGTCTGCAGCATAGTACGCAGTTTCCTACAATCACAAACCGACAACGTCGATCCCACCCATAGGACCCTCCAGTGTTGGTTGGACACGAAACATCCACTTTTAGCACTCATCCGCCAATATACATACTCTGCTACAGTCAAACGGAACATGAGGTTGCAAAATATTCGGTCCGTTCTGGCTGATCTCAAGCTAAATGATCCGACGTTCCCGGTCATAAAAGCTGAGTTAAAAACCCTACTTACTCCCATGGCTGCATTGGTGATTCAACGATTACGCCTTCTACATCTTATTCCTATCAACCACTCGTATGAATACCTCCACTCTCTCGAAAATACTAGTCGGGAATCCACCACGATTCAACAAGTACGACTCCCCTCTGGGGAGATCACGTCAGATCTTGATGTCATTTGTTCCTTAGTATACGATTTTTTAAAGCAAAAATACGGTGCCACTGACATTGACGGGTCAACATCTGATTCTTCACTTCTTACGTCTCTTCCTCAAGTTCCAACTCATTTACAAAACAGCCTCACGAATCCTTTCACCTTGCCGGAAATCCAAACTTCATTTAGATCTCTTAATAGGAATGCTGTAGCGGAACCGGACTGTCTTCCTCATGCATTCTTTGATGTCTTCTCATCACACCTACTGCTGCTCATGCTTCCGGCTTTCAATGATGCTTTCACCTCCTCCAGTCTTCCACAATGCTTCACGCAAGCTTACGTAACTTTATTCTCCAAACAAGGAGACCTCCTGGATCTTGCACATTGGAGCCCGATATCATTATTAAACCTCGCCTACAAGCTGCTTTCACACCACTCAATACCATTCCACCTCATATCCTATCCCCGCAACAATCTTGTACTGTATCTCGACGTTTTACCACTGACAATATTACACTTCTACGTGACTTAATTTTCCTTGCTGACACTCAGTTCGAGCCATTGGCTCTCCTCAATATTGACCAAAAAAGCAACTTTTGACAATATATATGATATCTACTTATCTGCAACACGTCACGTATTTGGTTTATCTATCTTCTTCATCACCTCCCTCCTTTCGCTTTATCAGGTAGCAACTCTATAAGTCAAGCCCGCTACTTTCCTGACAGCTCCAATAGAGTTCTCTAGAGGAATTGATCAGTGATGCTCTCGATCTGGACAATTATTTGCTATAGTATTTGAGCCTTTCTTACGCCTGACACATCAATAATTTATGCAATGGCACCCTCCAGTAACAGCTAGCACAAGACAGCCTATGCAGATGATGCAACTTTTTGCATACGTCGCGATGCCCAATTTTCCACACTCCTGCCTCACTCAAATAGGAGAAAAGCACAGGCCTCTGGTGTTGAACTTGGAAACTTCGCACTGACACCCCTGGGGAGCCAAATGGCTAAGTACCACCCAAAAATGCTTTGGAATTTATCTTGGAACTCAAACGGAGGCCGAACGGACGAATTGATCCTCTCTCTATCGCTCTCTTCTCAAAGCAAGGGGCTTCTGGAGGAGAGGGCAATTCTGAACCTACTTCCACCAAAGAGCCCGCATTGCTCGCACATACATCTTATCAAAGCGTTACTATTCCTGACAAATGGACACCATTCCCGGATATAGACTCCGTCAA
The DNA here is from genome assembly GCA_039090855.1 of Macrothele yani. Lineage (NCBI taxonomy): Eukaryota > Metazoa > Arthropoda > Arachnida > Araneae > Macrothelidae > Macrothele > Macrothele yani. Next base: position 203,449,820 of record CM076990.1, read on the forward strand.
GTTCAAGCATGCCTTACGTCAGTAGTGTGGTCAAAGCATCATTGGGTCAGCTCCTCGACGCTCTGCCGCTCACCTTGATAAGGAGGAATTGGTCTCCTTGAAGTAAATCTGGTTTACCGTGCCACCCGGCTTCACTGGTTCTTTCATGTGCTTCATCGAAAACTTCTTCTTTTACGTTCGCTGTCTATCTTCGAACGGATGGTTTACCAGCCTTACGACAAAGACCCCCAGCAGTATATTGGGAGGCCATAGAAAACCTGCGGTCTCTCCCGTTACGGACAGCACTCCCTCTCTCTACTATGGAGATACTAAATGAACCACTCTTTTGCTCCTCAGCTCTTCATCCCTCTGACAGACCCATTTTTTGCCTCTCCTGAGTGGATGGTTGCAGGTATTATTACTGTCCGGGAACTTGTGAACCAAAACCTTACATGGAAGGACTTCTCTTGCCTATCTGCTCATTTTCATGATTCCGTCTCATCTCGGACATTCTACACGACGAGAAAATTGTCGATCATCCGTTTATATCTATCATTAGGATCTCGTGAAGGAATTCTACAGGTTGCAGCAGCACCGCGACCGTTCCCGTTTTTTGTGTAACTCCATATGAAATCTTTTCTTCCTGAAGCATGCTCACTGAAGACTTTAAGTGCAATTCTTCGCACCTGCAAGCCCCAGCCACCGGTGCCAATCCCTACTGTTCCGTCTGCCTCCCTGGTGGATGTTTGGTCTGCTGTACACTCTCTCCTTGCTGCACCAAACGAGAAGAATGTTCATTGGCTGTTTCTACATCGCCGCCACCCTGTTCCTCAAATCTTACATCGGATGACGCTTGTGCGCCTACTGTAATGTCCCGGCTGATATTGAACATGTCTATTGGTATTGTCCTGCCTTACTACCTGTGTTTAATCTCATGTTCCGTATTGCACCCCATCTTTGCCCAGGAGAAATCTGGGTACTTGATATTACATTCTACTACAGGATCTTCATCCTGCTTCTCCTATCTCACCTCTCTGTGTGTATATTTTCACGTTTGTAAAAATTGTAATTTACCTTCACCATCTGAAGCATCCGATAAACTCTACTGTAGGTGCTCTTACAGAAACAAGCGAAACGCTTGTTCATCATTTCACAGATTGACTAAAGTTCCGTTTACAGTTAGCATGTGATAACGCTGTTAATACATAAACTCTTCCCAACTTTCATAATTTATGGAATCCATACCTCAGCTGGTTCCAGATTAATGGCCTGAGAGTCTCCCTCACAGTTTGAACTGATTTGAACATTCTGTCCTCTTCATCTGACATTCCCTATATAGTGAACCGCAAATCCATCTGGCCGAAAGCTCCTATTCTCCCCCCCCCGAATCTCACTATTCCTATTCCTCATCCCCCCACACACACAGTTACTATTAACATTAGAGGAACTAACTTCTGGAAAGTTATTAATAAAAAGCACACTATTCACATTAAAACTTACATTCACATTATTCTTCACCTGCCATCCTCCCGTTCTATCTTACGCTTTAGTAAGTGTATATAGTTCTAATTCATTGTCTAATTGTTAGGTGCTCATTTGTACACTCACGAACAATAAAATTTGCGCACCTACAAGAAAACATGCTACAACCGCAAAACTTTGGAAATAGCTAGAGTGCGTGCTGGTATGCAAATGATTCACGTTTGGTGAGAGTGCGCATGATCCCATACCCTGTGGTGGCGCTGCAAACACGAACCGGCAGCCTTATAAACCGGCGTGTAGTCGATGCCTCATGAAAGGGCCACGGGTGGTCCAGTGGGCTACGTTCGTGACTGCCGCGGAAACGACCTCAGGTTCGATCCCAGCAGGTACGAACGTTCGATCCACTAAATATCCGCCGTGCGTCGGATGGGCACGTTAAGCCGTCGGACCCCGGGTGCTGGCCTCCCGGTAATAATTAAGGGCGTCTTCCTCCCCCTTTCTACTTCGCTTCCTAGTGACTTTCCTATCGGGCACTCTAGCCCAAATCTCCTAGCTTCCTATTTCAAAGGGTTGTTTAAGACCTGGGGTTAGACACTCCCTTCCTAAAATCCTCTACATTTGATCATGCCCCACGAAAGAGAAAAGCACCGGTCGACGCAAGCAAGAGTACAGAGTGACAAGAATGTCGGGTAGACCCCAAATACGTCGATTTACGCAACTGACGGACTTTGAAAGAAGCCTGATCATCTGCCTGAAAACCGCAGAGTGGTCGGGGCGCCGTATAGTGCGCCACGTGGATCGTTCTGACCATACTGTCCAACTGTGTTGGGAGCAGTGGACACGTGACAGCACTGCCACACGACGGAGCGGCTCCGGACGGACAACCGGTAGATAAGGTCGACGGACACGAAAGGATCCCACGGGAACCCGGTCCACTATACCGGCAGATGTAGCGGCTCCTGTGTGCCCACGAATTATTTCCCGACGCCTCGCAGAAAGGAATCTGCGATCCTATTGCCCCTTAAATGCGCTGCAATTAACACCGGGACATCGCCGGCTCCGTGTGCAGTGGTGCCAGGCCAGATCCAGGCACCATACACTTACATTGGCTCTACGTAAAACACTAAACGTTGGCGAACACGTACGGTTACTGCGATGAGCCTCCCTCCATATGTCTCGCTGGCCACATACCAGCCTCCAGTTGGCCAAGTGTACTAACCAGCAATGATCCAAAGTAAAGATGGACGTTTATATAACATTGTGCCACCATTAAACCAATGTTTCATACAGCATAAATCCTTCAATCCTTCAACATTGAGCCACATTTACAACATTGAGCCGTCGGTGGATAACATTACGCCAACACACCACACAACGTCAAACCATCTCTTGGATTACCTTGTGCCAACATCATTTACAACATTAAACCATCACTCATATAACATTGTGCCAATATCGCAACGACGAGTCAACGTCTTTATAACATTGAGCCAGTGTATAACACAACGTTAAACCATCATTTGGATAACATTGTACTAATATCTTTTACAACATTAAGCCATCACTCCCACAACATGGAGCCACTGTTATAACGTTGAGCCATCAGTTTGATGACATTGCGCTAATGTATTACACAACATTCAGCCGTCACACCTATAACTGTGAGCCAACTTTTTAAATGCAAGAATAGTACATGTCCAGTGTTCTCAGCAGCTTTGCATAATGCATCCTGTATATTTGGAGTTCTACATTTTTAGTTGGAAGTGTCGCAATGTAGTTTTATTTTGTTCCATACTGTATATGTTCCTGTGTATGAAAGAAAATGCATGATTGTACAAATATAGATGAGTCGGAAATTGGCTATGAACAGTTTACATGAATTTTTACTTTTATGTATGTACGACAAGAAATGTTATACGTTCTTGTGCACAGGGATGTAACAATTTTGTTTTTAATGATGCACGTGGAGGTGATATTTTGCTGCGTAGCATACTGCGATGATTGCAAATCCAGTAAAACCATGCTACAGCAAATTATGCTCATAACAATTCCTTAACTACTTACCATCAAGTTTTCTGGTATAAAAAAAAAACCCTTCTGAAAATAATTATCGGCTAGTTATAAGGAAACATGAACATAACAAAGCATAATTCATACACACTTACACTAAATTGAGGTAGAGATTTCACTGTACTTCCAAGCATTTTAAAGTACGGGTAAAAAGGGGAAAAGTAATGGTTTCCTTTATGCAGTTTGTGAGTCCTCCCACCCCTCCTTTATTATTTTGCTTCTGAATCTGAAAATGAAAGTACGGAAAGTCTAATGTGTAACATTAAAAAAAAACAACTAAATATGACATTCTTCAATGGTTAATAAGTAGGAACTGTACACCAAATTATACTCAAAATAGCATAGCTATACTAAAAATCCGAAATTACTTGGCGTAGAATAAGCTTTTTACCTTCCTTGAAAAATCCATCTGGGTAATGAGCGAAAGCTTGGAAAGTTTTATTTGTATTCTACCCCAAGAAATTTTGGATATTTAGTATAGTTATACTATTTTGAGTTCTTCAATAGTACAATAATAACAGTGTTAATGCTACAGGTGCTTGTATTGATGCAATGCTTCATAACCAAAGTTTCTCACTCAAGTATATAATTCAGGTAATGTATATGCAGTTCATTCATGAAAAATAAAGTAACTCATCATTACTATCTTAGACCAATGGTGTGAAAGCAGTAATACTATACTGTGCAAATTAATTGGGACAAAGTAAAAAATCCCTTTTTTCCCCAAAACTATGCCTTAATATCATTCTATGCCTTGATCATCATCATCATCATCATTGTCAACCATTATCAATCCACTGCTGGACGAAGGTCTCCCCAAGTTTCCTCCACAACGGTCTGTCTTGTGCCAGTCTCCTCCATGTCACCCCTGCATACTTTCGAATTTCATCCACCCATCTCCCATGTGGTCTTCTTCTGGGTCTTTTCCTGTCCCTTGGAATCCAATCTAAAATTTCGGCTGTCCATCGATGATCTGTCCTTCTGGCAGTATGTCCAGCCCATTGCCATTTCAGGGATTTAACTCTGATCATGATGTCTTCCACTCTTGTCATTTTTCGGATCCACGAGTTCCTCTTCTTATCTCTCCTGGTTACACGAAGCATGCACCTCTCCATGATTCTTTGAGTTGTCTGCAGTCTTTGTATATCTCTTTTAGTTAAGGTCCAGGTCTCTGCACCATACGTAAGCACTGGAAGGATGCATTGATATACACTGATAAATACCTGTATTAGTATGAAGTATGTCCTCCTTTAGTAGAAATGACCTCTTGAATTCGTTTTGGCATTGACTCCACTAATTGAGTGCACACATTTTTGACTTCATAATCGTGGAACCACACTTTTATAGCATTCGTTATCATGCGTTCTTTGGTTGTGCAGTCCATTTTACCTAAACGTCTCTTCAAAATATTCCACAAGTTTTCCATGAGATTTAAGTCTGGTGAATTTCCAGGCCAATCAAGCAAATAAATTTGATTTTCCAGCATGAAATTCTTGACCACTTTCGAATTGTCACATGGGGCCAAGTCATGTTGAAATGTCCCGTCAAAAGTTTGCAAGAATGGAACAATCCTACGTTGTAATATTTCTACGCACGTGGCTGAATTCGTCATACCTTGAACAGGAACTAAGCTTCCAGTGCCATTTGATGTGAAAAAATCCCAAAACATCTGTTTCAGGGGTTGTTTTACAGCTTATTTGACATGCTCAGGTTTTAAAGGTTCTCAGTTGCTTCGTCTAACGACATTTGCTTCGTGACCCTGCACAAATAAATGAGTTTCATCACTGAAAATTACCCTTTTCCAGTCGTCAGCAGTCCATGATTTATATTTTTTGGCCCATGCTAAACGTTTTATCTTCATTTTCGCATTCAAATATTGTTTTTTAGTTGATCTTCTTGCCTTCCGGCCAACTTCCAGAAGCCTAAGGCGTAAAGTTGAATCACTAACATCACAACCACTAACCAATAAATCTTTTTGAAGGTCGGTGCTTGTTTTTTTTGGATTCATTTTACTATTTCTGATTAGATATTTATCGGTTCGTGGAGTTGTTTTTCGTTTTCTTCCACATTTACCTCTCCTTTTTGGAAACGATGATCCCGATGCATTGTATCGCGTAAGCAGTCTTGATACACTTGATTTGCCTACACCAACTGCAGAAGCGATATCTCTCACTGTCATAGAAGTGTGATCCTTCAGAGCGATTATTTTTGCACACTTCCTTGGAGAAACATTCATTTTTCAATACACGAAAGCAATACGTACTCACAGAGAGCAAAAACTAACATCCACCTGTCACACACGAAAGCTCACAACTGAAGCTGAAGTGCCTATTTTCTGTTTAAAACCGGTCAAACCACATTCTTACTATCTAGTTCTAACAGTCACATCACCTCACAGCTGATAAAACCGGTTTACGTGGTTCCCGACATCAACTGGCGATCACATTACAATTCTGAGAATAAAACAGCTTGTCCCAATTAATTTGCACGGTATAGTATTATCAATAAGATAGTTTTGAATCACGCAAACACACACACACACAATTTTGTTTTCAGTTTTATATTAAACTCGCATTGTATTGTGATATCCCGGCAGCTTTAGAACCTGTATTACGTAAGGATAAATCAACAGGGTATAATAACACTGCTAGGTAAGAATCGTATTTAAAGTAGATGACATTTTGCAAAATGAGGGTCTACCATTTAACACTACTGAAAGGCAAAACTGCTTACATGCAGTTAAATTAACTTTAACCCATATATTACCGATACGTTAAATAAAATTTTTGAAATTGCACTGATAAATACAACACCACAATCACAACTGATAAAACCTGTAAGAAAAAACATTTTTGAAATTCTGATTTACATTTATTAAGTTAAAGTATTTCTCAATGACATATTCCATACTAAAACACATATGAAAAGTAAAAGTTGCTGGAAAATAATGATATATTCTCTCTAAAAGCACAGTATTCATCTAAGTGTTATGGTGAGATGGTGATCAAGGACTGTATGCACTTCTACACCTGCCAGTCTAACTGCTGGATAAATTTGGATTTTCGCAACTGCCGCTAAAGTGGAAATACAAGAAGGAAGTGAAAATCATTACATATGATTCCTTAATGCACAAAACCACAAAAATGTATATATATATACTTAAATATTGCCCGTTTAATATAGTAGCAGGATACATTAACATAAAACAATTACACTAACTCTCCAATGCAGTTTGTGAAACAAGATACCACATAACCATTAAAAACTGATAAATATTAATAATATGAAAAAAAGAACTGCTACTTATAAATTTTATTATTTTTATTAGATAGCACTGATCTGCAATTTTTCAACTTTTTTCTGTTGTTTTCAAATGAATAGGTGTATCTGAATGAATTTTTTGCACAAATTCCGAAAATGACCTTCAAAATTCCGTATCACGTCAGGGTTTTTCACAAATGACGGAAATGTGAAAATTTAAAAAAACCGTTATTTTTTAATGACATTGCTATATGGCAACGTTTGTAACGTGTGAAAATGTTCTCTGGAGGGGCTGAATGATTGTTTAAGGAATAGATAAACATAAATACATATTCAAAAGCAAACATACTTAACATTCGCCACTGAGCTCCCCTTCAAACTTTCCTATTTTTGGATTGTCTTCGGTGTGCGTCCGTACAGTCTCTGTTCAACATCCAACAATAGTCGGCCATCATATGTACAGTCCACTTTCCTTGGTATTTCTTTTCCATCACTTTAATATCCTGATGGAAACGCTCGCCATGTTCTTCCGAAAAATTACCAAAATTATTAGGAAAGTAATTTAGATGAGCATGAAGAAAGTGAACTTTGACGCTCATGTTGCAACCAAGCAGTTCATAGGATTCCAGCATGTCCTCGACTAAAGTGGTGTAATTTGAAGCTTTCGTGTTCCCCAAAAAGTTGTGTACCACATTTCTGAATGCAGTCCATGCTCGCAATTCGCACTCACTCATGGTTTCCTCGAATATGTTGTCTGCCATTAATTTTCGTATTTGAGGGCCTATGAAAATGCCAGCTTTAATTTTTTCAGACGTGATTGATGGAAACTTACCACCAAGATACTGAAAGCATTTACTGTCCCTGCTTAAAGCTGTCTCGAATTGCTTCATTAAGCCAAGTTTGATGTGTAAAAGTGGCAACAGTATTTTCGAGGGATCAACCAGTGGAAGTGAAACAACGCTTTTTTCGCCAGGTGTGAATGTACTTCTGACTGGCCACTGCTGCCGAACCCAAAGTTCCGTCCTTGCTCTGGAGTCCCATTCACACAAAAAGCAAGGAAATTTGGTGTAGCCTGCTTGTTGGCCGAGCAATATTCCAATCACCTTGAAATCTTCGCACAAAGACCATGCATGAAACTTGTACTGCACAATTTCCAGCAGCAATTTAAGGTTCTCGTATGTCTCTTTGAAAGTCACAGAATGTGCTACTGGAATGGGTGGATGGATGTTGGTATTGTGTAATAAAACACCTTTTAAACTAGATTTGCTGGCATCTATGAACAACCTCCATTGTCCTGAATTGTAATTATTGTTGAAGTATTTCATGACTGCCGGAATGTCTCGACAATATACCAAACCGCCTTCCTCAGCATAAAACGGAACCAATTCTGCTTCTCGGTGTCTGTACCAAGATAATCTCGTATTAGGACATAGTAAATTATTTTCCTGAAGTCGTGATCCTAAAAGCTCTGCTGCGTCTTTAGGTAAATTCAGATCACGAACCAAATCATTCAGTTCATCCTGGGTAAATGGCACTGGGGTTTCATCCTCCACGCTGTCCGGTTGGTACATCTCTTCACTTGTATCACCGTCTGAGCCGGTGTCTGTTGGGGCTTGATATTGGACGGGGATGGCTCAGGGATGGATTCACTATGGAGCACTGGTCTTATGGCAGGTGGGATATTGGGATACACAATGTTACGCTTACTGGCTCTGGTATGGCCCACGATATTCACTGTGCAGAAGTAGCAGTCGTCACTGTAATTTTTTGGCTCACGCCACACCATGGGTACACCGAACGGCATTGATGCCCTTTTTCCACTTTTCCAGTTCCTCAACCCCTCCACACATGCACGGTACACATTGTGAGGAGGCCAAACTTTGTCCTGATCTGCTAGTTTAATGCCGAAGTATTGAAAATAAGCATTTTTCACGAAAGGCGTAATATTTTGCCTTTGTTTTTTTCCTGTCGTAATAACAGCCACATATGTAGCAAAATATGTCTGGATGATTTACACAACCATGTGAAGCCATTGCACACGCCAAAAAGAAACAACCGAACGGGACCAGTCCCTTCTTTGCACTGACTAGTGTAACACGATCTGCCCCGAATGGCGCCACATGTGACCAATAGAAAGAAGGGAGCAGTGGCGTGAGGTATGAGTCATACTGACGTGCCAAGATAACATTCTCTCATGTTCTGCCTTTGTGAGTGGCACAAATCGTGACGTCATGCAGATAAAACAGTTGCATTTCCTTTATCAGCTATATATTTATGTTTATCTATTCCTTAAACAATCATTCCGCCCCTCCAGATAACATTTTCACACGTTACAAACTTTGTCATATAACAATGTCATTAAAAAATAACGTTTTTTTTTAATTTTCAAATTTCCGTCATTTGTGAAAAAACTTGACGTGATACGGAATTTTGGAGGTCATTTTCGGAATCTGCGCAAGAAATCCATTCAGATACACCTATTTATTTCAAAACAACAAAACCTTGCATATTAATGTACTTTATGTACTTCCTTGGGTGAATAAACATTGAAGAAAATTCACACTGTTCCAGGAGAAAATGAAATGCAGAATTTTAGAAATACCCTGTGAACCAAGTAGTACAAACGCAGCATCTCTCAAATAAATACCAGTTATACAGGAAATTTAGTGGAATATTGGATAGAATTTCATGAGATTAATTGTGATCAGAAAACTGTGAAAAAAGGAAAAACAAACCTTGAAAAACAGCAAATGGCACAGACTGTTTTTTTCAAGTGATCTGTAGCAGGAAAACATGTGAAATTGTGCTACAAGATTTCTTCAGATGTTAGTTTATAAGTTATTTTTCATAAAGAACATAATCACCAATTTTCCAATTGAAAGTTAAGAAATTCAGATACCCTAAAATTGAACATATAATTTTTTTTTTGAAGGATCTTCATTAATTTAAATGTTTCATACAGCTGTTATATATTTTATTTACATCAATGTAATCTGCATTCTCATTTTGATAATGAGAATCAAGACCACTATTTGGTAGAAAAAATTTGTAATTCGAAAAAATTAATATTTCACAAATGAAGATATTCTGGCTACATCCAGTTGTAAAATTGTGATGTTTTTATAATTTCGTACAACTTTTAATGATGTTTACTATCAAAAATATTATTTTGACAGCATATATCCAGGCAACCTCAGCAAATAAATAAACAAATAAATAAATAAATAAATAAAAATAAAAAGCTAGTGTAACCACTTGATCAAACGTAATACTGTATAAGTCTAGGCTCTTAAAAAATTGACAGACAAAGTTAGTGTAAAATATCATAAAATACCAAAATCAATTGTCATTCAAAGGTGTTGATCTTTTGTGCCCTGTTGTTTTAGTGACACCACAAAACAAGAAAGATGACACCGAATTTTCGGGTGTAATAAGCAAGTCTTTTGAATCTGTTCTGACGCAAATTAAATTTATCAAAGCTATTCAAAGTCAATGGAACCGGTATGCAAAACAATAGTATTTGACGGAAGAAAGGCGTTTTCAATCGGGTTTATAATCCCTCAAATATTGCTGTAAACGGAATCGTGATCTTACGCCCTCTGGTTGCAGACTTGTGTGTTAAGAAAAACATGAATTTATATGAGAAACATTTCGCACCGAAATCGCTCTCCAACACAGAAATAAATTTTTCAAATCGGACTCTTAGAAACAGAGATATCGACAAAAATAAGATGTGACTTTACGTTCTCTAGTGGGAAAACCATGTATTATTTTAGGAAGAAAGTATTATCAAAAGGTTTTTCTATATGAGAGGTATCGGTCCAAGAAAAAAAAAATTAGTCAAGCTTTCAGGAGCCCAGAGTTTGCTACAAATACATCAGAAGCAGAAATTAACATTTATGCAAACCTGGTGGCCAAACCATACTTTACCAAACATTAGAAATTACATGAAATATATTTTCCACCAGGTGTTGTATGCGATACAGGAAGAATTTTTCGAATCGGAGTTTAGCAGCAGAAATAACGCAGAAAACGCAATTTACCGTTGCGCCCCCTAGCAGAAAGTCAATTAATTACTTGAAAATTTTAAATTTATAGGGAAAAAACATTTTGCATATGAAACACTATCCAACAAAGAAGGAATTTTTCAAATCGGACTCCTAGAAGTAGAGATATTGACAGAAATAAGATACATATCTACGCCCCTGGCGTAGAAACCATGCATTATTTCCAGAAGAAAATGTTCCTAAAATGTTTATCGACGTGAGTAGTATCGATCCACAAACAAATTTTTTTCAGTCGAGATTTAGGAGCTCATATTTTGCTGCAAATACATCACAAGCGGAAATTAGAACTTACGCCCCCTGGTGGCCAAACCATTTTTTACAAAAATTTAGAAATTACTTTCAAAGGATTTCCCACCAGGAGCTGTATCCGGTGCAGAAAGAATTTTTCAAATCGGAGATTTAGAAGCAGAGATATAGGGGGGAAAGCGATTTACCAATACGTCCCCTAGCGGAAAGTCTATGAATTACTTGAAAACTTTGAAATTACGTGAAAAACATGTCACACTGGAAACACTATCAAACAAAGAAGGAATTTTTCAAATCGGACTCCTAGAAGTAGAGATATTGACATAAATAAGATATACACATACGCCCCTGGCGGAGAAACTGGGGAATATTTTAAGAAGAAAATATTCCGAAAATGTTTATCGATGTGAGTGGCATCAGTCCACGAAAGAATTTTTTTAATTGATATTTTATAAGCTCAGATTTATTGCAAATACATCAGGAGCAAAAATTAACTCTTACGCCCCCTGGTGGCCAAAGTATTCTTTACCAAAAATTTGAAATTATATGCAAAAGATTTTCCACCAGGAGATGTATCTGCTGAAGAAAACATTTTTCAAATCGGAGTTTCAGAAGAAGGTTTATCGGGAAAAATGTAATTTACTTTTACAACAATTAGCGGAAAATCTATGCGTAATCTGAAAAAGTAACTATATCTTAAATACTGTTCGACATAAATGGAATCGAAAGATAAAATAATTTTTTCAATCGGATGTTTAGAAGCAAATATGTGGAATAAAACGCATTTTTGAATTTGACATCATCTGCATTTACGCCTTCTAGCGGAAAATTGTTCATTGTAAAAAAAAATCGAAATAAAGGATCATCATTCGCATATTTCAAGCTTCCCAATGTAAAAATAATTTTTCAAATGGGATTAATAGTTGCAGAGATATTGTGGGTACAGACGGACGGACAAACCGGTAACATAAGCACGATCTTTTTTTTTACAAAAAGCGTGCTGAAAATAAGTATCCACATTTATACTATCGTTAATAGTATAAAAGTATGCAACTCTCACTGAGATAATGTTAAAAGAAATCTTTCCGAATTAAACATCGTGAAATCAGTTTACAGCATAACTTGAAAATCGACTGCAAACGTTTATATTTGCAATATTTACTGAACTCACATCCTAATTTGAGATACCAGTGCTGAAATTCTGGAAATTAAATTTTGAATTATGGGAATATTCATCTCTCCTTTACACAAACTCACATGCTCATATCATATCTGAGTGGGTAATCTAGTTAATTTGTCATTAGCCAGTAGTTTAAACACACTTCCTGGTCACTAAGAAATTATATTTTAACAAATTTACCTATTTACATTTTTTCGCTCTGATATCGCTGAAAAAATAGTGCAAACAATTCTCATCCATCACATTAATCGCTTTTTTACTTCGTGTACGTAACAAAAACATCCATAGAAAGAACAGCAGCAGATTTCTTAATTATTTTAGACACGATGCATTTAGCTTCCGAAATTCAGTTCGGTACTGCAGAAATAAAAATGCAACATATGTAAAAAATATGTCATCGCAATTTAGCAAGAGCTATTTTAAAATTATTTTATGTGTGATAAAAACATGCAGAAAATCTAACAATAATATTTATTCTACTTACATGAAAGTTCCAGTTAGCACGTGTACTGTGAATGAACAATGGTTGAACCACAGACTGTTGAACAAGACTTGCCCACATGTTGCTTCAGGCGTAGCCTCTCTCCATGCTGATGAATCACAGGGGGACTGGTTAGAGCTTAGGTCCCGCTTGACTGTAATCGGATTACCCAAACCTTCCCCTCAGTAGCTCATCAGTTGGAAAATCATTGGCTTTACTTCAACATTCAACGATAACGTCTTGCCTACCAGACTGGGAATAGAATACGGTGGCACAGCGTTGCGCCTACGATAAATTCCGAGGATGTGCTACCTGGAGAGCGACGTGGAACGCCACAAACTGGTGACGTGTGATGCCTAGCGATGTATACCGCTTCGTTTTGGGGACAGATGATCACCGTGTCCGGGGGTGAAGATCACCGGGTCAACGGCACGATCCAAACCTCGATATCGAGCGCCACACCTCCCCCACTGCAGGCATTACGGTCTGGGAAGCCATTCATTGCCTACGATAGCCGATCAGCGCTAGTAGTGGTACGTGGATCATTGACGGGCCAGCGGTATGTGGATGAGATCCTACGGCCCCATGTGCTCCCATTCCTGGCCAGGATTCCAGGTGCGCTATATTAACAGGATAATGCCCTTCCGCACACGGCTCGAGTTGCCCAGGACTGCCTACGTCATGTCCAGACACTTCCATGGCCTTCCCACTCCCCGGACATGTCCCCTATCGAGCATGTGTGAGACCGATTGAAACGCCAGCTGCCGCCGTGCCACATTATCCGGAATTTGGAGCACACCGTCCGACGGGTGTGGACCACTCTGCCGCAGGGAAATATCAGGCGTCTGTTCGCCTCCAATGCAGACCGTATTGCAGCATGTATCGCCTCACAAGGCGGTGCGACGCGCAATTGAAGATGACCGGACTGCGTGCCACAGATCCCTCTGTAATTGTCCAGCAGCTCTTTTTTTGCCATCATGTGTATCATACATCTGTATCATTATGTCCATAAAATTTAATTTCAATCCGATGCTTCCTTCTTGGTGCGCAAAGTTCATTGTCCGTGAGTGTATATAATCATTTTATGATTTACTTCTCCTTCTGTACTCCGAGTGTTGAATAAATACATATTTAACCTTAGTACCCTGTGCCTTCATATCGCACTGGCCGCTGACTTGTCTATGTGCATTCCAGCCATTGGAGACTGATGGCCAAGTTTTAAGTTCTGGAATTATTTTGAGGGGGATGGGGGAAGGGGAATGGCATAACTCACCATGCTGGCCAAGCCCGTTGGTGAGTGTAGGATAGCATTTCACGTAATCCTGATGGAATAATTATATCGTATTGGCGGTCGTCAGAGCCCTTTTAGTGGGAACAGAATGCACCCACGAGAACACCGGGCTGCGGGGTTGACATTTGTGAAGGAGAGGCTATGATATGTCGCACGTCACCTGACCTTGCATCATATATATAAAACAGTTTCGGACTTTCTTTCAGTTGTTGAAAATGCGATGAGTTTTCTCAGCTAAACACATAAATTAGTAACAAAAATTACAAATGTTTTCGAACCTGCCATTTCGGAAAATTTCCAAACGGTAGGGGACAACACGTCCTTCAATATGAAAGCAAAATGCCTATTTGTTTTTGGTTTCGGAGTTTAACGACCACCGTGAGCAACACGTTGGGGTACAAGCGTGCGCCCGTCCCAAATTTAGGACTACTGATTCCGGGGAAGGGAGAGAGCCTGTGCCGTGAGAAAAAACACAACGCCTACGACCCACCGGTATTGGACTAGGTCAGAAGCCAGCGCTAAGACTACTGCGCCACGGAAGCAGCACAACATGGCCACCGGACGTGCTTTGTGTAGTTATTCGAAAATGACATAGGGCTAAGTTCGTCCTCCTCCTTTCATTCATCTCAAATTTAGTATCGCAATCAATATTTCTGAAACGATTCTGCTAAAATTCGGCATATTGGACCTTTATAAAAATCAGAAATTATATTTAGTTATTGTTAAAGGCACAGAGCTAGGATGTTTACCTAAAGCTTGTGTGAAACGTCCCCGCTCAATGGAGGAACAGAAGATAATCCATCTACCCCTTGTGACGTGCCTGCCTCTCAGTACGCACACGACATGTAGGCTGATAGAAGCAAGAACGAAAGTCTGCGTAACTCAGTTGGTAGAGCGACTTGTTCCGGAATAAGTGGACTCGGGTTCGATCCCCGGCGTGGACAAAAAAATGACGCAGAAATTTACTTCTTTATGATGGCGCCCGAATAGGGACAGATGACCCGGCCGTTCAAGATCTCGCAATGGTGTGATGTTCTTTCCACACCGAGAGATACGAAAAATAAGAGAATCCCTTCTTCAGTGCTTCGAAAAATAAAATGTGTGTGACCACACACCGGATTGACTGGTAGTTCTCAAGTGCACGTTCTACAGCGGATGGCTGCCTGCGACAATTCATGGTCAAGGCTGACCCGTGGGCCATGCCCCCGGCCCTCTTTCGTGGGGGGGATGTGACGTGCCTGCCCCGCAGGACGCACACGACATAAAGGCAGATAGTAGCAAGAACGAACGTCTGCGTAACTCAGGTGGTAGAGCGACTTGTTCCGGAATAAGTGAACTCGGGTTCGATCCCGGCGTGGACAAAAATGACGGAGAAATTTACTTCGTTATACCCTATTTGGGAAAACCTCTTTAGTTTTACGGATGAAACAGGCAAATTAAGGAAGTGCCTGTTGGGTAAGCAACACAACGACTGACGTGAGATCAAACCAACAGGTGACCACGAATGCCTTGATACCAACCTTAGATTCAGGCGGCCTGGATGCATGTACATCAGCATTTCATAAAACTTTTGTCCCAAAGGGCTACAGAACTTGGAACTTCAAATATGTAACATAGTGTTTCGCGAATGAGAAAACCACCAAGGTATAAAGAAAAGGAAATCATCTTTGCAGTAGCCCCACAGCACAAGCAGCTATAAATTTTAAATCTAACGTAGAAAAGTTTTGAATTTTTGAGTTCATGGTTCAGATTACGATTACTAATGTATATCATTATTATCATTTGGTTTCTATATTAATCTTTTATTTGTTTAGATCTGGAACCCAGATGGCAACAACAGGAAAACTAACTCCTTTTTATCAGGACGTGGATGGATTTCGCATCCCTGCACGTTTCTCTGCTAATGCATATCGTTCAGCTATATCTTACAAACCCCGCCCGGATGACATATTCATCGTTACATATCCTAAGTGCGGAACGACATGGGTTCAGAACATAGTAGCCTGCATCTTCAAAAATGGTAAGCCCTTCGAAAGCGCCCTTGAATTTTTGACCCAGACACCATTCCTGGAAATGGCAGGCGCCGAGGCAGCGGACACAATGAAAAGACCGGGCGCACTAAAAGTTCATTTACCATTTCACCTCACTCCATACAGTTCGGACGCAAAGTATATATTTATAGCGAGGAATCCCAAAGACTGCTGCGTATCTTTCTACCATCACACCAAATCTATGCCGGCTTACCAGTTTGCGGATGGAGAATTTGATGTCTATTTCGAGCTCTTCTTAAATGGTAAGGTAGACTTCGGAGATTACTACGATACCCTTCTCTCTTGGTACGAGCATAGAGATGACCCAAACGTACTCTTCATTACTTATGAGCAAATCAAAGAGGACACTGAAAAACACGTCCTAGAGATAGCAGGATTCATTGGTGCTAAATACCGAGAAGAACTGGAAAAGGACCCAGAGCTTCTAAATATAGTAATCAAACACAGCAGCTTCGGTTATATGAAGGAAACCCTCAACCGTCAGCTTGCAGAAATGTCCAACCTTCCTTCGGATGTAATCGTGAACAATCCTGATCTGCCGGAAGGAATCAGGAGAACGTTCTCATCGAAAAATGGAGTGTTCAGTTCGGACGGTTCTTCTGTGAACTTTGTGCGGAAAGGCATTGTTGGTGATTGGAGAAACCACTTCTCCGAAGAACAGAATGAACGCTTCGAAAAGAAATACCGCGAAAAAACTGCGGAGACCGACATTCCTGAACTCTGGAAGAAGTACATGTGAACTATTCAGTGTGAGCTGCCATTGAATTTACTTAATCTAGTTACCCACAAAATTTCAATATTTCCCTTTATATCTGTTCAGCGTAGTTTAGAATTTTTCATGCAGGAATTTTACTTGATGCATTCTGCGGTTTCCGCGTTAGTTTTGACTGACATATTCTTAATAGAAAATGTCAATTTAAATCTAACGTTTGAGAATATTTTTAATAGAAACATGAAAGCCAGTCTGAAGTACGATTATGTCTTGTAAGCTTGGATTAGCAGCAATGATTTTAAAACAAAGATGCCAATTGAATAAAACAAAGCTTGATTTTCAAATCCGTGACTAGGTGGTCTATTAATATATGCTTTAAATAAAACCTCACTTGTGTCCTTCTAGCAAATTTTTTTAAAGAAATATTACGTGATTTGAAGAACTTTGTATGTGTTAGAGAAAAAACAATTTCACGTACACCTGTTCCTTTGGTTTCATTTTTTCCATCGGTAGGCATTTTTTCTACTTGCAAATGAAGTATACATCAAGTAGATACGCTATTTCTAATTATACAGAGAAAAACATTCAGAATAAAAGAACCTGGGTCAGTTTAGGTGGCTGATGAGAAAATGTAAGGGAATCGTGTGGATGTCGATGCATGAAACCAAATCTTCACTGTCAACAGCAGAAAAAAGCTACGAATAGTCAAACAGTACTTAATTTATAGACGAGTCAAAAACAAACAAACTACACTGCTGGCCACCCAAAATGCAACACCGAGAAGGACACGAGATAGCAAAGCCAAATTTACTGGACACATAACAACAGATACCAAGATGAAACAATTGAGCTTTCAGGCCCGTGCGACTTGCGGAACACGCAGACATCAGTAGTTCGTGTGGCCCCCATGGCTGGCAATAACGGCCGCTACACGCCGCGGCATCGAACGAAAGAGGCTTTGGATGTGGGCTTGGGGTATGTCGGTCCAGGCTGCTTCCACACGTTGCCACAGTTCATCAGGCGTAGCCGCGGGTGGTGCTTGTCGGGCCACTCGGTTGCTGATCAGCGACCAGACGTGTTCGATGAGTGACATATCGGGAGAATAGAGGGGGCACTGCAGCAGTGACACCTGGTGGGCCGTGACGAATTGTTGCACGATGTGTGCCACGTGCGGCCCGGCATTGTCCTGTTGAAACGTGGCCGCTGGCAGGTCCTGCCGGTAAGGGAGGACTACAGGCTCCAAAACGTCGGAGATGAAGCGGTGGCTGTTGAGTGTACCGGCGCTGCGTACCAGAGTGGGGCGGGTATCATATCTAATTGCACCCCAAACCATAACGCTAAGCGACGGACTGGTATGGAGATGCATAATGGAGGCGTCATACAGTCTCTCGCCGCGGTGCCACCACACGTGGATCCGACCATCGTGGTGTTGCAGGCAGAAGCGGGATTCGTCGGAGAAGACAATGTCGTGCCGTTCTGTTTTCCAGGTGCGGCGTTCAACGGCCCACTGCCGCCGCACTCGCCGGTGGTGTAACGTCAATGGTAATCGGACCACTGGGCGCCGTGCGACAAGTCTCCGCACCTGCATTACGACGTCGAACGGTACGTGCTGACACAGGTTGTTGCGCAACACACCCTAATTCCTGCGCTAACGTTCGTGATGTGGCGGTGCGAGCCGTCAATGCCCGCCGCACAGCATGCCGGTCTTCTCTTCGTTGGTGCGCCGTGGCTGTGGCAATCGCTCACGTCGGTCCGTCCGTCCCTCCTGCGCCCACCGAATCCATACTCGCCTCACTGTGGCTGGATGTCGTCCCACACGGGCGCCGATGTCTCGGTACCATAAACCGCTGCCGCGAAAAGCCACTATTCGTCCTCAGTCTAACTCCGAAACGAGCTGGAATGACTGCCGTATTCGGCGACGAGGCATCAGGAAGCTTCCCACGCACAGGTCCGGCCGAACAACACACTTCCACTACTTACACCCCGCCTTCTGTGCACCCTTCTTATAGTGCTTCTCGGTGGCGTGCCGGGCGCACATGATTTGCATATGCCCTGCAATGCTAATCGTTTGCATGTCCTCTCGCGGGCGACGCATGCTGCGAATTTCAGGCCAATCGGAAGCTTCCTTCTTGGTGTTGCATTTTGGGTGGACAGCAGTGTATAAAGCAAAATAATGAAATTTACTAGGAGTATCAATATGCAACGGCACGCGGTACGGCTTGGAGTGATAGAGTCCTTTAAAAATGCCGTGGGATTTAACGGTATTATGGGGAGCCAAGACGAGGCGTCTACGCGTCGTCCAGTGAGGTCCCATACCTGCTCGATGGGTAATAGGTCTGGAGATCTCGTCGGCCATCAAAGCTTATGGATCTCATGTAGGCGCGCTCGGGAAATGCTATATGTGTGTGATCTAGCGTTATCTGGCTAGAAAATGGCGTCCGGGATACTACTCAGAAATGCAAAAATACGTGGGCAGCATATGTTCTTCACGTACCACCCGGCTGCGACTGCGCATATTCTGTTCACCAGAGGAGGCCGGCCATCGGAAATAATGGCACCCAATACGAGGATGCTCGGATGGTGAGCCGTGTGATGTTCGCGGAAAACTGCTGTATCCTACATGTGGCCACGTTGCCGTTTGAGACACATTATACGAACGTCAGCACAGATGCAGAATCGGGACTCATCCCTGTAAACCACATGGGCCTAATTCTGTCTCTACGCAGCTGTACTATGACGCCTTTACATCCGAGTTCGGCGATGCCCGACGGACAGCGGTAGCCTACGCAATGACTCTCGGGAGCGCAGGTTTGTCTTAGCCAATCTTCTCTTCACTTTCCGAGTCCTGATGGGGATAGCATACTCGCCGCTACAGCCCGTGGAATGTTATTCACAGTAACATGAGGGTCTATAATTGTTTGCGACGAATACGCCGGTTGATGTTTACTGACACTCTCCTCAGTACAACGGTCCCGCAAGGGCTACTAGCTGTGCCACTTCGCGACAACTGTTGCAAACAGCGTCTACTGTT
Source organism: Macrothele yani (assembly GCA_039090855.1). NCBI lineage: Eukaryota > Metazoa > Arthropoda > Arachnida > Araneae > Macrothelidae > Macrothele > Macrothele yani. Next base: position 203,469,671 of record CM076990.1, read on the forward strand.
CCTGCATCCGGATACATACGGCCGCTATTCGGTGAATCGGCAAACCAGCTTCACGGAGGCATGAGATGCGCTTTTTCTCAAACATGTTCTGCTGGTGATTGGTTTGGTGAGGAGATCTATGAGGCATTTTCATTTCTTGGATGAGCTGGAGCAGTCATTAAAAGTACGTTGCTTTATTCCGTTCCACCTGGAATACGGGATAATTCCCGTTTATAACTTGCTTATCTCCCGCGAGTGGTTGCATACTGGAATTATTTGCATATCGACATGAAATCTGACTGCGAAATGAAGTCTAAAATTTAATGCACCAGGAATGGGTGAGTTCACAAAGTCATCATTGTGGTACTTACTATGTGGACTACCATAGTAGAAAGTTTCTGATAAGGTTGTATCGGATATATTGGTACCACAAAATCATCTGCGGGGCTGGGACAACTGAGTGCGAAAAGCAAATATTTGCACAGGTGTAAACAGAAAAATAAAAAAAATAGAGAGTCCGAGAAAAAAAGAGTCCAAGAATTACTGTCCATCCTCAGATGCTGAAAGTTCTTTCATCTATTTTCCAGCTGAAACACAAGGTTTTGTGGAATAAAATGTAATTTAACAACAACAATGCTTGTCAGAAGGATTATCGGTAATCCTATTATCGCTAATCTACAAAGAGAAATCTTTAACCTGTGAACTTCCGTTTACGAAAAGCTTCCTCCTCCATTTTCAGTCTTAAATGCAGATATTTATATAACTAAATGATATTTATCAATAATGTAGGACAGAGGGAACATCCAAAAAACAAAGATTACGATCACGGAGAAATAAATTTTCGTTCCCTTCAGCTTCTATTATCGGAAATTTATGCCTTCATTTTTAAGCTGCAACACAAACATTTCTGCAACAAAATAATGCTTAGCAACATTATTTTGACCAAGGGAACATCACGGAAAAACCAGTTACGATTACCGGATTAATCGTTGTTCAGCCCAGCTTCCGTTTTCAGAAAATTGTTAACCATTTTCAAGCTTAGATACAAATATTTGTGGAATAAAACATTTAGCAACAATACAGAGCAAACTAGGCATTCCCAATATATATCATCATCATCATCATTGTCAACCATTATCAATCCACTGCTGGACGAAGGTCTCCCCAAGTTTCCTCCACAACGGTCTGTCTTGTGCCAGTCTCCTCCATGTCACCCCTGCATACTTTCGAATTTCATCCACCCATCTCCCATGTGGTCTTCTTCTGGGTCTTTTCCTGTCCCTTGGAATCCAATCTAAAATTTCGGCTGTCCATCGATGATCTGTCCTTCTGGCAGTATGTCCAGCCCATTGCCATTTCAGGGATTTAACTCTGATCATGATGTCTTCCACTCTTGTCATTTTTCCGATCCACGAGTTCCTCTTCTTATCTCTCCTGGTTACACCAAGCATGCACCTCTCCATGCTGCTTTGAGTTGTCTGCAGCCTTTGTATGTCTCTTTTAGTTAAGGTCCACGTCTCTGCACCATACGTAAGCACTGGAAGGATGCATTGATCAAACACTTTTCTTTTAAGACATAATGGCATATTGCTCTTGAAAATTATGCTGTTTCTTCCAAAAGCTCTCCAGGCAAGTTTTGTACGCCGATTAATTTCTTCATCAATGTGACCCTCACTTGATATCTGCTGTCCAAGATAAACGTACGTGTCTGTTATCTCCAGCTTTTCTCCATCAATCGATAAATCTTCATTTCTTGTAAAAGCATTGAACATCACTTTTGTCTTCTGAAAGTTCATTTTTAATCCCACTTCTTTACTCTTGTCAGCAAGTTCCTGGATCATACTCTGCAGCTCTGATGGGCTAGTTGCAAAAATGACTACGTCATCAGCAAAACGAAGGTGGGTTAGATAATCTCCATTAATCTTTATCCCCTTGTTTTCCCAGCTCAGTGACTGAAAAACACCCTCCAATGTGGCATTAAAGAGTTTCGGAGATATGGTGTCACCTTGTCTCACTCCCTTTCCAATTTTTATGTGTGTTGTATTTTCAAACAGCCTAATCTTTGCACTTGCATTTTCATAGATGTTATTAATAATATTAATGTATGCATCTTCAATACCGCAGGTTTTCAGAGCCATTGTAACTGCTGATGGTTTCACCGAATCAAAGGCTTTTTCATAATCGATAAAAGCCATGCACAATGGAAGTTCATATTCCCTCGCTCTTTCAATTAGTTCTCTCAGCACATGGATATGATCTATTGTGCTGTAGCCACTCCTGAATCCAGCTTGTTCTCTCGGTTGAGCCATGTCCAGTGTTACCTTCAAGCGGTGTGAAAGAACTTTAGTGAAGATTTTATAAACTACTGATAGGAGGCTGATAGGTCTGTAGTTTCCGAGATCCTCAATGTCACCTTTCTTATGTAGCAGGATCATTGTAGCGGTGTTCCAATCCTCAGGAATATTTCCTTCATTAAGGCATCGAGTGAAAATTTGGGCGAGTACTGTTTCGATTTCTCCACTTGCTTCTTGTATGATGTCTACAGTAATTCCATCTTCTCCTGGAGCTTTTCCCCGCTTCATGTTCTTGATTGCACGTGCAACTTCTGCTGGAAGGACTGGAGGAACTCTGGTACTGGTATCTTTCATGATGTCTGGAGTGCATGTATCATCCCTTTCATATAATTTGGAGTAGAAATCTTTCACTCTTGTCAAAATTTCGCCTCTATTTCTTGTTACAGAACCATCTTCTTTTCTCAGTGCCATAATCTGTTTTCTTCCCTTACTGAGATGTCCCTTTGCTATCTTTAGGCTTTGGTTGTTTTCAATTGCTTTCCTCACTAGTTCACAGTTGAATTTTCTTACGTCTTCAGTGATACTTTTTCGTACTGTCTTGCATAGCTCTATATATTCCACTTTGGAAGTCACATCTTCTTTAGTTGTCCTCATCTCTCTTCTTTTTTGCATCAACATTTTCGTTTTTCCTGATAATTTATTTACATGCAACTTGTTCTTAGACCCAGCTAATTTTGTTGCTGTTTCCATAAGAGCTTTGGTTACTTTTCTGTTAACTTCAGAGATGTCCACTTCTTCCGATGTGAGGCCTTCTAAAGCAGAGAACCTGTTCTTCAGTTCCAACTTGAAGGTATTATGGTGTTTTTTAAGGTTGGTTATGTCAATAGATTTTGTTTGTCTTATGAGCTTGCCACGTTCAAGTTTAGTGTTGAGGTGCATCTTACATCTCACCAAGATGCACCTCAACACTAAACCAATATATATATATATATATATATATATATATCTTTTTTAATAACAGCGCTCCGTCTAACTTCCGTTTTCGGAAAGTTTTTCCTCCATCATCAAGCTAAAATACAAATATTTGTGGAGTAAAACATCTAACAATGCAGAGCAGAGGGAGCATCGCGGGAAAGTTTTTTAAGATTACAGCGCTTCGTCTAACTTCCCTTTCCGGAAGTTGTTGGACCAACTGAAGCACAAACATTTATGCAATAAGACATTTATACAACAACGTGGGCAAAACGAACATCGCGAGAGGAGAAAAATTACGATTATGGGAGAAATCTTCACTTTGTCTAATTTCCGTTTTCGGAAAGTCTTGAAAGACGGAATTTCGTACCCAGATGGAAAACCTGAGATCAGGAACGCGTATCCCTCCAAGAAAGGACTGTAAACAGTTCTGGGGATTTTTTACTTTTTCTGCAGGACCAGAATAAAGGCCCTGGGAGAAATCGTTTTTGTCTGCAGGACCAGAATAAAGGCTCTGGGGGACATCGGTTTTGTCTGCAGGAACAAAATAAAATCTGCGATGTACGTCGCCCGTCGACCTAATTCTGCTACGGAGTAACAGGACAAAAATTGCTAATTGAGTGTACATGTTTCTTGTGGCGCAACGTGAAACTTCAGCTGATGGATTTCTGATTCTTGTGACCATAGAGAAGGTACACATTGCTGTATTTTTCCACTTTTCCGTAAGGGATTAAAAACAATCATCGGGTGTGGTTATGGCTCAAAAATGCTAAGAGTTCACGATAAAAGCAAAATTTTAATATTCAGTATCCCGACATTTGAAGTCTTGAAAGTTGTTCATCTGAGTGAAAAAACATCTTAAATACTCATTAGTGTTTATTGTCAAGAAGTCATAAAACCAGTTTCGGAAACAGAAAAAGCATGAAGGAAAGCAGAAAAGGTCTCACTTGAAATTACTGTTGATGAATTACTGAAATCTCCCCTAGGACACCGTTTGGATTTCTCAAATTTTCAGAATCAAAAGAAAAGTACTTATTCGTCTTTGTGACGTTATTAGTGTTTGATAATCTATTGGTGATTTACTCTTAAAATAAAACTGAAAAACTCTACAAAAATACCATTTAAAGAGAAATAGGAGCATATTTCGATTCACTTTAAGGTGATTCCACCTAAAATCTCTGCCTTATGTTCCAAATGGTAAAACTTCTGTACATATTTTCTTCGCAATTAATGTATTCCCAAGGACGAAAATTTGCACATCCATAAAACTAACTCTAAGCTATAGCATGTGATACTTAATACTTGCTAAAACATAACCATAACTAAGCAATCCAGTTTTCTTTTGTCTACTGACGTCATCAATGTACAGGTCGCGCCATCTATTAAAAGGTCTGAACATTACTTAAAGAAAAATGATTGATTTTTAATATAATTACGGTTATGTTTTAGCAAGTATTAAGTATCCCATGCTATAGCTTAGAGTTAGTTTTATTGATGTGCAAATTTTCGTCCTTGGGAATACATTAATTGCGAAGAAAATATGTCAAGAAGTTTTACCATTGGAAACATAAGGTAGAGAATTTAGATGTAATGTTTGATAAAATATCCAAATACACAAGAGGAAATGAAAATATTTCCAACACGTGTTTACGCAGTGCATCCATTTTCAAAGAAAAAGATAATTTATGCCGTTTGTAAAAAAAAAAAAAGGACTGCTTTTTTAGGTGAGTGATTTGAATTTCTGGATTGCTTGTGCACTTGTGCTGTGAATAATTTTCGAATCTATTGCGCTTCTTTTCTAACGAGAGCTACTATGCAAATGATGTTGAGACAACCAATACTTCTACTGAAAATTTATGATTCCATCAAAAACATATCTTTAACCAGATAATTTCTTTGTCAAAAGTGAACATTCATAATCTTGTGCTGCAACAAAGAAATAAAGAATGATTCTATTTTCACAATTGTTACAAAACTCATTCACTACACGATTTCTTCGTTCTAAATGATTATTTTTAGATAGACAAGCTTCGTTTTGTTTCTGGGTTTAACGATTACGTGAACAACTCCAAGCAGTCGTCCATCCCTAATTTAGAGCTAGTGTTTACAGAGAAAGGAAAGAACCATTACCGTTAGACAAACACCCCACCCAGGTTTCATAGAGTGCTTGAATTCAGACTCACTAAGGCGAAGAGTCAGACGAATTTCATCACGTGAATATCAAAGCGTAGCATCTCCGTTTTATGAAAGAATCATGTAAAGTTCCTTTTCAGGTTCAACAAGAATTTCCATTGACGATGTCAGGTTTCAATAACATTTGGGGTCCGCGGAGATTCCAAACAATGGTGAAAATAATTTATATAAAACGATACGGTAATTTTGAAGGTCTTGCAACTTTGAAAAATTCAAACTACATGAAACATTCACTCCACTCTGCACTGCCACAACTTTGGAACACGATTCTTTGTGACACTGGGAGGTTTCATGAGAACATAATTTTTTTAAAGCATGTTTCCAATTAGAAAAGCCAGAAGAAATGAAGCAAGGATCCGCTTTGGTGGAAAAACTTAGTAGATTTTTATCATGAGCTTCCTTGCATGCTTACATAATACCACCTCTTTGTTTTCATCGTAAAATATCCATGGATGTTTGCCCTGCCATGAATTTTGAAAAATTCTACCGGCACTCTTGCGTCATTTGATATTATAGAATCACAATTACCGGAAATATTCGAAGTCGAACTTGATAAATCAGTAATAGCCGGTTTCCGAACCGAAATGAAATCTATAGTATCGGAACTCTGGGCAGTATTCTCCAGCCGGGGCCGCTTGATTTCAAATTTATCCGTGATCAGTCTGATATCTCATAATCTTAACATGATTGACAATCACAGTAAGATAACCACACTACGCTAATGCAATATTAGCTCAAACACAAATTAATTTCAACTGATTCTTTCAGTGTGAATGTACGGAAATTATATACCTGGAAAAAACAAACAATTACAACCCGCGAGTTGTCCGCACCTGCACTCACCAGAACTCAATGTTCCCAAATGACCCTTTGTTTTGCTTAATTCCCACGTGTGAATCTCGGCATTCTGACTAGAATTTTCTACCCTCAGGCCCCACTCCATTCACTGCCAGACGAGACGTCAGACGGCATGGCAGCTATCTTGCCCAGGGGAGAGATTAGAAGGGGTATTTCGTATTGCACGGGTAAGGGGTATGGTGCAAGTATTTCTCACAAAGCCGCATGAGGGTACACAAAAAACGCACCACGTGGGAAAATAAGATATTTTTTTTTTAGATTTCGTTTAAGAACTCAGAGAAAGAGGTTGGGTTTCGAACGAGGAGAACCGACAATGGTTCATGTTGATTAGAATAGCCTAAGTGTTGTAAATTATATGTAAATAATTATATTTGTACTCAAAAATGATAAAATAGATATTTGAAAATCGTTTAGCCTTGTTACTTGAAGCAACATTATATACTTATGTTTTCCATAACACAGGATTAAATATTTTCATAAAATAATTTCTCTATAGTCGTGCGTAATTTCTAGTATAGTCGTACGTAACGTAGTAGTAATCATAATAAAACACGGCAAATTATTGGGTTGGCTCAGGCCCCAAGTGCCCATATAAGTTGGCATCTATGGCTGTGACCTAACGTTGGCATCTATGGCTGTGACCTAACGTTGACATCTATGGCTGTGACCTAACGTTGGCTGAGGCTATAATATCTAATACCCCGTGCTTGCTCTTTGCAAATTCCTGTCAATGAAAATCCCTTTAGTTTCGTTTCTAGAAGTCGCCATTTGACCTGGCGTCTGAGTACCGCTCTTTCTTCCCAGACGAAGGGAAGGAAAGAAGAAGAAAGAAAAAAAAACACCAAAATTTGTATGCGACCCAGGGAGGGACAATACGCTCTGCAAACCCGATCAGGAATTAATCTAATTAATATGATTATGTAAATTAACTAACATAAGTAATTGGGTAATTGAATCCCGAATTTGGGTATTTCTTTACCTGAAGCAATGTGCTTGAAATTAGAAGAATTTCCACGGCAACACGACGACACGCGCACAGAACGAGAACAACAGCCTATGTGTTGCATCTGACATGCTGTTGCTGATATACACAGAAAAAAAAGCAGTGAATGAAATATCAGCGATAAATGCAAAAACTATGCTTTAGCTTCTTCTCGATGATTCTTATGCAGGCACTATGGCCCAAGCCCAACCTCTAATGAGAGATAATTTGTTTCCCATCCATATGCTCTACAGCAGGGACGGCCAACACGTCGATCGCCGAATCATTTTTGATCGATCGCTAACGTTTTGTGGAACAAACATAAACATTTTTTAAGTTACTACGAAAATCGACGATGGAGCGTTCACACAAAGGAGCGGCCATGCTTGCGGCCTTACAGCTGCTGATTTGCGACTGCATCCACCAGGTCAAGGTCACGTAGCCTGCTCTACCCCGATAGCAATCTGATTGATTGATTGATTGATTGATTGGAGGTTTAACAACCACCGTGAGCAACTCAATGGGCTATAGGCAGTCGCCCGTCCCTAATTTAGGGTCACTGGTTACAGGGAAGGGAGAGAGCCAGTGCCGTAAGACAAACACAACATCCATGCCTCACCGGGATTCGAACCCGGACCCCGTTCGGACGAATGATCAGAGGCCATCGCTTAGACCACTGCGCCACCGGGGCGGCGATAGCAATCTGGCGCGGCTCTGCTTGCTACGTAATGACCGCAGAGTTAGACACGGGAGATAGCGTCACTGGAGGAAACAGTCAGCTTGGGCGAAGCTTGGCGTGAAGGTTAAGTGCGTAATGTTTATCGTTCGCATTGGAACTGTAGTTTTCTCCTTTGAACTATTTTATTAATATTATTCTTTTGGTGAAAATGAGTGCCCCGAAAAAAACCAAAAACTTATTATATTAATCAAGAATGGGAACTGGATAACTGTTCCGCTATATTTAAACACAAGTGTTGCTGCTTAATTTGCAGTATTTCCGTGGCGATACCAAAGAAGGGGAATTTAGAGGGGCACTTCAAAGTATTGCATGGTAAATATCAATCCGATTTTCCACTCAACAGTGAAATAAGAAAAAAAAATTACAGGAACTGAAATCTGGACTGACTGCGCAGCGAAACATGTTCTCAAAACCGAACGATCAATCGAAGGCTCCAACCATTGCGTTCTTTCAAGTAAGCCATAAAAATAGCAACAACCTGTCTGATGGCGAAAAAATAAACATTTGCTCATAATGTTTAAATTTGTACTAAGGCCTATACATAAATATCAAATAAAAGACAAACACAACATCGATGCCTCACCGGGATTCGAACCTGGACTCCTTTCGGACGAATGATCAGAAGCCATCACTTAGACCACTGAACCACCGGGGCGGCCTCAGTAAAATGCAAAATAAAAAGTTTACATAGGGTATTTACTTAAATTTTCAATCAAAACCCGTTCTCACTGGACGCGGAACAGTAAAAATCCAAACTCTCGTGTTCTATACAAAAGGCGCGCTCCAATTGGTTAATGCGATCATGTGTCATCGATCATACGAACATCACGCGATGCAGCTGCAAAGTTAGAACGTTGTCGTGTGTCAGAGAGTGAAGTCGTCAGTTTTATGACACGCATTGAGAAACGTTTTCAGTTTAAAATCTGTGTTAGTGTTTCAAAATGAATCATTCTTCGCTTGTTGTGTGGAAAGAGAAATTTATAAACGATTTATTAACTAGTTATGATGCGAAGCTTCCAAAGTACACTATTTTAAGTAGGGAATAGTATGGAGAATTATTAAACGAAATTAAAGAAGCAAATATAGACGCCTGAAATATAGATAATATAGACGCCTGTGCAATATAGACGCCTGAACCGTTATGATGTATTGGGAATAGGAGGTATTCAGCGAATAATCACAAAATCGAACAGCGACCAGATATTGTATTACTTACCTGTTGAAGAGATATTCGAAGTGATTGAAAGATTTCAGATATCAATTGGACATGGTGGTCACGATAGATTGCGATCAGAAACAGGTAGAAAATATTTTAAGTAGGGAACAGTATGGAGAATTGTTAAACGAAATTAAAGAAGCAAAATTGTACCCCAAAAAATACTTTGTTGCAATATAATCGCCTGAACCGTTATGATGTATTGGGAATAAAAGGTATTCAGCGAATAATAACAAAATCGAACAGCGACCAGATATTGTATTACTTACCTATTGAAGAGATATTCGAAGTGATTGAAAGAGTTCAGATATCAATTGGACATGGTGGTCACGATAGATTGCGATCCGAAACAGGTAGCAAATATGCCAATATCACTATTTTTAGTGTTCCGCGTCTAGTGAGAACGGGGTTTGATTAAAAATTAAGTAAATACCCGATGTAGACTTTCCATTCTGCATTTTACTGAGGATGTTAGTCATTTCTAGACGTTACTACTAAAAAACCGAAGCTACCAATGCTCGTGGACACTTCGCGTTTTAACTACATTGGTGTGCAAAAATTAAGGACGAAGAGGAGAAATTAGCATAACAGCGGAACGAGCAGGCAGAACGGACCGAAAAACCACTCATGAGATAAACTAGGGTCCGGTACGGTAGGGCATGCGCATATATGCAGCATGACGTGGGTGGGTGGGTAAGGGGGTGTGTGTGTGTCGGAAGGGTATAAAGTACACGGGTGGTGTACGCTCAGCAATTCGGTGAAATTTATTGCACGGTGTACATCGGTTTGAACGACGTCGAGTTGCTGCCACCGTGTGATATGGCCAACAGGCAATCCAGTAGACGACATCTGGATGACTTTACCCGAGGTCAGGTCATTGGGAAGTTTGTAGAAAGTCGAAGTTTGATTAGTTTGGCCGAGGAGTTCGGGATCGCTCACAGCATCGTTTCACGAGCTTGGAGCGCATTTCAAACGACAGGAACAGCTGTCCGAGAGTTTAGCAGTGGTCGTCCACGAGCAACCACGGCGGCGGACGACCTTTATATTGTCCTATAGGCGAGAAGAGACAGACGGCACACAGCGGGTGAAATCGCAAGGCACATGCAACAGACAACTGGACGTCCGTTATCGCGTTTTACCGTGGCCAGGAGGCTGCACAAAGGTAGCCTATTTGCACAACGACCAGTACGGTGTGTGCCCTTAACGCCTGCTCATCGGAGACGGCGGTTTCTGTGGTGCCATGAAAAGAAGAACTGGACACATCAGCAATGGCGTCGAGTTCTCTTTACGGATGAGAGCCGATTTAGTCTGACGAGCGATTCTGGACGCATACACATCTGGAGAGAGCAGGGAACATGCAATCACATCTCCAACATCATTGAAAGGGACAGGTTTGGAGGTGACGGAGTTCTCGTTTGGGGAGGTATCATGCTTGGTAGCCGTACTGACATCCACATCTTCCAAGGAGGTTCAGTCACTGGTGTCCGCTATTGTACCGAGGTTCTCCTGCCTCACGTGCGTCTGTTTAGAGGTGCTGTGGGTCCTGAGTTCTTCTTCACGGACGACAACGCTACACCTCTTCGTACAGTGGCTGTCGCAGAGCTGTTGGAGAATGAAGATATTCAACGCATGGATTGGCCCGTAAGGTCCCCGGTCCTAAGTCCAATAGAACACGTGTGGGACCTTCTCGGGAGACAATTGGCAGCACGTCACCAGCCGCCAGCAACGATTCTGCAGCTGCGATTGGCGCTACAACAGGAATGGGCCGTGATGCCTCAACAGCTCCTTATCAACCTCGTCATCACCATGGACAGACGTTGTAAATCCTGCAACGCAGTCAGGGGTGATCATATCTCCTACTAAAGACTGGATTTTTCTTGGCAGCCGCCTGCCACATGGACGTTTCTGTCTTCTGTACAGTTGTGCTCGAAGCTACCTTTTCAATAAAGTGCCTTTGTATGCTTTGGATTCCTTGTTTGGACGGTTTTGCTCACTTGTCCCATATTCTAACATCTTGGGGATCTTATGGCATGATTTGAGTCGATGTGGAGCACTTCTGCACGACTTTGCATTCGAAAAACCGTCTCGTCCTTAATTTTTGCACGCCAGTGTATAGTAATTTCACGAAATAACGGATTTCGAGCTTTTACGGTAACATGTAGAACGCAGCAACCAATAGTGAAAAAGAGCAAGCAAAAAACGAAACAGAGCCTTTGTTGAAAATAAAATAACACAACCTTTATTTTTATAAAGTAACTGTGTGCACTTTGGATTATACTAATGACGTCATAAAGCGCATTTATTTAGGCGGAAGAGAAAACCGTAGATACACCAGAGTTAACAAATAAATAAGCACGTGGCTAAAGATACGTATTAAATTCCGATGTAACAGCTATATATTAATTGCTTCTTGACAAAGCAGTCCGTATTCGAGCGAAAGCTCGGCAGTTATCTCTACGTTTCCTTTCACACATACAAGGTATTTCAAAAAGGACGCAACCCTAAACTGAAGAAGGAAGAACTTATCAACCGGCAAATGTTATGTAAAGTTTTCAGTGTAGGTGGCAGCACGGCACCCAAGGTTACCCGAGGTAAGCAGTTGAACGACTTCACACGTACTTGTGTCGTCCAGGCTTGTTGCCGTGGGTTGCCGAGTGGGCAACGTTCGTGACTGCCACGGGAGAGGCCTCAGGTTCGATCCCAGGCAGGTACGAACGCTCAATCCACTAAATACCCGCTGTGCGTCGGATGGGCACGTTAAGCCGTCGGACCTCTGGTACTGGCCCCCCGGTAATAAATAAGGGCGTCTTCCTTCCCCTTTCTACTTCGCTTCCGTGTCACTCTCCTATCGGGCGCTCTAGCCCAAGTTTCCTATTTCTAAGGGTTGTTTAAGACTTGGGGTCAGACACTCCCTTCCTAAAATCCTCTACATCATGATCGTCCAGGCTTCCTCCATTCCATTGGCGCCCCCAGGGGAGTGTGCAAAGGGCAATATGCACCCCGGAAAATAATGTTGTCCAGTATTAAAAATTGTCGGTGACGTTATTTTGTTAGTGTCACCATTCTGGTCTTCCTTAAATTGCCCTTAGTTACTTCTTTATTTGGAATGTGTCAGACGAGGTCACATATGCCTATTGTTAATGCCTACCCCCCCCCCCCCCCCCGTGCACGTTTACCACTCGTATGCCACCAAAGAAAGAAGAGAGCGAATTGGTGTTATATGCTATAGTTGTCAGGGCGTCAGTCTAATAAATGGTGGGGGGCTGGGGCCTGGGGATGCGATGGGGTAAGTCTTTTATCTTGAGTACATACCATAGCTGGAAAACTATAACGTAGAAGGAACGTTGTTTTGTAATTAATAGTACTTGAGAAATATAAAAATGTCTGTTCTGATGTACATTTGTTTTCGTCACTTCAGGAAGGAATGATATCGTAACTGCACTGATAAAACCAAAAATGTGAAAATTTTTCGATTGCTCACTTGACTTCATATAAAATTTTATTCACTGATGCATAATAACTTGACGTAAATGTTATGTATAGTGCTTGAACAGTCGGATGTAATTGCGGAAGTAATTCTTTGATGAAATTTTATTTTTAAATAGGGATAATTCAAACTACAAAATTTCGCATTCATGGTTTTTGACATTGTGGCGACGATATGTAACCTCCTAAAATTAATTTCTGGGTACGACACTGTTCCATTCCGTTGTGTTGTATCGGGCATATCGTTTACCGAGAAAGATCGTGTGTTTATTGTGGAGTCTTACTTAGCGTATCAATCTAATAAACGCGTGCAAGATGAGTTTCAGCTGTAATTTGTTCAGTCTTCAGTCCTCAAGAAGTCAAAAATATCGCGTTTAACTGCGAAATTCTTTGAAACGGAGTGTTTAGGACAAAGGGCCCAAGCCGGCCGTCACTGTTGATTGCAGAAGTTTTGGATGATTTGAATAAACGCTTAACACGCTCACCAAGAAAATTGCTTCGAGAGTTATCTTCTCAAACTGGACTGTCACCAGCTACTGTTTTCACGGCTACAAAGAAGTAAAAATTGCATGCTTACCGTATTGGTGTCGCAGAGGAACTGAAGGAACCAGACTATGAAAAATGTTTACGGTATTGTCGTTGGTTTCATTCATTTATAAGTGAAAATGGGATTGATGTGTTTGATCGTGTTTACTTTAGTGACGAGGCTTGGTTTCACTGGGAAGGCTATGTGAACAGTCAGAACAGCCGTATATAGAGCTGTGATAACCCTCACGTGTATCACGAAAGATCATTACATACCCTGAAATTTGGGGTTTATTGTGTCGTACCGCATCGTCGTGTTATTGAGCCAATAATTTTGACAGAACTGTTGGTGCTGAAGTTCATCGTGACATAATACAACAGTTTATTGCATTATTGGACATGAATGAACGAGAATGTTAGTTTCCACAGGATTGCGTGACCTGTCATACATTAAATGAAACGATGGCCATGTTATTGGAATTTTTCGTAATTCGCTTGATCTCAAAAAATTGTGGCACCCAAGATATCCAGAACTTACTCCTTCGAAATTTACACCTTTGTTGACATTTGAAAGGTCAAGTGTTTCGCAACAATCCTCATACACTTGAAGATTTGAAGGCAAACACTGAAAGAAAGATTACAAAAGTAACTGATCAAACGTTACATAAGGTGGCTGCAATTGTCATAGAAACGGAGGGCACGAACCTGCATATAGGCTACGGGAAACCATTTTAAATATTTGTTGTAAAGATTAAAGTATGTGTAATTTGTTTTCCTTTTGTGTCTTTGCATAGCCAACCAATTAAACTTCATGAGTAAATATTATATGTGCAGGACGTTTGACTTGACTACGTACTTTAGGGGAATTAGGATTCACTCAGGCTATATACGTATATATGGCCTTTTACTCAATTTCCTGTTCTGTGGTTACCCTGTACATAAGTATTCACATTATATATGTTGTTTTTCTTAATACCATATGTTATAAAATTAATTTTTAAATGTAATGCAGTCAAATGTAACCCCATAACGAAATAAATGAAATGAAATGAAATGTTGTCCATAACGTTTAATTGTTTGATTGTCACAGTTGCGTACTTTTTCAAACACCCTGTATTAAACCAGACTTTAAAGATATCTTTAAGCCTAGTGTTTATTTATTAGAACACTCAGGTGTTTAAAAATATGATTCAGCACACAGTAAGCTTTCCTGACAAGCATAATACTTGAGGGTTTCTTCTTCGGTTATACACTAAAAGGGAGAAATGGTCGTGCTCATAAATAAAATAGTCTGAAAATAAGGTGCGCAGATCCAATATTTTTGAAGGAACATCCATTAATTACTTGACTGAGATTTTAAACTGATTATGAATATGATTCACGTCCTGTTTCCTATAGCGCAGCTAGAAACCAAATTTATTGAACTGCAACGAAAAAATATTAGAAATATCTTGAGATATAGAGCTAATTCAATTTTTCAATAACATTTAGGGTTCTGTTGGTTATACGGAAGATATCAAATTGAAAGTTTAGAATTCTGTTGAAACTAATGCCCACGCAAGCGATAACTTACGGGATACACTTATCTATTTTCTTGGATTTCGCAACAGACTGGGTTTAATCTTTTGTTCCTTCATGTGCTGAAGGACGAAGAATCGGTGATAAATCTGAGTAGATATGTTATTCAGTCACGCGCGCGTGTCGATAGAGTAAATAACTCCTAAGAGAACAGATAATCAAATATTCATTTCGACTGATTATTCGGAAGAGCTACGACGGATCACTTCTTACAGGTTAGTTTTCACTTTCACATAACATCTTCATTCTCAATAAAATTCCTTTTTTTTCAAGCACGTTCGATCAGTGATGAAAGTTGGTGAGATCTATGAAGAACGATGTTACGATGTTCCCTAAAATAATTGTTAAACGGAACGACGCTGCCTTAAATGAAATAGTCATAAACAGAAATATGGCCGCCCGGTGGCCAAGTGGTCAGAGGCTTTGATTTCTGGCCATTCGGCCGAGTTAGTCACGAACCCGAGCACCAGATAAGACGTTGGTGGTGCGTTGACCACACGATACTGCACTTGGAATATGTAGTCCTAAATTCTAACGTAAGCGCTGCCCGCAAAGGTCGTTAGACTATGAAACGAAAAAAAAAATGCACGTAGAAATTGAAAATAAAAAGTGCTGTAAGGCTATACCAAAGAAGTAAAGTTCGTCTTCCTGTTTATGCAATTTCCAAAGCAGTTTCACTTCAAAAATTTTCTTTCAGCATGGTAGGTACAAGGCATTCCTACTGTCCACTGTTTTTCTTGCCATCATTAACCAAATTGGAAGAATCACAATCCTTTAACACGGTTGCTGTGTTGTTTTACAATACAGAACGCCAAGGTAAGGCTATTAAGAAAGTTACTTTGGCAGGAAAATTGTCAATGAATTTTAAATACTTCCAAGGTGGATGAAAATGTTATGTAGTACTCGAGATTTCATCTAAATTACAAATTTATTGATTTTCAATTTTTTGTAGTTTTTACTTGTATGTAAAAATTTAACGAACGCTACACGCACACACATATACACTATATTGACAAAAGTCACCGGACACCTAGAAGAGAAACGTAGCATAGCATTTATTGCCATACATTAGTACGGTATCTGTCCACATTTGGCCTTAATGTATGCACTGACCCTTCGACACATACTTTCGACAAGGTTTTGGAACACAGCGATGGGTATGCGCTTCCACTCAGTACATAATGCTGCCGCTAACTGTTGCTTAGTAATAAGCCTTGGTTCCAAACTTCTGCGGCGCTTTAATTCATCCCATAGGTGCTCAGTGGGATTAAGATCAGGTTTCTGTGCTGGCCAGTCCACACACGATAGGGAATTATCGTCAAACCACGCCATGACAGTCCTTGCTTTATGGCTCGATGCATTATCCTGCTGGTGCCAACAAGGCTCGGTTCTATAGTATTGCCACAGAGTTGGTAGGGCATAATTGTGTAGAATATCGAGGTAGACGTGCTGGTTAATAGGTTTGTCCACGATAATCAATGGGCCGGGACCATGCCACGAAAAACACCTGCACACGAGTGCACTGCCAGCTCCAAATTTGATTGCAGGAACGGTACACTGTGGTAAATAGCGTTCCCCCGGCTGCTGCCATACCCACACACGGCCATCAGACTGATGGATCGTGTATCTCGATTCATCACTACATAGGACACGTTTCCTATCTACGGTCCACGTAAAGAACGAGTAGCATTCCGAGTGGAGATGAAACGCTTATGAGCAGTCGCACGACCACGGTAACCCATGGAATGAAGTTCTCTGCGAATGGTACGTGTTCATACCGAGGTTCCAGCATTTTTACTCACCTGTACACTGAGGTCTTGTGCAGTACTCCGTCGATTAGCTGTAGAGATTCTCCTGAGTATTTGACGTCCTTTATCACTGATTTTCTTTGGTCTGACGGTACATTTGCTGCCTTCAGGCACACCACGTGTCTTCGACTTATTCAGTACATCCAAAAGATTTGACTTCGGTATGTTTAAACGCCTCTTGGTTTCTCTTATGGACAACCCACTAATATAACACCGAACGATCTTTGCTTTCTCAAAGTCAGTTCTCTCCCGCAGCGGCATTTTCGCTCAACTCATAGTGAGATATGATCGCGGTCCTCTGCTGGCTTGGTTTCATACCGTTTTTAGCTGTACCGCGCATCTTAACAAGGCAGCGGATCCGTTCATTTGTTTTTGAAGGGGTGTCCGGTTACTTTTGTAAATATAGGGCATTCTGGAAGAATTTTCTCGAGAATTCGCAGTTTCTATTATCTCTCCCTCTCTATCTCGTTCGCCCATGGTGTGTTGAGTCCCGCAAAGATGATTATGCGCCTGTGAGAGTTACTGGCAAAATAATGCAGCCGGCTTGCCGTTCCTCTTCTGCGTACGGGTAAGGGACAAAATGCGTCCGGCGCCGACTTTACAGGGAACCATCTACGCATGCTTGCGGAAAACCCCGAAATAACAACAGACTAAATGGCCGGCAGGACCGGGATTCGAACACGCGACATAAACGTCTGCCTCACACACGACGCATAGAGAATTAAGCTCCATCTAGCGTATTAAAATACCGGCCAATTAAGTGAGTTATTAACACTGGCATGTCTTCGCCTTAGAGATTAGGCATTAGAAGTCAGCTTGGGTGGAAACGCGAAACAACTGCTCTGGTATTCTATTCCTTTCGTCAACATTCAACGAAAAAACGAATATAAATTGAAAAATCCGCTAACATAAACCCGGTGAAATGTGGAAACAACTTCTCACTTGAAATATCATGATTCCCATAAGAGGATATTCGTATTAGCGAATTGATCTTGAAAAGAAACGTGTTAATAGTGTCAATAGGTGTAGTTATAACTCATGAAAATTGCTTATTTTAAAACAGACTTTTTTGCTCAGTTCAGCCTTAACTTAAGCTGAACAACATTTTTGTCAACAATCGCAGAAGAAGCGAAAGTCGACATTGAAACCATTGAAATGCTACTAAGTGACGATTTTATTGATGCCAAAGACTTTTCCATCAGCTTAGAAACTTGGTAAACGTTTTTGGCATCTACATGTTTTTATGACGCTGATTAACAAAAAGTACAATGTCAATGAACCACATGAGAAACATTTCCGGTATTTAAAAAAAGAGTGCGTTATGACGTTTAAGATTAAGTTTCTACAAATTTATGGGCTTTAATATGCGCCTCTTCTAATGTTTTTAATGAACTTGTTGCATATAAATCACACATTGTCAAAAGTGTAATCAGACAGCCAGGGAAAGAATCAACATGGCACCTTATGAACAGTTCTATGTCTTTTATTTTTCCACTATTTGAAAATCAGCTCGCTCATACACTGAGTTAGTTTGCATTAGGAACACGTGTCTAAGAACGCTTTGGCCCACTTTTCTGTGCAGTCACGGCTGGCATACCTAGGAACAGATACTATAAGGTGTCGAACATCCTCCATGCGTAGCTTGAGACATGTTTTCCGCAGCAGCTCTTTCAGTTCACGTTCATTCCGCGGAGAAGGATCATCAGTCTTCACACCCAGTTCTAACATATCCCACAAATGTTCGATTGGGGTACAGTCAGGGGAGTTTGGAGGCCAAGGCAATGTGGCGAACTCATTGTCATATTCATCCAACCACTCAGTAAATACACAAGCCCGTGTCATGCTGCACTGTTCTGTTGAAAGATGGAATTGTGGTCAGGGTACACATCCTGCATATCTGGATGGAGATGGTCAGTTTATAGGTCCCTGCAGCATTCACCATTCAGTGATAACCAAAGGGCCTATAGAGCTTGCCTGGAAAAAAGTTCCCAACAACACAATACTACATCCGCCGGCCTGTTGAATCCCAACTGCTCAAATAGGGAATAGGCCTTCATGCTGTTTGCGCTATATGCGAACTAGGGCATCGGGGCCATCAGTATAGAGGAGCAGAGCACATTTAAGTTGAGAGTAGGCCCGGGGCTGGATAGTATTTTGGGGCCCCAGTATTAGTGGCACATCTAGAATTACACTTTGGGTGGAAGAATAAAAATACCCAAGAGAAACCATTCCCAAAATGCACTGGCGTGCAAAAATTAAGGACGAGACGGTGTTTCGAATGTAACGTCGATTAGAAGTGTTTCACATCGACTCAAATCGTACCATAAGATCCCCAAGATGTAAGAATATGGGACAAGTGAGCAAAACCGTCCAAACAAGGAATCCAAAGGATACAAAGGCACTTTATTGAAATGGTAGCTTCGAGCACAACTGGACAGAAGACAGAAACGTCCATGTGACAGGGGGCTGCCAAGAAAAATCCAGTCTTTAGTAGGTGATATGATCACCCCTGACTGCGTTGCAGGATTTACAACGTCTGTCCATGATGAGGACGAAGTTGTTAAGGAGCTGTTGAGGCATCGCGGCCCATTCGTCTTATTGTGCGAATTGCAGCTGTGGAATCGTTGCTGGCAGCTGGTGACGTGCTGCCAATTGTCTGTCGAGAAGGTCCCACACGTGTTAGATTGGATTTAGGTCCGGGGACCTTGCGGGCCAATCCATGCGTTGAATACCTTCACTCTCCAACAGCTCTGCGACAGCCACTGTACGATGAGGTGTAACGTTGTGGTCCATGAAGAGGAACTCAGGACCCACAGCACCTCTAAACAGACGCACGTGAGGCAGGAGAACCTCGGTACATTAGCGGACACCAGTGACTGAACCTCCTTGGAAGATGTGGAGGTCAGTACGGCTACCAAGCATGATACCGCCCCAAACGAGAACTCCGCCACCTCCAAACCGGTCCCTTTCGATGATATTGGAGGTGTGATTGCATGTTCCCTGCTCTCTCTCCATATGTGTATACGCCCAGAATCGCTCGTCAGACTAAATCGGCTCTCATCCGTAAAGAGAACTCGACGCCATTGCTGATGTGTCCAGTTCTTGTGTTCCTGGCACCACAGAAACCGCAATCTCCGATGAGCAGGCGTTAATGGCACACACCGTACTAGTCGTCGTGCAAATAGACCACATTTGTGCAGCCTTCTGGCCATAGTAAAACGGGATAACGGACATCCAGTTGTCTATTCCTTGTGCTTTGCGATTTCTCCAGCTGTGTGTCGTCTGTCTGTTCTCGCCTGTAGGACAATATACCGGTCGTCCGCCGCTGTGGTTGCTCGTGGACGACCCCTGATAAACTCTCGGACAGCTGTTCCTGTCGTTTAAAATGCTCTCCAAGCTCGTGCAACGATGCTGTGAGCGATCCCAAACTCCTCGGCCACACTAGTCACACTTCGACCTTCTTCCAACTTCCCAATGACGCGACCGCGGGTAAAGTCCTCCAGATGTCGTCTACTGGATTGCTTGTTGGCCATATCACACGGTGGCAGCAACTCGACATCGTTCAAACCGATGTACGCCGTGCAATAGCTTTCACCAAATTGCTGAGCGTACACCGCCCGTGTGCTTTATACCCTTCCGACATTCCCCTCCACCCCGTCATGGTACATATATGCGCATGCCTTACCGTACCGGACCCTAGTATATGATGAAAAATCCATAAAAATATCCCCGTCGTGTTGAACTGTGCAGGGCCGTAGCTACCAGGAGGGCAGGGAGGGCTGTTGCTTTCCTAGAATGGTCATTCCGGGGGCGTACATTCATGCTCTGGGTGATGTAAAAGGTAGAAAATGCAACTAAAAAAGAAAGCTACACCCTTCAGTATTTTTTTAAAGACTTTTGTTATTCTTATACAGTATTCCATGCAGTTAACCAGGGTACAGAGTAACATACACTATTAGGTGTGAACATTTATATCCAAGAAGAGAATTTTTCAAAAAAATGAATGGATGCATGAAAAACATGATATGCGTAACCTCCATGACCTCTCCGCACATGTCTTTGGGATGAAGAGCTTTACCATTTGGGCTCTGTCGCAGAAAGATCTCTGAGCTTTTATTCTTGAACCCAATTTTTTCAAGTCCTACCCCTAAATTTTCTGCCTATTGTTACGTTCACTAACCGATACTCATTTGTTCTACATTTCTGTGGAGTGTTGTGCAGTAGGAGTTCAATTTACTTGGTATTTACTATCTGTGGCTATTGGCTATTTACCTACTTTTTACATTTTTAATAAAATTATGTTAAAAACTTTAAGTACGATTTTTGAACGATCATAACCCGGAGCATGATAACCCTTTGGTATAATGGCGATGTGTGAGAAAGCAAAAACCACTATCATTTGAGTGGAACTCGAAGAGGCGTAGTTCTGAATTCGAAGAGGCGTAATTTTGAACTTGAAGCGGTGTAATTTTGAAATTGAAGGAGCGTAGTTTTGAACTTCAAAGAGCGTAATTTTGAAATTGAAGAGGCGTAATTTTGAACTTGAAAGGGCGTAATTTTGAACTTGAATGGGGCGCAAATTTGAAATTGAAAGAGCATAATTTCAAGTCTCGCCCAGCCGGATAAGAAAAGGTTGCTCCGGTTCTGGAAGTGTGTATCCCATGATTCATGGACGAATCAGTGGTGCCGCCCCGGTGGCGCAGTGGTCTAAGCGATGGCCTCTGATCATTCGTCCGAACGGGGTCCGGTTTCGAATCCCTGTGAGGTATGGATGTTGTGTTTGTCTTACGGCACTGGCTCTTTCCCTTCCCTGGGACCAGTGACACTAAATTAGGGACGGGCGACTGCTTATAGCCCATTGAGTTGCTCACGGTGGTCGTTAAACTTCCAATAAAAAAAATCAGTGGTAACAAGACAATGTAAAATTGCATAGTTCAAAAATGGATAACAGTGCAGTTCTGCTTTAGTCCCCCACCCCCTTCTCTCCTAGAGTGTCGGGTATTGAGTGTCGGGTTCACTCATGAAATTACGCATGTCAAAAGAGTGGGCAAAATAATATGATCCACATATCATGATTCAAACGAATTCTTAATGTATGAAAAATTTCTCGAATTGCAGATGTGTACAAAAAACTTCTGTAATACTTTCGAAAGATTTGAGTATGGACTGGGGACGACTATATTTTTTGCGGACTCCTCCTGAAACAACGGAAAGAAATAGGAAATGTTTTTTCATAAGGCAGTTTCTGTAATTTTTGCTATGTTATCAGCACCCACCCCAAAAAAAAACTGCATAACTCTGTCAATTCTTCAAGCATCCTGCATAATTCTGGGGCCCTTTGAAAATGCGGGGCCGGGTGCTACAGCCCCTATCCCCCCTTCTTAATGGGCCCTGCATAGGACCACCTTCCATATGTCGCGGGTCCATTGCCGACGTATCTTGATCCATGCGAGGCGTTGCTTGCGATGTATGGGCGTTGCCATGGGGACCCTCGCTAATCTCCGGCCGTGGAAACCCAGACGAAGCAATGTAAGGCGCAGGATGCACATGGAAATAGATTGAACTGCACCGCTGTTATACCGGTGGGTAGGTGGATGAGCACTAGGCGACTATTGCACGCCGTTGCTAAGATACCAGTCGTGACACTCGACCTCACCTCTAGGATCAATCGCGCATGACTGATCAATATGAGGTCAGTTGTGCGCGATTGATCCATTCCTGGTATACACTTGATACAGTAGATCGGGAGCAGCCAATGAGTGCAGCTGTTTCCGAAATACTTGAACCTGCCATCAGCGCTCCCCCAACTATCTGGCCGCGATCAACATGGCTAAGGTCGCTACGTTTTCCCATTACTGGCAACTGTATATTGATTGCGTACAGAGGAGAGGTGTGTACAATTTACAGAGGTCGCACGTGACGTTGATATCACTTGGTACTTTGTTATCGCTATATAATATAAAACGGGGGTTGTTTCTGATGCAAAGATAACTCATTGTACGCTGTATATACAATATATATACACTATATTGACAAAAGTCACCGAACACCCCTTCAAAAGCAAATGAACGGATTCGCTGCGTTGTTAAGATACGCTGTACAGCTGCAAACGGTATAAAAACAAGCCTGCAGCTGACCGCGATCACATCGCACTGTGAGATTGAGTGAAAATGTCGCGGCGGGAGAGAACTAACTTTGAGAAAGGAAAGATTGTTGGGTGTTATATTAGTGGGTTGTCCATAAGAGAAACCGAGAGGCGTTTAAACATACCCACGTGAACTGTTTTGCATGTACTGAATAAGTGGAAGACACATGGCGTGCCTGAAGCAGCAAAACCTACTGTCAGACCAAAGAAACTCAGTGATAGAGGACGTCGAAGCCTTAGGAGAGGCGTTACAGCTAATCGACGGAGTACTGCACAAGATCTCACTGTACAAATGAGTAAAAATGCTTTAACCTCGGTATGTACACGTACCATTCGCAGAGAACTTCATTTCATGGGTTACCGTGGTCGTGAGGCTGTTCATAAGCACTTCATTTCCACTCGGAATGCTACTCGTCGTTTAGCATGGTGTAACGAACATTTATCGTGGACCGTAGATCAATGGAAATGGGTCCTGTGGACAGATGAATTCAGATACACGATCCATCAGTCTGATGGCCGTGTGTGGGTATGGCGGCAGCCGGGCGAACGCTATTTACCCCAATGTACTATTCCTACGGTCAAGTTTGGAGCTGGCAGTGTACTCGTGTGGGGGTAGTTTTCGTGGTATGGTCCCGGCCCATTGGTTATCGTGGACAAACCTATTAACCAGCACGTCTACCTCGATATTCTGGACAATTATGCCCTACCAACTGTGTGGCAATACCATGGAACCGAGCCTTCTTGGTACCAGCAGGATAATGCACCGAGTCCTGAAGCAAGGACTGTTACGGCGTGGTTTGACGATAATTCCGTATCGTGTGTGGACAAGCCAGCACAGAGCTGGCTTGTCGAGAGCACTTTTGGGATGAATTAGAGCGCCGCATAAGAAGTTTGGAACCAATTCCTACTACTAAGCAACAGTTAGCATCAGCATTATGTACTGAATGGAAGCGCATACCTATCGCTGTGTTCCAAAGCCTTGTCGAAACCATGTCTCGAAGGGACAGTGCATGCATTATGGCCAAAGGTGGTTTCAAAATATCTTTATTCAAGGTAGAAATCAGGAGACCAACTAATAAGGACGTCTTAATACAAATAAAATACGATCAAAGATCGTTAAACTACTAAAACCTATATAAAAATATACAGCATAGTGCACAAGTTGAAAAATGGAGCAAAATTACAGCTCGTGATAAATGAACAGCGACAAGCATGTCTGGGCATTTAGGAAGGATTTTAACAAAAAAACTTATTGCTCATAAGTGCATTGCTGTGCGATTAACAAACTTGTTCAAGAAAATATTGAGAGCTTCAGGAGACAACAATTCTCTTGAAAAAAAAATACAATAAGACAGTAAGGTGTAACACATCATAGTTACAAGAATGTACAGTACAAAGCAATTGACAAACTGATCATCAGACAAATCAATGAAATGATGAATATCAGGAGAAGAACAAACTTGGACTTCCTGGTGTAAATATAATATATTACCTGTTCGGCAATATTCAGAAACAATGTACAGATATACAGCACAGTGTCAACATGTTACAAATCAAAATCGGACCATGTACAGAAATGTAACACTATTCTGTTGATCAGATAGAAAATGTAAGTATAATAAGAAAACACACGATGAATAAAGCTTTAACATATTCTCACTATCCATATGTAGTAATAGAAGAATGATAGTACCAAGCATCACCTCACACAAAAGAACAAAATAGGTAAAATGTTTTTCAAAATATATTACTCATGAGTACAACACCATGCAATTGACTAACTTGTGCAAAAATAAATACAGGAAGAATCATTAGTCAACATGTCTCTTGAAAGAAGGTACGATATGACAGTGAGTTTTAACACAACATATTTACAAGGATGTACAGTACTATGCAATTTAAAAAACTGATTATCAGACAAATCATTGGAATGTTTAATAACAGGAAATAACCAAACTTGGACATCCTGATGCAAATAAGATGGATTACTTGTTCCGCAATATTTTGAAAACTATGTACAATTATACAGCACAGTGCAAACATGTTCGGGAAACAAAATAGAACAAAATTACAAAAAACTACACTGCAGAAACAATTTCTATGTTTATACAGCACTATGCGAATGATTAACTGCAATATTTATACTCAAAATGTAAACTAAAGACGAACTAACTTGAAAGTCAATGTAAGAAAAAAATACAAGATGAGTGTCACAAAAAACAATTTGCTGTGTAAACACGTACAGCCCTTTATAAAAAAACCCATGCGGTAAATTTCCAAGCTGTGCAAAGATCTTGAAAACAGATTGTTGATATTTACATATGCATTTCTGATTCAAAAAGGTCAAATACCAAATCTGCCGACCGTCAGGTACAATGACGCTGGCGAGCTGGTAAACCATGAGGCAGCCGGTGACCAGGTGGCAAGGAACTGGCTCTCCCGACGCTGAGTAACTGCAACAGAATACTCTAGCCGAAGTCGAGATGTCAGACGGTTGCGGAAATGGCATAATAATGCCGTAGAAGCTTCATGCACAGTCAGAGGAGTAGTCAAATATCTGCAGCGTTGATGAAACACGTAGATTACATGCTTCGCTAAAATAAAAATATAGGCACAGACTGATGGGAGCTTGACTGGGGGATAGTTCTGTAGCAGAAGAGTCCGATATGCATCAAATGTAAGATCTGCTGTAATGGAACATTGGGCGATAGTAAATGCCAAGTTCAGCATTGGGAGTAATATAACACAGTGTTGATAGACATGGGAGACATCAGCCTCCCGAGCACAGAAAGGGCAAAGAGGGGAATCGAGAAGAGACATTCGGAAAAGAACGGAGGGAACAGGAAGACGGCAATGGAGGAAAAGCCAATGGGTATTAATTTCTAGAGGAGCAGAAAGAGGAGACAGGGCGGCTGACCACACCGTAGCAGTGGCAGCAGGGGGAACATCAGGAATGGGGAGAGGAGGAGAAGAATGGGACATAGAGAGGAACCGATAAAGAGCTGACACCGAGAGAGAAGAAATGGGATGAGCTGAGCCAGAAGTAAGCAAGAAAAGAGGAAATGGGAGAGAAGCAGAAGGAACAAAGGAAAGACCTGAGTGGGAAGCAAGATGAGGAAATTGAGAAATGATAGATGAAAGAATAGAGTCGTAGATGTCACGAGAGGAGGAGGAGAGGAGAAGAGAGGGAGGGAGGCTGGCGAAGGGTCGCCAAGAAAGGTCAGGGTTAGTGAGATCTTTAACTGTTACTACACCTGCTCGGAGCCAGGTAGGATAGGCAAAGTACGGAAGATGAGAGGGGTGAATAATCGAAGAATAAAAGAGGGGTTCAGCAAGGAGCTCAGTTGTGGAATCAGGTGGAGAACGAGAGAGAGGGAGGGAACGAAGGAAAGTTAGAGCTTCACGGTAAACAGGGGGAAGTCGAATGAGGGTGAGGGGTCGGTTGTCCATGAGTAGTAAGGAGAGAAAAGAAAAGTTAGGGTTGCTCGGGGAGGCGATGGCGTCTCTAGCTAAAACGGCATCTGGTACTGGCGACGTGAAGAGACGGAGAAAAGTAGTAATTCTGACGGCCTTGTAGTACTCCTGTGTATCAAGGAGTCCGATGCCGCCGTGATCCGGAGGGAGGCAAAGCTTTGTGACACTGACCCAGTGGTGGCAGGTCCATATCAGAGAAGTAAGACATCGGGTAATTTCATGAAGGCGGAGTTGTAGAGACTTGACACCAAGCCAAGAGTGTGTGCACAAGGAAATCAGGTAAGTTCGAGAGAGGCGAGCTCTCTGGAAGAATGATGAGCAGAACTGGGCTCTCCTCCAGGAGGCAGTTGACCTGAGCAAGCGTGGGTGAATAGCATTCCACGTGTAGAGGGGGGCAGCTTGCAAGGAACCAAGATGAACTCCAAGGAAGCGCTGTGAGATGGACGACCAGCTTGCTCCCCAAGGGGTGTCTACACGATGTGCCCATGAGCCGCACCATAAACCAGTGCTTTTAGATGAGTTGAGCGCTGCACCGGAGCATGAGGCATAAGCTGCGAATAGACGTTGGAGACACGGAAACTGTGAGTCATGACGGATGCAGATGGTGACATCATCTGCGTATGCAACAGAGGTAGTGGCATGATGTCTTGTGCAGGCAGAGAGTGGTAGCAGAACTGCTTTAAAGGATTGGTGTACAGAGCGGAGGAAGGGTTCAATTGCGATTGCAAAGAGTTGTCCGGAGAGTGGGCAACCCTGCCGCACTCCCCGGCGGAAGGGAATAGGCGCTGTGAGAAAGGTGGGCAGCTTGACCTGGAGAACGGCGTCTTGATAGAGTGAGAAAAGAAGAGAGACGAAGGAAGGAGGAAAACCGAAGTGAAGGAGTGTAGCCGATAGATAGGAATGTGAGATATTATCAAAAGCGGATTGTTGGCCAAGAGAGAGAAGGGCGAGGGGTTCAGAGCGAGATCGGGCAAGATGGATTAGATCATTTAGTAGATGGATGTTATGAGAAAGTGAACGGCCGGGAACTGTGTAAGTTTGATTTGGGGAGAGAATGTGAGTGAGAATGGGGTTAAGGCGTTGGGAAAGAAGTTTAGTATAAAGTTTATAATCTAGATTTAAGAGGGAGATAGGGCGCCAATTCCCCAGGTCAAGGAGATCACCTTTCTTAGGGAATAGTACAACATATGCTACTGTGAATCGCCTTGGTAGAGGGGAGTGATTGAAAGCAGCAGAAAATGCAGAAAAGAGAAATGGTAGAAGGAGAGGTAGAAATGTTTTATAGAAGAGGAAAGTGAGGCCGTCCGGACCCGGTGCGGCCCTAGAGTTTAAAGAAGAAAACGTAGAGGATAGTTCAGAGAACGTGGGAGGAAGGAGGATTGAAGAGGCAAGATGGGGAGGAACTTGTGGTAGGTTAGAAAGAAGTGATGCCAAAGCTGAAGAGGATGGCGGAGGAGATTCACAGAACTTCTCTGTATAGAACTTTCGGACCTGGGAACATAGAGTGAGTGGATCATCAGACACCTCTCCAGATGCGAGGCGAAGGTGCCGAAGTGAATTCGATGCTGTTCGTGTTTTTTCCATGGATGTGAGGAAATCGTAATTGGATGCGTCTGGCGATAGATGTTGTAGCCGGAGACGTCGTAGAGCTTGTTGAGCCAGAGGAAGGAGGATTGATCGCAGTTCTTCTTGATAGTGGCAGAAGAGAAGATCACTTAGGCTTAGGATGGAGAGCATGGAACGGACATGGTTGAGACGCATGTTTTGAAGCGTTTTTGCTTTAAAAGAAAGATTGCGAACGTGGAGAACGAGTTGCTGTTTAATGTCCAACCAAAAAGTCAGACCACAAGGAGCTGATTGAAGTTGAGGTCGTTTGTCCTCAAGGAAGGAGCGTACTGAAGTACAGAAGTCTGGATCTGTAAGAAGAGTGTCGTCAAGAGTCCATGGACGAATTGTACGGGGTTGTGCTGGAACTGCTTGAATAATAAGAACGATGGCACAATGGTCAGAAGAAGCTGTAGGAGTGATAACAGATTCTGTCACAGCTGTAAGCAGAGTAGATGAGGCGTAGTATCTGTCAAGGCGAGCTGTGTACGGATTTTGATTATGTTGCGAGCGCCAAGTATGTACAGTCGATGAAGGATGGAAGTGACGGTGAACATCAATGAATGAGTTGTCGGAGACCACTGACTGAAGAAGATTCACCAAGTTAACACGGCGTTCTCTGGTGGAAGGAGATCGGTCCAGGGTAGGATTCAGAGTGCAATTGAAATCCCCTCCAATTAAAACATGATCTATGGGAGGAATGCGAGACAAGGCACGACGAAGGCGAGTAAAAAGTATTGTCAAGTGGGTTGAAGAGCTTGGAATATAAATATTAAATATATGATAAGATGTGGAAGCTATGGTGAATGATGCACACATCATTCACCATAGCTTCCACCATAAGTTTCGAACCGAAAAAGAGGTGATTATGGAGTTGAAAGTATGGCGGATACCTATAGCTAGACCACTATGGGATGATAGTTGGTAGGCGTGGTGAAATGTGTAGTTCCACTGGCGCCATCGTGAGAATATCGTAGTGGATTGGCAATTCGTCTCTTGTAGTAAGAGAAGATCAGCTCCTAACGGAGTGAGGTCTTCATGTACCAAGGCATTAGAAAATGGGGATGCAAATCCCCTGCAATTAAGAGATACAATCTTGAAGACTTTTTTCCATTAATGCTTGCTGAAGAGCCTTCACAACAGGAGGAAATGATTTGAGGCGATTAAAATAGGTTTTAGCCCACGGATGTTCCTTGCGAAGGCGGGAGATGCATTGATTAAGGACTTGGATCTGATCATGCACTAGAGGGAGAAACGATGCATACTTTGAGAGTAAAGCATGCGTTGTGGAGTGGTCTGTCTTATGTGACAGGTATTGATGTAAATCTTCAAATGAAATCGGCCCAGTAGGAACCGAGCCATCCTTAAGGTATTCGGCAAGATCGTCAAATTTAAGAGGAGGCTCTTCGTCGGCCTGGACAGAAGAGGTAGCAGCCTTTGATGGTGAATTCTTTCGAGAGGTACTACCAGTACGGGGAGAGGTGCGGGGTGATGCGGCAGTCGGCTTCTTCGGTGGGCGTCTTCGAGAAGAACCACGACGTTACAGCGGAGGCTCAGTTGAGCTCTCATCAACTCGAGATTCGTGGCCAGAAAATCCGTCATCAGCAGATTTAGAAGTATCAATGATAAGGGCAGTGGAGAAACCCCTGAAGGGGACTCCGCTACAGAATGACGACGCATGGGAAGCGAACAATTAAGTGAGGGAAAATCCAGTTGCCGGTCGAATATAAAGGGTCCGTAGACACGCGTTGACCAACTCCTGCAGTCGACTTTTGTGAAAGTTTTGATTCTGAAGCTTTCTGTGCAGTGGAAGAAGGTGCTGCTCAGCTCAGAAGAGGGACAGAAGTTGTAGGAGAATTATTAGGAGCCTGTGATGCTAGATGTGGACAATGCACACGTAAATGATTCTCTCCGTGGCAAAAAGTGCAGTGGAGGAAGGTAGTCACTTCAATTCTCCTACGTTGCTGTCCACAACGAACGTTGAGCACCTTTAGGCAGGCGAGCAAATGTTCATCAGATGGAAAGATCACTCTTGCACTTCGGCGAAATCCTCCTATGGATTTATCGTCTGGATCTCTCGGCGCGGCTGAAAGAGTAGTAACTGGCCCAACAACTCGGCCGAACTTACTGAGTACAGTGCACAGCGCAACGTCTGACACCTCAGGTGGAACCGGATAAAATGTAACCTGGATTGGACGCTGAGAGACAGGTTCTGGTAGAAGATGGACGTCTTTGAGGGACAAACCTTCTGTCAAGACAAGATCCGCATGCTCTTTAAGAGCAAAGTACACCAACACAGCTCGAGGTTTTCGAGCCATGTGAGTAATACTGGCTCCAGCTGGAAGTATCTGCTTGAGAGCCATACTATATTCTTTCAACTTTGTGTCTGGGAGCGCATCAAAACACACTCCGAAGTCCATTCTAGAATAGAATTGTTTTCCCGCTGGGGAATCTTCGGGAATATCTATGGTGGCAGTAAGGCCATCAACAATGACGTACGAGTCTGGTAAGACTTCTGCAACAAACTTGGAAGGAGCTTTTGTTCCAGTAAGAGCGGCAGAGTATGCCCTAGGAGTAGGACTCGAGCGTGAGGGCTGCAACGCAACCGGCTGTTTGAACTGAGTTGAAGTAGAGGGTAAATTAGCAGCGCTGTCAGACACATCCATGTCTTCACTTAAAGCAACAGAGGGTTGCGCTGCACTGACGTCACTGGTCGAAGCAGGGCAAGAAGCTTGAGCTGTAGTTGAGGAGTCACTTTCCACTTCTAGTGGTTGGGTGACGTCACCTACAAGCATTGGAGGAGATTGGTCTCGTGTCGAGGAGGAGGAGGAGGCAGGAAATGCCTCGCTGATATGGGCGTGGACATCGCTCTTATCAGCAGCAGCCGCCGCCATTGTTAATGACGAGGGCTGCCTGAGAAATCGACCAGCTCGGTCGACAATTCAAATGATGATAACAGAAAAAATAAACTACTCACCAACTTGGAAGATGTATCAAATCAAAGCACGAACCTTCAGCTTGAAGGAACACGAAAGGAAAATGACGAACCACACGATAAAACACACTAAATAGGCACACAACACGGAGCTCAGAAAAACGTGACTTAGGCCAAAGGTGGGCCGACACCGTATTAATATATGTATGTCACTAAATGCTATCTTGTGCTTCTCTTATAGGTGTCCGATGACTTTTGTCAATATAGTGTATTTTCTTTCTTTTTTGTTTGTAGCGTAACGAGCACTGTGAGTGACTGAATGGGATATCAGCATTGCCCTATCAGTAATTTAGGGCCACTGGTTCTAGGGAAGGGTGAGAGCCAGAGCCGTAAGACAAATACACTGTACATGTCTCATTCCTGACTCGAACCTAGGCACACTCTGGCGAAAGGTCCGAAACTTGTGCCATCGGCGCGACCATACTATGTGATGTATTCATTAATCATTATATTCTTTCGTCGATTACTTCGATTTCACTGCGTTTTGTTGAGCATTCTACTTTTCAAGGAAAACAAGTCTTGTACATAAATCTTGACGCATATCTTTATAGTGCATAAATTTTGCGACACTTCTGCATCAACTGCTCCGTTCAAATTTTCTCAACTACTTTCTGTACTCAGTGTTGATATTATATGCTGCTAAAATCTCTATCGTTCAGTAAAAAAACGTTAAATGAAAAGTGACTAAATTTATGTACATCGAAGAACAGAAACTCAAAAGGAAGGTTTAGTAGAAATACATGTCATAGTGTTTATAATGTCACGATGCCCGTTCGCCCGCTTGTGTGCGCCATATATGGGCAACTACTTGTATAATTTGAAAACTTCTACTTGTACTGAGAAGCAGGTTTGTGAGGCAGATGATTCTCGTCATTTAGTTTTTTTCAAAACACAACTTTGCCATCAGGGAGTGTGAATAGGAATGATATTGAATTTAAAATAGAAACAATGTTCCCAATTAATGAAATCAATTAAAACAATTATTATTCCCTTCTGTACTTTTTACCACAAAATTCATTTTTGCGGACAGTTCCTTCTTCAAACTATGAATAGTTAAATCCCATTCTTTCTGTTCATGATAGAGTTCACGGTGGAGAATATTTTGCAAAATCTTTTCCACTAGACCGTTTAAGTGCATATTTCTGTTCACAACATATTTACAGACGTATTTACACGTCTAAAAAATCTAACAAACCAAACTTCTTTTCTAGTCATACAGCCCCGATTGGGGAGGGGGGGGGGGGTTAACGACCTCCTTGAACTACTCGATGAGCTACGTATACCGATGAGCCATTGCTTTATGACCACCTACTTCTAAGTTGTAGGACCCCCTTTAGGCAGCAAAACAGCGGCCACTCGGCGAGGCATCGATTCGATGAGGTGGCGTTAGGTATCCTGGGGTATCTGGTACCATAATGTCAACAGCCGGTCCTCCAGTTTTCGTGCATTTCGGTGAACCCGCTTTTCTAAGTCGAATTACAAATCTTTGATTGGGTTCATGTTAGGTGAATTTGGAAGTCAAGTAATTTTGCTTCCTATACTTTCAATGGAAAAACGTCTGTACACATTTTCTTCATAATTAATACGTTCCCAAGGATGAAAATTTTAACATAGATTAAAATAACTTCATTTTATAACTTGGAATACTTAATATTTTCTAAAACATAACAATAATTATGCAATCCAACATTTGTTTGTCTACTGACGTCATCAAAGTACCGGTCGCGCCATCTTTTTTCTGGAGAATTAATGCGTTCCCAAGGATGAAAATTTGAACATAGATTAAACTATCTTCATTTTATAACTTAGAATACTTAATATTTTCCAAAACATAACCATAATTATGCAATCCAACATTTGTTTGTCTACTGACGTCATCAAAGTACCGGTCGTGCCATCTTTTTTCTGGACAATTAATGCGTTCCCAAGGATGAAAATTTGAACATCGATTAAACTATCTTCATTTTATAACTTAGAATACTTAATATTTTCCAAAACATAACCATAATTATGCAATCCAACAGTTGTTTTTCTACTGACGTCATCAAAGTACAGGTCGCGCCATCTTTTTTCTGGTTTCAACACCACCAAAGGAAAAGTTATTGATTTTTAATATAATTATGGTTATGTTTTAGAAAATATTAAGTATTCCAAGTTATAACATGAAGTTATGTTAATCGATGTTCAAATTTTCATCCTTGGGAACACAATAATTGTGCAGGAAATGTGTACTAACGTTTTTCCGTTGGAAGTATAGGAAGCAAAATTACTTGACGTCCACCTTAAGAGAAAGTCACCAGCATGCTCCTCGAACCACTCCTTGACGATTCTAGCACTGTGCCATGGCGCATTATCTTGTTGATAATGGCCATCACTGGTAGGGAACACATTTGGCATGAATGGGTGAACTTGGTCCGTAACAATGTCCAGATACCTGACAGCTGTCAGGGATTGTGCTATTGGGATAATGGGGCCTAAAGCGTCCCATGAAAACATCACCCACAACATAACACCGCTGCCGCTGGCCTATCTCCGCCCAACAGTGCATCCAGGTGCCACAGCCTCTGTTGGTAATGGGCGAATCCGCGTTTGGCGGTCTACGTGGTGCTCCAGGAATCTTGATTCGTCCGACCAGGCCACTATCTTCCAATCATCCACGGTCCAATTTCGATGATCTCGGGTTGGTAACCCGGCGGGGTCTTCAGCTACGCAAGCTCATGCGCAGAACGCCGCGATGAACTATGTTCTTTTGCACATTGCCCTGATCACCACTATTGTAGCTGCTGGTAATTTGTCGCACTGTGGCCCTGCGGTAGTTGTCAGCAATGCACGACACTTTTCGCTTCCCTCTGGAATCAATGAGCTGCAGGCAACACACGGCTGGACGAAGGTTCGTCGTTTGGCCATCTTTGCACCACCTTTGATACGTACGCACTGCAGCGACACGTGAACAACCCACAAGCCGCGCCGTTTCCGAGACTGTAGTTCCAAGGCGCCGTGCCATCACAATTTGACCTTTATCAAACTCCGATAAATCGGCAGCTTTTCTCATTTTGGCTCCAAACACTCTACTAACCAAAAGCAAGTTCTCGGGTTGTATGTATACTGCTCTGTGAACTCCATCTGCGCCACCGTTCGGTCTCCAGGCACGCTCATTTCTCTAGGCTGGAGGTGGTCATAATTAAATGGCTCATCGGTGAATAAGCTGTCGCCCCGTCCCTAATTTAGGGCCACTGGTTCCAGGGAAGGGAGAGAGCCAGTGCCGTAAGACAAACACAACATCAATGCCTTTCGAGATTCGAACCCATTTTGGACGTATGGTTGGAACCCAGCGCTTAGACTACAATAAGAATACATTTCACGCTCATTTCCTATCTAAAATAATGCACAGTGTACCCTCTAGGTGAGCTTTTCTCAATATTTGTGCCACTAAATTTCGGATTTGAAGAATTCCTTTTACGACGGATGCTATTCACTTCGTGCAACATTTTGCATATATGTTTTAACTTTCACAGCTCACAGTTTTGACGCTAGGTAACAAAGTGCAACTTTTTATGTTTGCAAATGTATCTCCTCATCTAAAAATCCTTTCGGAATAATAATTTTTGTACTGTTGGATGTTTTCAGTTCTGTTGTCTCCTAACGTTCTACAGTATCAGAAATGTGTCAGACCTTCTATGTTAAAATTCCTAAATTACATTGAAATCAAGTTTGCAATCAAACATGTGTACCTTGTACACAGTACACAATGTTGACAGAGACCTTTACCTCAAATCAGTAGACCGGAGTTCAAAAAATCAGCTGAACGAAATATTTTACTTAAAATATGCATCAACTCACAAATGTAATGTATTATTGGATGTCAATGTACTGGTATTCAAATATTACCTGTACTCCGCCAACTACTATTAAACGGTGGAATGCAAATTCAAACCAATACAATCCTCAGCCGGTTTTTTTATAAGATATTGCTAATAATCAGCTTCATAAAATAATGTTCATTAAAACTAGTGTTGGTGTAAATAATAATGGCGTTTGCCTTTTAATATAGAGACCGCTAGATCTGCACCACATGTCTTCCTAAAAACAAAGTTATAAACTTACACTTCTTACACAACGATGCCCAGATATTCATAAAGTACATAAAGTAAGTGTTATACTAAAAAAATGTATCATTAATACATTTTTTTAGTTTAACACTTATTTACACTTATTGTACACTTATTGTACTGTAGACGGTTTCTTGATATTTTGCATTTTACCAAAACTAGGGAAAGGCTTTGTATAACAGACTAAATAATTATCTGGAATAAAATAATATTCCATAGCAACCAGTACGAATTTTAAAGAAGAAGTAGGTGGCAGGTATTGAATAATTTTAGTTTTGGTCAGCTTTTCCTCTTCGGACTAATTCTATGGTTAGTGTTGTCCATTGGATTAGTAGATGATGAGTACTTTAAGAATGCAGACATTTTTAGACAGCATGTTCCCGAGTCTGTACGTGGTTATAAAACAGTAAAGAAATCAGTAGCTTACGAAAATTTATCAGTAGACAGGATTCAAAATTAGTAGAATGGCAACACTGCTTGTACATCATATCATATTTGAGAAAGGAGAAATGATTCTTTTACAAATTAATTCCAAGAAATAAACTATTTTCAACTAAGCACTTTCGTCTTCAGTATCTAGTTTCGTATCCTTAACACCAGAGTAGTCATTTCTCGCAAAAAGTCTTGTATCAACACGCTCTTTTAAACAGCTCATAATAACTTGATACACGAGTTAGAATGTTTCAAGGAAATCAGCATTATTCAATTACGACCTTAAAGTTCCGCTCCATTTGCACACTAATATAAAATTCAGAGCTATTGCTAACAATTTGATATGCACAAAAGTAACAAAACTGGTACCAGCGAATTCTCTCTTTCTGCAACATCACCGCGGATAAAATCCTTTATGCACTATTTTTTCATTCTGCCGTCCCTGTGGCTGAATGATATGAGGTAATATCCACTCGTCTAAGATAGACAGTAGCTCAAGTTCTGGATGAGGCATGGGTAGTGTAATTGTCCGATGGCTCTGTCATTTTTCTGGAAACCTTGGTCCCCCTTAGTGGCGCAGTGGTCTAAGCGATGGTTTCTGATCATTCGTCCGAAATCGGTCCGTGTTCGAATCCCGGTGGGGTATGGATATTGTGTTTGTATTACGCGCTGGCTCTATCCCTTCCCTGGAACTAGTGGTCCTAAATTAGGGACGGGAGACTGATTATAGAGCATTCAGTTGCTCATGGTGGTCGTTAAACCTCCAATAAAAAAATGAACCATTGTTTCTAAATTAGGGACGGGTAATTGCTTATAGCCCTAGCTAGGCGTCGTTCATGGTGTGTTCGTTGAACCACAAGAGAAACAACAACTACTGCAGGTCTTCATAAAAAAATTCGGGAATGCTATTAGCTGACGGTTTGCATTTCTACGTCTAAGTGATGCACACAACGTAATTTCGACAAATAGAGCTCACTTAAGATGCAAATATTTTATCATTGACCATATCCTGCCCTAATGTTTTGGCACATGTTTCATTCGTATCAGGCGTATTGAGTGCGTTAAAATAGAAAGAGAGACAAAGAATATAGCTTAGTCTACTTCATATCTTCCATTGAATAATTTTCTCCCTGTAATAATTTGCTTCTTCGATCACTTATGTCTGACTTTGCATCTTAAGTCCATCTTCTTCTAGAGCGACTTCTAGCATTTTGGACTACCGATAGTATCTGTGATTCCGTATAATATTTGTGATCTGTTTCTCTTAGTACTTCCAATCACCGAATAACATTTTCTTTGGGGAACTATTGTTTTCCAAAGTCTCCACTACATGGCACTCTTCCCCTGACGGTTTGTCTTGCTGCACGGATTAGACACTTGGAGTCTTGGTTGTTGTTAACTAAGAGACTATTTAGTAAGCGTATTTTTTTTATTGAAGGTTTAACGACTACCATGAGCAACTCAATGGGCTATAAGCAGTCGCACGTCAATAACTTAGGGTCCTTGGTTCCAGAGAAGGGAGAGAGCCGGTGCCGCAAGACGAATTCAACATCCATACTTCACCAGGATTTGAACCTCGACCCTTTTCGAGCGAATGGGCTGCACCATCTGGGCTACAGTTTGTACGTGTGAAGCCACGTAGAGTCCGGTTTACTCTCTCCAGAGCTGAGCTTTCAAAGTTAATATCGTTGGTGTTCTTCACATCTGAGTAAAGATTTTGAGAGACTGTTTGAAGAACTTTTTTGTAGTTAATGGAATTCTTGTACGTTCCTTTTGACTCACACGTTGTCCACGAATCATGAGGTTAGATGACTTTTCGGGCATAAATAATAAAAAAAAACATATTTTTTTTATTGGAGGTTTAACGGCCTCCGTGAGCAACTCAATTGGCTAAAAGCAGTCGCTCGTCACTAATTTAGAGCCACTGGTTCCAGAGAAGGGAGAGAGCCAGTACCGTAAGAAAATAGAGCTTCCATGCCTCAACGGGATTCGAACCAGGACTCATTTCGGACGAATGATCAGAGGCCATCACTTAGACCACTGCGCCACCGGAAAACATATTTGAAGAAGCACTTTCACATGGTTATTCTCTACAAGTGTAAGACTTGTGGCAATTTGCATATTTTAAGAATGCGAAGAGACACAGATATACAGCCGGAATACGTGTGTACACAGCTAATTTGAAATAGCTCTGCGACAGTCAGACTTCATACATCTCAGTTGCCGAGACGTTCAACGAGACGTTCTATTGAATATTTCAAAGTTTTTAGTAATAGAACTGGCAGCAGGGTTATTGTTGATGCCTCGATATCTGGTTTATCTGACGATTAATGCTTGGAGACTGCTTCTAGTGCTTGATTGATTTAAGGTTTAACGACAACCGTGAGCAACTAGATGGACTATAAGCAGTCGCCGGTCCCTAATTTAGAGACAGTAGTTCCAGGGAAGAGAAAGAACCATGGCCGTAAGAAAAACACAACATCCACGCCTCAACGGGATTCAAAATCAGAGCCTTCGGGGACGAGCGGCCACAAGCCAGCTCTTAGACCACTGCGCTACCGATGCGGCACTCCTAGTGTTGCCTAATTGTTTTTACGGGATTTAGAACGTTGCATGCCATGCGATAATAAAGTATCTTTTTATGACAAGATGCGGTTAATTAGGAAACACAAGAACGAAGCTACATTGACTCCAATTTCGGTGGAAATCATGCTGCTTCTGATAGGCAATCTTTAAGATGAATGCAATCATTTCTACGAATTGCAAGTAATCATATTGCGCCCATTTTGCAATTGCACTTCGTTTTCTTATTTAAATATACATATCGTGTTGGACCTCCTTTTACCTTCAAACCAGCCTCGATTCGATGTTAACATATTCAATGAGGTGCTGATGCCGTTCTACAGGTACATTTAACCAAGCGGATGTAATAGCGTCAGTCAATTGCCAAAATTTCGTTTAATGTGTGTTACGAATGGCATTCTCAATCTCATCCCACTGGTTTTCAACTAGGTTAAGATTTGGACCCTGTGATAGCAATTTTAGTATTTCGAAGTCAATGTTGTGCTTCTGGAACCGGTGTGTAACGAATCCAGCATTGTGGCATGGTGCATTAACCTGCTGAAAGCAACCATCGAGCATTACCATGCACGTGCGTCTGTTCCACAATGATGTCAAGATTCCTCTACCTGCAACCACTGAGTAGCGACCCTAGTCTTATGGCAAGGTGCATTATTCTGCTGAAAGTAACCCCCTCCATCGAGAAGCGCCATGCACATGTGCCTGGCCCTCAATTTTATCAATAGTCCTTTACCTGGAACTAGTGTGTAACGATTCAAGCTTTGCGGTAGGGCGCATTGTTCTATGAAAGATACCCCCCCTTGAGAAACGCCATGCACATGTGCATGCGTGCCTGGTCCTCAATGATATCAATATTCCTCTACCTGGAACTAGTGTGCAACGATTCCAGCCTTTTGTCATGGCGTATCAACATGCTGAAAGAAACTCTTTGCATCAAGAAGCACCATGCACATGCACACGTGTGTTAGATCTTCAATGTTCTTAACACAAACTCGGGTATCTTTCTTTTTCAGAAATACACTGCCGGACAATTGCTAAGGACGGATGACAATAGCAACGATAGCAACCATAAAATGGAAGGCAGGAAAATGTGGAAATTAGCATAAGTGCGGGATACAGTAAGACGTGTTGTGCGTATGCAAATTTTGGATTGCCGAACTTGTTCGTGACGTCATAGCGCTGATAAGAGATATAAAGGATTTGACGCGTATTGACCGTTGTTGTTCAAACGCAAAGTTGAAAGGGAAAGAATCAATTGACGAACTTGCAAGTTTCAGTAAGTCTTCCCGACATCACCTAGATGATTTTACGCGTGGCCGTATTATTGGCAAGATTGAAGAAGGGCGAAAAATAACAGATGTTGCCAGGGAGTTCGACGTCAGCCACAGTGTTGTTTCAAGGCTTTGGAAATCATTTCAAACAAATGGAGAGTGTAGCAAACGTCACGGGGGAGGTCGTGTTCGCAGTACGACACCTGCAGAAGATCGGTACATAGTGCTATCAACAAAAAGACACCGTCGCAGCACAGCTAGTGAGGTAGCAAATCAGTTTATGGCTGCTACTGGCAAGCGGATCTCCCGAGAAACTGTCGCCAGACGTTTGCATGAAGGAGGACTATGCGCCCGCCGTCCTGTTGTGTGCATCCCATTGTCCAGACGTCACCGTACCGCCCGTTTGCAATGGTGCCATCAACATCGCAATTGGACTGATAACGACTGGTCTACTGTCCTCTTCTCAGATGAGAGTAGATACAGTCTATCGTCTGATTGTCGACGACAACTGATCTGGCGTGATAGTGGTACTGCATATTGTCCAGCAAACATACAGGAAAGGGACCGATATCCGACATGTAGTGTCATGGTATGGGCTGGCATCATGATCAATGGCCGTACGTCCCTCTATGTGCTTCCAACTGGGACTATGACTGGCCAACGATACATTAAGGATGTTCTGCTACCTCATGTTCGCATGTTCCGTGGTGCTGTCGGTGATAGATTCATTTTCATGGACGACAACGCAACATGTCATCGAACAGTCGCTGTCCAGGAGTGTCTTGAGAGCGAGGATATTCAACGCCTCGTATGGCCAGCACGTTCTCCAGATCTGAATCCCATTGAAAATGTGTGGGATGCTTTGGGAGGAGTCTTGCTGGTCGCCAATGCCCTCCAATAAACAAGGACACCCTCATCCGTGCACTGACAGAGGAATGGGATAAATTACCACAACAACTGCTTGATAATGTTGTGCAAAGCATGACACGACGTGTGGAATCTTTCATCGCCCTCCATGGTGGCCATATTCCGTACTGACATCTTACGCTGGAACGCCTGCGGACGGTAATTGCATTTTTTCACGTTTACGTATTCTGCACAAAATGGCCTGTTTGTCCCTTGAACACGTTCCAAAGTCTTCTGGATTTCAGAGCACAATAAATTGTCTTTCTTGTAATGTCCTGGCATTCTGACATTATTTTATTTCCCTTGGCATCCAACCACAGTTACTTTTTTATGCGCTATATAGCCGTTTATGATCCGTCCTTAGCAATTGTCCAGCAGTGTATTAAGGAATCCAATTCCCGCCAAGAACACAGATCGCAGACCATTACGCCGCCTCCACCATGTTGTACATTTAACGCTAGCCTAATGGAGTCCATCGATTCGTGATATTTACACCGTATTCTGACCCATCTATTGGCGTAAATTGAAAAAGGGTTCCGGTTTGGTGCATAATGAAGACGAATTTGTCGGATCTCAACAGAAACGGGTTTTTCATGTAGGGGTCGTCTGGTGCTGTAGCCTATTCGCGGCAGAGTGTGGCTGGCTGTGTATGTTGAAATTCTCCTGTCGATACCTTTGCCGTACAGCAAAATTACTTTCTCGATACCTTTGAAAATCTCTTCTCGATACCATTGAAATTTCCTCTCGAAACCTTTGCAAATCTCCTCTCGATACCTTTGCAAATCTCCTCTCGATACCTTTGAAATTCTCCTCTCGATACCTTTGCTGCACTGAGCCTTTACTTGACGCAATGGAACTTTTGTGTTTCTTAGAGAATGGAGGTTGTGTGTTTCAATGGAGCTTGTGTGTTTCAAAGATATCGAGAGACACACAAGCACACAAGCACACAAGCTCACACAATGAGCTTATGTGTCTCTCGATACCTTTGCAATTCTCCTCTCGATACCTTTGAAATTCTCCTCTCGATACCTTTGCTGTACTGAGCCGTTACTTGATGCAATGGAACTTTCGTGTTTTTTAGAGAATGGAGGTTGTGTGTTTCATTGGAGCTTGTGTGTTTCAAAGGTATCGAGAGACACACAAGCACACAAGCTCACACAATGAGCTTATGTGTCTCTCGATACCTTTGCAATTCTCCTCTCGATACCTTTGCTGTACTGAGCCGTTACTTGACGCAATGGAACTTCTGTGTTTCTTAGAGAATGGAGCTTGTGTGTTTCAAAGGTATCGAGAGACGCACAAGCACACAAGCTCACACAATGAGCTTATGTGTCTCTCGATACCTTTGCAATTCTCCTCTCGATACCTTTGAAATTCTCCTCTCGATACCTTTGCTGTACTGAGTCGTTACTTGACGCAATGAGCTTGCGTGTTTCTTCGTACAATCCTCTCCAGCTGAATATTGACCAGCCGTATACATTTCCTCAGGATGACCGCTGACTCTTTGTTTTGTTGCTTGTGCTCCACTCATTGCAAACACTCCATACAGTTTTTCCCGCATAGGCGAAAAGGTTCTTCGTTTCAGAGATGCTTTCATATGCCCACCTTGCTTCCACAATCATGCTTGTTTCAAAGTTGCTTAAATCACGAATCTCTCCCATATTACCGCTATCTACGCTTTGTGCACTGCTTATAAAGCCGTCTTAACATGACTGTTACGTACGTAAATGAGAATGGCTCATATTTGATTACTCTTGGGTGCCCTTATGATTTGCTGCTTCGGTTACTTGCACAGGGGTGTAACTGTGATGCAACTGGCGAACAATCGCACTGTTTTCGTAGCAAGAGTAAAACTATACTAGAAATCCGATTTATTGGCTATAAAAATCGGATAAGACTATAAAAAAATGTTTCCAAGCTTTCGCACATCAACCACATGGCCTTTTCAAGGAAGATAGACAGAAACTCGGAAAAGCTTTCTGGAAAGCTCGAAAACGTTTATTTATAGTCGTACGCTAATAAATCGGATTTCTAGTATAGTTTTATGTAGCTGGTGTACAGTTCCTCTTTAGTAATTTAAAATAAAAGAGCTGGTACTTTTTTGACAGTACGCATTACGACGAGTTCAGTGTAAGATAGCTACCGATGCAGCAATAGCAATAGGACGAATCCGAATCAGTCTATAGCACAGCAAAGTGTGTATATAATATATATTGGACGTAATGATACAGATGAATGATACACATGATGACATAAAAAAAGCTACAGGACAATTACAGAGGGATCTGTGGCACGCAGTCCGGTCATCTTCAATAGTGCGTCGTACCGCCTTGTGCGGCGATACATGCTGCAATACGGTACTGTATGGAGGCGAACAGACGCCTGATGTTGTCCTCCGGCAGACTGGCCCACACGTGTTGGACGGTGTGCTCCAAATCACGGACAGTGCTGCACAGCAGCAGCTGGAGTTTCAACTGGTCTCACATATGCTCGATAGGGGACATGTCCGGGGAGTGGGCAGGCCATGGAAGTGTCTGGACATGACGTAGACAGTCCTGGGCAACCCGAGCCGTGTGTGGGCTGACTTTTATTTTCTTCTGGTATAGCGCACCTGGAATCCCGGCCAGGAATGGGGGCACATGAGTCGTAAGATATCACCCACATACCGCTGGCACCTCAATGAGCCACGTACCAATACTAGAGCTGATCGGCAATCGTAGGCAATGGCTCCCCAGACTATGATTTCTGTAGTGGGGGAGGTGTGGCGCTTGATAGCGAGGTTGGGATCGTGCCGTTGACCAGGGGATCACCACACTCGGACACGATGATCATGTGTACCTAAAGCGAAGCGGCACTCATCGCCAAACACCACACGTGGGCAGTCTGTGGCGTTCCACCTTGCTCTGGTCTGGCACTACGGCACACGGAGCCGGTGATGTTCCAGTGTTAATGGCAGCACACGTAAGGAGTGCTGGGATCGCAGATTCGCTTCCGCGAGGCGTCGGAAATGGTTCGGGAGCTCACTGCAGCAGCTACATCAGCCTGTATAGTGGACCGGATTCCCGTACGATCCGTTCGCTCCAGACTCAGGATCCGTTGATCCTCTCTACTGGTGGTCCTCCTGGTCCTACAGAAACCTCTCCGCCGTACGGCAATGCCGTCACGTGTACATTGCTCCCAACACAGTCGGACGGAATGTCAGAATTATCCATTTGGCGGGTTATACGGCGCGCCGACCACACTCTGGATTTCAGCCAGATGATGAGACCACTCTCAAAGTCCGTACGTTGCGGAAATCGACGTCTCTGGCGTTTACCCGGCATTATTTTCACTCTGTACTCTTGCTTGCGTGGGCTGGTGCGGTTCGCTCTCATGGGGCGTCGACTACACGCCAGTTTATAAGGCTGACGGTTCGTGCTTGCAGCGCCACCACAGGGTGGGCAACCATACGCAATCACACCAAACGTGGATCATTTGCATACCAGCACGCACTCTACCTATTTACAAAATTTTGCCGTTGCATCATGTTTTCTTGTAGGCGCGCAAATTTTATTGTCCGTGAGTGTAGTTTGGTCCGTTACTTTGTTGCCAGTTGCATTGCAGCTGCGCTCTTCTTCTTAGATGGAAGCACAGCTGTGGATTTTGTCATTACACTTTATCGAGTAATGCTTTGTATTCATTTAAAATACCTGACGGCATGTAAACATCTGCTGCATGCTTGTTGTTACAAAGTTTATTTGGTCTCCTGCCATTTCCGTTTCCGCCTTAGGCACCTTTTCAGACAATTTAAATAGTACGCAATTTTCTACCTTTCATTTTGGGAACAGAAAAGTTTCGTTTTGGGAAGATTTCCGTTTTATAAAAGATATACACCATTTATGACAATTACGGATTTATGTGACTTTATCGTCTTTTCAGTTATTGTTATTTTTCTTATTGGAGTACATAAGGACCACTAGAGCAACTTGGTGGGATATACCTAGTGGAACAGATACAGTGACAGGATAAACAGAAATAATTGTACAGTATTGTCAGGCAGATATAGACAATATATTCATTTTACAACAAAAATGTACATAGGGAACGTATTAGACAGTATGCGAAACAACACATTGAGAGCCAGTGCCGAAAGATAAACACATCTCCATGCCTCACCGGGCGGAATTCGAACCCGGTCCCATCTGTTACAAGAGATCAGAAGCCATCGCTTAGTTCACTGCGCCACTGTGGCTGCTCAGTTGCTTGTCTTTGTTTATATGTTTCATTTTTTTACGTCTTATAAACTCAGCCAAACCCCACTGGAACAGATTAGAAGGAAGGTAGAAATTGTGAGAGCTATTTCCCACGGTTTCTTCCAGGACAAGCATAAATAACCTTCTCTAGTTTCTACATGAACCCAGTAAACGTGGTTTTCTGCTATAGCATACGTATTTGCATATGGGCTAAGTAAGAATTCTTCTAAAAATTTGTCAATAAACCCTAATACCCTTATTTTATTTTCCATGTATTACGTTACACAGGAAGAGCTCCCTATCAAAATAAATAATTTTGAGGTAAAAAAAAAAGAATATCTACTAGCTCCATAATTTAAAAATCTTATTTTGATAAAACTCGATTTTAGCAAAAGTTAGATACAAATGTGTTATATATGAGTCACGCGACCTCAGCTACCAGACCAAGAAAATGCTGAACAATGAACTTAAGACAGAATGTTGCAATTATTTACATTATATTGTGGTGCAATTTTGCAGAAAAAAATTACTTAAGAAATTACTTTTTAGGGAGGCTAACAAAAACGGTAAAAAAGGATGCTTTGATTTTGCCGAAACAAAGCAAGTAGCTACCAAGGGA
The DNA here is from genome assembly GCA_039090855.1 of Macrothele yani. Taxonomy (NCBI): domain Eukaryota; kingdom Metazoa; phylum Arthropoda; class Arachnida; order Araneae; family Macrothelidae; genus Macrothele; species Macrothele yani. The sequence continues at coordinate 203,514,669 of CM076990.1, forward strand.
CAATGCCAAAAATAGACGCTAAAACTTAAATCCAAGCAAATGAAAAACTTTATCAACAAAGGCTAAAAAGGTTTAAGAAAGTAGCCATGAACTACAAAAATCATAAAATAATGGAGATGTCAACTCAGGCCACGATGTTTTGGATGGTGTGTGTTGTGAATTGCTGGTAAATTGTTTGTTCTTCATGCTATTTGTATTTGTGGTGGAGTGCATCTAGTGTGTATTGCAGTGTGAACGCCTGACGTATAGCCTGGTTGGAATTTAAACGGCGTAGGGTCATTGGTTTGTGTTCACAGCTATACATTGTTGCATGATTATTGCTAAGGCGACCAACATAAGCTGAGTGACGTAGGCAGTCAGTGACTGGGCTTCCCGGGTGACTTTTCGGAGATTTCATCTGCCATTTTTGCAGGTGTTCGTCTCCTTCTGGTGCTAGTTGTGTTCATCTGATTCAGCGCATTTAAATGAAAACATGACTCAACGTCGCTATTTCACTTGTCAAGAGAAAACATTTGAAAATAACTTTGTTCAGCGTTTTTGAGGATGCAATGGTAAATTTCATAATACGTTTTCCCGTTGAATCATATCATTATTTCATTGTATATGATTTTTATAATTTGGTTTCTACATTGTATATTTTTTTGTTTAGATCTGGAACACAGATGGCAACTTCAGGAAAACCAACTCCTTTTTATCAAGACTTGGATGGATTTCGCATTCCTGGATTTTTCTCTGCAGATGCATATCGTTCAGTTCTATCTTACAAACCCCGCCCAGATGACATATTCATTGTTACATATCCTAAGTGCGGAACGACATGGGTTCAGAACATAGTAGCGTGCATCTTCAAAGATGGTAAGCCCTTCGAAAGCGCCCTTGAATTTTTGACCCAGACACCATTCTTGGAACTCACAGGCGCCGAGGCAGCGGTCACAATGAAAAGACCGGGAGCACTAAAGGTTCATTTACCATTTCGCCTTACACCGTACAGCCCGGACGCAAAGTATATATTTATAGCAAGGAATCCCAAGGACTGCTGCGTATCCTTTTACCATCACACCAAATCTATTCTGGGATATCAGTTTGCTGATGGAGAATTCGATGTCTTTTTCGAGCTCTTCTTAAATGGTGAAACAGATTTCGGAGACTACTACGATACCCTTCTGTCCTGGTACGAGCATAGAGATGACCCAAACGTACTCTTCATTACTTATGAGCAAATCAAAGAGGACACTGAGAAATATGTCCTAGAGATAGCAGGATTCATTGGTGCTAAATACCGAGAAAAACTGGAAAAGGACCCAGAGCTCCTGAAAAAAGTAATCAAACACAGCAGCTTCGCTTTTATGAAGGAAGCTCTCAACCGGCTTCTTGCAGAGCTGTCGAACCTTCCTTCGGAACTAATAGCGAATAATCCTGATCTGCCGGAAGGAATCAGGAAAACGTTCACATCGAAAGATGCAGTGTTCAATTCCGACGCTTCTTCTGTGAACTTTGTGCGGAAAGGCATTGTAGGTGATTGGAGAAACCACTTCTCAGAAGAGCAGAATGAACGCTTTGAAAAGAAATACCGCGAAAGAACTGCAGAGACTGACATTCCTGAACTCTGGGAGAAGTGCATGTGAATTATTCAGTGCGAGTTGTAATTGAATTTGCGTAATCTATAGTTACTGAATTCAATAGTTCCTTTTATATCTATTCAGCGTAATTTAAAACTTTTCATGCAGGAATTAATTTGATACATTCCGCAGTTTCCGTGTAAATTTTGATTGGCATTTCTTTCCATGAAAAATTTAAATCTAACATTTGAGAATATTCTTAATATAAACATGAAAGTCAGTCTGAAGTACGAATATGTCTTGTAAGCTTGGTTTAGCAGCAATGATTTTAAAACAACGCTGTCAATTGAGTATAACAGCTTGATTTTCAAATTTCTGACTATTAATTCATGCTTTAAATAGTCTAAATCACATTTGTGTCCTTTTGAAAATTTTTTTTTAAAGAAATATTACGTGCTTTAAATTATACTTTTCTGTTAATATGTTGGAGAAAAATCTGTTTCATGCATACCTGTTCTTTTGATTTCATTTTATCAAACCGTAGGCATTTTTTCTAATTGCAAATGAAGTCTACATAGTAGGCATGCTGTTTTTGATTTTACAGAAAAAAAAACATTCAGAATAAAAGAATCTGGGTTAATTTTGGTAGCTGATGACAAAATATAATGCAACCGGGAGGATATCTGAGCATGAAACTAAATATGCCCTGATGAAACTAATTCATGTTAAAATCCAATAATAGAATAAAATGTCGACTGAACACGATAAAAACAAATGCATTACACACCATTTACCGTCATATATTAAAATTCTTACTAAAACACCACATACTATTCATTAGATCTTTCGAAGACACGTCGTCTTCATCATCAGAAAAGACGGCGTGTCTTCGAAAGATCTAATGAATAGTATGACATGATGATGAAGACGATGTGTCTTCGAAAGATCTAATGAATAGTATGTGTTTTTAGTAAAGTGTTTTAACATGTGGTACGTTGTGCACTGCATTTGTTTTTATCGTGTTCAGTCGACATTTTATTCTACTATTAAATATGCCCTGTCAACAGCAAGAAAAGCTATGGATAAGCAAACAGTACTTTATTTAAAGCGGAGCCAAAATCAAAAGACTATAAAGCAAAACGATGAAATTTACTAATAACATCCATATGTAATGGCATATGCTTTATTACACGGAGTTTTGGGATATCTTGTAAGATATAGAAGTTATAGCCAAATGTGTCTACAACCTTACTTTGACCTGCCTTACTTTGACAAATGTGAGAATGGAATTTAACTGTTCGACAGTGATTTGTCTTGTCCAGAAAAAGTGAACAGAATGTGTCGAGAAATATCAGAGATATAGAATATCAGATGGAAATGTCTTAATTTCGAAGGCAGTATATCAGTTAGACGGGAAACAAGACAGGATCACGTGACAGTAGTCAAGGCATTGTGTGACGGCCATTTTGTGATTTGCTGTCAAAATCACGGTACATCTTGGAGTGATACAGTCCTTTAATGATGACCTGGGGTATGTGGGATATAACGTCATTCTGAGTTGCCAAGGAGAGAAATTGGTCTGGAGATAACGTTGGCTATCGAAGTATCCTGACCTCTTGTTGGCACGCTCAGGAGATGTTAGTGGTGTGTGTTCCAGCGTTATCTTGCTAAAAATGGCGTCTCTGATACCACTCAGAAAAGGAAAATACGCGGCCTGCATATGTTACCCACGTACCACCTGGCTGCCACCGTGCCCATTCTGTTTATCAGAGGCAACAAGCTATCGGAATTAATGGCACCCTATAAGAGGATTCTCGGTTGGGGAGCCTCGCGGACAACTACTGTACACTACATGTGGCCACATCAGCCATGGACACGCAGTCCACGAACGTCAGCACCCATGGCAGATCGGGACTCATCGCTGTAAACGACTTGGCGCCATTCCAGTCTCCAAGCAGTTGCGCTATGACTGCAATACAGCGGAGTTCTGCGATGCCCGACGGTAAATGGCAGCCTACGCCATGACTCACGGGAACACAGATTTGCCTCATCCTATCTTCAATTCACCGTCCGAGTCGTGATGACGATGTTATACTTGCCGCTAGAACACGTGGAATGTTCTTCATAGTAACGTTTGGGTCTACAATTGCTTTTTGACGAACATGCCATATAACGAAGTAAATTTCTCCGTCATTTTTGGTCTACGCTGGGATTCGAACCCGAGGCCGCTTATTCCGGAACAAGTCGCTCTACCAACTGAGCTACGCAGACATTTGTTCTGATTCCTATCTGCCTTTATGTCGTGTGCGTCCTGCTGGCAGGTACGTCACAGCCAGTCGATGTTTCCTTACATTTCCCGCACTGTATCGGTGCCGCAAGGGCTACTAGCTGTGCCATCTTGCGGCAACTGTTGCAAACGACGTCCAACTGTTGCAAACGACATCCAACTGTTCCTGCATCCCCTTCACACACGGCTGCGATAACGCGAATCGGCCAACCAACTTTACGGAGGCATATGACCCGTTTTTTCTCAAACACGTCCAGCTGGTGATTGGTTTGGTGAGAAGATCTACGAGGCATCTTCATTTCTTGGATACGCTGGAGCAGTCCTTAACAGTATGTTGCTTTGTTCCGTTCCACCTGGAGCACTGGGTATTTCCTGTTTATAACGTGCTCATCTCCCGCGAGTGGTTGTATACTGGAATGATTTACATATCCACAGGAAATCTGTCTGCGAAAGGAAGTATGAACTTTTAATGCAACAGAAATGGATGATTAATAAAGAGGAACCGTACGTCAACTATATCAAAAATAGTATACCTATACTAGTTATCCGAATTTCTTGGCGTAGAATAGAAAATCAAAGTTCCCAAGCTGTCGCACATCAACCAGATGGCTTTTTCAACGAAAGTAGACAGCAAATTGCAAACTGGATAATAGAACACTTAAACAATTTGAACGCGGTTACGGAAGAAAAACACGGTGAGTGATATATGTAGCTGTAACAAATGCGAAAAATTTATATTTTAGGTTCTTCTCGGTGATTCTTATGCAGACATTATATCCGAAGTCCAATCTCTAATGAGGAACAGTTTGTTTTCTACCCATATATTCTATAGGACTTGATATGTAAAAATATGGAGAAAATACAAATCAAAGAGCGTAATCTTAGTAGCCACCACACGGAGTTAGCTACTTCTTGCAGTTTATTGAGCTTTGGTGTCTCCCCTTCTAAGCTGACTTTTAAAACAAATTGTACTAGATTTCGGTGCTGTTTTGACAAATATATCTCTCACGCCTGAAATCCCAAGAGAAAAGGACAGAATGGAGTAGCGATGTAAGGACTTTCAAGAGGAAATGAACTATTGACATAATTGTGGGAAGTCACCGCTTTTCAGAGGACTTACTGGAGAACATTAAGGAAATTCAGAGTAATCATTTCTCAGCTACGAGTTTCGTCCTCACACAGCACAGAGTGAAATATATTGTAAGAATCGCTTCTGTGTGTACCATGATGACTTTACAATTTTTGGAAATACAGCAACGGCAGTGGGAATTGCATCACATATGAGGTATAGCAAAAGTCAGGCAATAGATGTGCAAAGTAGTATATTTAAGGCATGATCACAATTTCTAATGATATCATATGTTGCACAGAGAATAAAGCAAGAAGAATAAACCAAAGAAACACAATTTATTAAATACACTCAATGTCATAAAAATCTGCGCACCAAGAAGAAAACCGTGTGATTAACGCGAAACTCGCCGAACAGCTACGGGGAGGGCAGACATACAAGTAATTAAAGTTTTCGTCCAAGACCGGCGTTGCAATCCCAATTCTTAGGGCTTATAAGGCGCCGCACAGGGGACTCCACATTCGTGCAAAAGTGCACGGTAAGAGTCAGGTGAGATCCCTGAGGGATAGACATGCCGAGGAGCTGCCGTAGATGTGCGTAAGGGCAACCGTCGGAGTTTGAACGAGGCCGAATCGTCAAGATGAGAGAGGCAAGGTGGCCCGCGCGCCGAATAGGCCGCCATTTGGGCCGGTCGGACAGTACGGTGCGATCGTGTTGGGAGCAATGGACACGGGAAGGCACCCAGACACGGGAAGGCACCCAGACACGGCCGACTGGTTCTGGAAGATCCAGACGCATCACCAGCAGAGAGCATTGTGGGATTGTGAGAGCGTCACGTACAGATGCAACGACGTTCTTGTCCAATATCCAGATACATGTGGCGGCTGCACAAAGGGCTCCTGTGTCCGCCAGAACCATTTTCAGACGCCTGGCTAAGGCGAATCTGCACTCTCGACGGAACTTACGTTTTCTGCCATTAACACCTGACCATCGTCAGCATCGATTGCAGTGGTGTCAGCAACGAACAACGTGGAACTCTACGGACTGGCGACGTATAGTGTTCAGCGATGACACTCGCTTCAGTGTGGGAACTGACGACCACCGAGTCAGAGTGTGGGGACCGCAGGTGAGCGCTACAATCCCAGCCTCATTGTACAGAGGCACACGTCCCGAACTGCAGGCGTGACGGTCTGGGGAGCCGTAGCGTATGACAGTCGGACTTTCCTCGCAGTGATCCGAGGGACGTTGACAACTCAGCGCTAGGTACAGGTGATCCTGTGGCCCCATGTGCTGCTTTTCCTTGCGGGGCGGCCCGCAGCTATTTTTCAACTAGGTAACACCCGTCAGCCCACAGCTCGAGTTTCCCAGGACTGTAGGTCTTGCTTTGACGCTTCCCTGGCATGCCAGATCACCAGATCTCTCGCCCATCGCGAACGTGTGGGACCAGATCGGACACCAGCATTCTCCATGTCCCAGTGTTCATGAATTAGGGCGTCAGTTGCAAGAAGTGTAGACCAATCTGTCCCAGGATAACATACGGCGTCTCTGTAACTCTATGCCGCACCGTATCACCGCATGTACCCGAGCACGAGGCGGTCCGACGCGGTACAAACGCTGACCGAAGTGTGTACCGGATGTCCACGAGAAATCGTCCTGCTACTGTGATATTGTAGTCACTTCTGTCCTTGTGTGTACCATCTCACTACTAAAATATCATTTCAATCCGACGCCTCCTTTTTGGTGCGCGAATTTTAATGGCAATGAGTGTATTAAAATAATACTATATTTAGTTGACATAAGTGTAATTTCACACCACAAGCTCACCAATACTGTTAAGAATCACTGTAAGGTGCTTATCACAGTTCTAGAAGGAAAAATAGGTTCATAGTTTTGGCAAGTCTACAAACATAATAAGAACAGATATTTCTCATTTCGTGGAATTCTAATACTTCGTAGGGCCACCTGAAGCCTTTCCAATTGCTTTGCAGCGCTCCAGCATGAAGTGGACAAGTTTCTTCAAATAATTTGTTCCAAATCGTGTTACCAAACTCTTGTAAGACACTCCTGCAGTTGTTGTTTATTGTTAGTCATTTGCTCTGCAAATTTTTTTGGCTAGTATGTACCAGCAGTTCTCTATAGAGTTTAGGTCAGGGATGTTTACCTGCCCAACTTAAGTATCTGATATTTGCCTGTTGTAGCAAATGTTTGACATAAACACAAATATTGGGCATCAGGTTAAGTGACAATAATGCTAACAAGCCGTACAGACATTACACGTGAAACTTTACTGACCTCCCAGGTGCGGTGACATGGTGGTGTACAGTCATCCTGGAAGATGCAGGATTCAGTGTCACCAAATTGTTCCTGGATTGTTGGAAGTAGCTGGGAAGATAAGGTGGTTTTATAGCACTGGGCCTTCTTATACCGATTTATAAAGTGCAATCTGCGACACCCTTACTGGATATGCATCCCCGCACCACATGACTCACCGGAAACTTCACTATCTGCACCAAGCAGATATTTCAATTATAAAAACTAAATATAAATGGAAATATATTGACAGCCCCCAGCCTAGAGAACTAAGCGCGCCTGGAGACCGAACGGTGGCGCTGGGGAAGTTCACAGAGCAGCATATATATATAAAACCCGAGGACCGGCTTTCGTTTAGTAGAGTGTTCGGAGTCAGAATGGGAAAAGCTGTCAATTTATCGGAGTTTGATAAAGGACAAATTGTGATGGCACTGCACCTCGGTACTACGATCTTGAAAAGGGCGCGGCCTGTGGGTTGTTCACGTGCCGCTGTAGTGAGTACGTATCAAAAGTGGTGCACAGATGGCTAAACGATGAACCGTCGTCCAGCCGCGTGCCGTCCGCAGCTCATTGATGCGGAGACTGTCGCGCATTATTCACAGCGACCGCAGAGCCGCAGTTCGAAAAATCACTGGCAGCTAGAACAGTGGTGATCAGTGCAATGTGTCACAGCACACAATTCATCGCAGCCTTCTGCTCATGGGCCTCCATTGCCGAACACCCAGTCAGGTCCCAATGCTCACTACACGTCATCGCCAACAATGCATGAAATGGGGCCGAGATAATCGAGATTGGACCGGGGATGAATCGAAGAAAGTGGGCTGGCCTGACGAATCAAGATTCCCGGTGCGTCACGTAGACGCCCGAGCGCGGATACGCCGATTATCAACGGAGGCTATGTCACCTGGATGCACTGTTGGGCGGAAACAGGCCGGCGGGGGTGGTGTTATGCTGTGGGCGATGTTTGCTTGGGGCACTTTAGCCCCCATTATCGCAATAACGCAATGCCTCACAGCTGTCAGGTATCTGAACATCGTTGCGGACCACGTTCACCTATTCATGACAAGTGTGTTCCCTGCTGGGGATGACCATCACCAGAAGGATAATGCGCCATGCCACACTGCCAGAATCGCCAGGGAGTGGTTCGAGGAACATGCTGGAGACTTTCTGTCAATGCCCTCCTGGCCTCCAAATTCATCTGACATGAACCCAATCAAACATGTGTGGTTCGACTTGGAAAAGCGGGTTAGCACTAAATCACCACCACCTCGAAATGTACGGGAACTGGAGGACCTGCTGTTGACATTATGGTACCAGATCCCCAGGATACCTATCTCCACCTCATCGAATCGATGCCTCGCCGAACGGCCGCTGTTTTGCTGGTTAAAGGGCATCCTACAGCTTATCAGTCAGGTAGGTGGTCATAATGTAATAGCTCATCGGTGTATTTATTAGAACATCCACGTGTTTAAAAATGTGATTTCACACACAGAAAGCTCTCCTGACATACACGATATTTAAAGACTTCTTGTTTGGATTTAAGCTAAAAATGAAGAAATGATCGCGATAAAAAAAGAGTTTGTATGAAGATAAGATGTCGCAAATCTAATATTTTTGAAGGAACAACCATTAATTAATTGATTGAAATTTAAAACTGATCATAAAAATGAATCACGTCGTGTTCTTTTCAGCGCAAATCAAATCCACATTTATCGAACTGCAACGAAATAATGTTGGGACTCTCTTGAGTTTGAGAAAATGCAATTTTTTAATAAAATTTAGATTTCTGATGGTTGTATGGAAGATATCCAATTGCTCACGAAATAAATCGCTTCGAGAGAAGTTCCTTTCTCAAACTGGACTGTCACCAGCTACTGCTTTCACGGCTACAAAGAAATTAAAATTGCATGCTTGCCATATTGATGTTGTCCAGGAACTGTCTGAAAGAACCAGACTATGTAACAGGTTTACGGCACTCTCATTGATTTCGTTAATTTTTTGGTGAAAATGAGATTGGGATGTTGGATCATGTTTACTTAAGTGGCGAGCCTTGGTTTCATTTGGACAACTATGTGAACAGTCAGAATAGCCGAACATGGAGCTGTGTTATGTGACTCACAGCTCCTAATGGGTACATATATTTCAGGGTATGTAATGATCTTTCGTATCACGAAAGATCATTACATACCCAGAAAGTTGGATCTTTGTGAGCCATCTGGCACCGTCGTGTTGTTCGCCCTATTTGTTTTGACACAACTGTGTATGGTGAAGTTTATCATGGCATAATCCAACAGGTTATTGAAATATTGGACGTGAATGAACGAGAATGCTGGTTTCAACAGGATAGTGCGACCTGTCACACAGCAAATGAAATAATGGCCATGTTACTGGAATTTTTCGAAAGTAGCTTGATCTCAAAATACTTGTGGTCCCCAAGATCTCCAGAACTTATTCCCCCTAATTTTTTTCCTTTGATGGCATTTGAAAGGTCGTATGTCCCACAACAATCCTCGTAACTTGAAGATTTGAAGGCAAACACTGAATGAGGGATTGCAAACGTAACTGAAAAGACATCACGTAAGGTGGCTGCAAATATCATGAAAAAGGCACGAATCTGCGAGAGGAAACCATTTTCAACACTTCTTGTAAAGGTAAGAATATGCGCAATTTGTTTACCTTTTGTGTTCGTTGTGTCGTTGCATAGCAAATTAATTGAAAACACAAAACATAACATTTTTGAATTGCCATAACACGGTTGCCCTATTTTTGAAACACCCTGTGTTAAGCTGAATTTTATTACGTATCCTTAAATGTAGTGCTTATTTATTAGATCATACGAGTGTTTAAAGATATGATTTCACACAGAATAAGCTTTCCGGACATACATAATATTCGAGGGTTTCTTGTTTGGATATACGGTAGACAGAGAGAAATGGCCGCGATAAAAAATGAAATTGTATGGAAATAAGATGTCGCAGATCCAATATTTTTGGAGGAACAATCATTACCCAGGTAACAGAGCCTGCAATTTAACGTAGGATCAACACTGAGCTATCGTCTTCTAAACCTAAAAGACAGTGGTTCAGTGTTGGGACCACGTGAAATTGCAAAGCTATGCTATCTGGGTAATTATTTGATTGAGATTTTAAACTCATCATGAACATCATCCACTTCCAGCGCAACCAGAACGCAGATTTGTAGAACTGCAACAAACACATGTTCGGACTGAGCTAACGCATTTTTTAAATAAAATTTAGAGTTCTGTTGGTTATACGGAAGATATTCAATTGACAATTTACAGCTTTGTTGAAATTAATGCTCGCAAAAGCGATAACTTACGAGAGTCCCGCAGTTATAAATTTACACACTTATCTACTTCCTTATTTGCACACGTATTGATCCTTTATGTGTTGAAGGACGAAGAATCGGTGATAAATCTGATTAGATATCTTATTCCAGTCATGCGCGCTTGTCGTAGATAAATAATTCCAAGGAGAAAAGATAAGTCGAAAATTGCACTTTGACTGATTATTAGAAAGAGCTATCATTTCTTAGAGGTAAGTTTTTACTTCGCATCACATCATTCTCAAAAAATAATTTGTTCTTCTTGAGCACGTTCGATCAGTAATGAAAGTAGGTGGGATCAATGAAGAACGAGTTTCCCTAAAGAAATAGTTATCTGAAAAGACGTTATTTTATAAAAAAGTTATAAACAAAATTATGGCCGCTTCGGTGACCGAGTAGTCAGAAACTTCGGTTTGTGATCATTTGGCACAGCTGGTTTCGGACCCGAGATCCAGATGAGACGTGGTTGGTACGCCGAGCATCACGACACGGACCCCAGATGGAACCATTTGCCCCAAATTATGCACGGGATACCACTTATATCCCCAATCTCTGCGTGTGAAGGTCGTTGGACTTCGAAACGAAAAAAAAGGTCCGTTGAAATTAAAGAAAAATATGTTGTAAATAATAAAGTTCGTCTTCTTGGTTATGCAGTTTCCAGAGCAGTTTCAACCTAAAAAGTTTCTTTCAGCCTGGTATAGTGCAGGGCATTATTACAGTCGACTTTATTTTGCAATAATTAATCAAAATGGAAGAATTGCAAATCGTTAACAGGGTTGCTGAGTAGTTTTATAATACGTAACTCAAAGGTAAGGGTATTAAGAAAGTTACTCTGGGATTTGGCAGAAAAATAGTCAATGAAGTTTAAATGCTTTCAAGTTCGATGAAAATGTTTTGTATTACTCGAGACTTCATCTGAAATATAAATTTATTAATTTTCAATTTTTGTAAATTTTACTTGTATATACAAATTTAACGAACCCTACACTCACACTCATATGTATTGGAATAAGTTTCTCGGGATTTCGCTGCTGCTATTATCTGGCATGGTAAAATACCGGCCACTGAGGTGAGTTATTAACACTTGTATGCCTTTTGCCCTGGAGATCATTTGGCGTCAAAAGTCATCTAGGGTTGAAACGCAGAACAACTGCCCTAGTATTCCATTATTTTCGTCAATATCTGAACGAAAAGAACATATAAATTGGAAAATCAGCTTACATAAACCCGGTGTAACGTGAAACCAATCTCTTACTTGGAATGCCGTTATTTCCGTAAGAAGAAATTCTTGTTCGCAAACATTTTGAACAGAAATGTGTTAATAGATGAAGTTATCGACGCGGCTCATAAAAAAATTTAAATGGCGTGTTTTAAAAGAGGCGGTTCAACCTCAATTTAAATTGAACACCATTTTTGCAGCAAGCGCAGGAGAAACGAAGTGAGCTATTCGGCATTACAGTAAAACCGTGGAAGAGATACTAAGTGACCATTTTTATCGACGCCAAAGAATTCTCCATCAGTTTAGAAACTAAGTAAAATATTGACCTTTTCGTGATGGCTGTTAACAAAACGTATAAAGTCAATGAACCACATAAGAATCCCGATGTTTAGAAAGAGCGTATCGATTAAACTTCAGTTTCTATAATTTTATGTGCTTAAATATGTGTATCTGCTAAAGTTTGCAATGAACTCGTTGCACATAAATCACACTTAGTCAAAAGTGTAAGCAAACGGCCAGGGAAAGAATCAACCTGGTACCTTACGAACAGTTCCACGTATTTTATCCGTGTATCACTAGAAAATCAGGTGACTGATACTGTACCTATATACATATATTTCTTTTTTTTTTTTTTTTTGGTTTGAGGTTTAACGACCACGGTGAGCAGCTCAATGGACTATAAGCAGTGGCCCGTTCCTAAATTTAAAACCAATGGTTCCAGGGAAAGGAGAGAGCCAGTGCCGTAAGACACACACAACACCCATGTCTGGTTCTTGAGTTGAACTTAGCCCACTAGGACAAATGGTCAGAAACTTGTACCACTGGGGCGGCCATACTATTTGTTAATGATAATATTCATTCGTCGATTATATCAATTTTAATGGCTTTCGTTGAACATTCTACTTTCCAGTAAAAACATGTCTTGTGCGTAAATCTTGGCGCATATAAATCTCTATAGTGTATAAATCTTGCTACAATTCCGCATAAACTACTCCTCTGCACTCTGTCTCAACTACTCTCGCTACTCAGTGTTGACATTCTTCTTCTCTTCTTGGTTACTCAGTCCAAGGACTAGTTGTTCAGCAGATGTACTCTGTCTCTCCATTCCTCTCTATTCTCTGCCGTTCTCTTCAAGTCATAGTATGTTCTAATATTAGTGTCTTGGAGTAACTGTGTCCCAAAACTATTCCTTGGCCGCTCTCTTCCTCTTTTGCCTTGAATTTTTCCTTCCAAAACTTTCATAATCGGGCCTCCATGGTGCAATGTGTTTTCTATCCATAACATCCTTATTTTCTTTAACATGTTGATCAGATTCCTGGTTTCTTCCATTCTTTCCAGGACCTCTTCATTAGTCTTTCTATCGAGCCAACTTATTCTCTCCATTCTTCTATAGCTCCACATCTCAAATGCCTCCAACCTTTTCACTTCCCTCTTAGTCAATGTCCATGTCTCAGAACCGCAGAGAGCTACCGGCCAAACATATGCCTTTAAAATTCTCTTCCTCAGTTTTTCATCTATATTTTTGGCTGTCAGTAGTCTTTGATTCTCTCTAAAAGCCGTTTTTGCCATCCCCAGTTTCATTCTAATTTCCTTTTCATATCTCGCATTTTGACATTATATGCTACTAAAGGCTCTTCGGGGAAATAATGTATCTTTCAGTGAGAAAACCTTTAAAGATACGTAACGAAATTTGCATAAGAGAACAGAAACCCCAAAGGAAAGTTAAGTAGAAGTACATATCACAGTTTTTATAATGCCACTATGCTTGTTCTCCTGCTTGTGTACTTCGCATCTCGGCAAACATGACTATTATTTGAAAACTTCATTTTGTGCCTGTATGTGAGAGCGATGATTTTCGCCTTTTGGTCTTACTCTCGATGTATGACTTCGTTTCATTCCTTCTACACCTTTTACCACAAAAACCAATTCTGTGCACAATTCTTTCTTCAAATTATGAACAGCTATTCTCGTTAGAGGGCGTAAACATATATTGTTCCGATATCTCTTTTTTAAAGCTCGGATTTCGTTTCTGTGCCGGATGGAGCTCATGGGGAAGAAAGTTTTGCACATATTTTTTTAAACATTTATCGTCTTACATGCTTCTGTTCACAACATATTTGAAGCCGCACCTACACGCCTAAAAAACCCGACATAGTTGTTTTTTTGGTCAGATACCTGTCAATATTAAAACATTCAAGCGTATGTCCTACCCAAAATAATACACAATGTACCCTCCAAAAGAGTTTTTCTCAATATCTGTACCTTCAAATGTTCTATTAGAAACATTTATAGGAAATGGTTATATCTATTTTACCCTTATGACCAGTTAGCCGTTACAGCGACCAGCTACTGTAAGTGCTTACCCAAACTACGGAAATTCCGGACTCACCTACGATTGCCGCTCTCACTGAGTGCGGAAAAGTTATCGAAAACTCCCTTCTGTAATACGGTGGAGGGTCACCTTACTCACACATTAAAAGTCTCAGAAGGCAAGACCTTTGCTAGTGAACAGACACTTATCAATTGCCCCACTCAAATAACACTAGTCAACATTTTTAACTTTGTTTTCATAACATGGGTGAAATAAGGTGTTGTTAACTAATTTCGGGGTTCTGAATTCAAATGTGACCATAAAAGCTCTCCTTCACATACAGTTTTTTTGTGCATGAACATTTGGTATATTTCCAGATTAATATATACAATGCAAGATGACACATTACAACTTCACATTGTAATGTATCACAGCTTCTCCTTGTAATGTATTACAGTATTTATGTGTTTTGTTAACTATAGAAATAGTGTTACAAAGTACACTGAAGAGCAATTGAATTAGAGACAGCTGGCGTTATGCAAATGTGGTGCTGTGGGCGGCCCTGTAAATGGAAACGACATGACGTAATTGACGTATGCAGCGATCCCACAATATAAGGAGTGATACGACGGTAATCAGTAACAGTCGGACGCAGTATGGGTAAGATGAAGGATCTAAGCGTATTTGATGGTGTGCAAATTGTCAGGGCCAAACGAATGGTCACTCCATCTTGGAAGTCGTGCAGGAACTGGGATTTTCACGAGCCACTGTGTCACGGGCGTACCGTGAGTACATCGAATCAGGTAAAACCATCCCTGCAAGAGCCAACTGCCGTGGACAACAGCGTGTTGATGAGAGGGGATATCGTTAGCTAGCTGGCATTGTAACAGCGGATAGACGGGCCACAGTGCAAGAAATCACTCGGCAAATAAACGCTGGTGCACAAAAACGTGTAAGCAGCCACACCATCCAGAACCATCTCTTCGCTATGCAGTACAGAAGCCATCCCACGAGGGTACCGCTGCTGACCGCAAATCACAGGGTGCAAAGATTAGCATGGGCTCGGGAACATCGCCCCTGGACCCTAGACATGTGGAAAAATGTTGCCTGGACTGATGAGTCGAGATTCACGTTGGTACATGCGGATGGCAGGATACGAGTACGGCGCAAACCACATGAAGCGATGGATCTTTCTTTCTAGCAGGGCAGTCTTCAAGCTGGTGGGGGTGGCATTCTTGTCTGGGGACTGTTTACGTGGACTGAAATGGGACCCCTGGTACGTGTGACATCGTCCCTGACAGGTCAACGTTATCGGGATATCCTGGACGACCATTTGCTCCCGTTTGTGCGTCTTCAACATCCCACTGGTGACCTCATTCTGCAACAGGACAATGCACCATGCCATCGCTTTCGAATGGTCTCCGAATGGTTGGATGAACACTACACCGACGTGACCTTGCTTCCTCGGCCAGTTAGGTCACCTGACCTCAATCCCATCGAGCACATCTGGGATGCCATCGAGAGAGATGTTCGAGGCTCTGCCCCTTCCTCCATCAAATCTTCGTGAACTGTGGGAGCTTGTTCAGGGATCGTGAATCTGTATGGCTTCCCAACGCTTGTGGTGTCTTTTTGAGTCTATGCCGAGAAGAATCGCCGCCATCATGAGGGCGAAAGGTGGTGCTACACGTTAGTAGACAGGTATCTCTAATTCATTTGCTCTTCAGTGTATAAATACTATATTCATATATCACTGCATATGAGACAGCAAAAGAAAAAGAAATAGAGTAAAAAATATTAACGCAAATGTAAATGTATACACATATACTCGTATACCCGTACAAGTAGATCATTTTGTTTCTCTTATGTGTGGTGCTGTCTACTTTCTGCAAAAACCAGCAATAATCACTCATTATTGTCGGATTCCACCTGCCTTGGTACCTCTCCCCCATCGTTCGGATATCTTGTTCCGTCAGGAAAGAAGTCCAAATGCTAATGGAGGAAAGGTATTTTTAAGGACATCCGGCACCCAAAGTTTTTATAATTCTTGAGAAGGTTGTGAATCGGCTGTTTGTAGTTGCTCTCTTTGTTGTTAACCAGAAATCGTGCACCACAGATATGAAAAATTGCCATTCAGCGAGCTCCGTGCTGTTTATCTTTTCGGTAAAAACAGAATCACGCAGTAGGTTCCGTATCCGAAGACCAACAAAGATGCCGTCTTTGAGTTTTGCATCACTTAATTGCGGAAATGTTGCTTTAAGTGCAAGGAACCTCGGCCAGATTTGTCCCTAGCCTTTACATAGTTTTTCATCAGCACTAGGTTGATATGAAGTGGTGGAAGCAGCACATCAGAGGGATTAACTAGGGGCTTCTGACGAGCGTTACTCTCTCCAGGAATGAAAACATGTCGTTTAGGCTATTCTGTCCGTTCGTAGTGTTCTGCTGTGGCCATACTGCCCCACATATAAAGAAAACAACAAAATTTGGTGAAGCCACTTTATAGCCTGAGCAAGAGTTATACCACTTTCAGATCACCGTATATTGACCACCTAAACTGATCATATTCCATTTCAGTGAGAATTTTGTCCATGCTTTTATATGTCACCTTCATTACTGCAGCAGGTGTTACTGGAATGGAAGGCTTCTGTTTTCCGTTGGACATAAGGACAGCTTTTGAACTAACATTGTATGAGTCGATAAATAGACGCCATTCCGTAGGATTGTGAGATATTCCTGATTCTGTAATTAGCCTCGGAATATCTGAACAAAAACACATACCATCCTGCCTTTCATAGAAAGAACATAGACCCAAATTTCCATTTCTGAACACAGACACACGTGTACTCTTCGCTAGCAGGTTCCACTCTTGCAGTCGGAAAACTAAAAGTTCAGCTTGTTGTTTGGAAACATGTAGGTCTCAAGCAAGATCATTAAGTTCATTTTGCTCAATCAAGTGGCGCTCGTCTAAGTGTTTAGGGGTGTATGTAGAATCCGGATCTTCATGTGCGTCCATATCTTCATTGGATGAATTTGAATCTCTCTTCATAGTCCAATGAAAGTTTTGATATAGGAAGATCTTCCCCATGCGGAACAAACCTTAAGGCTGATGGAAAATTTGGATACTGAAATTTGCATTGAAAAGCCACTCACTTTGGTTAAACAAAAATAACAATCTTCTACGCGATCAGTTGGATCACGCCAAAATAATCGAAACTGCGAAAGGCATGAATTTCTGCTTACAGTTCAACCATTCACTCAGGCCAACAAAGCAGGAAATGCAGAAGAGATGTGGAGCCCACGATTAATTTTGACCTCCAACATAACATCCAAAGTACAAATAGTAGACTTTCCTCACAGTCTTTGTCAATGGACGACTGCGATTTTATGATATACTGTCCGCACACATAGCAAAATTTATCCGCAACATTAATATATCCGCGACGATCCCTTTTCTCTATTTCGCCAACTTTTGCTCATAAACATGCAGCACGTGTTTCTCCTTCGATGTAAAAAACAGCAATGGCGGTTTGGTTGCGGTTACATGCTCTCTACTTGTGTTGCCAGCCATAACATGTCCGGTGTCGAAATATGACAATAAAAAGATCTAGTGGCCTTTTACTACATGTCTACAAACGCTAATGTGGAACAATGGTACATATTTAATGCCCCATAACAAAAACTCGTGACATGGTGGCCATTTTTTACGGTCAGATCTGAAATCAGTACCCAAAAATTAGTTAAAAACAGCTACATTTGTTCATGTTATAGAAACCTTGTTGAGCAATGTAATCATCAATTTTGGACGGCAAACCTACAGGATAGATACTATAACCGGTTTACAGTGCTTCCAATGTAAGCGCGTTGGTTATGTCAAAACCAAGTGCTCATATGCAAGGCAGACGACTACAACTACCAGAATAACATCTTCACCTCAACGTACTGCCACAATGCAAACCGTTGACCAACTACTACAGGCTAATGAAGAATCCAAGATACCTTCAATGAACCTTGAACCGATTCCCCCAAGTCCCGTTCCTGCTTCTGAAATGACCACCATTGCCCAAATTCATGCACCCTTGCAGATGTAGACCCTCAGATTCCAACTGAACCAGATTTCCCTGTGAATGACCCATATTCCAACGGTAATCTCCTAGCATATAACTCAGCTACGGAAGGAGTTGTCTCCAACACCGAAACTATCAAGCAGTTAACACGGATCCTAACTATTTGGAAGTTACTAAAATCAGAACCAAACCTAGAAGACAAGCTATATCAGACTGCCCAAAACCTAAGCGGAAAAAAATGCAACACAGCAGAAACAACAAGAAATAAAATCCCAAACCGTATACTACATCAAGCTGAATACACTGCAGAGTCATATTCAAAATCATTAAGCATGCCCCCCACCCCAATTTTTTTCACACTGAAACAGACTACTTTGTGAAGGGTATTGGAAAAACAATATTTATTACCATTGATGAACTTAAAATCTACCTGACACAAAACGATTTACCTGTGGGTCCTTTAAATGAAGACACATTGTTCGAACTACTTAGATTGGACAGGGGAGCAAAGGTGCATCCCACTGCATTTTATGCAATTTGTCACCTTCGGTTCCCAGAGGTCATTCCTCAATAGGTAACATTTGTCACTCGCCTTCGAAAAAAATCACAGATAAAAAAATTATTGTCATGATTCCGAGCCTTCGAGGCCGTATCAGAAAGCTTAGAAAAACTGAGGTTTAAAACGGCCTTCAACCCTCACATGATGTCAAAAACTTTACATTGCTTCTTTTAATTGTAGAGGATGTAGCAACCTTCGTACAGACTCTTTGACTCATGCCGATCTCGCTCATGTAAATAATGACATCGTGGCATCATTTACAGGAGCGAGATCGGCATGAGGCAAAAAGTCTGTACGAGGGTTGCTACATCCTCTACGATTAAAAAAGACGAATTTCAAGCCAACTGAGGCAAAGAGTCTATATGAGGGTTGCTACATCCTCTACAATTACAAAAGACGAATTTCAAGCCAATTGCAAGAGACGAATTTCAAGCCAACTGAGGCAAAGAGACTTCGCGAGGGTTGCTACATCCTCTACAATTACAAAAGACTAATTTCAAGCCAACTGCAAGAGACGAATTTCAAGCCAACTAAGGCAAAGAGTCTGCACGAGGGTTGCTACATCCTCTACAATTACAAAAGACGAATTTCAAGCCAACTGAGGCAAAGAGTCTGCACGAGGGTTGCTACATCCTCTACAATTACAAAAGACGAATTTCAAGCCAACTGCAAGAGACGAATTTCAAGCCAACTGAGGCAAAGAATCTGCACGAGGGTTGCTACATCCTCTACAATTACAAAAGACTAATTTCAAGCCAATTGCGAGAGACGAATTTCAAGCCAACTGAGGCAAAGAGACTTCGCGAGGGTTGCTACATCCTCTACAATTACAAAAGACTAATTTCAAGCCAACTGCAAAAGACGAATTTCAAGCCAACTGCAAGAGACGAATTTCAAGCCAACTAAGGCAAAGAGTCTGATCGAGGGTTGCTACATCCTCTACAATTACAAAGACGAATTTCAAGCCAACTGAGGCAAAGAGTCTGCACGAGGGTTGCTACATCCTCTACAATTACAAAAGACGAATTTCAAGCCAACTGCAAGAGACGAATTTCAAGCCAACTGAGGCAAAGAGTCTGCACGAGGGTTGCTACATCCTCTACAATTACAAAAGACTAATTTCAAGCCAATTGCGAGAGACGAATTTCAAGCCAACTGAGGCAAAGACACTTCGCGAGGGTTGCTACATCCTCTACAATTACAAAAGACTAATTTCAAGCCAACTGCAAAAGACGAATTTCAAGCCAACTGCAAGAGACGAATTTCAAGCCAACTGAGGCAAAGAGACTTCGCGAGGGTTGCTACATCCTCTACAATTACAAAAGACTAATTTCAAGCCAACTGCAAAAGACGAATTTCAAGCCAACTGCAAGAGACGAATTTCAAGCCAACTAAGGCAAAGAGTCTGCTCGAGGGTTGCTACATCCTCTACAATTACAAAAGACGAATTTCAAGCCAACTGCAAAAGACGAATTTCAAGCCAACTGCAAGAGACGAATTTCAAGCCAACTGAAGCAAAGAGTCTGCACGAGGGTTGCTACATCCTCTACAATTAAAAAAGACTAATTTCAAGCCAATTGCGAGAGACGAATTTCAAGCCAACTGAGGCAAAGAGACTTCGCGAGGGTTGCTACATCCTCTACAATTACAAAAGACTAATTTCAAGCCAACTGCAAAAGACGAATTTCAAGCCAACTGCAAGAGACGAATTTCAAGCCAACTAAGGCAAAGAGTCTGCTCGAGGGTTGCTACATCCTCTACAATTACAAAAGACGAATTTCAAGCCAACTGCAAAAGACGAATTTCAAGCCAACTGCAAAAGACGAATTTCAAGCCAACTGCAAAAGACGAATTTCAAGCCAACTGCAAGAGACGAATTTCAAGCCAACTGAGGCAAAGAGTCTGCACGAGGGTTGCTACATCCTCTACAATTACAAAAGACTAATTTCAAGCCAATTGCAAGAGACGAATTTCAAGCCAACTGAGGCAAAGAGACTTCGCGAGGGTTGCTACATCCTCTACAATTACAAAAGACTAATTTCAAGCCAATTGCAAGAGACGAATTTCAAGCCAACTGAGGAAAAGCGACTTCGCGAGGGATGCTACATCCTCTACAATTACAAAAGACTAATTTCAAGCCAACTGCAAAAGACGAATTTCAAGCCAACTGCAAGAGACGAATTTCAAGCCAACTAAGGCAAAGAGTCTGCTCGAGGGTTGCTACATCCTCTACAATTACAAAAGACGAATTTCAAGCCAACTGCAAAAGACGAATTTCAAGCCAACTGCAAGAGACGAATTTCAAGCCAACTGAGGCAAAGAGTCTGCACGAGGGTTGCTACATCCTCTACAATTACAAAAGACTAATTTCAAGCCAACTGCAAAAGACGAATTTCAAGCCAACTGCAAGAGACGAATTTCAAGCCAACTGAGGCAAAGAGTCTGCACGAGGGTTGCTACATCCTCTACAATTACAAAAGACTAATTTCAAGCCAACTGCAAAAGACGAATTTCAAGCCAACTGCAAGAGATGAATTTCAAGCCAACTGAGTCAAAGAGTCTGCACGAGGGTTGCTACATCCTTTACAATTACAAAAGACAAATTTCAAGCCAACTATTCAATATAACAAATATCGTATGTGATAATTTCAGTTTTTTCAAAATTATGGCAATACAATAAGTTCAGTCACTGCAATTGCAATTCACAACCATATTTAGCCCCAAATAACCACCATTTGAGAAACTGAGAATTACAGCGGACAAATGTGGCAATTGAAATTAACTCTCCATTCAGAAATCTTTCATCTGTTCAATGTCTTTGCTTAATTCCCTGATTAAACCGTTCAATACTTTTTACT
Organism: Macrothele yani; assembly: GCA_039090855.1. Classification (NCBI taxonomy): domain Eukaryota; kingdom Metazoa; phylum Arthropoda; class Arachnida; order Araneae; family Macrothelidae; genus Macrothele; species Macrothele yani. The sequence continues at coordinate 203,536,247 of CM076990.1, forward strand.
CCACTTTCTATCAAAATCGAAAAATTTTCTTTCAATTTTTGAAAATGCGCTGAGTATTTTTTGTTAGAGAAATATATTAGTTACATGCCGTGGCGTACTTTGGATTCGAGACCTGGGCTAACTCCCCCCCTCCCCCAACGTACACACAGTACTATTTTTCAAAAATTGCGAAGTTCATTTTTTAATTGTTAAGAAATAGAAGTAAGATTTTTTTCAAAATTTTGGGCACGTGCTATTGCTAATATGATACCAAATAATTATGAGGATCAGGATTTGAACACTTATTTGTACATGAACTCCATTCTCCTGTTGTGTGAACTTGAGTGTTACGTTTTCACAAAAATGTTTCTTCCGAGTACTTTTTCATATTTAAAAATGAGGTTTTTTCTATTAACAAACCAGCCAAGTTGCTCGAATGTGCATGTCCTTGTGTGGCTCTAAGATAGATCTTGATTCTTTCTAACGCAGAAAAACGTCTTTCGGTAGTTGCAGTGTTGATGAACAGTTTAATATTGATCAGCTAATTTGTACACTTCAATAAACACTATGTCCAATTATTCAACTTTATGTAACAAGAAATGTCTCTTAGTGATTTCTTTTTGTATTCATCAAGAGAATAAAACACCTTCAGTTCATTTTATAATCGAGCTGTATAAAAAGGGGAAGCTCAGAGTTCTTTAAGCTGTGATAGTAGATGTTCAGGGAAGCTTTCACAAAATTTATCAAAACAGTTCGAATCCAACAAAGCCACGAATTTAAGATATAGTATCACTGATTTTAGTTCATTCGCACTTCACACAAACTGAAACAATTCTCGCGAAACACGAGCTGGAAGCATTAAGGGACTGAGGTAGTCCGAAGTCTTCTTTTTAGAGTGAACCCTTGGCCAAAGCAATGGTCCACTCACCTCCGTAACTGATTCTTGTTGTCGTGGAAACGCTAGCACGCGATAGTAACAAAGCTCTTCAAATCAGAACAGCAAAGGCTCTCGAAGACCTACTTGTGTTATGCCGTTGATCATAGCTCGCCAGACTGATTCTCATAATGGAAAGAAGCTAATCTGCTCGTGTTTTCTTCGCACCGAAAGCATCGACATATCTGAATACCGTCGATAATTGACTTTTGTCTGTGCATTCTCTGGGCTTCGCAACTAGCCTCGAATATACGCCACTTGTTACAGGGATTTACAAATGTTTTCGAAATCTACCTTCTCGACAAGTTTCCAAGCAGTAAAGGTTAACATGTCATTCAATTTGAAACCAAAATGATTATGTTTTTGTATTGGGGTTTAACGACCACCTTTAAGAAATTTTATTGCATATAAGCAATCGCCCATCCTTAATTTAGAGCCACTGGTTTCAGGGAATGGAGAAAGCCAGTGCCGTAACACGAACTCCAGATCCATAACTTACCGGGATTGGAACTTGGAACCTCAATTAAGTAACATTTTGCTTCGCCGATAAGGAAACCAATACGGCATAAGGAAAAGCAAAAGAGCATTGCAGTAGCCTCATCGCACAAGCTTTCACGAATTTTAACTCTGACGTAGAAACTAAACTACAGTTTGTGAAAATTGCAACACTATGAAGGAATTATGGTAATCACGTGAAACTTACAGGATATGCAGAGCAGGGTAGGACATGCAAATGATTAGAACTGCAGAGTCATTGCGCATCTCTGGACCCGGCAGCGTCCCGTGAACAGTCAAGTGAGGGGTGTAAAGAGGGTTGTTTAGGATGCACACCAGTAGTGCATCGTGGGCAGCGAGTTGTAAAAGGGTCTTCAGGATTCAAAAAGCCTCGGTGACGACGAAGGGCGCAATATCACCATACGACAGAGTTTGAACAAGGACAAATGATTTGTCTGCGTGAAGGTGCATCTCGTACCGCGACATCGTGGCTCGGACGGGACTTAACTCCACGACAGTGAAGCGCGTGTGGCGGCAGTGGACCGAGAAGAACCAAGTGCATCGACAATCCGGTAGTGGACCGAGAAATGTGACTACACCGCGCGATTACCGACACCTCATCCACATGGCAGTGACGAAACGTTTCACATCTTCGCAAGTGTTAGTACAACAATGGAGAACTGTAAATGGTGGGGCATAGTCGGCCTCTACAGTTCGACGCCGTCTGCTGCACAGAGGACTGGTTGCACGTATTCCTTTGAGGCAGTCTCCTTTGACGCTGAACCATGGACGCATCATGCTGGAATTGGGTTTTCAATACAGACAATGGCGTGCTGGCTGGCAACATGTCGTATTCTCGGATGAGTCCCCAATTCAATTTGGACTACCATGATGGCCGCATACGCTTTGGACGGTATTGTGGTGAGCTCCTTCTTTCAGAATGCATTGTCGAGCGTTATACGGGCCGTGTGATCGTTGTGGGTTGCCATTGGGTAGCATTCGTGATCTCGGCTGCTACGACTTGAGAGCAATCTCAACAGCGACAGTTGCATTGGGGAAGCTGTACAGGCAGAAGCCATACCCTTCCTTCAGAGCACTCCTGGCGCTATATTCCAGAAGGACAATGCCCGAACACATGTTGCCCGGAATGTTCAAGCCCTCTTTGCAGCACATCAGATACCGCTGCTTCCCTGGCCTGCACATTCGCCAGACATATCGCCTGTTGAACATGTCTGGAATATGGTCATTGGGCAACGCGCCCATCATAGTCCTCCAGCGGCCGTCAGTACCAATTATCTGCGGCCTCGCATACATTCCACCTGGCAAGCAATTACCGAGGACACCATCCAACGCCTTTTGGATTCAATGCCAAGCCATCTAGAAACTCTCATTGCAGCCCGCGGAGGCTTCACCAGATACTGATTTTTACAGATATAAATTGTTGTATGGTTCTGAAAATTAAATCACTCTTTTACAGTCATGTCAGTAATGTGTGGTATAAATTTCATTTGAATCGAATGGTTTCTTCTTGGTGTTTCAATTTTCACAAGCAGTAGACCTAGTTTATATGGATATTTGAGTTTATGGCTCCCATTACGAGCACTAATGAAATCATTATTATCATTTGATTTGTATATTGTTTTTTTTGTTTAGATTTGGAATCCAGATGTCAACCACAGGAAAACTAACTCCTTTTTATCAGGACGTGGATGGATTTCGCATTCCTGGACGCTTCTCTGCTGATGCATGTCGTTCAGTTCTATCTTACAAACCCCGCTCAGATGACTTATTTATCGTGGCATATCCTAAGTGCGGAACGACATGGGTTCAAAATATAGTAGCGTGCATCTTCAGAAATGGTAAGCCCTTTGAAAGCGCCCTTGAATTTTTAACCCAAACACCATTCCTGCAAATGACAGGCGCCGAGGCAGCGGAAACAATGAAGAGACCGGGCTCATTGAAAATTCATTTGCCATTTAGCCTCACTCCATACAGACCGGACGCAAAGTACATATTTATAGCGAGGAATCCCAAGGACTGCTGTGTATCCTTTTATCATCACACCAAGACTATTCTGGGATATCAGTTTGCTGATGGAGAATTTGATGTCTATTTCGAGCTCTTCTTAAATGGTGAAACAGATTTCGGAGACTACTACGATACCCTTCTCTCCTGGTACGAGCATAGAGATGACCCTAATGTACTCTTCATTACTTATGAGCAAATCAAAGAAAACACTGAGAAATACGTCCTAGAGATAGCAGGATTCATTGGTGCTAAATACCGAGAAGAACTGGAAAATGACCCAGAGCTTCTGAAAAAGGTAATCAGACACAGCAGCTTCGGTTACATGAAGGAAGCCCTCAATAGGCATCTTGCAGAATTATCCAACCTTCCTAAGGAAGTAATCGCGAACAATCCTGATCTACCCGAGGGAATTAGGAAAAGGTTCACGGCGAACGACGCAGTGTTCAAGTCGGACGGTTCTTCTGTGAACTTTGTGCGGAAAGGCATTGTTGGTGATTGGAGAAACCACTTCTCAGAAGAACAAAATGAACGCTTCGAAAAGAAATACCGCGAAAGAACTGCAGGGACCGACATCCCTGAACTCTGGAAGAAGTATATGTGAATTATTCAGCCGAGGTGCAAATGAATTTGCAAAATATAGTTACGTAATTTCAATATTTCTTTTCATATCTATTCAGCCTGTGGGTCAATTAATTCATGCAAGAAATAATTTGACACATTCTGCCGCTTCTGTATTAATTTTGATTGACATTTTGTTAAATGAAAGATTTCAGTCTAACGTGTGAGATTATTCTTAATAGAAACAAGTTTGATTGACATTTTGTTAAATGAAAGATTTCAGTCTAACGTGTGAGATTATTCTTAATAGAAACAAATTTGATTGACATTTGATTAATTTTGATTGACATTTTGTTAAATGAAATATTTCAGTCTAACGTGTGAGATTATTCTTAATAGAAACAAGTTTGATTGACATTTTGTTAAATGAAAGATTTCAGTCTAACGTGTGAGATTATTCTTAATAGAAACAAGTTTGATTGACATTTTGTTAAATGAAAGATTTCAGTCTAACGTGTGAGATGATTCTTAATAGAAACAAATTTGATTGACATTTGATTAATTTTGATTGACATTTTGTTAAATGAAATATTTCAGTCTAACGTGTGAGATTATTCTTAATATAAACAAATTTGATTAACATTTGATTAATTTTGATTGACATTTTGTTAAATGAAATATTTCAGTCTAACGTGTGAGATCATTCTTAATAGAAAAAAAAATTGATTGACATTTGATTACAGAAGCAGAGTCTTACAGCTAAAGTGGAAGAATTATAGAAGCAGAGTCTTACAGCTAAAGTGGAAGAATTACAGAAGCAGAGTCTTACAGCTAAAGTGGAAGAATTACAGAAGCAGAGTCTTACAGCTAAAGTGGAAGAATTACAGAAGCAGAGTCTTACAGCTAAAGTAGAAGATTATAGAAGCAGAGTCTTACAGCTAAAGTGGGAGAATTACAGAACAAAGTCTTACAGCTAAAGTGGAAGAATTACAGAAGCAGAGTCTTACAGCTAAAGTGGAAGAATTACAGAAGCAGAGTCTTACAGCTAAAGTGGAAGAATTACAGAAGCAGAGTATTATAGCTAGAGTAGGAGAAATATAGAGGCAGAGTCTTATAGCTGAAGTGGATCACATATGGGAATGCCACGAAAAGTGTTTGTTCTGCGATGTTTCTCGCCTTATACGCCAACGTCCATCCGTTTGATGAAGCAGAAAACGTGACTCATCGGAGAAGGCAATCCTTTGCCAATCAGCGGAGGTCCAATATTTATACTGTCGTGCAAATATAAGACTTTTCTGCCGATGAACCTTCGTTAGCATAGGTGCAATGACCTTCCGTCCACATCGGAGCCCCATAAGCAACAGAATTCGTTGAACTGTCGTTTTAGACACACTTTCGGTAGCCCTGTGGTTCATTCGATCAGTGAGTTGCTCTACTGTAGGGTGATCAGTAGACAAGAGTGGAACACATAGTGATCTGACAACCTGAAATGGCAATGGTTTTAGTTTTGGTAATTGTGTGTACCAAAGCGGTACCCATTTTATTGCTATAATGGGATTACAGACATAGGAGATATCACTGAATATTTGCCATAAGGAAATTATAAAGAGGAAAATACAGGTATATCCACAATGCAACACAAACCGGAGAGCAAACATATAGAGCGCATTACCAAGGCGCAGTGACATAGGTGTCGACAGAAGCAGAATCAGTTGGATAACACCAAGGCTAGAGAACAGCTCAGCATGAAAGATAAACAATTAAGGGGTCGGACCACATGACAACAGGGAGAGCTGACAGTACGAGGCAATACCGGCAAAACCTCAATTTGCACAGATAGTAAAAATACGATGCACACAAATAAGTAATATCATAACGGCATATCATTCGACACAAAGTAACACAAGTACAACAGCATGAACATATGTACAAGGGTATGATAAAACTCTAACCGAGTAGAACATAACGATGGTCAAAATGCAATGCTCAGTACAAGAATACACTAACTAAATTATAAGAACAAGGTTAACGAGTGTAGCACGAATATAAACCGCGACGGAGGAAAACACTACTACATCAAGGACAAATAATGAGAGCAAAAGAAAAACACAAGTCACAACAACAAAATCAGAAGACAACATTGCAATGCGGGAGCAATAGCATGAAGGGAACAGCACACAATTAGATAAACAGTAGATGAAGAAACGCGAAACCAGAAAATTGCAGGCGAACACAAGGTGGAAAACGTCGCCGAAGAGAACTAAAAGTGGTGGGTTGGGAAGGAGCGATAAAGTTCCTCGGCTTGAGGAAGTAAGATATCACAAAATTGCTTCTCAGCGAGGTCTTTGAAGGAGGAGAGACAGCGAGTGTATCTTCTCATGAAAACCTGATACTTAGAATCTGTGACACGCAGAGATTTGGAAAATGACACATACGCTTCAAATTGCATCACCGCTGCACACATGTCAAATGGAGAAATCCTTCAGTACAGGCAACCGTACGAGCAGATTGAAAGAGGCGTAAGAGTTGCTTTCTGGACAGTAGTCCAGGAACAGCAGGAATCTTATCTATGGCCTGTATAACATCATCATCTGAGAGAGGATTGACAGGACCAGAACGGAGATGCATACTGTTTGAAGAGTCATCAGGCGGAGAAACGTCTGAACAGGAAACCTCGGGAACATCAGATGAGGCCACAACAGTAACAGAAAGATGTTTTACATTTTTCGGTTTCACAGAACCTTTGGAAGTGTCAGTCCATTTCGAAAACGCAGTCGAGGAGGATGAATCCATTGCCGGATCTGGAAGATCACCCGAAACGGGAGACGAGAACACAAGTTGCTCCGACGAATCAGAATGTACCCGACCTGCACCAGTGGACACTGGAACATCAGCCGAGGCAGCAGGAAGGTTCGACAACAGGGGAACAGGGGAGAGTGTTGTAGGTGGAGATCTGATATGCAAAAGACACGAAGAAAGGTCAGTCAGCCGCAGTGCCGAAGCACCACTCGACACATCCTAGTCGGAACACTCCGCCGAAGACACATCAGGAGTGAAAGATATCTCTGCTAACCCAAAAGTAAGATGTACTACCGTACGGTGCGAAAGAGGAGGAAAGGAATCATTGTCTTTGACTGGAAGTTGCGGCTGACGGAGAGAAGGAGATGTCGCGTTAGGCAAAGCACTGGTAGAGGGGATGGTAGTAGGACCAATGTGATCGGCTTTGGGATTAGAGCTGAAAGAAAGACCATGGAGCAATCGCACACAGGAGACAGTGGTGTGATCCTATTTAAGAAGTGTATGAGCCAATTTCAACAGTAGCCTCTGTCAGGCAATCCTCCAAGGCTTTCTCAGTGGGAAAAACGACCAATAACTGACAGCGAGATCCTGTAGTATGTTCAAATTGAGTTCCACGTGAAACGTCAGAAAGACGACGGACCTTGCCAACAATTTTACATACATGATTGACAAAAAAAGGAAGTGCAGTATCAGGCACTTCCTCTGGAACAGGACAGAACGTGATGTTCACTGCACGCTTGGACAGAGGCGAAGGGATGAGATAATTTGTCCCAATCGAAAGTCCGTGTGCAAGAAAAAATCAGCATCCTTTTTGCGCTGGAACTGCACTGATATACCCCGCGGGATACGAGAAATTCCGGCAATAGACGCGGACGACATATGACAAGCGAGGTCTTCCACGTAGCGTGGCAAAGGAGTATTTGGTAAGGTATGAAAGAGCACACCTCTATCCAGAAGATTACGTAACTCACGGCCAATCTGCGAATTTTCATAAATCGTGACCTTCACCTTGTGATTGGATACCTGAATAATCGGTGTCGATTGCAAGAAACCACCAGGTTGAGAAAAGCTCGATGAAGAACGTGCATTTGAGAACTCCCAGACAATTTGGTGTGTGGAACGTAACATCCCACACATTTATTTTTTCGAAGCGTTGAAGAAAGGATTCTCATTTTACTTGTCTCGCGGTGTGGAAAGAAAATCACACCATTGCAAAAAACTTAACGGCCAGGTTATCCTTGAAGTTCAGGCGCCAATGTGAAAACACCGGTTTGTCCACGCTGGGCATCGAAGCCGGGTCCCTTCACTCCGGAGTAAGTCGCTCTCCCAACTGAGCTACACAGACATGTGCTCTCATTGCTATCTGCCTTTATCTCATGTGCGTCTTGCGGCGCAGGCACGTCACAATTGATAATGGTTGACAATGACGATGACACACAGACACACTATAAATAAAAAGAAGTGGTACAGTTGATATATGTATATATATACATATGAGCGGCGTATCTTGGGTCCGAGACCTGAGCTATCTCACCCCTCCCCTCAGTACTGCTTTTTTTTCAAATTACGAAGTTTAATTTTTAATCGTTAAGTAATAGAAGCAACCTTTTTTTCTAAATGTTAGGTACATGCCATTGCCAACATGATACCAAATAATTATGAGAAGTAGGATTTGAACACTTATTTGTACATGAACTACATTCTTCTTCTGAATACTTTATTTGTACATGAACTCCACTCTTCTTTCCTTTTGTGTGAACTTGACTGTTACGTTTTCATAAAATGTTTCTTCCGAGTACTTCTTCATATTTAAAATGAATGTTTTTCTCTATTAACAAAACAGCCAAGTTTTACGAATGTGCATGTCCTTGTGTGGCTCGAAGATATATCTTGATTCTTTTTAATGCAGAAAAAAACTTCTTTCGGCAGTTGTAGTTGTTGATAGAAAGTTTAATATGAGGTCTGCTAATTTGTATACCTCACTAAACACTATGTCCAATTTATTCAACTTTATATAACACGTAATGTCTCGTACTGGGTTGGTTTTGTATTCATCAAGGAAGTAAAACATCTTCACTTCATTTTTTAGTCGAGCTGTGTCAAAATTTGAAGCATAGAGCTCTTTAAACTCTGATAGTAGATGTTTAGGAAAGCTTTCGCAAAATTTACCAAACCAGTTCGAATCCAACAAAGCCACGAATTTAAGATATAATATCTCTGATTTTAATTCATTGACACTTCACAAAAAATGAAACAACTCTCGCGAAACACTCTTATGGGCGGGAGTATGCGAGTGACTGAGGTAGTCTAAGACTTCTTTTTTCTGAGCGAACCGTTGCCCAAAGAAATGACCCATTTCCCTCTACCAGATGATTCACGTTGTCATGGAAACGCTAGCAGGGTATCGTGCGGAAGGTTTTTGAATCAGAACTACAAAGCCTTTGGAAGAGCTGCTTGCGTTATGCCGTTGGTTTTCACTCGCCAGACTGAGTCAAAGGAGCGAATCAGCACGCGTTTCAGATTCCTATATACACTATCTACTAACAAGTAATTGGAAACCCCTGCAATCGACGATATCTGCGGTCCTGATACACGTCACGGCCGCCGCCGTTAAATATCGTGTGGGAAACAACAACGCAACCAGTCGCATGCAAGATGCCACGCAGTTCGGAGCTCTCTGATTTCGAGAAAGGTGTAATCGTCGGGTATCACAGAAATGGTCCATCCATACCTGACATATCCAGCAAGTTGAAGTACCCAAAATCGACAGTGTCCTACGTGATTGGCAAGTGGAAGATGAGAGGTGACTGTCGGAATGTGCCCCGACCCGGCAGACCCACAAAACTGGGAGTTAGAGACCGACGGGTGATGGACAGAGAAATTCGGAAGAACCGCACCAAATCCATAGGCCACATCCGCGAGGAGTTTCAACAGTCATCCGGTAGTGTTCTTTCGGTGAATGCCATCCGTAAGGAAGCCAATGGACGTGCTGCCGCGCACAAGTCTTTGATCACCAAGTCCAATAGCGCTGCTCGGCTAACGTGGTGAAAAGAACGTCGACAGTGGACCGTTGAACAGTGGAAACAGGTTTTCTGGAGCGAAGAATCAAGGTGCACCCTCTACTGTTCGGATGGCAGGTATAATGAATTAGCTTTGTTTTTCTTTTCGCTAAGCTAATTAATATGAATGATGCTCTTCCTACCAGCTAGCTAATGATATACTTGTACTAAGCTTCAAAATAGTGAATTAAAAAGGGTGTTGTTACTAGTTAATTACGAACGTAAACAAAGTCTTAACGCTGGTTATTTATGGTAATAAAAAGTTATAAACCTAACAGCCAGACAGAGGTCTGACAAAAACTATTAATTGAGAAAGACGTACTACGTACTTACTCCAACTTCTTTATTATAAGACTCTTGGTCAACTAAAGCACACACACAACTTGTTTTACACTAATGAAGAATCTCTCCTCGTATTATTTTCGCTAAGCTAATTAATATGAATGATGCTCTTCCTACCAGCTAGCTAATGATATACTTGTACTAAGCTTCAAAATAGTGAATATGTAAACAACAACGCTCTCTCATAACAACAACAAAAGCTCTCCCTAAGTCTCGATGAACGCGCCTATATACTAGCTACCACCACGTCATGACTTACACTCATTCAGCGGGTGAAATAATATTTTGTTCAGTAAGAAGATAATTTACATAGTAAAATAAAATAACCAGAGACAGTAAAATCAAAAGGAAAGTGAATATAGAGTATACGTTACACAGGGTCTGGGTTAGGCGTCTGCCTGGAGAACGCCTCCTGGCGGAATGTATTGTGCCAACTGTGAAGTTCGGCTACGGTGGAAATATGCTATGGGGGTGTTTTCCCTGGTATGGCACGGGACCCTTGGTCGCAATTCCTGGTAGACTCAACGCCGAGACATACTGCACCAATTTGGATGAACATGCGCTTCCTACGTTGTGGCAGTTTTACGCGGTGGATCCATGTTACTTTCAGGATGACAATGCCACCTGTCATGTTGCGAGGTCCACCATGGCTTGGTATGGTGACAATGGGGTTTATCGAATGAACTGGCCTGCGCAGAGCCCGGACCTTTACCCTATCGAGTACCTCTGGGACGAGTTGGGGCGTTGACGTAAGGGGTGCCCCCACCGTCCGAAATCGGCGAAGGAACTGACCTGTCTTCTCCAAGCCGAGTGGAAGAAAATACCGCTAGCCGTCGTACAACACCTGGTTGAGAGTATGCCCCGGAGGGTCGCAGCTGTAGTCGCCGCTCATAGAGGCTCCACCAACTATTGAAGGTGAAAACTTCATTTTCCTTTGCTATCACAGGTGTCTAATTACTTATTGGTAGATAGTGTATATACTGTATATAAAGAAAAGAAACCCTGGATGGAATTACATTTCTGATTACAAAGTAGCGCGGGAAAGAACAGTGCAGGAATCTGAAGAGTTGATGACTGAATGTGGTTTGTTTACAAGTAACTGTTTGGGTCTTTGAAATTATTCTGAGATCAAAAGTTGGATGCTCACAAGCCTTAGAAACGTGCGAAGGAATTCATGAGGTACACACATTTTCCGAAGAGAGAGAGAGAGAGAGAGAGAGAGAGGGAGCAACTAATTGTAAAGAGGCTAAGCAAGTAAAGAAATGCAACCACAGAAGTCTTCGAATCAGGAAAATTAATTCTTATAATAAATGCATCTATAAATGTTGTCCCCTTATTAAAATTTGGAATTGTGTCAGTGATAATTTGGAAATTTATTACATTGTAAATTTATTACAAAAATCTGTAATCAAAAAATGTTTTTAAACAAAATATATCCACAGAACTAGTTACTTACATTTGACAGTGCCTTCAAAGCTTTTTGTTGCATTGTGCATATATTACGGCTGAATTCTGGATGTAGTTTATATGCAACCCAATTCTTCCTGACGGTAAGTTATCTCATTTCTATGAAATTCTACATCTTTTGAGAGTCAATATTTTCATCATCATTAAATATTTATCACATTTACATGATGGTTATTCATCAACAGGAATGGTTATCTGGGATTGCGTGCAAAAACCGTTTAGGCAAGGAAGATGGAATCGAATTTTCACGTGCAGTGAGTGAGTCTTTCGAAAAATGCCATGTAAGCCAAAATATTGTGGTGAAGAAAAATTATCAAATTGTTTTCAGCTATCCAATAAAAAAGAAAGAAAAATGAAAAATCCTATAGGACTATCGAAGAGGCGAGATCGCGGCCAAATAAAAATAAATATACGTTAACGACGCCTGATGTCGAAAAGGTGAATGAAAAACAGTCACATATGAATAATTTTCATCGCGTTCACAACTCTCTAATGTATTTATCCCATCCGATTTGGGGCAACAGACATGCCGAGGGAAATGCAAATCTACGTTAAGGTTATTTAGCGGGAAAATTTCTCATAAAAAAAAATTAGGAAAATAAAAGGATAATTTTGGTCATAGACATCGTTTAGACAAAAGAAGTCTACTTTTATCATCATATCATTAATTTTTCTCATATTTTTGATCCATGAGTTTTCCTCTATCATTCATTGATTGTTCCACAAACATGAATCTTTCTAGGTTTCTTTAAGTTCCCCACAGCTTCAGTATGTCTTTTGTAAATAACATCAGTGGTGAAAGTGGGTGGGGAACGGCGTTCCTTTAAACAACTGGTAAGGGAAACTGCTTTCTCGTAAATAGTGATGGACAAAAGTACATAGATATTTGAAAGAAAATAAACTGTGCTATCGAACTGCATCGAGGAAATTTTGGCTCGCAGCTGATTATACAGGGTGTCCAAATAATGACTGTGCTCTGAATGTACGAATTGCAGTAATGTAATAATAAAGAAAGTTTGAATAGAATTACAGTAAAAGTGACCCCGAGGATTGGCCAGTTCTTATTTTGAGCGAAGGTCATTCCTAAACGCTTGGTCGACTGAGGCAGACGTGTCGATTGATTGCTCGTCTCAGCACAAGGACGGTGGAGTTAAGGGTTGAACAGAAAGAAGAACATCAAGATAAGTACACGGAGTAAGTGTAAAAACAGTTCGCTAGAAGATTTCGATATGCAGACGTGCCCCACTGCAATGCGGTATATTAGCTCATAGCAAAGTTTCGGGAATCTGGAAGTGTTCTGCCGTGGGTAGCCCCTATAATCTTCCCACGGCAGACGAGATGATACAGGATATCCAGGACAGGATACAGAGGAGTCCACACTAATCCGTGAGGCGGCTGTCACAACAAACTAATGTGGCAAAGAGTACAGCCCACCATATTCTGAAAAGGAAGTTACGTTTCCACCCGTACAAAGTGTCTGTCGTGCGTCAGCTGAAAGAAACAGACCACGAGGCCCATGTTCGGTACTGTAGGTGGTTTCATGAGTTCCTGTTGAAGGTGATGACATTTTGGACGTGAATGTCTTTACAGATGAGGCATGGGAAGGTGTACGCAAGTAATCCGCATACACTACAAGAACTGCAAGTTGCAATAAAGACCCACATCCAACAAATCACACCACATACACTGAAAAAGGTCTTCACCAACATGCAGAAGCGTGTGCAGGCATGTCTAGACGTCTTTGGGGCCCATTTCCAAAATCTCCTGTAGGAACCAGTTCGACATGGTAAGTGTTATTTTTAGTGCAAAGTTACTTTTCGGACACCTTGTATCTATGAATTCTATTCGTGATTTGTGTAATAATTTTACGTTTGACAATTTTGTCTCTGATTTTGCAGTTTTCAGAGCTTTCTCCCAAAAGCTCGTAGACAGAGAAGTTGGTGGCATTCAACTGTTTAGCTGTGCAACTTCCAGTACGTTCTCCCATAGGGCGGAATAATGAACTAGCAGCAATGTGTCAAGCTAGACTTTGAACAAGGTTAATAAAGTCTACTAACCTTGGCCGTAAAGTGCCAAACTCAAATTCATTCATAGTAACAGTTTGGTACATAGCAGCTGACCGAGACAGCAGTGACTTTAGGAAGAGACCGCATCTTCTAGTAACTAAAGTGGTGTCTAACAGCAGCAATTTATTTGGTAAGTTAAAAATGAACACTCTCTAAGGTGTTCCCCTCTTAAGATAAAATTACCGGAGTGGGTAGTTTTTGTTGTTTTGATACTGCACAACGTCGATGAACTGAATATGCTCATTTCTTATTATAATTACTATGTACTGTAACGTATATTCTATTTTAATTTCCCTTTTGAGTTTCTTTTTCTATGTAAATTTGAGTTCGTTCACTTAGACATTTTCAAACCTTAACGTTATGTCTTTTTCCTCAAACGAGAATGATGTTCGCAACACAATGAGGTCCGGACAAGAGTGACGTATGTATGTGATAAGAACGTTAGATAAAAAGACGATGCAAACGTTGCTTTGGGTGCGGAGATGTTAGATCGTTAATGAGTTTTGATCGTACACTTTTTGACTCAGATATGTGAAGTGGTGTGTTTTGGATTTCATCTAATGTTGCTGGACCAATAAAAAGTTGACGTAAGTTGGACTTCTTGACTAAGATATGTAAAGTGGTGTGCTTTCGTTTTCGTCTAATGTTGCTGGAACAATAAAAAGTTGACGTAAGTTGGACTTCTTGACTAAGATATGTGAAGTGGTGTGTTTTAGATTTCGTCTAATGTTGCTGAACAATAAAAAGTTGAGGTAAGTTGGCCTTCTTGACTAAGATATGTGAAGTGGTGTGTTTTGGATTTCGTCTAATCTTGCTGGACTAATAAAAGTTGACTAAGATATGTGAAGTGGTGTGTTTTGGATTTCGTCTAATGTTGCTGGACCAATAAAAAGTTGACGTAAGTTGGACTTCTTGATTAAGATATGTGAAGTGGTGTGTTTTGGATTTCGTCTAATGTTGCTGGACTAATAAAAAGTTGACGTAGGTTGTACTGCTTGACTAAGATATGTGAAGTGGTGTGTTTTGGATTTCGTCTAATGTTGCTGGACCAATAAAAAGTTGACGTAAGTTGGACTTCTTGATTAAGATATGTGAAGTGGTGTGTTTTGGATTTCGTCTAATGTTGCTGGACTAATAAAAAGTTGACGTAGGTTGTACTGCTTGACTAAGATATGTGAAGTGGTGTGTTTTGGATTTCGTCTAATGTTGCTGGACTAATAAAAAGTTGACGTACGCTGTATATGTTTCGTCTGGCCTTTGTAGTTGCTATCCGGCACAAGTAGTTGCATCACGTTTACCCTTAGTTTAACATCTATTAAGCCGGAAATCTTACATAACGTAAAAAGGGTTACGTTATAGTACATTAGGCAAGAAGACAGTGAATTCCAAGTGTTTTCACTGTTTTTCAGCTGTGCGATTAAGAAAAATGAAACTCCTTCAGATGACGCGTACGTAACCTGCTCTTTGTAACATAGACATTTTTAGCTGAATTACAAATTCATCAGAGTTTATTTTTTTATTCATTATAATATTTACTTTTTTATTTATGTGTACGTAGAAGAACATAAACGTATAAAACGTGTGTGTGTGTGAATCCGCCCAGAATTTAAACAGTAAGCATTACGTTCCTCCCAAAACAACTTTCACCGCTGCTTGAGATCCATATCGCTGATCCATAAGCAAGAGCTGGGAGGCTGCTTTTTTGATTAAACACTTTTTTCAGTGCAAAATGATAATTTTTTTTTAAATTGTACTGTTTGTTCCAAATGCATTCCAGCCATTCTTCATTGATTCTTTGTCCAAGCTAAATATAAGCATCAGTTAATTCTGAGTGTTTTTGCTTCGGGGTTTTACGACCGCCGCCGTGAGCAGCTATGAGGACTATATAAGCAGCATCCCGTTCGTAATTTGGGGCCACTATTTCCGGAAGGAGAGGAGAACATCGTCGTAGGAGGGGGGGGCGAATCACCCATGCCTCATCCAGAGTTCGGGCACCATCCAGAGAACGGCTAAAAGTTAGAGCTTAGATCACTGCACCAACGGGACTACCTCTTAGATTTGTCCCGTCAACCTATAAATTTTCAGTTCTTGTATATTCAGAGGGTGGTCTGCAAATGGCGCATAAAAACCTCACATTTAATCTACTTGGGAACCTTTAGATGTGTTTAGCGAGAATTTTGGTTGAAGACTTATTTTCTGAGAAAGCAGTCTTGAAAAGTTTGTGTCATCATTTCCATTGTGGATCCTGATTCAGGCTTCAAACAAAACCCAAGTGTTATGGAGAGAAACTCTTGCCTGATGTCTGATGCCTGCAAGTGCTTTACAAGGACGCTCATTCAGCCTGATTCAGCAGCTGTGTTGTCCCCGCAAATGTAGAGTAAACTGAAGTGTTCGCTAGACAATTAAAAATCGACGGATATGTTCGTTCTCTGTGGCTCTTCAAAAAAACATACAAGTCTGAGAGACGATGCGTCTGAATATCCGTCTCGAAAATAATGCGAAGGAAGGCGGGTTTTGATTAAAAATCCGCTGAGAATGGCGTTTAATTTTTTGTATTGTACTAATGTTTCTGTATTGTTTTCATTCTGGGAAGTTTTCTGACATCTGAAGGACGATAAGTAGATAATTATAGAGCGCCACTGGTATTGTAAGTACTCATTAAATCTACAATACATTAATATTATTAATAACATCTATGAAAATGCAAGTGCAAAGATTCGGCTGTTTAAAAATACAACATACGTAAATATTGGAAAAGGAGTGAAACAAGGTGACACCATATCTTCGAAGCTCTTTAATGCCACATTGGAAAATGTCTTTCAATCACTGAACTGGGAAAACAAAGGGATAAAGATTAATGAAGATTATCTAACCCACCTTCGTTTTGCTGATGACATAGTCATTTTTGCAACTACCCCATCAGAGTTGCAGAGTATGATCCAGGAACTTGCTGACAAGAGTGAAGTAGTGAGATTAAAAATGAACTTTCAGAAGACAAAAGTGATGTTCAATGCTTTTACAAGAAATGAAGGTTTATCGATTGATGGAGAAAAGCTGGAGATAACAGACACGTACGTTTATCTTGGACAGCAGATATCAAGTGAGGGTCACATTGATGAAGAAATTAATCGGCGTACAAAACTTGCCTGGAGAGCTTTTGGAAGAAAGAGCATAATTTTCAAGAGCAATATGCCATTATGTCTTAAAAGAAAAGTGTTTAATCAATGCATCCTTCCAGTGCTTACGTATGGTGCAGAGACGTGGACCTTAACTAAAAGAGACATACAAAGGCTGCAGACAACTCAAGAAGCATGGAGAGGTGCATGCATGGTGTAACCAGGAGAGATAAGAAGAGGAACTCGTGGATCCGAAAAATGACAAGAGTGGAAGACATCATGATCAGAGTTAAATCCCTGAAATGGCAATGGGCTGGACATACTGCCAGAAGGACAGACCATCGATGGACAGCCGAAATTTTAGATTGGATTCCAAGGGACAGGAAAAGACCCAGAAGAAGACCACATGGGAGATGAGTGGATGAAATTCGAAAGTATGCGGAAGCGACATGGAGGAGACTGGCACAAGACAAACCGTTGTGAAGAAAACTTGGAGAGACCTTCGTCCAGCAGTGGATTGATAATGATTGACAATGGTGATGATGATGATATAATAGAATACTACTCTGCACAAAAAGAACAGGGCACTCGAAGGTCGTATGTAGGGGCGTATTTAGAGGGGACCAAAGAATGCCTTGGTCCCCCCAAAAAGTGTTTTTGTTTTGTTTTGTTTTGTTTTTGGTGAAAATGCGACTTACATTAAAAAATGCTTTAATTTAATAAAAATGCATCAACGTACATTACAGAAAAGATGCTTTATTTTTTTCTTTTATTTTGCATTAACTTCTATTCTATTCTGGTAGATTTTACAATTTTTCGTCAGCCCCTCCGAAAAAATTATATATATGCTCCTGGTCGTGTGGTCCACGGTACGGGCATATATGGCCTTTGGAACGTTGGACGTAAGTACAAATACAAAAAACCGGGTAAGACATGGATGTTCTATTTGTTCTTGCTATATCGGTTTCTTTCCTTCCCTGAAACGGGTAGTCCAAAACGGGAAGTTCCTGAAACGGGTAGTCTAAAACGAAAAACGAGAAGTTCCTGAAACGGTTAGTCCGAAAGTGGGTAGGACCTCTCTTCAAGCCTTTCGTTCTCATGCGAGTTGTTACGCTCTCAAAAAATTACGCATGTAAACTACGAAGAGATAATCTTGTGATAGATGTCATCAGTTATAAATAATAAAAAAGTGGAAGTAGAAAAATAAATAAATGTAGTACTGTACATGCTGTGCGAGAAATCATGGTAAGAAATTTTGTTTTTGTTGCAGCAACAAAAATGAAAGAAAACATTGTCAAATCATCTAACCAAACCCTAGATACGCCGTACCACGTAGCTTCTGAATTGAAGACCTCACTGTACAAATATAGCAGTCAAGTTGAAGTTAAAGAAAAGTGAAAACACGTTTTGAAATAATGAAAAACATTCAGAATCTTTATGCAAAAAAGACATGCTCATACAGAGGTAAAATAAGGAAAAATAAAGCGAAAACAATACATTTAAAAATGGCGACAATAAATAATATCGAAGGCGTTCATTATTTGAAATTTCATTTTCCTGGTAAGTCATTTATAAAGTCTTGCCAACAGATTTATTTAAGGGCAACTCAATTACCAGTTTTATCTGTGTCCATAATTAATGCAGAAGTAGTGCCAAGATTATTGCCCTATTTCAAAAATATAATCCTCCTTCATATTACAAGCTGTGATTATCACTAAGGCTTCTTTTTATAGTGGCCGAACTTTATTATTTTTATGAAGTACAGTTAATTTAAATCAATATTTTCATTTCATTGCTTACCTAGCTTCATTAGCTGTTCACCTTTTATCAAAGACCGTATTATGCTGCCATCTAGCGGTTAATATGTGCGAAATTTTACATTGGAGCTCATTCAACTTAATATTATTTGATTTTTTGAAAATTATCTTCCAATCAGGGACGGATTGGCACACCGGGACACCGGAATATTTTCCGGTGGACCACTTGAGAAGTGGCCCACTATTTCTCTAATCCTCTTTGTCTGGGTTGTTTGGAAAGAATCAGAGACGTAGCTAGGCATTTTTACGCCCTGGGCAACCATAAACTATTGCGCCCACCATCTGCATTCCCTCTTTTGTAAATATATAACGAATTTAACAGTTCTCTCTCTCTCTCTCTCTCTCTCTGAAATTGAACTTCACGTCATATCAAACTCTCTCCTAAATCAAAATTGACTTCATATCAAACTTTCTCCTAAATCAAAATTGATTTCATATCAAATTCTCTCTCTCTCTCAAATCGAAATTGACTTCATATGAAACTATGGCAGTTTGTTCAACTTTTGCTAATTGATTCGGAGTTCAGACGTTCGGTACCACATGAAACGAAGCTAATGCAACTGGCAGTTAAAGCCCAAAGCCATTGCAATTATCGAACAGCCTCCAGAGAATCTTCAACGATGTAAACGATATCCTTATTTTGCAAGGTATCCAACTAAAGCAAAACCACTGGCTCCATTGTTTTTGACGAAAGCCGTGGTTCATCTTTAGTTAAACTGCACCTTCATTCCTTAATGTAAGCAACCAACATCGCCTAAATATTTTGAAGAAGTGAGGATTTTACGCTGCAAAGTCTAACGCTAGCGGTGAACCATATTATGAGCAAATTCTGTAATAGGACAAATGACAAAGTATGGTGCTAAAAACTATACCAGAAACTCACGCAAAAGTTTGAATTACAGTTTTAATTGGATTTGCAAACAGTGAATTTGCGCCCTCTCTTGCGCTGCGCCCGGGGCAGTCTGCCCCTCTCTAATTACGCCTCTGGAAAGAACAAACAGTTATTTTGATACTTATGAATAAGAATGGTTAACTTCATTTGAAATTAATATTATTTGTGTAAAACGTTATTGTCTTGAAAAAAAAAAGGTGTTTCATTCTATCTATGTACAAGTTGGACGTTTGCTGTAAAATGACAAAGCAAACTTCTCTCTACTTCAGTAAAAATTTCGGGTCGGACCTAAGCACTCATATAAATAAATTAATATATTTACTGTTAGGCGTAGGTCGTTAGACTTGGAGCCAAATGGGCATTCGTAGGCCCTACCCTCCTTTTGTAATATTGAAGGAGGTACTAGTAACAGTTGTGATCGTCCATCATCCTCTCACTCCTACCCACGTGCAGACATAGAGTACAAAGCGATTCTTCTGCAGAGATGTTTTGAAATCCGTATCTCTCACATATTTATCTTAAAAGAAACAACAATTTACCAGTACTGGGTTCATGAATCAAAATGTAACTCATGGGTCAAGATAATGGGTATACTTTAACAAGTTAGTAAAATCATGCAATGCATTGATTATGATACACTTTCCAAAATACCAGAAATCATTACTCAAGTTATTACTCAAGTTATGAGGATAATGGCTGTAGAACAAATCTCGCTCCTCTGACCTGACCTTTGACCCCATTCGATGATATTCAACAGAACCGGTAAAGTATACTTCCGGAACAACATGATAAAGTTTTATCTTAGTCGAAGCATTTTTAAGTAAGTTATAACGCATAAGGGCGAAGGAATGGATCCCGATCCTATGTCCAGACCTTTGACCCCATTTCATCCATTTTCAATAGGGTTCGTCCCCAGATGGTCACCTACCACATATTAAAATGCCATCGAAATCGAACAATTTTTACACAAGTTATGACGCATAACAGCAATGAATGCATCCCGCTTCTACAGTATGTCCTGACCTTTGACCTCACTTCACCCATTATCAATAGGGTTCGTCCCCAGGTGGTCCCCTACCACATACTAAAATTTCATCGAAATCGAACCATGTTTACGCGAGTTGTGCGGAAAGACAGACGGACAAAGCTGGAGCATATACGCTTCTTCAACCTACGGTTGGAAAGCGTAAAAAAGGCGTCTACTCAAGGAAGTGGTACGAATAGCGTCCGGCTAGATGATCAGGGAACAAATCAGTATAGTTATGTTTTAAACAATGCATACGTATTTCAAAAGCTCCATTTTATCCATGAATTAACAGAATTTCCTTTTCACGAAAGAATTTATTAGGTGATCCCTTGTGGGTACGTGTATTTCTGCAGTGAACCAAAAGACTAAATTTCCCGACCTGGTTTGGTCAACCCAATCCATGCTTCCAATCAATGCTTCTAGTGAAGAAACAACGATCGTAAACTCAACGAACGATTCCTTGCTAAATTCAGCAGGGCATGCTGTCACCCCAGGAATATACACTGGCGGAAAGTAAAAAAAGAACACCAAGAAGAAATTGGCGGACGATCATGAAATTTACATATGTTAATGGGGTCGAGTTTACGTAGGTGTGATGTTAATTTCTGGATCAACCGGTGAGCGGTTACGCCACAGCACAGCATCATATGCAAATTATCGTCAGTGGTATTTAAGGAGTACGGCGAAATGAATGTAATCAGTCGTCGCAGTACGGACACGTGCGAAGACCCTGAAGAAGCTGCAATGCCGGGACATGGAAGACGTGTACGATTTCAGCAGTTATCGGACTTTGAGAAAGGTCGTCTAGCCGGACTCCGCGAGGCCGGGTGGTCGTATCGTCGTATTGCGGAGCGAATTGGACGGGAAGTATCGGTGGTGGTACGATGGTGGCGTAGATGGTCCGAGGAACATTCCCACACGAGAAGACGTGGAATCGGGAGTCACATACGGACTGATGAGCGGACCGATCAACGCATACGGAGAGCGGCGTTGTCAAGCAGAACATGCACTGCGACGCAAATCCGAGCTGCCGTTGCACCTGAGGTGACTGTGAGAACAATCTGCAACCGTCTACTGGATGCAGGACTACGTGCACCTGTGCCTCTGGCATGTGTACCTCTGACTCCAGCCCACAGTCAGAAACGGCTGCAGTGGTGTCGCCAACGTCTGCACTAGTGAACGCAATGGCGATCTGTCGCGTTCAGCGATGAAAGCAGATTCTGCTTGGGAACCTCCGATGGCCGTATGCGTACTCGCAGACGCACAGGGAAGCGTCATCACCCTTCTTGCATCCGGCAGTGACACGCCGGGCCTGCACCTGGTCTCCTGGTGTGGGGAGCAAACAACTATCGCTCCCGTACACAACTAGTGTTTGTACCGGGTACGTTAAACAGCACCTCTTACATCAACAACATCATTCAGCCCGTTGTTGTTCCATTTGTAAGGTCAGTCCATCGGGGTGTTTTCCAGCAATATAGCGCACGCCCACACACGGCACGTGCAACGCAACATGCACTTCAGGGTGTGAGACAACTTCCATGGCCTGCACGTTCACCGGATTTGTCTCCCAGTGAGCCTAACGACTTATCCGGTCTCCACGGCCAGCCACGACCATCCCCGATTTACGTGTCCAGGTTGAGAATGCTTGGAACTCAATACCCCAACCCTACATCCAACATCTGTACGACAGACTCCATGCCAGAATTGCACAGGGTGACGCAGTTCATGGCGGTTCAACCTCGTACTAACCATGTTACATGGAAATGTTATTTTTCAGTTTACCAGAAAATACAGCTGTATTTTGCCATAATGTTTTGATCACGTTATCCTCTGTATCCCGTTATTATGCTGTATAAATTTCGTTGGTATCAGACGTCTCCTTCTTGGTGTTCTTTTTCACTTTCCGCCAGTGTATTATTGTCCAGAAAAAGAAGCAGTAATATCAAGTTTGAAAATATTAATTCTGAAGAATGACAAAAAGTGATGTAATTAAATCTCAAATGTTTTGTTTGTTGCTCCGCGGATAAAAGGCCAGAATGTTTCTAATTTGGGGCAACTGTTTCCAGGAAAAAATCAAAATCAGCGCTACCATAAACAAACACACCACTCATACCTCACGCGAGAATAGGCCCATCCAGAATTAGGCAGAATCGTGATTGAATTAATCGGTAATGTATTACAGCGTAATGGTAATGGGTACAAGAACTTAGCGTTACCATTACATAGTAATGTTCAACTGGTCGTTAGAATTACATGGTAATTGTAACGACATGTAGCAGTTACCCATTATAATCGTAATGGTTAATGGTTAACTACATGTTGGTAATTAACCAATAACTTATGGGTAACAATACAACGTGAATAAACCAGCAACCAGTACATCCTTATACGTTGTGTAGGTTATTTGACAATTGTTCTACCCTCGAAACTCAAAAGCGTGTATGTAGGTAATGGAGATTGTACGTGTATGACATGAGTAGTTGCCCCGTCTTCGCAGAAAGTAAAGTGATTTGAACGAAATCATACATATGGAGTAAGTACGAATGGGATGTTTATTTCGGTTAGAGATATATCCAGTACAGTATTCTCGTCCATTACATACGTACGTTTCACTGTCCAAAATAATTATCCCACTATTGCCACCAGCACATATTAGCACTACATTCACAGTTCAGCAACTCAGGGTGCACTGCCGAGTATTACAGAAATTAGCGAACTCTTGACATTTTTGCAGTACGTCTCAAGTGTTGTTGTCCATTACTTGTCCGATACGAACACTGGACTAGCGAGGGACTGACTCCTTTATATATACTTCACGACAGGACCTGAACCTTCTGGAGATTGGATTCTAGCTGTTACGTTCGAGCTATGTTGCCGGACTTCGTCTTTCTCTGTGCAACTCATTTAAGATTGTGTGCGTGCGTGCTCTCACTCGGACATAACTTTTCCTACGGGCATTTCACAGAAACCTCTGAGAGATGACTACTCTCACATTTAACATCTTCAGTCCAACACTGATTTTATGAAAGAAAGGGAAATAACGTTAAGTACTGTGATATACATCAATGAACCATTTTATTATGACCACCTGCCTAATGAGTTGTAGGACCGCCTTTAGCCTGCAAAACAGCGTCCACTCGGCGAGGCATCAATTCAATGAGGTGGTGATAGGTATCATGGGGTACCTGGTACCATAAAGTCAACAGCAGGTCTTCCACTTTCCATGCATTTCGGGGTGGTGGTGATCTAGCGCGAACCCGCTTTTCCAAGTCGATTGGGTTCAGGTGCGGTGAATTTGGAGGCCAGAGAATTAACAGAAAGTCACCAGCATGCTCCTCGAACCACTCCTTGACGATTCGGGCAGCGTGACATGGTACATTATCCTATTGGCAATAGCCGTCACCAGCAGGGAATGCAGTTGCCATGAACGGGCGAACTTGGTCCGCAACGATGTTCAGATACGTGACAGATGTCAGGTATTGTGCTATTGGGATAATGGTACCTAAAGTGTTCCAAAAAAACCACCGCCCACAGTATAACACCGCCGCGGCAGGTCTGTTTCCGCCCAAGAGTGCATCCAGGTGCCATAGCTTCCATTGGTAGTCGGCGTATCCGCGCTGGGCCACCTACTTGATGCACCAGGAATCTTGATTTGTCAGCATGCGTTGTTGGCCATGACGTGCAGTGAGCATGATGCGCAGAAGGCTGCGATGAACTGTGTTCTGTGACACATTGCCCTGATCACCACTGTTGTAGCTGCTGGTGATTTGTCGCACTGTGGCCATGAGGTCGCTGTGATCAATGCGCGGAGAACCACCTTGAATTTACAGCACAATAGTCATGAGTATTAACCCTTTCCCCCCAAAATTCTTTTAAAGGAAGAAACAGTTCATATATTGAGTATTTTTGAGAGACAAATAGAGCCATGTCAGAGATTTGAAATTTATCATCCCAAATAGTATTAGAGTGAGATTTTTTACAGCGCCTTTTGATAGGCTTTTTCAATAAAAACAGTAAAAAACTACTTTTACCTTGTAAATATTGTTATATTACAGGCTAATTTCAACAGAGTGTCAAAATGTGACTTCCAAAGTGGAATATATAGAGCTATGCAAGACAGTACGAAAAAGTATCACTGAAGACGTAAGGAAATTCAACTGTGAACTAGTAAGGAAAGCAATTGAAAACAACCAAAGTCTAAAGATAGCAAAGGGACATCTCAGTAAGGGGAAAAACAGATTATGGCACTGAGAAAAGAAGATGGTTCTGTAACAAGAAATAGAGGCGAAATTTTGACAAGAGTGAAAGATTTCGACTCCAAATGATATGAAAGGGATGATATATGTACTCCAGACATCATGAAAGGTACCAGTACCAGAGTTCTTCCAGTCCTTCCAGCAGAAGTTGCACATGCAATCAAGAACATGAAGCGGGGAAAAGCTCCAGGAGAAGATGGAATTACTGTAGACATCATACAAGAAGCAAGTGGAGAAATCGAAACAGTACTCGCCCAAATTTTCACTCGATGCCTTAATGAAGGGAAAATTCCTGAGGATTGGAACAACGCTACAATGATCTTGCTACATAAAAAAGGTGACATTGAGGATCTCAGGAACTACAGACCTATCAGCCTCCTATCAGTGGTTTATAAAATCTTCACTAAAGTTCCTTCACACCGCTTGAAGGTAACACTGGACATGGCTCAACCGAGAGAACAAGCTGGATTCAGGAGTGGCTACAGCACAATAGATCATATCCACGTACTGAGAGAACTAATTGAAAGAGCGAGGGAATATGAGCTTCCATTGTGCATGGCTTTTATCGATTATGAAAAAGCCTTTGATTCGGTGAAACCATCAGCAGTTGCAATGGCTCTGAAATCCTGCGGTGTTGAAGATGCATAGATTAATAATATTAGTAACATCTATGAAAATGCAAGTGCAAAGATTCGGCTGTTTGAAAATACAACACACATAAAAATTGGAAAAGGAGTGAGACAAGGTGACACCATATCTCCGAAGCTCTTTAATGCCACATTGGAAAATGTCTTTCAATCACTGAACTGGGAAAACAAAGGGATAAAGATTAATGGAGATTATTTAACCCGCCTTCGTTTTGCTGATGACATAGTCATTTTTGAAACTACCCCATCAGAGCTACAGAGTAGGATCCAGGAACTTGCTGACAAGAGTAAAGAAGTGGGATTAAAAATGAACTTTCAGAAGACAAAAGTGATGTACAATGCTTTTACAAGAAATGAAGATTTATCGATTGATGGAGAAAAGCTGGAGATAACAGACACGTACGTTTATCTTGGACAGCAGATATCAAGTGAGGGTCACATTGGTGAAGAAATTAATCGGCGTACAAAACTTGCCTGGAGAGCTTTTGGAAGAAACAGCATAATTTTCAAGAGCAATATGCCATTATGTCTTAAAAGAAAAGTGTTTGATCAATGCATCCTTCCAGTGCTTACGTATGGTGCAGAGACGTGGACCTTAGCTAAAAGAGACATACAAAGGCTGCAGACAACTCAAAGCAGCATGGAGAGGTGCATGCTTGGTGTAACCAGGAGAGATAAGAAGAGGAACACGTGGATCCGAAAAATGACAGAGTGGAAGACATCATGATCAGAGGTAAATCCCTGAAATGGCAATGGGCTGGACATTCTGCCAGAAGAACAGACCATCGATGGACAGCTGAAATTTTAGATTGGATTCCAAGGGACAGGAAAAGACCCAGAAGAAGACCACATGGAAGATGGGTGGATGAAATTCGAAAGTATGCGGGAGTGACATGGAGGAGACTGGCACAAGACAGACCGTTGTGGAGGAAACTTGGGGAGACCTTCGTCCAGCAGTGGATTGATAATGGTTGACAATGATGATGTTGATGATGATATTATGTAAATTCCAGATACTTATAAAAGTAACAATGGCCAGGAATTTGTTTTGACTGCATTCCCTTAATTCAAAATAGTCAAAATAAATTTAATTGCTGGACTCTGAGAGTTGTAAGAGCCCCTCTCAATCAATAGGGTTTCACTTTAACTGGAGCTAAGTAATAAACAAAGAAAGAAGTAAATTTTAAATTAATTGCCTTACGTCGAGAGTGACTTAACCCTCTTACATGAACAACCACTAATCATTAAAAGAGAAAACAGTTGTTTACTACAAATAATAAAACAAAATATCCGGTGCTGTATAGCTTCATGTCATCACCTATAAAATATAAGAGAACCAGATCACGTCTCTGACATGTGCAGAAATATGGAGCAAAGGAAATTTGGTTTATACAAAACCCCGTTCAACTACAACTCATCACATCAGTTCATACCGCGGGTATGTTTACATGCATACATATCACTAAGCTGTTTCTTGATATTCATAGGTTAGCTCCTCACAGAAATAACTCACTGTTGCTGTATCAGACGTCTCCATTTACAACGATCTCGGCACATAGCTCATGCGTCATTAACATTCATCAAACGCCGCACACACGACCTTTTGTACTTCATACTCATTACCTTTTTTTCATTCAGACATTCATGTATCTGTTCATTTCATGATTTCCTTGGCCTTCCTCTACCTTTCTTTCCTGCCCCTTGGGCTGAATAAATTCTGTTAGTAAGCTTCTCATCACTCATTCTTTCACCATGGCCAAACCCCCTAAGAATACTAGTCTCCACCTTACAAACAAAATTTGGCCTTACATAATTCAGAGCGTGTCTTACCACAAACCTCCCGTAAGTAACGCATCCTCCCAGCACACAAACGACTCTTATGTCTTTTCTGCAGAACCCAGGTTTCACTGCTAAGAGTAGGAAGAAATATACTTTCGTATACAGCCATTCGAACTTTCTTGAAAACCCATCATTCCTGCAAAATTCGCCTAAAGCAGCTATAACTTTCAATGAAGAGTTCACTCGCATAGTAATTTAACCATCTAATTTGTTATCTCTGTCAAACATGCTTCCCAAATATACAAACTCCTTTACCTGATCGACGGTGTCATTCAGGCTTATCCTGCATACAGTACTAACAGTTCGGGTATGTTTACATCTTTCTCACAGTTCCTGATTTAATGTGCTAAACGTAAATTAATATTTTGGATAATTCTATTTCTTTTTAGAACACGAAATAATCAGGTAAAAGAAAAAACTGAAGAACCAGATTTAATGAGCTTGTCCCAAGTGCCTACTGAGTAGGTTAGCGAAAAAAATACTATTTAACGATTCTATAGTAGGACGACAGTCACCTTGGCAGCAGTTGCTTTGCTGTTTGAGGAGACTTACCCTGTTTGCCAAAGAGGTGAGTGAAACCATCCGCGTCTATTTTTCTATTTTCTAGTGTCAATTGAAAAGCTGATCAATTCTTGTAGCTCTTTTTTTTTTTTCGAGTGGTTGTTTTTCGGAAGCCTGGAAATTGAAGCCCTCTAATTCTGCTAGAAAATGACAGTCCTTGTGCTTCAGTCCTGGATGACGACGGCGGAGTCAAAGCCTCGACGTCTGGTTACTTTGCATGCTCCCATGAAAGCGGTTGTTCGGCCTAGTTGAATCGGCCACTCCTAGATTTAGTGATCAGAAAAACATTCTCCTTACCTTAGTTGATGGCAAGCGTGGTCCTGAAGTACTTTGCGTTTTGAAGTTTAATTAGCTGCTGTTTCCAGATGGATGACATGGAAACATTGTTTTTCTTTCCTGCTGGTGGCTGGGTGCTTCAGCATCCAACTTGGATTGAAACGTTAGGCATGGAACAAGCACGTGACCACACGCTGTCCACTGTCTGACAAAACGCGTGATCATATTTATTTTAACAGCAAAGAAAAAACAAGTTATCTTTGAAGATAGTGTCTCCGGCAAGTAGGTTTCTTTTGAGAAATCTTTTAAACGGGCTTTGATCCGCTCCTTTTTCGGTTTCCGAGCCATGACCAACTGCCCCACTGAGCACTTTTCAATTCCCCACTTTAGCAAACTTCTCGCCTTAGGCAAGCCACCTACGCCAAGTTTCTGGCCAATAAAAACGCAGCTACCGAGTTCTCTTTGGAGTAGACCCTGGACGAAAAAAGATGAGGGAAGGTTTCAGCAGCAATTCACGTGTTCCAGGCTAGGCAAATATGTGTGGTTGAACTCCAACTCCATGAGTTTTGGGAAAAGTTCCACCACCCTCAATAACAGGAAGCTGACTGGAGCTTTCCATCAACACAGTACTTGTAGATACCAGTGTAACGAAAAATAGACCCCTAAGACACGCTGGCTTTTAACATCCGAGGATTAACAAGGGATGCGTTCAGGTGGCTCAAACAGCAAGGCGATCTGCGAAATTTTTCGTCAGTTCTCAACACCCTGTCTGGCCGATATGGAAACATTCCCGCATCACAGTCTCAGTAAACCAAAAGGGTTTATATGCTCATACCTTTGCAAAACTCCTGACAAATGTAAGACCTGTACGATTTCAGCATGAGGTAGTTAGTCTTAACAGAAATTCAGCTTATGTGCGTGTGTTCTGTGACTAGGGACTTCGCTGCTCTGTTCCTCACTGGGGTTGGAAGACTTCTCGTTAACGAAAAAATGGATTCTTGTGGAACATCTTGACATCGATGGAAAGTTCCTGCAGAAAGATGGGGGTCAGAGAAGATGAATAGAAATGGAGAAGAGAAGGAGGAAAAAAGAATTATATGTTTACTCTTACTGCTCTACATTGTTAATAAAAATATCTCTAGATAACACAAAATATACATAATGCTTTAAATCAAAACTGAGAAACACTGCCGTATAATAATTTCTTTATTTACACTACTCTAGGAAAATATATATATTAGAGCACTTCAAAAGAGTTGAGGAACATATACCTTCCATCCGTAGGTAAATAAAATTAAATGTCGCAAATGAAAACAGAATTTTTCTGGTCGAAGGAAAAGTATAATACAAGTACTTAAAAAAATGACATCGTAATGTATCTTATCTTCCCAGGAATTTGAAGTGTTTGTAATTATGTATTCGCATCAAAAATGCAAAAATGAGTAGCATATTATACATGCACATATACGTAATAAAAATTATCCTGCAATCAGATAACTAGTAATATAACACTGCCACGTACAACAAAAAGAACTGTAAAAATTGTAAAACTACATCCTTCATTATTCATTTCCTTTCTCTCTTAGCAATCCTCTGAAAAAAGAAATATGATCCAACAAAAAGAAATATGACAAGTCGATTGCTGGTAAGAGTTGACCATCCAACCGAACAGGGAAAATCAACCCATCCATGAAAAAAAAAGCGTTGTAACACCACCTCCTGATAAAGGCTACACATGAAACAGGTACATAACAGTACAGTACAAAAAAAATGTAGTAGGATAGACAAAGACATGTTTCTCTTGCCTTTTTCTTTTTTATTATTTACCGCATTGTGGACAATAAAAATAAACAAGGAGAAAAATCAACTACTTCTTTGGATATTTTCATCTGTTACATAATTTTAGAACAGTGCGCAGTTGTCTGTTGTCCTTGACGTACATAAACTGGCACAGTTAATTGCCTCAAGAATAAATAACAGATCAATGTTGAAGGACGAAGAGTAGGTGAGTACTCTGAGTAGATATCTCATTCTAAGCATGACCGTGTGTTAATACATCAACCGACTCCAACGGGAAAACATAAATCAATTATCCAGTTTGCCTGATAATTTTGCGACGGATCATTTCTTACAGGTTAGTTTTCACTTCTTATGACATCTTCATTATATTCTTTATAAAGTTCGTTATTTCTGAACACATGCGATCAATGATAAAAGTGGGTAGACTCGACGAAGAACCGTGCTCTCTCAAGACGTGTTAAGCGGAACGGTGCTGCCTTAAAGAAACAGTTGTAAGCAAAAGAATGAGGTCGCTCCGGTGTAGGAGTGTTCAGAGGCGCTGGTTTCTGAACACTCATTCGAGAGGAGTACTGACCTGAGACCCGGATGAGGCATGGATAGTGCTCCCCTCTCCTCACTGCACTGCTCCTCTCTAGCCCCCTAGACCCCTAATTATGGACGAGAGACAGCTTTTAGTCTTAAGAGCTGCTTATGGGAGTGTTTAAAACCGAAACGAAAAAAGGTATGTAGAAATTTATTTATAAAAAAGTGTGCTGCTGCGCTCTACTAATGAAATGAACGTCTTTTTCCTAATTACGCAGATTTTTTTAAAAATGTTTCATTATATAAAGTTTCCTTCACCCACGTAGGCACAGGGCATGCTATATTCGACTGCTAGTTTTGTTGTTGTAATAACTCTTACATTAACCTAAAGGCGAGACCCGCAAACTATTAACAGTGTTGCTGGGTAGTAATAGAATAAGAAATTTAAAGACAAAAATACTATGATAGTTAATTTGTGGAATTTTGTAGGAAATGAAACGACGGTGAATTCCAAATGTTTTCATGATAGATTTTGGGATATCAGAGTTTCATTCCAATTGCTAATTAATTGATCTTCTACTCTTATCATTTTTCTTTGTATGTATAAATCTCAATTAACACTACACTCACACACATTTGTATTGGAATAAGTTCCTTGCGGTTAAGAACCCATTGTTATCTTTGCATGCATTCGAAAATATTGATACCCTAATTTGCTTATCGGTACTACCTTAACTTTGCTTTAGAGATGTGGTGTTAGAATCTGTCTACGAACGACAGCGAAAAAATTTCTCTGACATAGTATTCACGTTTGTTTCGTGAATATTTGAAAAAATAAAGCGAACCTAAACAGAGAAAACGGCAAAAATAAACCCAGTTTACCGTGGAATCAATCTCTGTTTTGAAATGTCATTATTCCTGTATGAAAAGTTTTTAATAGCGATGCAGTCTTTAAAAAGAAACGTGTTGATAGATGTAGGTATAAAAGTACCCCAGAAAAGTTTTGATTGCTTGATTTTAAACAGATTGAGACTTAATAAATACAACCTCTATTTAAGCTGAACATCATATCTGCATAAGAGGAGAAAGATGAAGCGAAATTTACCTTTTTGCGTTAGAGTGATGCAGTAGAAGTTTGACTAACAGTAACGCGAAACAAATCTCCCCATCTTACTATAAAAATAGTCAAATACTGTATTTCTCCACCTATACACCAAAGAGATAAAATATTATGGCCACCTGCCTAATATGACGATGGTCCTCAATGTACCGCCAAAACAGCTCCTACCCGGCGACGCATATCGCTGCAAGATTTCTAAAGGTGTCTTGTGGTACCTGGTACCAGTACGTTACCAGAAGATCCTTTAACTCTTGTCAGTTACATGGTTGAGCCGCAGCACATCGGATCCTCTGTTCCAACACAAACCACAGATGCTTGATTGGATTGATGTCTGGGGAATTTGGAGGACAGGGAGGTACCGGAAATCTTCCTCATATTCCGTGAACCATCCTCGAACAATCCGGGCAGTGGGTCATGGCGCATTATGCTGCTGAAAGAAGACACTACTAGAAGGGAACACCAAAGAAAAGACGCTAAAAGACTCTAGTAGTGTCTAGAAAAAGAAAAGACACTAAAAGATTCTAGTAGTTGACTGTAGTAGTGTCTACTAGTGTCAAAGAAAAGACACTAAAAGACTTAGATTGTAGTCTTTAATACACTGCCGGACAATTGCTAAGGACGGATGACAATAGCAACGATAGCAACCATAAAATGGAAGGCAGGAAAATGTGGAAATTGGCATAAGTGCGGGATACAGTAAGACGTGTTGTGCGTATGCAAATTTAGGATTGCCGAACTTGTTCGTGACGTCATAGCGCTGATAAGAGATATAAAGGATTTGACGCGTATTGACCGTTGTTGTTCAAACGCAAAGTTGAAAGGGAAAGCATCAATTGACGAACTTGCAATTTTCAGTATGTCTTCCCGACATCACCTAGGTGATTTTACGCGTGGCCGTATTATTGGCAAGATTGAAGAAGGGTGAAAAATAACAGATGTTACCAGGGAGTTCAACGTCAGCCACAGTGTTGTTTCAAGGCTTTGGAAATCATTTCAAACAAATGGAGAGTGCAGCAAATGTCACGGGGGAGGTCGTGTTCGCAGTACGACACCTGCAGAAGATCGGTACATAGTGCTATCAACAAAAAGACACCGGCGCAGCACAGCTAGTGAGGTAGCAAATCAGTTTATGGCTGCTACTGGCAAGCGGATCTCCCGAAAAACTGTCGCCAGACGTTTGCATGAAGGAGGACTATACGCCCGCCTTCCTGTTGTGTGCATCCCATTGTCCAGACGTCACCGTACCGCCCGTTTGCAATGGTGCCATCAACATCGCAATTGGACTGATAACGACTGGTCTGCTGTCCTCTTGTCAGATGAGAGTAGATACAGTCTACCGTCTGATTGTCGCGACAACTGATCTGGCGTGATAGTGGTACTGCATATTGTCCAGCAAACATACAGGAAAGGGACCGATATCCGACATGTAGTGTCATGGTATGGGCTGGCATCATGATCAATGGCCGTACGTCCCTCTATGTGCTTCCAACTGGGACTATGACTGGCCAACGATACATTAATGATGTTCTGCTACCTCATGTTCGCATGTTCCGTGGTGCTGTCGGTGATAGATTCATTTTCATGGACGACAATGCAACATGTCATCGAACAGTCGCTGTCCAGGAGTGTCTTGAGAGCGAGGACATTCAACGCCTCGTATGGCCAGCACGTTCTCCAAATCTGAATCCCATTAAAAATGTTTGGGATGCTTTGGGGAGGAGTCTTGCTGGTCGCCAATGCCCTCCAATAAACAAGGACATCCTCATCCGTGCACTGACAGAGGAATGGGATAAATTACCCCAACAGCTGCTTGATAATGTTGTGCAAAGCATGACACGACATGTGGAATCTTGCATCGCCCTCCATGGTGGCCATATCCCGTATTGACATCTTACGCCGGAACGCCTGCGGACGGTAATTGCATTTTTTTCATGTTTACGTATTCTACTCAAAACGGCCTGTTTGTCCCTTGAACACGTTCCAAAGCCTTCTGGACTTCAGAGCACAATAAATTGTCTTTCTTGTAATATCCTGGCATTCTGACATTATTTTATTTCACTTGGCATCCAACCACACTTACTTTTTTATGCGCAATATAGCCGTTTATGATCCGTCCTTAGCAATTGTCCAGCAGTGTATTTCACTTAGACTACTAGACTACTTAGACTGACTTAGACTACTAGACTACTTAGACTGACTTAGACTACTTGACTACTTAGACTGACTTAGACTTACACTGACTTAGACTACTAGACTACAGACTTAGACTACTAGACACTCCGATTACTTAGAATACTTCGATTACTTACACTTAGGTAATTTCTTACACTTAGATTACTTAGACTAGACTACTTAGATTACTTATATAAGTGTAAGTAATGTAGACTACTTAGATTACTTACACTTATATTACGAATACTGTCTAGACTACTTACATTTAGATTACTTAGACTACTTAGACCTAGACTGACTAAGATTTAGAGTGACGTTTTAGACTTAGACTACTAGACTGACTTCGACTACTGGACTACTGACGTATTCTACTTAGACTACTGATCTAGACTACTTAGACTACTAGACTACAGAACTTAGACTTAGACTGACTTAGACTACTAGACTACAGACTTAGATTTAGAGTGACTTAGACTACTTAGATTACTTACGCTTAGATACTTTCTTACACTTAGATTACTTAGACTAGACTACTAAGACACTTACTACGAGATTACTTATCAAGTGTACTACTTAGATTACTTATCAAGTGTACTACTTAGATTACTTATCAAGTGTACTACTTAGATTACTTATCTAAGTGTAAGTAATATAGAGTACTTAGATTACTTAGACTAGACTTCTTACATTTAAATTACTTAGACTAGACTTCTTACATTTAAATTACTTAGACTAAGACTGACTTTGACTATTTAGACTGACTTAGACTACTAGATTATTAGTCTTAGATTACTTTGATTACTTACATTACTTACATTTAGATACTTTCTTACAATTAGATTACGTAGACTAGACTATTTAGATTACTTACTACTAGATTACTTATCTAAATGTAAGTAATCTAGACTACTTAGATTACTTACATTTAGATACTTTCTTACAATTGGATTACGTAGACTAGACTGCTTACATTACTTACTACTAGATTACCTATCTAAGTGTAAGTAATCTAGGCTACTTAGATTACCTGCACTTAGATTGTGATTACTTAGGCTAGACTACTTAGATTACGATTACTTAGGCTAGACTACTTATATTACTTAGACTAGACTTTTGACACTTAGATTAGTTAGACTACTTAGACTGACTTAGACTGATTTAGACTACTAGACTACTGAGTTAGACTACTTTGACTGTAGTAGTGTTTAGTACTGTCAAGGAAAGGACACTAAAAGATTCTAGTAGTGCCTTCTTCTTTGGAATACCAAAGAAGAAGACACTACTAGAGGGGAATACCGTTGTCATGAAAGGAAGCATTTAGTCTTCAGTGATGTTTAGATACGTGTTAGGCGTCATAGTTTCCTGCACCTGAATGACTGCCCCCAGAGTTTCCCACAGAACATTGCTCAAAGCATTATACTTCCTCCACAGACTCGCTTTCGTCCCATGGTGCATCCTGACGCCAAAAAACTACCCCAGGAACAATCTCATTTCCCGTCTCACAGGGTGCTACAGGAAACGAGATTCTTCGGATAACACGACCTTCTTCCAATCATTCACGGTCCAGTTTTGTTGTTCGCGTGTCCATTGTAGGCCCTTTTGACGGTGAACCGAGATGAGCATGGACACTCGGAGAGGCCTGTAGCTACGCAGCCCCATTTTGATCAGAGTTCGAAGAACTGTGTCTTGCGACACATTTTTACTATCACCAGTATTCAAATCACCGACGAGTTGTGCCACAGTATCCATTCTGTTCGCTCGTACCATAGGGGATAGCCTTCGATGCTCTCTAACATTGATGAACTGTGGTCGGCCCACGCCTCGCCAGTGGTGTTCGTGATTTTTTCGTCCTCGGATCACTTTTCTGAAAGTGTTGACCGTGAGCCCTCTACT
Source organism: Macrothele yani (assembly GCA_039090855.1). Lineage (NCBI taxonomy): Eukaryota > Metazoa > Arthropoda > Arachnida > Araneae > Macrothelidae > Macrothele > Macrothele yani. The sequence continues at coordinate 203,571,912 of CM076990.1, forward strand.
AGACTTACCGTCAGGGAAGTACATGTATTGAGCCAGTCATTTGGCCATTGCAATTTGGCCTTTGTCAAACTCGCTTAAGTCCGCTGCCGTTCCTATCTGAAGAGCAACATTGATTAGCAGAGCTCGGTATCAGGTGTTATTTACACAGTTTCATGACCTTCACACACACCGTCGTTTACCTGCAGTTGCTTCGATTTCCATAAAGACGCGTTGGTAATAATATTTCGGCACTTCAGAGTATATACAAAGGCCGTTCCCTAAAAACAGGGAGTAATTTTTTTGAGTTGGTAACAGTACGAATGGGAAAAGTAACCACACAGACGACTAATTGAATTAAGGAAGTATCTATGGCAACAGTTATTAGTCGTGGCAGACGATTCTGGTTTTGTTATTGCGCAGTTGTTTAATGTACGTCTGCATTTCGCCATACAGCTACGGAGGGGAATCATTCAAAGTTAAGAAGTGAAATGCGTTGTGCGATAAAATTTTGTTATGGTTTTGATAAAACGGCTCCAGAAACACTTCATTTAATGAAAAAGTTTACAAAGATAAATGTTTGGGTGAGTTAACGATTTTTCGATGGCACCATGATTTCAAAAAAGGACATTTGTTGGCAGAATTCGGTCCTAGGCTTGGTCGACCGGAAAGTGTTGCTACGGAGCGTATTGTTAACACTGTTTGGGCAATCCTGCATGAACATCGACGAATGACGTGTGAAGACATAGCGACGTCAACTAATATTTCAAAAACCTCGGCATTCCGCATTCTACGCGAGAAATTATTCCTGCGTCGTGTGTGTTCCAGATGGCTACCTCACCACCTGACGAGAGAACAATTGTTAGCCAGAGTTCAGGTGTGTCATGAGTGGAAACAAATGATTGCGAAGGATTCAAACTTTCTAAACACAGTAATGGCTGCCGATGAGTATGGGTCCATTATTCCGACCCCCTCACGAAGCGCGCAACGAGTGTCTTGAAACACACAGGCTCGCCTCCTCCAAAAAAAGTCTGCCAAACCAAATCAGCTGGGAAGGGGATGATGATAATTTTCTTTGATCATAAAGGTGTAGTCTACCAGCAGGCGATGCTGTTCGTCCACAAATTACTGTCAATGCTGAGTATTACGTTTCAATCTTGAAGCGCCTGCGTCGATACATATCGATTAAGCGACCGGAACTGGTGGGCAAGTGGACACCACACCATGATAACGCCCACCCATATGTGACTGCTTGTGTTCAACAGTTTCTTACGAAATGCAGTAGTGAAATCACGACATAGCCTGCATACATTCCCGACCTCGCCCCGTGCGATACCTGGTTGTTTCCAACAATGAAGAAGAAGTTCCGTGGCGCAACATTTAACACAGATGTTGAGGTTATTCAAGTGTACAGGAGTCGCTAAAGCAGCTTCCACAAAGTGCTTTCGCCACATGCTTTGAAAATAGGATTAAACGATGGGACCGTTTCATATCATCCGAGGGAAGATACTTTGAGAACAAATAACATATATTTTGCTGTACCTATATTTCTTCATTTTGCATGTATTTACTCTTAGTTTTTATGGAATGGCCGTTGTATACAGGGAGCAAGCATTGTTTTGATGAACTTATTTCCAGTTCTTCCTGCATGACTCTTAGCGTGCTATTCCAAAACTGGTTTTGAGAGTGTTCATTCAGCATGAGAAGTTTGTGTGCTTTCCTCGATAGTTTATTTTCTCGTAACTGTATAAACTATTTACAAATGCATCTCAAGAGACTGAAATATAAGCTTCATTCGCAACATATACTCACGTTTTAATAAATCGTTTTATGTATATAAGTTCTGAAACGAAGAATCTTATGGTGTTATCAGCTAAAAATATAAATCACTAAATCTAATATTTTTCTGTTTTAACTCTTATTGTTACCTATGATATAGTGAGTGGTCAGCACTCGTTGATAAACTTCAATAGGTGCCTGGGCAAAAAGACAGACCACCCATGCGCCATCCGGGACTTCAACCGGTACCCACTTGGTCGAGAGGTGAGAAGCCGGCCTCAGACAACTGCGGAGGAAATTTTATAATGTCGTTACCGGTAATTAATTTATCTTGATGCACATTTAGTAGAATGTCTGTTAAGGGAGAGCAGCTTCCAATGTATCCTTTGTTATGGAGCTCCATGTACTACGAGCTCAAGTCCTTTTTGCCGCTCTGCTAGCGCAGTGGTCTAAGCGCAGGCTTGTGATCAGTCGTCCGTGAAGGGTCCGGGTTCGAATCCCCTGTGAGGCATGGATGTTTGTGTTTGTCTGACGGCGCTGGCTCTCCTCCTTCCCTGGAACTAGTGATCCTAAATTACGGATGGGTGACTGCTTATAGCCCATTGAGTTGCTCACGGTTGTCCTTAAACTTCTCTCTATTCTGCAAAAAAAAAAAAAAGTAACTGCCTCTGCTGCTGCGCAAAACGTATTAAGCACAAAAATATGAAATTTACATCGTTTGTAGAGAATTGTTTGAAAAACCCGCTGAAATAAACCGTTTTTCAATTCTGGCGATATTTCAAGAGCTATTCTGTTACAAAGTTAAGGTAAGCAAAAAGTGCTATCAGGTCCCGTTCCAGACACACTAACAGAAACAGAACTACGAAACTTTGTAGGCATGAAGTACCATGACCGAAGTTTTGCACCTCGTCGTCCTTTTTTTGAATTTCGATTTAGTTTACGAGAAATTAAATTTCAAACATTTCACAAAATTCTCTATTTCGCGATGTGATCCATTAAAAAAAACGGATATATGGCAAACTATAAATCATAACGCATTGCAATTTTTACAGCATAAACTTACAACTATCATCCCTTTTTTACAAAAAAAAATTAAGAAAAAGTCATTTTTTGATTTTTAAGCATTTTTTAAAGACGCAAAGGAGAGAAACGAACGACTTGTCTTCATAAGGTATTTATTGCTCAAAATGTTAGTTATAAAAAAACGCCTCTACAAAATATGAACAAGAACAGAATACAAAACAGTAACAAAATATGGGAGAGAACAAGGTATAAGCAAGCATTAAAAAAAACAATAACAACAATGTAAAGGGTGTGAAACAGCGGGCGCTCACAGGCTGCCCAGTTGAGCAGTAGTAAAAATAAAAGTCTATGAGTCCGTTGATAACAATAGTATTAAACTGTGTCTAAGAGTTCGCCGAAAACTAAACAAAAACAGACGGTAAAGCAGTACAAGTTCAAAGGTAAACAATTTCAAAGCAAAACGTTTATTCAGAAGAAAAAAACTCAGTCAGTTGGGAAATCATGAACAGGCTGTTGATTGTTTTCGAGTTCAGCTGTGAGCAACTTCAGCATGTACCACAGACGATGCTGAAGTTGGGCATTTTCAGGGGGAACGGAAACGTTAATCAAAAATTCACCAAGCAATTGCAGTTGTTGCAGCATTTCAGGTAACCAATTTAACTTAGATTGAATACACGGGATTGTTAGAAATTTGTCAATCCTAGGGCGTTGAATTAGTTCAAGAAGTTCAGTAAATGTGAGCGGTTGCATTCGAACAGAACAGTCTTTGAACAGAGCGGAAAGTTTGGGAATAGTGGGAAGAGAAGAATCATCTCCAACAACATCCGAAGCAATCGATGCTGATTCACTTAAATTAGCAGCAACATCCATATCATCATCAGTAGGAAGGCAAGCGAATCTGTTTGTTGTACGAAGTTGAGAAGGAAAATTTTCTACGCCAGGTGAGGTTCCAGAGGAAGTGGCAGAAGATTTGGTCCGAAAACGCCTAGTGCGACGCAAACGCCTATAAGAAGACTCGGCAGAATTTGGGCGTTTCCCGGCATTTTTGGGTCCAGAGGAGCCCACCGAAGTAGGAAGAGGTGGAAATGACATGTCAACAATGAGAGCAGATTTAAACAGTTCAGAAGCAGGTGTTTGCACTTGCGAAACAGGCTGTGAAACGGGAGGCAATTTGTTGCTTGGTGGTGGCACTTGAGAGCTGGGCAATGATGACGCAGTAGTTTCGGAAGAAAGCGGCTGCTCGGAGTTGAATGGAAATGGCAGTTTAGTGCTTGGCAATAACTGCGTTGGAGGTTTGAAAGACAGCGGCTGCTCGGAGTTGAATGGCAGTGGCGGAACTGAAACAGGTGAAGACAACGAGATATCTGCAGTCATTGAAGGAGCAAGTAGCAGAGATGATGACGTGGTTGATATTGGGGCAACAGTTTTTTCAGTAGTAAGGGAGGAGGAAGTGTATGATGGAGGTGTGTCAGGAACCTTCAACTGAGAGACAGCACCTTGCGCAAGTGTGCGCTGAGGGAACTCAAAAGCCAGGTGTCCCTCAGCTCTACCCCGGAAACACTGGACACCAGCAAATAAGTTGAAAACGTATGTTCGTGTGTCCGTAACAAGTTGCAGAGATGTGGGGCGGTTAGAAATGGCTTGGTCAGTGGGGAAAATAACACGATATTGGCGACGTCCTCCTTGCACAAATTTGAATGGAGAGTCTCTGGCAGCAGCTGGGAGAAATTTAGTCTCTCCCACTACTCGACCAAGAGTGCCGAGTGCAGCAACAAGTAAGTTGTCAGGAATAGCAGTAGGCACAGGAGATAATGTCACTGTGACCGGGCGTAGTGCAGAAGCAACAGGTTGCAAGTGAAAGGGGCCAATATCAATGCCTGTAGCAAGAACGGTGTCGGTGGCTTTTTGGTGAACAAAATGAACGACAACACCCCTCCAATGCGAATAATTGAAACTATGCTTTCCTTGGGAACAACTTTAACCAAGGCCTCCAAATAGAGGGGGAGGGGTGTCACGAAGAGACGGAAAACACACACTTAATAACAAAGCTGAGGAAAGTTCTTTACCTGCTGGTGAGTCGTCAGAAATCCGAATCTTGAGAACTTTATCTTCTCTAGAAAATTCTGGTTGCATTGAAAGAGGTGCATGAGATTGGTTTGGACGAGCAGTCGCAGCATACGAACGTGGAGGAGTAGCAGCCATGGTAGCAGAACGTGACTCGGCACCCAGGATATGCAAATTAGGACGAAGAACATTCGATGCAGAAACATTAGGATGAAGCACATTAGAAGCAGAAACACAATCAGAAGTAGACAAATCCGCCCTTGAAGAGGTCATTGTTGTCTCACAAGCGGTCGATGTAGCCAAAGAAAATCCAGCGGAGATAAAATCAGCAGACGGAACTTGCATTTGTACTTGGGAAGCAGCCATCATGGCCGCTAAGCCGAACAACACAACACTGTGTGCTGCAACTGCGTCACACAGAAAAAACACAAAATAACGTAACAGGAGGCACACACACTCACTTAAAGTGAGGCAAAACGGTGAAAACACAACACAGTCAACACGAACCACTAAAGCAGACGATAAATTCACAGAAAAAAAACATTTTTTTTACAGACGCAAAGGAAAGAAACGAACGGCTTGTCGGTCTGCACGATAACCACAGAGGAACGTTCTGATCCCCTGACCTGCTGCCATGGTGACGCAGAGAATATGTTATGCATATCTCAGTTGTTTAAGGTGGACGTCAAGTAATTTTGCTTCCTATACTTCCAACGGAAAAACTTCTGTACACATTTTCTTCACAATTAATGCGTTCCCAAGGATGAAAATTATAAAATCGATTAAAATAGCTTCATTTTATAACTTGGAATACTTAATATTTTCTAAAACATAACGATAATTATGTAATCCAACATTTGTTTGTCTACTGACGTCATCAAAGTACAGGTCACGCCATCTTTTTTCTGGTTCCAACACCACCAAAAGAAAATTTATTGATTTTTTATATAATTATGGTTATGTTTCAGAAAATATTGAGTATTCCAAGTTACAATATGAAGTTATTTTAGTCGATGTTCAAATTTTCATCCTTGGGAACACAATAATTGTGAAGGAATTGTGTACAAAATTTTTCCATTGAAAGTATCGGAAGCAAAATTACTTGACGTCCACCTTAATGGTTTAGCATAACGGTTTACGGTTTACGGAAATGCTTTTTGGACCGCTTTTGTTTTCCTTAGTGGTAAATGTAGTCTATAAGTTCAAACGACAAAAGTCGGACCTTCCAAAAAATTAACGACAGTAAAAAAAACTTCTGAAATTTCATAATAACAAGCCTTATTTGCTTAGACATTCAATAAAATTGAAATTTATATGAATTTTGCAGTTTTTATTTCATGTGATATACTTGGAGATCGGGCTGCAGGGCCCGAGCGCTACTCTGGAAACGAGCGTAGCGAGCCTAGAGGCGCAGTCCCTAGTCAACCAGAAAAAAAAAAAAAAAAGGAAAGAAAAAAGAAAAGTGCGTTTCAAAGCGTAAGTAATTTACGAAACATTAAAACAAGTTAGTAAAATCATGCAATGCGTTGATTATGATACGCTTTCCAACATACCAGAAATTATTACTCAAGTTATGAGGATAATGGCTGTAGAATAAATCTCGCTCCTATGTCTGGACATTTGACCCCATTTCGAGGATATTCAACAGAACCAGTTAAGTATACTTCCGGAGCAACATGATAAAGTTTTGTCTCAATCAAAGCATTTTTACGTAAGTTATGACGCATAAGAGAGATGGAATGAATCCCGCTGCTATGTCCTGACCTTTAACGTCACTTCGCCCATTTTCAAAAGGATTCTTCCCAGGTGGTCGCCTACCACGTAGTAAAATGTCATCGAAATCGAACCATTTTTACGGAACTTATGACGCATAAGGGCAATGGAATGGATCCTGCTCCTATGTTCTGACATTTGACCCAATTTCGCCCGTTTTGAATAGGATTCGTCCCCAGGTGTTCCCTACCACATACTAAAATCTCATCGAAATGTAACCAATTTTGCACGAGTTATCCCGCGGACAGACATACGGATGGGCAGACGGATGCACTGACAGACGGACGGACGGACAAAGCTGGAGCATATACGCTTCTTCAACCTACGGTTAGAAAGCGTGAAAAAGCACTCACAAATGGTTATTCTCTACAAGATGAGACACATAGCAATAGGTTTGCACATTTGAAGAACACAATTAGCTGAATAAGGGAATTTTAACATGTTATAAATTTGTTTATTCATTAAACCCTTACAAACTATATATACGTAAATATACAATACGTTCATAATACGAGCTATTAATAGGAATTGCAACACCATGAAGAAATGTTCGGATTTGCACGAAATTTACAGGGTACATACAAATGATTACAATTACAGTGCACACGCAAATGTGAGGCGCGCGCAACGCCATCGGAAACGTTACACAAGGAAGTATAAAAGAAGGCGTACAGAGAGAAGATTTTAAAACTTGCTTTCCCTAAACTCGACCTTACCCAGTTAACACGTCCCGTACCGCTTAGGAAGACGAGACACCCATACGAACACTTCACGGAGTTTGAAAGAGGTAGAATCGTTGGACTCAGAGAAGATGGTTTATCATACCGTGATATTGCTGCACGCGTTAGGCGTAACGCAACTACCGTTATGCGTACATAGCGTCAATGGTCAGCAGAAGGTTCTATGCATCATCTTGCAGGGTTTCGACCTCGAAATCGCAAGAATGAGTGGGAACACTGGCACTTGTACCGTATGGCAGTGACATCGCGCACACCACCATCCACGACAATTGCGCAGCAATGGATGATGTTCAAACATAGTCCGATGTCTGCAAGCACTGTTCGTCACCAATTGCTGCAGAGATGCCTCGTTGCTCGACGTCTATTGCTGCGACTTCCTTTGACTCTGGACCACAGGCGCCAGCGATTGTAGTGGTACCACGAACGTCGAAACTGGAGTGCTGAATGAAAACATATTGTGTTTTCGGACGAGTCCAGATTCCATCTAATGCATCACCACAGGCGAATCCATGTTCGCAGATCAGGAACAGCATCTGGAAGGCAGCACTGTGCAGCCCCATACTGGTCCCACGCTGAGCGTGATGGTCTGGGGCGCTATCGCGTTTCATTCACGCACTCGCCTACTACGCATCAGGGACATATTGAACAGAAAACGCTACATCACGGCAGTGTTTAAAGCAGGACTTCTACCCTTCCTTTAGACGATCCCGGGAGCCATCTTCCAACAAGACAAGGTTCGAACCCATGTTACACGTACTGTCCAAGACGTACTCTTTATGCATCAAGTCGCTCGTCTTCCCTGGCCTGCTCGCTCTCCAGCCTATAAAGAACGTCTGGGGTGTCAATGTGCAATGACTGACTCTCATGATCATTACGCCTGTCGCCACCAACGAATTGTGGATGCCTGTAGAAGTAGAATGGAATGCAATACCGCCGACGACCATCCAAACTCTGTTTCATTCGAACGCACGGCGTATGGGGTCGGTTATCACCACCTATGGTGGATTTCTTATTACACATTTTTTGGCCTTCGTCATTACGAACCGGTATGTAATTGTTATCGTTTGTAGTATGTACATTGACTAATCACTCCCATAAATTTTATTGTGATTGCTTGTTTCTTTCTTGCTGTTGCAATTTGTATTAACAGCAATGTATATTAAGTTTTCGTTGGCGTGGTTGTGAAGGAACTCCCTCTCAAAACAACACGCGTACGTTTGATGTATGTTATCTTACCGAACACATAGCACGCTTTCAATCCGATGTAAAACCAACAAGATCGAAGTAAACACAGGGAGCTGAGGGTTTGTCGCCTTCATTCTACTGCATGGTGGCGTTTGTTATTCTTTTGGCTTCTGATTGGTAGGCATTCGCGAAGTTCAAGAGGGAAATAAGGTAATAAGAATTGTACGTGACCTTGGAAATTTCCCCAGACGCGGACATTTTGAAAAAAAAAAAAATATCATGGGAGGCGTCGGTTAAGAGAAAGTCCCGGATGAAGAGGTTTTACTGTATCTGGAATTTTGAGTTCATTCCTCTCATTATGAAGACAGATGTATTTTATAATATATACAGTATAAACACCCAGATCCGTCTGTCTCTCTGCAACGCTTGACGTCCCAGCAACGTCTGCATTGTTGTGCCATCACTTATCGAACAATTCTTGGGTGCTCTCGCGATGTCAAAATGATTGCCTGCTATGTAATAGCGTGCGATCACTTTTATACGTCAAGGTGATCTCGTGCTACTTTAAAAACATCGGATTATTAATGACTGAAGTTCTATTTTTCCGATCTACAAAATTCGATTGGAATTATTGATATCACGGCAAGTTGAGTTTCCACGCAATCACACTGATATGTCAAGGTGATCGCGTGCTAATTTAAAAACATTGGATTAATTATCAATGACTCGAGTTCTATTTATCCGATCTACAAAATTCGAATTAAAATCTTAATAACACGGCAAGTTGGGGTTGGAAAATAATTTAATTTAGCACAATTCGAATATTAATTTGTACACTTTAATTATTTATTACCTTTTTAATTCAACTAACTTTCCTAACTTCGTGCTGATTATATTATATATTTTGCAAACTATCGATCTATCTAAACGCCGTAAACTACAATAAAAACTGAAATCTTGAGATGTCAAAGTGAGCAAGATTGCATCTAAAAGCAAATGTCGCCCCAATAGCACATTGTCGAGAATTTAGATAGTTCCAATTTGTAATACCAGATGTCGCATTATTTTGTAAAAACAGCTTTGTCAGGAAGTTTCAGACTAACCGTCGAATGGGACAGACAGTTAGTTTTTTGAAGGGAACAACAAGGGTGCCGAAGAAAAGTCATTTAACGCGAAAGATCAAATAAAAAGTTATTAAGGTAAGTTACACGAAAACAACTTTCCGAGTTTAGTGCTGATTATATTACACATTTTGCAAAATATCGATCTGTGTTGCTCTAATGTACAATTATTAAACACCAAATATTTTACACAGAATGTTATTTATCGCGAGGTCTTTTTAAAAACGGAAATAAATAAAATATAATTTTTAGCTCTAACATAAATGAGTTCTTACTACACTGCTGGCCACCCAAAATGCAACAAAAAGAAGGACACGAGATAGCAAAGACAGATTTACTGGACACATAACAAGAGATACAAAGATGAAACGATTCAGCTTACAGGCCCGTGCGACTTGCAGAACACGCAGAAATCAATAGTTCGTGTGGCCCCCATGGCTGGCAATAACGGCCGCTACACGCCGCGGCATCGAACGAAAGAGGCTTTGCATGTGGGCTTGGGGTATGTCGGTCCAGGCTGCTTCCACACGTTGCCACAGTTTATCAGGCATAGCCGCGGGTGGTGCTTGTCGGGCCACTCGGTTGCCGATCAGCGACCAGACGTGTTCGATGGGCGACATATCGGGAGAACAGGCAAGCCACCGCAGCAGTGACACTTGGTGGGCCGTGAAGAATTGTTGCACGATGCGTGCCACGTGCGGGCGCGCATTGTCTTGTTGAAACGTGGCCGCTGGCAGGTCCTGCAGGTAAGGGAAGACTACAGGCTACAAAACGTCGGAGATGTAGTGGTGGCTGTTGAGTGTACCGGCGATGCGTACCAGAGGGGTGCGGGTGTCATATCCAATTGCGCCCCAAACCATAACGCCAGGCGACGGACCTGTATGGCGATGCATAATGCAGGCAGGCGTCATACAGTATCTCGCCGCGGTGCCGCCGCACGCGTATCCGAGCATCGTGGTGTTGCAGGCAGAAGCGGGATTTGTCGGAGAAGACAATGTCATGCCATTCCGTAGTTCAGGTGCGCCGTTCAACGGCCCACTGCCGCCGCACTCGCCGGTGGTGTAACGCCAATGGTAATCGGAGCAATGGGCGCCGTGAGACAAGTCCCCGCTCCTGTAGACGGCGTCTAACGGTTCGTGCTGACACAGATTGTTGCGCAACACACCCTAATTCCAGCGCTAACGTTCGTGATGTGGCGGTGCGAGCCGTCAATTCCCGCCGCACAACATGCCGGTCCTCTCGTTTGGTGGTGTGCCGCGGCTGCGGCAATCGCTCACTTCGGTCCGTTCGTCCCTCCTGCACCCACCGAAACCATACTCGCCTCACTGTGGGTGGATGTCGTCCCACACGGGCTCCGATGTCTCGGTACGATAAACCGCTGTCGCGATAAGCCACTATTTGTCCTCTGTCGAACTACGAAACGTGATGGAATGACTGCCGTATTCTGCGACGATGCATCAGGAAGCTTCCCACGCACAGGTCCGGCAGCACAACACACTTCCTCTACTTACATCCCGCCTTCTGTGTACCCTTCTTACAGTGCTTCTGGGTGGCGTGTCGGGCACACATGATTTGCATATTCCCTGCAATGCTAATCGTTTGCATATCCTCTCGCGGGCGACGCATGCTGCGAATTTCAGGCCAATCGGATGCTTCCTTTCATTGTGTTGCATTTTGGGAGGCCAGCAGGGTATATAAGATTTTACTATGTTTCCTTACAGAAATCCGGCGTCTTTTTGATTTGCTTTCAATCTGCTTCAATTAAAAGTTTCACTCCGTCACAGGACGGGCGACATCCCTATACATTAATATTTATTTACAGCTTAAAAAAATCCCGTCCTAGAACGGGCTATACCTTAGTTATTATGATTGTTACCATTTGGTTTCTATAGTATGCTCTTTTTTCATTCAGGTTTGGCACTCAGATGGAAACCACAGGAAAGCGGACTCCTTTGTATCAGGACGTGGATGGATTTCGTCTCCCGGGATATTTCTCCGCCGACGCATATCGCTCAGCTGTATCTTACCAACCCAGAGCAGATGACTTATTTATCGTTACATATCCCAAGTGCGGGACCACGTGGGTACTGAACATAGTATCATGCATTTTCAATATTGGAAAGCCCTTCGAAAAAGCCCTTGGATTTTTAATCAAGACACCATTCCTGGAACTCACAGGCGCCGAGGCAGCGGAAGCAATGCAGAGACCAGGAGCAATAAAAGTTCATCTACCATTTCGCCTCATTCCATACAGTCTAGACGCAAAGTACATATTTGTAGCCAGAAATCCCAAGGACTGCTGCGCATCTTTGTACCATCATACCAAATCCATTAAAGGTTATCAGTTTGCTGACGGAGAATTCAGTGTGTTTTTCGAGCTCTTCTTACGTGGTGAATTAGATTTCGGAGACTACTATGATACTCTTATCTCCTGGTACGAGCACAGAGGTGACCCTAATGTATTTTTTATTACTTACGAGCAACTGAAGGAGGACACTGAGAAATACGTCTTAGAGATAGCAGGATTCATGGGTGCTAAATATAGAGAAGAACTGGAAAAGCATCCAGTGCTCCTGAAACAAGTAATCAAACACAGCAGCATCGGTCACATGAAGGAAGCCTTCAATGGGTTTCTTGCTGAGTTGTCCAACTTTCACCCAGAAAAAACTGCAAACAATCCGGATGTACTGGTTGGTATCAGAGAACAGCTCACATCGAAATGTGCAGTGTTCAGTTCGGACGCTTTATCTGTTAACTTTGTGCGGAAAGGAATTATTGGTGACTGGAAAAACCTCTTCTCAGATGAACAGAATGAACGCTTTGAAAAGAAATACCGCGAAAGAACTGCACAGACGGACATTCCTGAATTCTGGAAGAACTATATATGAATTTTTCAGCGTTGTAAATAAATTACAGAAACTAAATTACGAAATTATAATTTTGAAAGGAGTTGTAAAAAGCCTGTTGTACTAAAATATATTCCTCCAACAGAAATAGTTTTTACACAATAGTAACTTTGGATTTTTGGGTTAATTTTTAAAGTTTAGCATTTTCATTATTGTATGCACTTTCTCACGTAAGGTAATGTCGGGTCTGTATATCAGACTGTAGTTTAAAAAACTTACTAATTTGAAAATCTTTGAAATTTAATGCATATATAATTTTAAGACTCAAGGTTTTTGGCCTGTTCCTGTTTCGAAGCTATATGAGTACTAGGAACATATGTAGCTTTACAAGTTCTGTGGAATTATAAATGTAACAATTCCTTTCCTTGGAAATTGGTTTTAGGTCTTATATACACAAATGTGATATAGCAGAAACTTGTATCATTTTTAAATCAACAGTTTTTGGCCTGTTCCTGGTCTATGTGGAAATGAAGGAGAAATATTCCATTTCTTTCGAAACTGCTTTTAGGTCTTATATACAAATGTGATATTGCAGAAACCTCGGCTCACTAGTTCTATGTGGAAATGAGAGTGGAATCGTTTCTTCTGGTTTTTAAAGAAGCCATAACAACTGCTTTTATTATATTGTTTCTCGAAGTACAGAAGCAGGTTAACTTCACCCGTCGGAGGATCCGAGCATTAAAGGTATTTGAAAGGCACCAAAAATAATTTTAAAGGGTCGAATGTTTTTTTGCTGACCATTTAGTCCCGGACTAACTGAAATGAGGATTAACTAGTCCCAAGTCACTTCGATTTACTCCCAAACAAATTAGGTATAAGTAAAGATCTAATTTTGGAAATGTTGATTATACATACTATGATATACAGACGAAACACACTGTGATACACAACAGTACTTCGTGTTAGTATATAGCCAGTTATGAACAAATTAGGATACAGTAAAGTTCTAATTTTAGAAGTGTTGATTATACAAACTATGACCTTCAGACAAAACACACTGTGATACACTACAGTGCTTCCTGTTAGTATATCACTTGTTATCATTTGATTACATTAAAAGACATATAATTCAGTTTGATAGAATCCTCTTAGCCAAAGAAGCATAACCCAAAAGAAAGATTTCCACAAAATTTAATCATTAAAAAATCGCATTAATAATTAATTTATCCACTTACAGAACTCCCTCCACATTTTTAGATTCATGAACAAACACGTCTGCTTCCTTTGCTATGGTTCATCCAATAGTTTAATGAAGATGCAGCATAATGACCCTTAATTTTAGGTCTAGATGACATAATCACCAGTACATTCAGCAGGTCATCTTGAAAAATCCTTTCTTACAAGTTGCTGTTGATGGTGAAACAGTACTTTATCAAATTCAGGAACTCTGGAAAACCACCAGATTTTGTAATCAGTGCTGTTCGGAAAACATGATGCAATGGCTGATTATTTTCGTTTTTTTTTTCAAAATATTTTAATGAAACCCACTGCTCACACTACTTTTTCCTCATCAGTAGTGAGAAAAAACACGACATGAAGTTGTAAGTGAGCTTTCTGATTTCTTCTTTACCAAATTTTTCCAAATCGATGCTGTCAGCTGGCCAAGAGTGACAGTTCACATAACATTCTCGAACATTCTCTTAAGATATTCTCGAACCTTCTCTTAGGATGTTTTACATTGCTCTTTACCAGCCGTGGAACATTCTCATCGCTTGTATAACTCATGACCGACAAATGTATGTCATCAAATAATAAATATATTTATTTTTTAATGATATATCATCAAAAAGTAAATATAAAATATTATTCGCGTACAGTTTTATGCGCCGTCGCCATGGAAATACGAACATTTAAACGGCATACCCGTGCTAATGGTGCCTGCAGTGGGACGCAGCAGATACGTATAAAGTGATACTACTGTGGCGTATCTGACTGCGTCTGCTCTTAGCGTCAACAGAGGGCGCCATAATGCAGATGCTGGTGTGGGAAGGTGACAACATCCGTTCTCTCTTTGCACTATTATAAACACGCGTAGTTTTTATAAAAGACATGCTCAAGAACAACAAGTTTCTGTGTTTTTTATCAGCACATTTGTGAACAAATGTCAAATATTCCTTAATGTTTGGCATCAATGCGCAGATTGATCAAGAAGTGATGGCTTTTTTCTTAATCTTGCAGTGTGTGCTGCCTACTTAACAGTAATAAATCAAATACAGCGAAAACCTCCGTTAACGGATACGAAAAACGATGACCTCCAAGCAATGACAAGTCATCGAGTTTATATTAGGTGGAGACCATTGGCATATCTTGGGTCCGAAACCTGGGCGATCCCCCCTCTCCCCCAGTACTGTTTTTTAAAAATTGCGAAGTTTATTTTTTTATTGTTAAGTAATAGAAGTAACATTTTTTTTCTAAATTCTATGTACATGCTATTGCTAACATGAAACCAAATAATTATGAAGATTAGAATTTGAACACTTATTTGTACATGAACTCCATTCTTCTTTCCTTTTGTGTGAACTTGAGTGTTACGTTTTCACAAAAATGTTTCTTCCGAGTACTTTTTCATATTTAAAAATAATGTTTTTCTCTATTAACAAACCAGCCAAGTTGCTCGAATGTGCATGTCCTTGTGTCTCTCTAAGATATATCTTGATTCTTTTTAATACGGAAAAACTTCTTTCGGCAGTTGCAGTTGTTGATGAACAGTTTAATATTGATCTGCTAATTTGTACACCTCAATAAACACTATGTCCAATTATTCAACTTTATGTAACAAGTAATGTCTCTTACTGATTTGTTTTGTATTCATCAAGGGAATTAAACACCTTCCGTTCATTTTTTAATCGAGCTGTATCAAAATTTGAAGCATAGAGTTCCTTAAGCTCTGATAGTAGATGTTCAGGGAAGCTTTCATAGAATTTATCAAAACAGTTCGAATCCAACAAAGCCACGAATTTACGATATAATATCACTGATTTTAATTCATTGACACTTCACACAAACTGCAACAATTCTCGCGAAACACGCGCTGTTAAATGCGGAAGCATGGAGGCACTGAGGTAGTCCGAAGTCTTCGTTTTTTCTGAACGAACCCTTGGCCAAAGCAATGGCCACTCAGGAGCTCCGTAGCTCATTCATGTTGTCAAGGAAACGCTAGCAGGAGATAGTGTTGAAGCTCTTCACATCAGAACAGCGAAGTTTCTCGAAGACGTTACCTTGCGTTACGTTGATGCCGTTGATCATCGCTCGCCAGACTGATTCTCATAATCGAGAGAAGCGAATCCACTCGTGTTTTTTCGCACTGAAAGCATCGACATATCTTAATACCGTTGATAATTGATTTTTATTTGGGCATTCTCTGGGCTTGGCAGCTAGCCTCGAATATACGCCACTGGTGGAGACACCACTCCTATCCACGCCGCACTGACCACCATAAGTCACCGTCCGTGCTGCAGGGGACGTCACATCCAGGCAAGACGCAGCCGCAGACAAGAAGCTGCTTTGAAACCAATGGAAAAAAGCTTCTAGGAGTATAGATAGATAAAATGAGGAATTGAATAATCTTTATCAATTATACACAAGCTTACTGTTTTATCAACTGCATAATTTAGTTCTGTTTTGCATATATGTGACGTCACGCTAACGATTAGCTGTTACCTATGGCGGCAGAGTCAGTGGTGTCTCCATCTAACATAAGCTCGATGTGGCAAGTTGTAGTTTGTACAGAACAGCTGCCGTAGGATTAACATTAGCAATAACCTCCTAACAACAAAACATCTTAATAGCAGTCAACGGACACCCTGTTAGTTCTGAAAGAGATCTAATGAATACCTTGTTCCTTAGGATTTAACGTAGCTCCTTCGGCATTTCGGGAAGCGTCATAAGATAGGTACAAAGAATATTACTAAAGGAAATGCGTGCCTCGGGCAGGATGTATTGGATTAGAGCAGGTACAATGGTGGGCTTAACTGAAAAGAAAGGGGTTAAAAGTTTATTTCTGTGTGAAGCGGACAGCCGTGTATGTTTCAGTCGCCTTCCGGGGGCTGCGCGAGTGGTTGCTAGTGCCTGGAATGTTTCCCGTTGTCATCTCTTTGTTTGGTTCATGATGGTTCTGTTCCTACTTTCCCGAGCTTGGCCGGAAAACTGTGAAGTTACACTTCACGTCTAATACCTTCCTTAAGCGCACGTTAGCTCTAATTTCCCAATTTGCCATTTCTAAGGGCTGTTTAGGATCAAACGTCAGACACAGCTTTACTAAAATTCCTCTGCAGCATGGTTTATTTATTGAATTATTATATTGAGTTTTGTTCAGCGTTTGGAGAATGCATTGCAACCGTTTGCTTTGTGCGCAAGCTTCATGATCTTGCTCGGTTGTTGTACAAACGCAAAGGACTAGCAATGTTAATTTAGGCCTAACCTACGAAGTACTGACTGCCATTCGGAGGTTTCAATTCAACTAATGTGTCGTATCTCTTGGAACTGTAGAAAAACAAATATCTTCTCATCGCTTTGCATTAAAAACTTTTGCTTTACTGACATACGAGTAGGGACCATATGAATGAGTTATAGATGATCACACACTATCAAAGTGTAAAGATAGCCCTAGCAAAGAAATGAAACCTGATTTAAGGCTTAAACGCGTCCGATGCTCAGCGGTAGAGATACCCAGAACATACTTCCATTTCATCATGTCTCAGGTAGATCAAAAAATGCGAAATTACTTACCGAAATTGTAACGCCTCCTAAAAGTTTAGATTTAACGAATTAATACTTTTAGTAAAACAAAAATGCGAAATAAATATGCTTTTTTTTATTTAACCGAGGTGCTTTTATAGCCTCGAGCATTTTTCTAGACAAATTAACCAATTCTTGTGCCAAAATTTAGCTCTCTTATACAGCAGGTCATCTTGAAAAATCCTATCTTACAAGTTATGTTAGAAGCATTAGCTGGGAAATCGCACGATACTCACCCAGTTTAAAGGCAGTAATTCTTAACCTGTACGTATGACTTTATTTGGAGGTAACGACAAAATTTTAAATTTAAGGCATTCCTGCTCTTTCCTGCAATAGGCGGTGGCTTGAACAATAATATAGTTTTATTTTCGTTTCTCAAGGAAAATTCACTATGGGCAAAGAATATCGCGGTATATACTTCATAGCATCTTCTTGATTCAAAACACAGGTGACTCCACCACTATGTGCGTGAATTTGAAAGACTTAACACTTTTAAAGAGAAACATAATCCGTCTTATAATGCCTGATACAAATTACGCCAAAAGGTTTACTTAAAGAAAATTCAACTCTGTTGGTACCCAAAAAGTGGATTGGAGTACAGCGGAATACTTTGAAATTAGTTTTATTAAGGAAAATAACTAACTAAGGAAAACAATGAGGAAGACCGGCAAAGATTTAGGAAGTTCTTTCAGAGAGGTAAAAAGTAGCTTTTCTTGCGATGCTAAGCGATGAAAGACATTTGGAAATAAAGTTTGAAAACCAGCGTTTAACTCCTGGAAAAGTAATTCACTGATTGTTTTCTTTTTCTTCTTCGTGAGTAATCTCAATCACAAAAAGGAAAAGATATATATAAAAAGCAAAGATTATTGTAAAGATTAATAGTATGAAATAAAGTATGTACCACAATGAGATACACTCAAGGACCATGAAATTTGTGCAAAAAGAAGGAAGCATAGGATTGAACTGAAATTTTATGGACTTAATGATACAGATGAATGATACACATGATGGCAGAAACAGAGCTGTTGGACAATTACAGAGGAATCTGTGGCACACAGTCCGATCATATTCAATAGCACGCCGCACCGCCTCCTGTTACGATACATGCTGCAATACGGTCCGGCATGGAGGCGAACAGACGCCTGATGTCCAGGTGCAGACTGGCCCACACGTGTTGGACGGTGTGCTCCAAATCCCGAATAGTGCGGCACGGTGGAAGCCGGCGTTTCAACTGTTCCCACACATGCTCGATAGGGGACATATCCGAACATGACGTACGCAGTCCTGGGCAACCTGTGTCGTGTGCGGGTGGGCATTATCCTGCTGGTATAGCTCTCCTGGAATCCCTGCCAGGAATGGGAGCACATGGGACTGTAAGATCTCATCCACATACCACTAGCCCGTCAATGGTCCACGTACCACAAATAGAGTTGATCGGCTATCGTAGGCATGGCTCCCTAGACCATAATGCCTGCATTAGGGGAGGTGTAACGCTCGGTAGCGAAGTTGGGATTGTGCCGTTGACCCGGGGACATCCACACCATGACACGATGATCATCTGTCCCCAAAACGAAGCGGCACTCATCGGTAAACACCACACGTCACCAGTCTGTGGCGTTACTCCCAGTATGTGGCATTACTCGTGTTCCAGTGTTAATGGAAGCACACGTAAGGGTCGTTGGGATCGCAGATTTGCTTCCACGAGGCGTCGAGAAATAGTTCGTGGGCACATAGGGTCCCCGTGGGATGCGTTCGTGCCTGGCTCACGATCCGTTGATCCTCCCTAACGGTGGTCTTACTGGTCCTTCGCAGCCGTTCCACCGTGAGGCAGTGCCATCACTCGTCCACTGCTCCCAACACAGTCGGATGGTATGGTGAGAACAATCCATTTGGCGGGCTATACAGCGCGCCGACCACCCTGCAGTTTTCAGCCCGACGATCAGGCCTCTGTCAAAGTCGGTAAGTAGCGTAAATGAACATCTTTGGCGTCTACCCGGCATTCATGTCACTCTGTGCTCTTTCTTACGTCGGCCGGTGTTTTTCACTTTCATGCGGCATCGATTACACGCCTTGTTTATAAGGCTGCCGGTTCGTGCTTGCAGCGACACCCCAGGGTGTGCAGTCATGTGCACTTGCACCAAACGTGGATCATTTGCCTACCAGCATGCACTCTAGCTATTTGCAAAGTTTCGCGGTTGTGCCATGTTTTGTTCTAGGTGCGCAATAATTGTCTGTGAGTGTACCATCCGTACGCTACTTCTCAACGTAGTCACCTTGTCTGTTGAGATACTTGTCAAGCCAAGAAATTCACGCGTCGAAACCTTGCCTATAGAAGTTGGGCAGTTTTCCATACAGCCACTGTTTCACTGAACACTTCTCAGCGTCATGCAATGGGAATCGTTTCCCACGAAAGTACTGCTTTAACCGTGAAAGAGGTGAAAATCCGAAGAAACCCGATCAGGGCTGTAGGCCGGATATTTCAGAATTCGCTATTCCCACTACCCAACAGATTCAATGTGTAACGAGCCGTATGCGAGCGAGCGTTCTCATGCAACAAAAGCACGCATTGGGACGGCATTTCACGCCTTTTTCGTCGAAAAACTCTCTTCAGTCCCTTCAGGGTAGCTTGATAATGAGCAGTATTGATTGCTGTCGTGGAAGGTGTGAAGTCCACCAGAAGCGCACCATGCATGTTTTAAGGACACGGTTGCCATGATCTTGTTGAAGTCTTGAATTTTTTAGCAACGCGGGACCCAGGATGATTTCACAACATGGATTGGGCCACTCAGGAGCGTAGTGGAATATCATTTCATCTCCGGTGAGGATGTGCCGTAAGAAATCGTCACCTTGTTCATTGAAGCGAAGTAGATAGACGAAAGAAGTACCTATGAGCTATTCTTGTGTTCCTCTGTCAGTTGTTTGGGAACCCACCGATTGCACACTTTTCGGTAGCCCAAAAGGTCATGAAAAATTTCCCATACGGTGCCATGCGAAAGACGGAATTTTTCTTCCAGGTGATGCAGTGTCACACGACGATCTTCACGTAAGCACTCCTCAATTGCATTGACGCGATCTGGTGATGTGGAAGGACGTCAGGTCCTTAGTTCATCATGGACATTCACTCTACCACCACTGAAATCACGACACCACGATCGCACCTGCTACAGTGTCATCGCATTCGTGCCGTACACGGCTTTCATTTCTCGGCGAATTTCAATAAGCGGCGTCTGTTTTGCTCACACAAAGCGAATGACTACTCGGACTTCCTCCTTTGTCCATTCAACCAGTACAGAAGCCATTTTGAATCTGTGTAGCTCAGGAACGTAATGTCTTTGGAGCTTCAAACAGCAGCTACCTAAAGCAAAACATGTCAACTTACACGTCAGCAAAAAATGTTTCTTCAATAGGGAAACTTACTTTCTGACTTTCCCTCGTAGCTGCTCTGCAAATGATTTAAACAACAAAGAGATGTTAATCACGGAAAATATTAAGAGGTAAAGAATTTTAAAATTCCGATAATGGGAATGATATATTGGAAAAGCAACAATTCAATTCTTCAGAAAATGGATATTTCAAATAGTAACACTATACTAGTGATCCAATTTATTGGCGTAGGAAATAAACACATAAGCGTTTCCAAGCTTTCGCACATCAACCAGATGGCTTTTTTAAGGAAGTCGGACAGAAACTGCGAACTGAGTAATAGAACGCTTTAACAATTTGAACGCGGGAACTTGACTTGACAATAAATAGATGCGACATTATATCCATTTAAAGATACGAGGCATCACGTTGGTTGCACGCGGGATCCTGGTAGAGAAAAGGCGTTACTTGAAGATCCTGGTAGAGAAAAGGCGTTACTTGTTCCAAATTCGTGGCAACTCGAGTGAGACACAGTCATTGCAAGTATCGTTGTTGGTAATGATCTCCAAGGTTTCCCGAATGGCTGTACATTTAGGGGTAGAGTAGCTATGATATAAAGAAATTAGGATGATACAAAGAAATTAGCTAGCTACACTTCCCCTAAATGTACAGCCATTCGGGAAACCTTGGAGATCATTACCAACAACGATACTTGCAATGATTGTGGCCGCCCCGGTGGCGCAGTGGTCTAAGGCGTTGGCTTCTGATCATTCGTCCGTAAGGGGTCCGGGTTCGAATCCCGGTCAGGCATGGATGTTGTGTTTGTCTTACGGCACTGGCTCTCTCCCTTCCCTGGAACCAGTGACCCTAAATTAGGGACGGGCGACTGCTTATAGCCCATTGAGTTGCTCACGGTGGTCGTTAAACCTCCAATCAAAAAAAAAAAAAAAAAAAAATAATTGTGTCTCACTCGAGTTGCCACAAATTTGAAACCAATTCTTTAAGTAACGCCTTTTTTCTACCAGGATCCCGCGTGCAACCAACGTGATGCCTCGTATCTTTAAATGAATATAACGTCGCATCTATTTATTGTCAAGTTCCCGCGTTCAACTTGTTAAGTGTTCTATTTTTCAGATTGCAGTTTCTGTCTAACTTCCTTGAAAAAGCCATCTGGTTGATGTGCGAATGCTTGGAAACGCTTTGTGTTTATTTCCTACACCAATAAATCGGATCACTAGTATAGTGTTACTATTTACTATTTAATTGGTGTACTGTTCCTCGTTATAAATTGGTATTCCAAATTTAATTCATTCTTGAAAATGAGTTACTAAGAATAGATTATCAACGTTTATTCACAATTAAACGCTTTATTAGCATCGACAATAGTTTCGCAGAGCGTATGGCTGGGCATTATCAGGACGAATGGAGCGTAAACATTCAAATCATTGTGACATCATCAGAATTCTGACGGTCACGGATTTTGATGAGTTGTTTTCACGCGCTTGAAAGAAATGGCGTAGGCGTCATGTCGGTGACAAGTCGTGAAGAATTCCGGTATATATGGAAAGCTTCTAGTATATTAAGCGTGATAGTCGAATCACTTACGTACGGAACTATGAACTGAAGAAGTCATCAATAGCCCAACATTGTCACGAAAATAACCACACATTTTTGTTTGGAAACGCTATGCTTATTCATAAACCTGATTCGACTATCAAGCCTTCCCACATTTACCGGAGCCGCCCCGGTGGCACAGTGGTCTAAGGCGCTGGCCTGTGATCATTCGTCCGTAAGGGGTCCGGGTTCGAATCCCGTCAGGCATGGATGTTGTGTTTGTCTTACGGCACTGGCTCTCTCCCTTCCCTGGAACCAGTGACCCTAAATTAGGGACGGGCGACTTCTTATAGCGCATTGAGTTGCTCACGATGGTCGTTAAACCTCCAATAAAAAAAAAAAAAACATTTACCGAAATTCTTCACGACTTGAGAACGACATGACGTCTACGCCATTTCTTTCAAGCGTGTGGAAACAACTTATCAAAATCCGTGACCATTAGAACTCTGATGATGTCACAATAATTTTAATGTTTACGCTCCATTAATCCTGATGATGCCGTGCCAAACGCTCTGCGAAACTATAGTCGACGCTAATTAAGTGTTTAATTGTGAATAAAAGTTGATAATTTTTTCTTAATCAACATCACAAGTGTGTAGTCTTGAATGAGTTACTGTGGTTTTAACCATTATAGATTCTTGAAAAGGGCCAGTGAAGAAAATGCAGAGGTATTCATCTCCGACCTGTTAATTTGCGAATTTATAGTAATTATATTCAGCTCTTGAGACCAATACTTGTTGTATGTGACATCGGGAGAAAACAAAAGACGAACAGAACTGCGACTGCCAGTCTGTGTGAAAGTGACTGAAGAGAATTCGAGAGTATCGGGTTGTTAATCAAGCGAACTGATTTTTCCTCAGCAGCATAAGACATAATGTTGTGTTGATTTGGATGTTTTGCTCCAGTTGTGGAAACAGTACTTCACTCTTGGACGAACTGGTGACTTTTACAGGATCAGAAGCTTGGAGGAAACTGATTTTGCAGTGGAAGAAACGTAGAAATACTTAGACAAGCTTCTAGAAATATATTCAGACCAACCTCAAAATTTTCCAAGTATCGTTACCAGCGAAAGCTGCCATTAATACGTTATTCGTTAAGTTATACAGTACCTAAAGACGAACCTAAGGACGGTGTCCAAAACCTGAGGATGAACACTATTTCGAAATGTTAAAATTACAAAATCAGACGCTATAGCTTGTGTCAATTTGCATAGCTGGGAACGTTGAGTAGAAAGCCGGTGCACATGCAAAATGTCGAATCGTGGGCACAGGGGTCACTCGGTATCACTTGAACGTATAAAAGAAAAAAGGGCGAGGTAGGCGACATGTGTTTGAAGGAAAATCTGGACGTGACGGCATAAAGGTACGAACGTGTAATTTACGTTATGCCTCAATGACGTCATCTAGATGACTTCAAGTGGGGAAGAATTATAGGAAAGCTGGAAGAAGGCCGCCTAGTGAGTGATGTTGCCAGGAAGTTTTTTATTTTTTTGATTGGAGGTTTAACAACCAACCTGAGCAACACATTGGGCTATAAGCAGTCTCCCGCCCCTAATTTAGAGTCACTGGTTCCAGAGAAGGGAGAGAGCTAGTGCCGTAAGACAAACACAACATCCATGCCTCACAGAGATTCGAATCCGGACCCCTTTCAGACTAATGATCAGAGGCCATCGCTTAGAAAACAGCGCCACTGGGGCTGCCCAGGGAGTTTGGAATCGTGCATAGCGTGGCATCCAGGCTCTGGGCAGGGTTTCTAACCAAAGTAATATGTTCCAGGCGCATGATAGGAGATCGCTCTTGTTCTACTACGACGCATGAAGACATTTTTAATTATAGCAGCAAAACGTAATTGCAGCACCAAAGCCGGTCAGTTTGCGAGTCGCCTCCATTCCAGCACAGGATTGGAGATATCCCGACAAACTGTGGCAAGACGTCTGCTACATATAGGGCTATATGCCTGAAGGACTGTAGTCTGTGTCCCTCCATTCAGAGCCCAACGCAGCGCACGTTTACAATGGTGTCGTATCCACAGAAACTGGACACGTCGTCAATGGGCTAATAATGTACTCTTCACAGATAAGTGTCGTTTTAGTCTGTTCTCAGATTCTATAGATCAGTTGATGTGGCGTGAAAGTGAGTGGTACTTTCTACCAGCACGAAAATGTGCAGGAAAGGGACAGATACAACAGTGCCAGGGTCATAGTGTGGGGCGGTATTTTGATTAATAGACACGCTGAGCAACAGGTGCTGGAAAATGGGACTATGACGGGCGAACGATATTGTAACAAAGTTCTTCTATGTCATGTTCGATTATTGCGTTTTGCTGTAGGCGAAGACTTTCTGTTTGTGGATCAAAACGCTACTCCTCATTGTACGAACGCAGTGCATGTTACTTCTGTAGACCGAGGTTATTCATAGCATCGACTTTCCAGCACACTCCCTATACTTCAACCCCATCGAACACTCCTGGGACGCAATCGAGAGACACGTTGGTGCTCAAAAGCCCCTGCAGAAAACAAGCAGGACGGGATCTGTGCTCTGAGGGAGGATTGGACCAATTTGCTTCAGGAACTCCTGGATCACTTGGTGCTCACCATGACACAACGTTTTGAGAACTTAATCGCAATTCGCGGTGGACATATTCCATACTGAAATGTCTCTTCCCCTGATTATCGGTAAGCACTGTACATTCATTCTCCAACTATGCCCTTCGAAAATTTGTAACTTTTGGGTAAACACTGATTACAATGCAATTTGTGCGTCATGTATAAACACTTGTTTGTGTCTTTTCATGTGTTCGTGTGCTGGCAATATAATTACAATATTTTTCCATTTGGCTGCGGCCATGTATTGGTTTTCTTCTACAGGTAAAATGGTATTCCGTCCTCAGGCTTTGGGCACCAGTGTAACACGACACGTATTCATTTACCATTAACGGACGTTGAGCGAAGCTTTTCCAGTACACGCTAGCTTGTATACAGCGCGATTTTTTACACACACACGCACACAAACAAGAGACGCTTGGCCGTGATACTGCATGAGCAAGATGACTTATTTAGCACGAATTCCTGATAGTGAAAGAACATCTATAGAGAAGTGCTCTTTTTTAGCTACCTACTTGGGAAGCAAGTGGGAAATTTTTATTTCTTTTACAATTTGTAACAAGGGATTCGTACACGTTGTTTTCACCTCTTACGGCAATTTCCTCAATATCGTAATTCAAGTAGGAAGCAACATTACAATGAAGTTGCTAATATTCACTAGTAGAGTATGAACAGACAATACAAGACATAAGATGCCTAGAAAGCATCATTTCCCCCAAAACCTAGGGCTGATTTAGTTTTAGAGACTCAAATGTGAGAGAGGTGAAAAAGCAAGAGATTAGAGAAGGGTGAACTGATCCACCAGGTAAGTCTTCGTTAAGTTTGAATGCCTTCGGCAACTACGTATTTGCATGAGGTTTAAGTTCGGAATATGTTATGTGCTATCATATGTTGTATGATACCTTTTAAACTTAGCAGAAAGAAATCTACCATATGCGAAGCTAAAATTCCGCTCTTCGTAAAAAAAAAAATAAATAAAAAAAAATGGGACATTCGAATGTCACGATAATTAATACCGATCCATGGTAAAATACAAATGCATTCCAACGTGCTCGAAATTTTGATTTGTTGATTGCGATAGCGTAAAATGCTACTTCATCTCGAGATGTAATAATTTTCATCTGTTGTTTCACTGTTTACCTAAGAAAGGTTAAACATTTTTTAAACACGCGGTCACCTGCCAATATATTCCTTAAATTTTGGGCATCAATTTACATTAAAAGAACGTCGTTCAAATTCCTACCGACGAAAATTACGTTATAAATAATAAAATCCGATAAAAAAATTAAAGGAAAAATTGTATTGATGTTTTCAAAATTTCATGGTCCTATTCGATTTTTTATGAAGTATAGTTAATTTCAATGGATCTTTTAATTTTAGTGTGGAACTATAACCTTCATTCCTTATGAAATGAGCGTCCGGTGCTGCCATCTAGCGACCGATGCATCGTCCATAATCGGTGTAGAACCATTTCAAATGAATATTATTTTCTCTCACTTACATGTGTCTCTTACAGGAATGTCTCTCAGAGTTTCTAAGGAAAATTTAACGGTTTTATGAAAATCTAATGGTTGTAAACAAATGAATGCTTCGTTATTGAATTCAACTAAGCACACTATCATCTCAGAGAGATATTGGAATGAAGCATTAAAAAGAAAATTTAATTCAACTAAGCACACTATCATCTCAGGGCGATTGGAATGAAGCATTAACAAGAAAAGCAATTTTCTCCCAGTAAATGAGTAAAATCTTCAAGAAATCATTTTCACTTTAGTTTTTATTATTGCTCAGCAAAAGAAGTAGAATAATGAGAAAGTAATGAAACGGATATCATTTCTCTGGGAATATTGTTATGCTATTAAAAAGAAAGTAATGAAACAGATCTCATATCTCTGAGAATATTATTATGCAGTTAAAACTACTCTGAGTGGTACCCGTTACTATGCAGTTTCAAAATAATGGGCGTACACTGATAGCCCCACGAATTCCCGCATGATGGGGGGGGGATTTCACAGCTACGAGAGCCTCCATCCAGCCTCAGCAGAAGATTTTTTGCAGAAACTTTACGTGAAACTTGGTAAAGAAATAGCAAGAAATGTTTGTGGGCAGATTGGAATGAAGCATTAATAAGAAAAGCAATTTCCCTCCAGTAAATCAATAAAATCTTCAAGAAATCATTTTCACTTAAAAACTGGGTGACTAACTGGAAGGGCGCTATTCCAGGCGACTTGAGACCCCACAGCCATAGCAATAGTTCCTATACATGTATATTAACAAGAGAATGTGAATGAAATATCATTTGAATAAACGAAATGTTTATATCAATGAGGATAGGGAGTTTTTTATATAACACTTATTTGCACATAACTACGCATCCTTCAGAACATGAGGAAAAAGGTCATTTTGTGACATGCCTGTGTCATTTTTTGACATGTAACTGAATCAAAAGGAACGACTTTTACTATGTGCATACTTTTACATTTGATATTACATCAAGTGTGAAAGACTTTTACATTGTGATATTACGTCAAGCATGTTTTTGATATTCAAGAGTAAATTATGTAAGCAATTTTGCTCTTTTTGTCCCACAATTCTAAATACTTCTTTATTTGCTTACTTATGTTCTGTATTTTTGTATAAATTAGAAAAGGTCTTTAGACACTCTTACACGGAAATTACATGCTTTTGCATGTGTGATCGTGAGGCATTTCAAAGAGGCTGGCCTTAATTCTCTAAAAGAATAAAATTTGCATGATATGACTAACTTTGGCGTAAGTGTTTTGTAATATTTCGTATTGATATAAAATTAGGGCAATCATCTAAATCACAATATGCACTGTTACATGCAATAAATTATCGCAATTTTGGTTTTACGAAAAATACCTATAGGTTCCAAAGAATTTGAATTAATAATACCCCTGTAAAAAATCTAGTTAATAACATGCAATGTAAAATTTTCAGTAATTGAGAGCAAAATAGATTTTTGCCAAAAAAAAAAAAAAGGGGGGGGGGGAGGAACGCGTTTTTCAGGTCACTGTGCAAAATAATGACAGATGAAAGCATGATACAAGTTGTGAATTTCTGGCTGCGGTGATATAATTCATTATATCAATTCGAAAATGCTCGAGATCATTCAAACACACATCGACACTCATGGCCAATAACATTATGCCTACCTTTCTAATAGCGTGTTGGACGAACTGCCTTTCATCTTGATAAACGTTTGCACCTGGTGTGGCATCATTTGCTCAAGACCGCAAACATTGTTCTCAGCTATTCTGTATCTGCTGGACAGTATGAAGTCCCAGGGTTCTGCAACGGAACGTTGCACTGGCCATAACTGGCCATAGCTGTGTTTTACCGCATCCCACCAATATTCCCACAATTCTAAATACTTCTTTATTTGCTTACTTATGTTCGCTGCCCTCCTGTGAAGAAAGCTCCTCTCCTGTTTTTTTTTCAAAGGATGGTGACGATTCTTCGGTCATTAAATTGGTTAGGCTTCTTCCTATTAAATACTGAGCCTGAAGTCCACCCACAGATGTTGGATCTCCTGCCTTGTTGAGATCAGTTAAGAACGAGAAGGAAATTTTGATTGCTTCTTAAGCATCTCTGTAAGTTGTGACGTATATTCTAAAAACTGCAGATGAGACATATTACATTGGTTAGGCTTCTTCCTATTAAATACTGAGCCTGAAGTCCACCCACAGATGTTGGATCTCCTGCCTTGTTGAGATCAGTTAAGAACGAGAAGGAAATTTTGATTGCTTCTTAAGCATCTCTGTAAGTTGTGACGTATATTCTAAAAACTGCAGATGAGACATATTACATTGGTTAGGCTTCTTCCTATTAAATACTGAGCCTGAAGTCCACCCACAGATGTTGGATCTCCTGCCTTGTTGAGATCAGTTAAGAACGAGAAGGAAATTTTGATTGCTTCTTAAGCATCTCTGTAAGTTGTGACGTATATTCTAAAACAACTTCTTTCCTTTTTGGTTCCTTTTCTTATGTAAATTTGAGTTTGTTCTCCTTTATACTTCCAAACTTAACGTGATATCTTCTCTCTCACAAGAATGAGGTTGACAACACATTTGAGGTCAGAGAGAAAGTGACGTATGAATGTGATAAGAACGATGGATAAAAAGGACAATACAACCGCAGACGTTCGATCGCTAAGATAAATGTGAAGTTTACCTGCTGTGCTATATGTTGGATCTACTGAAAGAGTGCTGGACCAATAAAAGGTTATCGTACGTCTGACTTCTGTATACTGAGCGTTACACTCCACTTTAAGATATCTGAATGATCTCAAGTAAATATTTCGTTTGATGCCCAGTTATGAGCAAATAATTACACTACATAATCAAACTGAGAAAAAGACAGAAGTTTTCGAAACGATTTATTTATAGCGCGTTCTTCTTAGCACTGCTAATAGAAAAGATGTGTGCAGCCCCGGTGGCGCAGTGGTCTAAGGCGCTGGCCTCTGATCATTCGTCCGTATGGGGTCCGGGTTCGAATCCCGGTCAGGCATGGATGTTGTGTTTGTCTTACGGCACTGGCTCTTTCCCTTCCCTGGAACCAGTGACCCGAAATTAGGGACGGGCGACTACTTATAGCCCATTTGAGTTGCTCACGGTGGTCGTTAAACCTCCAATCAAATCAAATCAAAAGATGTGCAAAACAGTTCCCATCAGGAGCTGCATCTTCTGCAGGAAGAATTTTTGAAATCGGAGTTTCACAAGCAGAGATATCGGGGAAAACCCAATTTACTTTTACACCTCCCAGCGGAAAATCTACGCGCAACTTAAAAAGAAGTGATTATACCTAAAATAGTCTTCGACATAAATGGAATAGAAAGATAAAAAAACAAATTCAGTCGGATTTTTAGAAGCAAATATGTGGAATAAAATGTATTTTGAATTCAATATCATCTGCATTTACGCCCTCTAGTGGCAAAATTGTGCATCGTGGGAAAAAAACCGAAGTAAAGGATCATCATTCACACATTTCAAGCTTCACAATGCAAAAAGAATGTTTCACATCGGACTAATAGTTGCAGAGATATAGTGTGCACAGGCGGACGGAAAAACCGGTAACATAAGCACAATCTTTCTTACAAAAAAAACGTGCTAAACAAGTGCAAACTTGGACAATAGAACAGTGGCTTTAGCAAAAGGCTACATCGGATTTTTCATTAACATGCAAATGTATTTTCTGTTGTTGATTGTTTTTTTTGTTTTTTGGGGGAAAGTTGATACCCCTTTCAATTTACCGTAATCCAAGGGGTATATACACTGACGGAAAAAAAATCCCAACGCCACGAAAAAAGAGTTGTAGAAGAATGAAATGGCGGCAATACATTTATATAGGAAACATATTTAATCGATTAAGGTTTCAAGATCACAGCTTATTGTAAGCGCGAGAAGAGCCATTTTAAATGTGAAATGCTGGTACATTAATAACCGGTGTAACCGCCAGAATGTTGAATGCAAGCACACAAACGTTCATGCATTGTGTCGTACAGGTGCTGGATGTCAGTTTGTGGGATGGAGTTCCATGCCTGTTGCACTTGGTCGGTCAATACAGGAACGGTTAATGCTGGTTGGGGGTGACACTGGAGTTGTCGTCCAATGATGTCCTATACGTGCTCGATTGGTGAAAGATCTGGTGAACTAGCAGGCTACGGCAACATGTCGACACTCTGTAGAGCATTTTGGGTTACAACAGCGGTATGCGGGCGAGCGTTATCCTGTTGGAAAACACCCCCTGGAATGCTGTTCATGAATGGCAGCACAACAGGTTGAATCACCAGACCGACGTACAACTGTGCCGTCAGGGTGCGTGGGACAACAACGAGAGTGCTCCTGCTGTCATAGGAAATTGCTCCCCAGATCATAACTCCAGGTGTAGGTCCAGTGTGTCTCGGCCGCAGACAGGTTGATTGCAGGCGCTCTCCTGGCCTCCTTCTAACCAACACACGGCCATCACTGCCACCCAGACAGAACCGGCTTTCATCAGAAAACACAACAGATCTCCACTCCGTCATCCAATGAGCTCTAGCTTGACACCACTGACGTCGCAAACGGCAGTGATTTGGAAGTAAGAGGAATGCACGCTACAGGGCGTCTGGCTCGGTGCTGTCCTTCAAGTAACCGATTTGTAACAGTTCGTTGTGTCACTGTGGTGGCAACTGCAGCTCGAATTGCTGCCGCAGACGCGGTACGATGCGCCACGGCCATACGCCGTACACGGCGGTCTTCCCTCTCAGTAGTGCCACGTGGCCGGCCGGAATCCGGTCTTCTTGAGGCAGTACCTTCCCTTGACCACCGCTGCCAACAATCATGCACAGTGGCTACACTCCTGCCAAGTCGTTCTGCAATATTGCGGAAAGAAAATCCACCTTCTCGTAGCCCTATTACACGACCTCGTTCAAACTCCGTGAGCTGTTGATAATGGCTTCTTCGTCTTCTTAAAGACATTCTTGACTAACATCAACACACTACGTCGAATCTCAACGATAACTAACGCTCACGAACGTTACAGCGCGTATTTACAGCGAACCTGCTTTGCATGTTCCGAGGGACGCTACTAGCGCCATACGTTTGCGCCGAGCGCGAAATTTGCATAGACGTCATCTTACAAATGTACTCTCACCGCCTACCAACTGTCGTTTATCTAACACAAATCCTTCTTGGTGTTGGGATTTTTTTCTGTCAGTGTATATACGTTTTAGGATATATTCGATAAATATTCGTATGAGCTGATACACATAGAAACCTTTATTCAACGTAGGTTTGGATTTCCTTTAGTCTGAATTACAGCACGAATGTGGTTTAGCATAGATTCCACAAGCGTTGGAGTGCACCTATGTCTATAGCAGAGCAGGCGTTCACCAGACAGCACTTTATCTTGCTCAGATTTGAGGGAAAACGACTTTGCTCCCAGATCTGTTTTTTTACGTTTTCCAACCGTAGGTTGTAGAAGGGTATATGCTCCAGCTTTGTCCGTCTGTCTGTTCGTCCGTCCGCACGATAAATCGCGTGAAAATGGCTCCATTTCGATGAAATTCTAGTATGTGGTAGGGTATTACCTGGGGACGAACCCTATTGAAAATGGACGAAATGGGGTCAAAGGTCAGGACATAGGAGCAGGATCCATTCCACCGCTCTTATGCGTCATAACTTACGTAAAAATGCTTCGATTGTGACAAACTTTATCACGTTGTTCCGGAGGTATACTGAACCGGTTCTGTTGAATATCACCGAAATGGAGTCAAAGGTCAGGACACAGGAGCGATATATATATTCCTCAGCTATTATCATGACTTGACTAAAAATGCTTCTATTGCGACAAAACTTTAGTATGTTGTTCTGGAGGTATACTGAACCAATTCTGTTTAATGTCATCGAAATGGGGTCAAGACACAGGAGCGAGATTTATTCCACAGCCATTATCCTCATAACTTGACTAAAAATGCTTCGATTGCGACAAAACTTTAGTATGTTGTTTCGGAAGTATACTGAACCGGTTCTGTTGAATATCATCGACATGGAGTCAAAGGTCGGGAGACATGAGCGATATATATTCCACAGCTATTATCATAACTTGACTAAAAATGCTTCTATTGCGACAAAACTTTAATATGTTGTTCTGAAGAACCAATTCTGTTTAATGTCATTGAAATGAGGTCAAGACACAGGAGCGAGATTTATTCCATAGCCATTATCCTCATAACTTGACTAAAAATGCTTCTATTGCGACAAAACGTTAGTATGTTGTTCAGGAAGTATACTGAACCGGTTCTGTTGAATATAATCGACATGGAGTCAAAGGTCAGGAGACAGGAGCGATATATATTCCACACCCATTATCATAACTTGACTAAAAATGCTTCTATTGCGACAAAACTGTAATGTTGTTCTGGAGAACCCATTCTGTTTAATGTCATTGAAATGAGGTCAAAACACAAGAGCGAGATTTATTCCACAGCCATTATCCTCATAACGTGAGTAATGATGTCTGGTATGTTGGAAAGCGTAGCATAATCAATGCATTGCATGATTTTACTAACTTGTCTAACATGTCCGATAAATTCTCAGTGAGGTTCAGATCCGAGCTTTGTGGTGTCCAAGGATGATGATGAAAGTTACTGTCATGATCGCTGAATCACTGCTGAACACATCTTGATCGATTGACAGCAACATTATCGTCCATGCAACAGCCGTCACCTGATGGATAAAAAAATCAGCATTGGAGGATGGACATGATCGGCAACAATGTTCAGATAATCTATTGAGGACGTCCAACCTTCCAGCAATATCAGGGGACCGTTCCGTGCCAACAGAACGTGCCGCACATTATGACACCACCTCCAGAACCTTGAGTCGTGTTTACAAGGCAAGTTGGATTCGTTGCTCCATGGGGATCCTACAAAACCCTCTGCGGTATACCGCCGGTACAGAACAAGGTGTATCGCGACTCGTCGGATCACGAGACTTTTCCCCAGTGTCCAGGCACGATTACCCTGACACCATTGTAAACGAACTTTCCTGTTCTTGTCAGAAATCTGTGGCTGCCGCATTGTCATGCGACTGCCAATATCGAACCTCTTCAATTTTCTGTGCATAGTTCTCTGAGATATGGGTCAGGAGAAAGCTTTCATTTAATGCTTCGGTCAATAGTTGCCTACAGGGAGCCCTGTTTCTCCGTACAAGCATTCTCAGAAATTGGCAATCTCGTTCCTGACAGGTTGTCGTGCGCCTCAGTTACGCCACTTAGATAAGCAATGCGACCGGGAATATCACACCTTTGAGAAACCGGGAATATCACACCTTTTGAGAAACCGGTCAAAGCTGCTGTTTTCGAAACTGCACGGGCATTTACAATAAGTTCTTCATTGAACTCCGAAATACATTTTGCTTTCCCTACTCCTTACTTGTCTCCGACAGACTATCATCTGTTTCCAGGCGACGAAACATAAGTTCCTTGGGCTATGAAGCACTGCCTTATCCTGCCTATTTCCAGGCGACGTCTGTCGGAGACAAGTCTGGGAAATAGGCAGGATAAGGCAGTGCTTCATAGCCCAAGGAACTTATTGCCAGCCTTGTTCATCGTACGACACGAGGGCGAGTGTTGCCCTGGAGCAGAATAACACCATGTCTATTGACCAGAGCCGGTTGTTTCTGCAGCAATGTCCGGTACATCTGGTGTAATTGAGCACAATAACGTTCTGCAGTGATGGTTTGGCCTCTTGCCAAGAAACTCCGGTGAATTATCGCGTCTGTAGACCACCAGACAAGGAGCATCATCTTCTTGGTGTGTAAGGGTGGCTTAGGATGCCATTCAGCAGGCCGTGCCTTGATTAACCATTGTGCAGATCGCTTCCGATTTTCATAAAGGACCCAGTTCTCATCACAGGTGATGGTTCAATACAGCAGAGGTTCCTGTTCATTCCTGGCAAGCAGCGATGTGCAGACTTTTAAACGCCTAGTCTTGTTGGCAGTTGTCAACTCATGCGGTAGCCACATGTTCAGCTTTTTGACCTTACTCAGTGCAGCCAGACGTAGAACAACTGTCGTGTGGGTCCGACAGTTGTTCGGCGTTTGACTGCGCTGTTCTCTGAAATTATCTCACGACACGTTTTCCGGGGGTCGGCTTCAACCACACGTAACAAAACATCGTCAGACACAGTAACAGGTCGGTGATCACGTGCTTCGCTTTGCAGGTTCGCATCTCCGCTTTGAAACTTCACAAATCAACGCCGAATGGTTCTTTCGTTGGCTGTATTCTCCCCAAACGCTTTGTTAACGTTTCGAGCGGCAATTCCTGCAAAACGGCCCCGTTTAAATTCATGCAGGAAGATGACTCTCAAATCCGGCATCTGCATGTTTCCTTTGCAAGTCACGTTACGTTTAAACAAACCTGAACCTTGTTCCTCACACACATACTAGCTATTTATAGTAACTCTGTGACGTAATACCTCCAAAATCTGCATGTTCTTCTATTCCGCTGTAGTGGGAGCCTGTCTCCACCACTCGTTCGCGCCGGACATTTTATTCGCACCGTTTGGTAAAGAAGAGACAGTTTGGCAAGGGCACTCATCGAGGTCTATATGTTTTCGTTGTTCCTTGTAACCATACCAAGTATATCAACATATTTGGTAATACCGTTTTCAGCCTTTAAGAGAATACACTGAAGAGCAATTGAATTAGAGACAGCTGGCATTATGCAAATGTGGCGCTGTGGGCGGCCCTGTAAACGGAAACTACATGACGTATGCAGCGATCCGACAATATGAGGAGTGTTGCGACGGGAATCCGTAAGAGTCGGATGCAGTATGGGTAAGACGAAAGATCTAAGCGCATCTGATCGTGGGCAAATTTTCGGGGCCCGACAAATGGGTCACTCCATCTCGGAAGTCGTGCAGGCACTGGGATTTTCACGAGCCACTGTGTCACGGGTGCACCGTGAGTACATCGAATCCGGTAAAACCATCCCTGAAAGGGCCAACTGCCGTGGGCAACACCGTGTGGATGAGCGGGGTCATCGTCGGCTAGCTAGCATTGTAACAGCGGATAGACGGGCCACAGTGCAAGAAAGCACTCGGCAATTTTACGCTGGTGCACAAAAACGCGTAAGGAGCTACACCATGCAGAACCATCTCTTCGCTATGGGGTACAGAAGCCATCGTCCTACGAGGGTACCGCTGCTGACCGAACATCACAGGGTGCAAAGATTAGCATGGGCGCGGGAACATCGCCACTGGACCCTAGACATGTGAAAAAATGTTGCTTGGACTGATGAGTCGAGATTCACGTTGGTACATGCGGATGGCAAGTTACGAGTACAGCGCAAACCACATGAAGCGACGAATCCTTCTTGCCAGCAAGGTACTCTTCAAGCTGGTGGGAGTGGTATTCTCGTCTCGGGACTGTTTACGTGGACTGAAATGAGACCCCTGATACGTGGACTGAAATGAGACCCCTGATACGTGTGACATCGTCTCTCACAGGTCAACTTTACCGGGACATCCTGGACGACCATTTACTCCCGTTTGTGCGTCTTCAACATCCCACTGGGGACCTCATCCTGCAACAAGACAATGCACCGGGCCATCGCTCCCGAATTGTATCCGAATGGTTGGATGAACACTCCACCGACGTGACCTCGCTTCCTTGGCGAGCTAGGTCACCTGACTTCAGTCCCATCGAGCACATCTGGGATGCCATCGAGAGAGATGTTCGAGGCTCTGACCTGCCCCCTCCCCTCCATCAAATCTTCGTGAACTGTGGGAGCTTGTTCAGGGTCGTGGAACCGTATGGCTTCCCAACGCTTCCGGTGTCTTGTCGAGTCCATGCCGAGACGAATCGCAGCAGTCATCAGGGTGAAAATTGGTGCTACACGTCACTAGACAGGTATCTCTAATTCAATTGCTCTTCAGTGTAGTTGTCTTTATATTTATGAGACACCTAAAATTACACTATTTCACTTTGGGGAGTTCTTTTCACACAATCCAGTCATCTCGACGGATCGAAACGTTTGTTGTAGGGATACGTCTAATTAGGTACCACTTCAGCTTTCTACCTGTATTCGGATTGCGTTCACGGCGCAAAGTCGACTGTCTCTATATTTCTGCGACGCACTTTATAAGCGTTCCTTGAGCATAAGTTTAGGCACTTTCCTAATTTAGGAGCAGTAGAGGAAAAGAGAGAGTAGCAAATGTTTTCATTTGAGGGACGCGTTGACACTTAGCTCAGCTTGTTGAAAAATTAAAAATCCCGATTCCTGGTCTAAAACGTGTAATGACGGTGTCATTAATTTACTGATCCGCTTGCAAATAATATTGATGCAGAAAATGCTTCATTAATAATAATAAGCTTCCGAATGAGACTAATTAGCCTAAATTTGTACGAGTTGAAGATACACAATTCAGTAATGATGCTCAGTTCCGGAATTTTCTGAAACTCGATATGCTTCCTGGTAAGGTCTGCCCGGAATTTCCTGGCCTGCAGGGCCCGGCTCAGAATTTACAGGTGTGACGTATATTCTAAAATAACCTTTACTCTTAGTTCCTTTTCCTATGTAAATTTGAGTTTGTTCTCCTTTATACTTCCAAACTTAACGTGATATCTTCTCTCTCACAAGAATTAGGTTGGCAACACATTTGAGGTCAGAGAGAAAGTGACGTAAGAATGTGATAAGAACGATGGATAAAATGGACGATACAACAGTTGCTCAGGGGTATGTGTTTGTGTGTAGACGTTCGATGCTAAGAATAATGATGGATCTCCTGAAAGATTGCTGGATCAATAAAAAGTTATTGTAAGTTGACTTCTGTTTATGTTTCGTCTGGCCGTAAACTATTGCATCGTATTCTTATTTAGTTCAACATTCCTTAGTCATGGTTTTAGACATAGCGTAACACCAATCTTGCTCACGAAAAAGGCTTACTTTATACAGGTTACGGTCTGACCCGGCACGTCACGTTTCAGATTTTCATCATTTTTTTTATTTAAATTAACGAAATGTTTTTGTGGAGAAAGAGAGCTGCTCTGTTGAGATGAACCACGTTAGTAGTAATCGGACTGCAGCTCAGAGACACGTGCCATTTCTCGTAGGAATTCCTCTCATATATGAGGTTTACACCTGATTACCTAATTCTGTTACAAATGCAAACGCGTTGTTTTTTTACACACATAAGTCCAAACAAGGTATCATCGGTTCCAAGTTATATAAACAAATGCTCCGAACTTCCTCATCTCCACTGTAAGCTCAGTCATCTAGTTTCATGAAACTGAAAAGAAAGTCTATTTATGTAAACATTTCTCGGAAAAGACAAAAAAACAAAACAAAAAAAACACACGTGTTTTAGTCGCTAAAGCCAACAAAGTGAAAACGGAATTTGATTTCAACCTTTAAAGAAATAATCAGCCTAATTCAAACTCTTATCTTACAGTTCGGCTTTTCGATTTCAGTTGTAATTAATCAACTCATCCAGCGGCGGATGTATTTCCATGTCTCACGTTTATGCCTCCTGGTACAGGTCTGTCCGGACTTCTCAACTCATGATTTTTAATTTGTTGAGAAATTTTTAAATTTCTCAACTCATTTTTTAATTTCTCAACATTATTTTTAATTTCTCAACTCATTGATTTCCATCAAGTTTTGGTTTTGTGAGTCGAAACATTTTTCCTTATTCTGGGAACAAAATACTAAGTTTTCCAATACAAGCGCGGCACGAGCTAGGTATTTTCAGAAAATTCTTCTCACAAGCTAGGAAAAAAAACCCCAGGTATGCTCAGTTTTGATTGAGCAATCAGTTTGGAACGCAGGACTATGACTTCGAGATCAAAGAGTTGAAATGAGTTAGTCAAGTATGGATTCAAAGCGTTTATTTAATTGGTTACAACCAACACAGGTCTATCGGCGGCTCTTGCTCTTAAGTCGTTTCTAAAGATTTATACTTCTTTGCGCGAGTTCAAGATGGGCCAGGTACGGGTTCGATTGGTGTGTTGGATTTTTGTTTGGCGACGACTGCTTTCAGGCGTTCTCGATACTCTATATTTCATTGGGCTACAATCTTCTTGGACCTCTTACATTCCTCGTCATTCCTCATCATGCCTCTTGTTTTAATTTTCTTCCCTTTTGCTTGCGTTCATTCTGCAAATTCCGCGGCATTGTCGAAAATGTTAACCCGTTCACATGAAAACAATTTTTTTAAAATTGTAGTTTAAACCACTGCGATTTGTTCTTTATAAATTTGAATAGATCTCCTCGCGAGCTTTAGAACGATACTACGCATAGTCGTTTTGCACTCACTGTTGTCCAGATAAACCGCGATATTGTCAAAAGTGTTTACTGGTTCACAAGAAAACAATTTTTAAAATGTTCAGTACAAACTACTGCGAAATGTTCTTCGTATATTTGTATAGATCTCGTCGAGAGCTTTAAAACGTTACGACGCACAGTCGATTGGCCAGATAAACCGCGATATTGTCAAAAGTGTTTACTGGTACACAAGAAAACATTTTAAAATGT
The DNA here is from genome assembly GCA_039090855.1 of Macrothele yani. Classification (NCBI taxonomy): domain Eukaryota; kingdom Metazoa; phylum Arthropoda; class Arachnida; order Araneae; family Macrothelidae; genus Macrothele; species Macrothele yani. The sequence goes on from CM076990.1 coordinate 203,610,832, forward strand.
TCAGTACAAACTACTGCGAAATGTTCTTCGTATATTTGAATAGATCTCGTCGAGAGCTTTAAAGCGTTACGACACACAGTCGATTGTCCAGATAAACCGCGATATTGTCAAAAGTGTTTACTGGTACACAAGAAAACAATTTTTAAAATGTTCAGTTCAAACTACTGCGAAATGTTCTTCATATATTTGAATAGATCTCGTCGAGAGCTTTGAAACGTTACGACGCACAGTCGTGTTTCGCTCCCGGTTGTCGAGATAGATTGAGACAAACGCGGCGGCACACTCAGAAATATTTCATCATCTCCCCGGCACACTGGGAGCCAGGAGAGAGTCGCGCGCACGATGTGCAGTACGCGAATTGGACTCCATGCTGTTTACGAATATGCTAACACTTTTAGGGTGCAGCACGTATTTTTAACACTATAATGAATTGAATTGGGACCTATTCTTGTCACAGGTGGTCGGCCGTGAGTCGCCCCGTACTATCCGCGGAGTTAGACATAGTCATACGTCAAAACGCTCGGCCTCTGCAGATCTCTATTTCCTGGATCATCATGAAAGTAGCTAGTCTTGATAATCTTGGAAATAACCATAATATTATGCTTTCTTTCAACGTAGCAGTGTAAACCAGATTCCCCCCCCCCCAAGAGAATCATGTGCAGAATAAACGCACAATAAATTACACAGACCGAAATTCGGGTGATTGCACAATATAAGAATATATGATATTTATGCATTTGGCTTTCACAAACTTTCTTGAGAGATGAAATCATAGAAATCTTGTTTATTAATCTGCTGATCTAAATTTACCGTATTTCTGTTATCTTGATTAAAGTGACTTGTATGTATTTAAAGCTCCAGGCACAAGAGGTTTCCAATTTCTGCTTTCGAACATTTCCCCCATGATGTTGAAAACTAATGCATTAAATTGTTTCTCATGATGTTGAAATGAAGTAATTCATCGTGATCCGACTGAATTACGAGCATTAATATCGCATGCGTTTGACTCATATTATGATTTCCTCGGTAAAATGGAATATCTCAAGCCCACACATTGTTCATTCCCAATAAAAGATTAGTTCTCACTGTGCTACTTAAATTCTTACAAATCTCCTTTTTAATTTGCAAACGCATGAATGCAAATAATAACATTTGGCTGGAGGAGTTGAGATTTCTGTTTCGCTAATACCCCGAGATAAAATTCTACAAATGAATCTATTTATGAGCAGAAAGCAAACATTACCGGGGAATATTAAAAATGTCTTAGAATGCGTAGTTCCTCAATTGTTTACTCGATCAAATAACATTTTGAGCCTCACGAAATCTCAAGCCCGGCTTCAGATTACGTTATTCTTCTCCCAAGGATGTTTTGTAGGACAAGCTTTTGTACTTTTAAAAGGAAATTTTCATTTTTTTCCGCGAAAAATCTCGAGCCGTTGCTTCCTTTTCTTTATATTGTGTCCTCGTTTTCTTTGTACTTTCGGCGCCCATTGTTGTCTTTGAAGTAGAAAATTCTGTCGTGTCTCAGTGTACATTACAGAAACTGTAGATATTTTCCCACATCTGACGACGAATGAAACGCAGTTAAAAAATATTGGTACAAAGTTAATGGAAAAGGTAGCACACTCTTCTTCCTCTATCCTTCGAAGACTATTTTTGCGAAATGCGAAATGTATGTTGTATGTTTAAGAGAGTAATGTATTTTTTTGGGAAATCTGATTTTTTTTTTCATTTCGGGGTTTAATGACCACCGTGAGCAACTGAATTTGTTATAAGCTACCCACATACCCCAATTTGGGGACCCTGGCTCCAAAGGAAGGGAGAAGAATCAGTGACGTAAGACAAACGCACCCTCCCTGCCTCATCCAGGATTCGAACTCGACCCACTTCGAAAAATGGACAGAGGTTAGAGCTTAGACCACAACGTCATCGGGACGGCAGTTTGAGTTCAGAAGGGTTTTAACATCTGACGTGTCGACACTGTTAGACAATAACACCTGCAATGAAGATGTTTCAGCAGAACTTCCTTACGCGTGGCGCGCACTACTCCGTGACAACAGGTCATGATTTATATTAGACGCATGCTTGGAGCAAGCCATATCTCAATACCTTACTTCAGCCTTATAACGAAGTTAATTTCTCTGTCATTTTTATCCGCGCCAGGATTCGAACCCGGGTCCCCTCATTCCGGAATAAGTTGCTCTACCAATTGAGCTACGCGGATGGATTTTTTTTTTTTTTATTCTGATTCCTATCTGCCTTTATGTCGTGTGCGTCCTTCGGGCAGGTACGTCACATCTCCTGGTACGTTACATCATCTCCCCCTTATTATTTTTTTTTCGAAGTGCTTCAGAAAGGAAAGGATTCTCTTATTTTTCCTATCTCGCGGTGTGGAAATAACATCACACCAATGCGAGATTTTGAACGGTCGGGTCATCCGGATAGTTCGGGCGCCATTATAACGAAGTAAATTTCTCCGTCATTTCTGTCCACGCCAGGATTCGAACCCGGATCCCCTCATTCCGGAATAAGTCACTCTACCAATTGAGCTACGAGGACGTTTTTTTATTCTGATTCCTATCTGCCTTTATGTCGTGTGCGTCCTTCGGGCAGGTACGTCACATCTCCTGGTACGTTACAGCCTGACGAGGCCAACCGTGAAGGTGAAAGCTAGAACCCTTTTGTCTAGTTGTATAAATATTCGTTACACCAAATAAACGGATTTCTACTCTCTAATTATTCTTGGATGTTTTTATCTTTTGTTTCATTGTCCAGTCTATTTTTTCGATAAAACTGTGTTAAAATCCTTTACAATTTAAATCACTGCGAGTTTTAAGACTTATGATATACACCGAAGAGCAATTGAATTAAAGATACCTGTCTAGTAACGTGTAGCACCACCTTTCACCCTGATGACGGCGGCGATTCGTCTCGGCATGGACTCGACAAGACACCGGAAGCGTTGGGAAGTCATGGATCCACGACCCCTGAACAAGCTCCCTACAGTTCATGAACATTTGATGGAGGGGGTCATCTCTCTCGATGGCATCACAGATGTGCTCGATGGAATTGAGGTCAGGTGACCTAGCTGGCCAAGGAAGCGATGTCACGTCGGCGGAGTGTTCATCCAACCATTCCGATACTATTCGGGAGCAATGGAACGGTGCATTGTCTTGTTGCAGGATGAGGTCCCCAGTGGGATGTTGAAGACGCACAAACGGGAGCAAGTATTCGTCCAGGATATCCCGATAACGTTGACCTGTGAGGGACGAATGTCACACGTACCAGGGGTCCCATTTCAGTCCACGTAAACAGTCCCCAGACGAGAATGCCACCCCCACTAGATTGAAGAGCACCCCGCTGGTAAGAATGATCCATCGCTTCATGTGGTTTGCGCCGTACTCATATCTTGCCATCCGCATATAGCAACGTGAATCTCGACTAATCATTTGTCCAGGTAATATTTTCCCACATGTCTAGGGTCCAGTGGCGATGTTTCCGCGCCCATGCTAATCTTTGCACCCTGTGATATGCGGTCAGCAGCGGTACCCTCGTGGGACGATGGCTTCTGTACCCCAAAGTGAGGAGATGGTTCTGGATGGTGTGACTGCTTACACGTTTTTGTGCACCAGCGTTAAATTGCCGAGTGATTTCTTACACTGTGGCCCGTCTATCCGCTGTTACAATGCGAGCTAGCCGACGATAACACCGCTCATCCACACGCTGTTGTCCACGGCAGTTGGCCCTTTCAGGGATGGTTTTACCGGATTCGATGTACTCACTTTGCACCCGTGACACAGTAGTGGCTCGTGAAACTCCCAGTGTCTGCACGACTTCCGAGGTGGAGTGACCCATTCGTCGGGCACCGACGATTTGTCCGCCATCAGATGCGCTTAGATCCTTCGTCTTACCCATACTGCGTCCGACTCTTACTGATTCCCGTCGCATCACTCCTTATATTGTTGAGTCGCTGCATACGTCATGTCGTTTCCGTTTACAGGGCCGCCCACAGCGCCACATTTGCATAACGCCAGCTGTCTTTAATTCAATTGCTTTTCAGTGTACACTCAGAGACCAAGCCATTATAACCTCCCCTATCTCCAAGAGTGGAAGTGTCCCATAGCACGTAGCAGTGACGTGTGAACTCCCGGTGCAGAATATATATATTAGCTGTTTACTATCTATATAAAGTGAACAGCTCATATATATATATATATATATATATATCATCATCATCATCATCATTGTCAACCATTATCAATCCACTGCTGGACGAAGGTCTCCCCAAGTTTCCTCCACAACGGTCTGTCTTGTGCCAGTCTCCTCCATGTGACCCCTGCATACTTTCGAATTTCATCCACCCATCTCCCATGAGGTCTTCTTCTGGGTCTTTTCCTGTCCCTTGGAATCCAATCTAAAATTTCGGCCGTCCATCGATGATCTGTCCTTCTGGCAGTATGTCCAGCCCATTGCCATTTCAGGGATTTAACTCTGATCATGATGTCTTCCACTCTTGTCATTTTTCGGATCCACGAGTTCCTCTTCTTATCTCTCCTGGTTACACCAAGCATGCACCTCTCCATGCCTCTTTGAGTTGTCTGCAGCCTTTGTATGTCTCTTTTAGTTAAGGTCCACGTCTCTGCACCATACGTAAGCACTGGAAGGATGCATTGATCAAACACTTTTCTTTTAAGACATAATGGCATATTGCTCTTGAAAATTATGCTGTTTCTTCCAAAAGCTCTCCAGGCAAGTTTTGTACGCCGATTAATTTCTTCATCAATGTGACCCTCACTTGATATCTGCTGTCCAAGATAAACGTACGTGTCTGTTATCTCCAGCCTTTCTCCATCAATCGATAAATCTTCATTTCTTGTAAAAGCATTGAACATCACTTTTGTCTTCTGAAAGTTCATTTTTAATCCCACTTCTTTACTCTTGTCAGCAAGTTCCTGGATCATACTCTGCAGCTCTGATGGGGTAGTTGCAAAAATGACTACGTCATCAGCAAAACGAAGGTGGGTTAGATAATCTCCATTAATCTTTATCCCCTTGTTTTCCCAGCTCAGCGACTGAAAAACACCCTCCAATGTGGCATTAAAGAGCTTCGGAGATATGGTGTCACCTTGTCTCACTCCCTTTCCAATTTTTACGTGTGTTGTATTTTCAAACAGCCTAATCTTTGCACTTGCATTTTCATAGATGTTATTAATAATATTAATGTATGCATCTTCAATACCGCAGGTTTTCAGAGCCATTGTAACTGCTGATGGTTTCACCGAATCAAAGGCTTTTTCATAATCGATAAAAGCCATGCACAATGGAAGTTCATATTCCCTCGCTCTTTCAATTAGTTCTCTCAGCACGTGGATATGATCTATTGTGCTGTAGCCACTCCTGAATCCAGCTTGTTCTCTCGGTTGAGCCATGTCCAGTGTTACCTTCAAGCGGTGTGAAAGAACTTTAGTGAAGATTTTATAAACTACTGATAGGAGGCTGATAGGTCTGTAGTTTCCGAGATCCTCAATGTCACCTTTCTTATGTAGCAGGATCATTGTAGCGGTGTTCCAATCCTCAGGAATCTTTCCTTCATTAAGGCATCGAGTGAAAATTTGGGCGAGTACTGTTTCGATTTCTCCACTTGCTTCTTGTATGATGTCTACAGTAATTCCATCTTCTCCTGGAGCTTTTCCCCGCTTCATGTTCTTGATTGCATGTGCAACTTCTGCTGGAAGGACTGGAGGAACTCTGGTACTGGTATCTTTCATGATGTCTGGAGTGCATATATCATCCCTTTCATATAATTTGGAGTAGAAATCTTTCACTCTTGTCAAAATTTCGCCTCTATTTCTTGTTACAGAACCATCTTCTTTCTCAGTGCCATAATCTGTTTTCTTCCCTTACTGAGATGTCCCTTTGCTATCTTTAGGCTTTGGTTGTTTTCAACTGCTTTCCTCACTAGTTCACAGTTGAATTTTCTTACGTCTTCAGTGATACTTTTTCTTACTGTCTTGCATAGCTCTATATATTCCACTTTGGAAGTCACATCTTCTTTAGTTGTCCTCATCTCTCTTCTTTTTGCATCAACATTTTGGTTTTTTTCTGATAATTTGTTCACATGCAACTTGTTCTTAGACCCAGCTAATTTTGTTGCTGTTTCCATAAGAGCTTTGGTTACTTTTCTGTTAACTTCAGAGATGTCCACTTCTTCCGATGTTAGGCCTTCTAAAGCAGAGAACCTGTTCTTCAGTTCTAACTTGAAGGTATTATGGTGTTTTTTAAGGTTGGTTATGTCAATAGATTTTGTTTGTCTTATGAGCTTGCCACGTTCGAGTTTAGTGTTGAGGTGCATCTTACATCTCACCAATCTATGGTCACTACCTGTGTTGAACTTGTTTAGCACAAGTAGGACACCTTGAACTATGTAAGTTCATGGTATGTGTTGTACAAGGTGTCCCACTCGCTACCGAACCTGGCATTTCTTTAATAATATTAACACCAATGAAGATATTGCAACGAAATTTCAAGTGGACTTACCTCATTTAGTGCGAAATGTGATGACATCACAACATGGGCAGGAAGTGGGCACCATTTGCGTCCTGACAGCATTGAACCCGGCGCTGTTCGCCAGCCAGCCAGAGTGCTCCTTAGTGGCAGACACATTCCTAAGTGTGGTGCCACTGAGTAGCAGTCTGCCAGCCAGTCGGACACGCTTCTCTGCTGCTTTGTTAGGCCATTTAGCTGAGCCTGACTACAAAATACGGTTGCTGATAGTGAGTGCTCGTGCTCGTGGCTGTTCGCGTACGTGTGAAAATGTATCGGTATACTCTGGAGGAGCGAGAGTTTATTGTTCGGATTCATTGAAAAACAGAATCGATAAAGTCTTGTCAACAGCAGTTCCTGGAAAGGTTTGCAGGTAGACATCCGCCGAACAAGTCCACCATTTGGGCATCGTCGAAGACATTGGAAACCAATGGGACTTTATTAGACAACCATGCCGGAGGTCGTCCTGCATGGTCGTCTAATAAAGTAAACATTCTGTAAATATCAAAGTTTTAATTGACATTATCGTTTTTTGTTATAGGTCCCTCACTGACGTGGCAGGTGCTGCTCTACGAAAATGTGGTCCCCACAAGAGAGAGCGCAGTGCGTCACTTGGTTCACCGAAACAAAATCTGATACAGAAATGCAAAGACATTTCTGGACTAAGTATGGGAAAACCCGGCCATCTTGTTCAACTGTCCGCCAATGGCAACAAAAAATTCATGGAGACTGGGTCCGTGTTGGATCAAGATCTTAGTAGCAGCCCACGAGCATCGAATGTGTTTGTAATTCATTTTCGCGAAGCCCGAAGAAGTCCATTCTTTCCGCTGCGAGAAAACTACAAATACCCAGGTCCACGGTACACACAGGGTGCTACATAAATATATACGCTTATATACATAGACATCTACTCTTATATACATACAAAGTGCAACTGTTACAAGCACTTGAGGCGAACGTTAGACCACGACGAAAAGAATTCGCAGCAACGATGCTGGATAGACTGAGGGAAGATCCCGAATTTCTCACACATGTATGCTTTACGGATGAGGCAATTTTTCATGTCTCTGGCAGTTAAACAGACACAATGTCAGGATTTCGGGGTCTGTAAATTCTCATGCGTTTATGGAACTTGCGAGAGAGAGAGAGAGAGAGTCCTAAAGTGAACGTGTGGTGCGGTGTTATGCATAACCCAGCCCTTGGACCATTTTTCTTCAATGAGAAAACAGTGACGGCAGATGTTTACCTGGATGTTTTGCGTGAGTATATTGTGCCACAGTTGGAAGTCCTTCAACCGAGCGTGATTTTCCAACAGGACAGTGCACGACCACATCGGGGACGGCACGTTCGGGACTTTTTAAACACAACATTCCTTGGGAGGTGGATAGGACGGGGTGGTCCAATTGTATGGCACCCCAGCTCCCCCGACGTCACACCTCTGGACTTTATTGTATGGGGATATGTGAAGGATATCGTGTATCGGACAAAAGTGCAGGACACCGATGACCTGAGGATCAACAATGTCATAGCGACCATTACTGAGGATATGCTGCAGCGCACATGGCTGGAACTGGAGTTACGGCTAGATTTTCTGCGCGCAACAAATGGTGCGCATATTGAGCTTTTGTAATGAGGCAGAAAAAACTTTAGTCTTTGCTCTTACTTCTCAACCACATTTGTCTGTTTCATACAGTGTATCCGTAATAAATGTGCAAAGTTGTGAAGAGACTTTGTAGACACCCTGTATATATATATATATAAGCTGTTTACTATATATAGATGTCTTAGTGAGGAACTAAATGAGCAGTACTAATCACATAAAAGAATGATGATCCAGGAAAACGTACCAACAGTCCAAAATGGCGAAACAGCAGCAATCTTCTGGAGCTGTTTCGGATTTTGTACAACGGTCTAGTAAGGCGTACGGTGACGTCTAACAGCGATACAATGGTCACACCGTTGTCTCATGCTGTTGAGAGGAGAAACATGGAGACTGTACTCGAACAAGAACGTATCGGAGTTCCTCGCTGTTGACAAGAGAAACAAATTCCACTCCTGAATAAGAGCAGATCGGAGTTCCTTGAGAGCTATAACAAAAAGTTGACGACCTGCAATGTGTCTCCCAATGTATACCACACATTCTCAGTTGGGTTGATGTCTGCTGAATGCAATGGCCAGGGGATACAGTGGATATCTTCACTTTCCAGCTGATCATCAACAACAGCAACTCTATGAGGTCTCGCGTTATCGTCCACGAACAGGAAATCTGGGCCAACAACACCCCGAAAAAGCATCACTTAGGGATCAAGGATTTCGTTTTGTATTCACACTTTTGGGTACTAAATAAATGAAAATGAAAAGAATTCAAAAATTGAATAATTATGAAGTAAGAGATGCTTTCGATGCTGTAGGAATCAGATTGTGTTATTGAATAATTGGGATTATGTTCAAAGAATGCATGAAGTTATTAACACTATTCCACACAAAACCCTTCAAAGTGATCCTAGTCAGGCCACAGTTGCGGCTCTTCAAAGACTAAAAAAGGCTTATTCTTTTCATGAAGGTTTTTAACCTGCATTCACCCTCCTTCCCGGCTATCGTGTGCCTGATATGTTCGGACTGGTTAAATTGCATAAAGCAAATTTTCCCATTCGTCCTCTGGTGTCAGACTGTGTTAGCCCCACCAGACCCTTGGAAAAAGCCTTGGCCCAATATCTAACTACTTATACTGTGGATTCACTTTATTCTATTAAAAGTTCCACAAAAGCTATAGAAAGACTGCGATCGCTTCAGCCACAATCGCAGCCTTTCATTTTGGCATCTCTTGATGTGGTCTCATTGTACCCTAATGTACCTGTTGAGGCCACACATCAGATTATTGAGGCAAAACTTGCTGATTCCCATATCCCGATTTCAGAAATTAATGCTATTATGAACGCACTTCGTCTTGTTAAAAAACGTTCATATTTCAAATTTAAAGACAGCATTTATCCACAGTTGGAGGGCACCCCAATGGGTTTCCCCCTGTCTGCTGTTCTAGCTGAAATTTTGTTACAGCACATTGAAAATCAGGTTCTTAGTTCTTTCCCTCACCGTGCGTTGCTTTATTTAAGGTACGTTGACGACATCCTGGTTGCATGGCCTCACAACCGAGATGATTTGTACTTATTTGCCAACGAACTGTCATCCATGTTCCCAACTATCAGGCTCACGATAGAATTTGAAGCTAATAACTGCTTACCTTACTTGGATATTCTTATTCGTAAGGACTATAGCCTTAAATGCATTACCACGTGTGTATATAGAAAACCCTGTCATACATCTGTTTTAATACCTTATTATTCATCACACCCTAAACAACATAAGTTGACAGCATTATTCTATTTTTTTAGAAGAGCTCACTCACATTCATCAACTACTGAATCATTTCAGCAAGAAGTTAACTACATTTTTGGTTTAGCTGAGCAATATGAGTTCCCTAAATATCTGAGTAGGCAAGTGTTTGGCAAGGTCAAATATGCCCTACATACTACCCTGTTAAGAAACTCCAACTGCAAATCCATATATGTTTGCTGTGTGCAATATAATCCTCATTTAACGAGAGCCTTAACACAACTATGTAAACCATATGGCTTGAAATTCGATTCACGAATACGAAACTTATTTTCAGTAGTTCGTAAGGATCGTGAACAGAACAGCAAAATGGGACAGTGGGGTATTTACAATATCCCGCTGGTTAAGGCAACTACAGGACAAGCAACCTCTAATTATGTGGGTTCTACAAAACGTAATATTGAATTACGAATTAAAGAACATAAATACAATATTAAAACAGGCATGTATTGTACATCCCTAGCCAAATCTGTTATACAAGATGATCTTAATCCCGACTGGAGTAATGTAAGAATAATTAATACTCCTAGTAAACATGCTGACCTTTTAATTACAGAAAGTGTATATACAGGGGCTTCCGGTGAGCAATGTTGTAATGAACATGCCCCCTATGAGTTACAAAACGTTTCGAAATCACTTATTAAAACAGTAAATTATAAATTGTAATATAAACTTAAAATTAAATGTTCACCCCACCCTAGACCCTTTCTTATTTCTATAATATATTTCCATGATTTCTTCACAGACCATTGGGCCAACAATATACGCAACATTTTGGCGCATGCAGATTACTATTGGCTAATAACTTACCATGCTTCCCACAATGCAACGATCTATATTATATATAGATTAAATGTGTCTCTATTTATTACATCTGAAGAAGAGGCAGCCGCTGCCTCGAAAGTGCTCATGGTTTCGATTGTATATATTTCTCATCTTTTAATAAGTAAATCGTGCTAAAGACGGAAAACTATCATGGTTTCAGTGATTAATGTCGCACGAGTCTTTAATATTTTGTTGATCAGGAAAGGCAATGTATAGCCTCCGTAGGGAGCAGCGTGTCTGCAAAAGCAGTGAGCCTACATACTTCAAATTAATTAAACATATAGTAAAAACCTTGAGGATTTCTACTTCCATATTTGAATCTTGCTGTCTTTAGAGTTACAGTACTACACAATTAAGGCCCTCATGTGTAGCATCTCTATGTGTAAAGGCAGTCATTTCAAATATTTGCTTAAGCTCCCAGCCACAAGTAATCGGTTACACTGTCAATTGTAAACCATTGCGTAAGATGAGAACTCCTTCAGTATGTTCCAGAAGATGCCCCAACAATGGAAAAACGCAAGACGCGAATACAGTGGCGACATTCGTGAAGCACACCTTGTCAATAGTTAGTTATGAAACCACAGATCATGAATTGCCTGGAAATGTAAAAGGACTTTCTAGCATTCTTAAATATCATACTCGTGCTAACTGCTGGCATGCGAAGCAAGTTGTACGATGCTACACAGACTAAAAGATTTTCGGAAGTATTGATAAAACTGGGCAACTATGTATAACTGGTAATGAGGTTAATACTTTCATGGCAGAAATCTGCCTCAAAGTCAAAAATATAATACATGGCCGGTGGATAAATGTGAAGATTCACCATGTATAAAATCTTCACAGCACATTTAAATGTAATTGCTGAAGACCGGCAGTGTAACTTTGATTTTCAATCTTCAGACCGCTTAAGATGGTATTCAGTAAAGGTGGACGCAGTTTTTTTCTAATTCTTATGTAAACTGAATATATGGATGTAATGAATTGATACCGTTGTCAATAGCTCAAGAAATTGTGGGACCTCATCCTTTCGGAGGAAGGAAATATCTTGTACGTTGATTCCCACTTTTGGGCCACCAATTTCTTTTATAAAGTATGCCTTGGAAACAAAAAACTGATTGAGCCAGGTTATGACCAGGATTAGAAGCTTATTCATACTGCCTAATGAGAATTATTTCCGTTGAGTGATATGAATATGATACATGATAAAAGCATGAAGTACCAGAAAACAAAATAGCCTTCTGCATTTTGAGAAAAAATTATCAATTGACGCATTATTTGCCAAAGTAAATTGGAACATAAATTTTTAGGCACAGTTAGTGTTACAAATGCTCAACTAAAATAAAATACTTCTCCCTGAAAGTTTGTCACCGGAAACGGCTTGTGAATCAAACATTTAATGCTTGAGAAGACTATTAAATGAAATGACTATGAGCCATAAGTTTTGTTCTGTCAAGGATCTGTATATCAGGACCCTTTTACTTTCTTCAGGAGTGTACACAGAAATAATTGTGCTCTGTACTCAGAGAACTGTGCTTATCCCATTAACCATAATTAATTTTCAGGTTTTGTCTCGAAGCTAATTTGGAAAAGAAAAAAAAGAGGAAGCAACGTGGTTCGTGTGCTTTCGAAAGCGCGTTGG